>OX392528.1:22994621-24194621 GCA_947623455.1 Mimachlamys varia
CAATGTAGAAAAAAAGATAATTCTAAGCAGGCATGCATGTACACATTTCCTCTGTTCACCAATTATGTATATTACATGTATGCATGCATATTGTAACATTAAAGTTGCAGGTTAAATTCAGTTCATTTAATGGATTGTTAACATATCTGGGATATGATATATTGGTAGTGTTGACATGGCATCATATTGTGATTACAAATAGGGGAATATAAAGATCAGTTCTAGAATCCAGCGTCCGTCCGTCAGCAATTGACTTCTTCTTCTTAACCGCTGATCAGATTTATATCAAATTTGGTTGTGAGCATCCTTATGTGGCTCTGATTCAAATATATACAAATGATGGGGCTGACCCCCCAGGGGCCAGAGGGGCAGGGCCAAAGGGGGTCCATTTGGCAATATTCATATTAACAACTTCTTCTCTAGATCTAAACAATGTACAACTTTCATATTTCAGTGGTAGCATCCCTAGATGGCTGGGATTCAAATTTATACAAATGATGGGGCTGACCCCCAAGGGGCTTGAGGGGCGAGGCAAAAAGGAGTCCATTTGGCAAAATTCATATTAACAATTAACTTCTTCTCTAGATCTAAACAATGTACAACTTTCATATTTCAGTGGTAGCATCCCTAGTTGGCTGGGATTCAAATTTATACAAATGATTGGGCTGACCACCCCAGGGGCCTGAGGGGCGGGGCCAAAAGTTTTTTTTTGGCAATATTGACATAACTTTTAAACAGTTAAGATCCCCACCCCAAAATGATATACAGTGGACAAGCGATAATCCGAACACTTTTTTTCCCAGTCCGAACCGTCTGGATAGCGGGTTTTCTGGACTTCTGAATTTTGTTTACCAGGTCAAAAAAATGTGTTGCACAAGAGTTATTTCCCTTGACTTTATACACTGCGAGACGTTTAAATGACATTACATAAATAAATTTTGGTCTTTTTGTATATATAAATATTTACATATGTTTCCTACTACAAGTATAGCGATATTCTGTACAGTTATCGACACTGCGGTGACTTGCCCTGACATTTTTCTCTCTGCGTGGATGAAAAAATTGTCCAGATTATTGCAGAAATTTTGCTAATGCAAAGTATGATCTGTTCCCAAAACTGAGTGCCAGAAACAGAATCTGAATTTCAGGACTGATGAGTACAAATAACGTGACGGAAATCCATTCCCGTGCATTTCCGTCCGGATTGTGAGTTTTTCAGACTATCAGCGTCCTGATTATCGCAGGTCCACTGTATACAATTACTGAGCATTAACAGACAATCACAATCATGATGTTAGATTTGACTCCAGGGTCTGTTACGCCCTTTTAGACTTAACTATTTGAGTCATAACTATTAAATGATTGAGATCCCCACCCCAAAACTATATATTCAATTGCTCAGCATATAAAGAGACGATCACAAATATGATTTTAGATTTGACCCCAGGGTCTGCCATGCCCTTGCAGACTTAACTCTTCAGTCATAACTTTAAAACAATTGAGATCGCAACCCCAAAACTATATATACAATTGCTTGGCATGATGTGTTATAAATTAATAATTGACCTAAGGGTCTGCCATGCAATTGCAGTCTTGACTTCTGTGTCATAACACTTAAACGGTTGAGATCCCCATCCCAAAACTATATACAATTGTTGGGTGTAAAGAGACAGTCACAAACATAAATGATTTAAGATTTGATCCTAGCGATTGCCACACCCCTTGCAGACTTCTCACCGTAAAACACTACAATTGCTGGGCATAAAGAGGGTATAATATTTAATATGAGCGATACAGGCCCTCTGGGCCTCTTGTATAATTCTTAGCCTTGCAAGCATGTGTACATGCATATTTATGACACAATTGAATTTCCATTACAGTTCAGCCTGGGACTCATTAATCTATAACATTAACATGTATTGAGATTCTGTCTGCAGGTCCATATAATGTCTGAGAGAAAACAAAATACTGTAAATGTTTGCATTACAAATTATATTATGTATATTTATGTATTGGGCCTATCATTATACATTGAATGTATTCTCTTAGTCAACATAGCAACCAGTTATCTGTCTATGCAGTGATTTGCACTTATATGACTTAACATTATATATATAAATTATATTAAAGGGGCATCCCGGGGAAGTCTACAATGAATTTCTTAAATGTACATGCTGTCTGCACTACCAGATACATTTTCCTGATATTTCAATATTCAAAGTCCACTCAAAATGTGTTTATTAGCCACTTGCAAAATTGCATTCCTTGGGAAAGCCCGATAAAAATAGCGCTGATCACGCGACAAGTGACAGCGTTCTCGGTAAATTTGACGAAGGGGCCCAAGAGGGGACGCGTAATGTACATGTACGTCCGATGATGAACCAGACACAAAGTCCGAGTATAAATTTATTGAATCACATTCACATTAATAATCAGACGTTAATTACACACGATATTCATGTGAAGAAATTTATGTCGACATCTCTGCATCATTTATCGACATCAGTTATTTTCACGAATCCTCATTTAGAACCATATCACAAAAGGTGTGCATGCATTGAAAAGTACAAAAATAAAATGAAATGATTCCGATTTTTTTTATGCAACTCGATGTCTTGAAGAATTTTTTTCAGACTATCTATATATTCATCTAAAATCTATCCAACTTTCAGCGTCAACATACTTTAACACTTACAATTATATATGTATCACGGAAGTCCGTGCACTCATATGACGCACCACGCACTAAACATGTAGAATACATGTATAATATATATATCAAATTTGGAACTTGTTGAGAAGATAATTGTCCAATACTTAATCAATTTATATATGTTATGATTCATTTTACTTTTTTTATGTAAATTTAAAGGTTCTTTAACATTTTCAACACAACTGCAGACATGGGACATATATGTATATGATTTTTTTTTTTTTATGAATTAATGACTTCACTTATATAATGCATATATTTTGATTCATATCAAATTTATTACCGGGGTCCAAAACCAATAATATTTGTACAATCCTTATTTTATAGATTAGGTATGACAATAATTTTGTATCCGCACATGATGACATAAATTTATTCATTTTGTCCAAATTGAATCTTTATACATTAAACTCAATCGCCCTATACCGGCGTTTTACAACGTAACCCCCCCCCCCTCATACGGGTTTTCTTGTATGTAAAAAGGTCTTTCTCTTCAGCAATATGATTCAATAATGCCGTTTTACTGGAATATTATAAAGGGAATATTACAATACACGCTTTCAAGTTTTACACACGCATTTCATGTAACAGAGGAATGAAAGAGTTATCCCTTTGGAGGCCCCAAAACCAAATCAAAACTGTGTCACGGCCGGCTATCCAGAAGAAAACTGTAACATGCAAACAATTGGGCTGTTAGTCTCTCCCTTGAATACTTCCCATCCCTCATTATGCTTCCGTAATATAATCCTTACGTTAAAGTTTGACCATTCGGCCACTTTTCGCTTGGTAGTTACATGTAGGTCACGCGGATCGCCATTTTTTGTTTACCAATGTAGCTTGTTATGTGCATGCGTTATCATATGTGATGCAAAAAAATTTACATGTCCAAATTGTTGATCAACGAATAGTGATTCCCTTTTTAAATTATTAATTAAAATTTTTGAGAACATATTTCAGCGTAAATTGCCCATTAATTTTCCACAAGAGTATACATTTAATTCATATATACAATAATTCTAAATAAGCATGAAAAAATATAGTTTTACCGTGATGCCTCTTTAATATGACCAAAAGGGTAAGAAATGGATATATATAATTCACTTAATCTGTGATGTAATAGAAAGACAAAGAATTGTATTATAGGTAGACCTTAAGTTGTGTTATAGGTAGACCAAAGCTGACAAGATTTTGTAATAGGTAAATATAGGGCTGAGTTATTATGCTACTATTAGTTATAGGTAGACACAAGGTTGAGTTATAGCCTATAGGTAGACACAGGGTTGAATTATAGGTTATTAAGACACAGGGTTGAGTTATAGGTAGACACAGGTTGAGTTATAGGTAGACACAGGGTTGAGTTATAGGTAGACACAGCTAAGGGTTTAGTTATAGGTGGACACAGGGTTGAGTTACAGGTAGACACAGGGTTTAGTTATAGGTAGACACAGGTTGAGTTATAGGTAGACACAGGTTGAGTTATAGGTAGACACAGGGTTGAGTTATAGGTAGACACAGGGTTGAGTTATAGGTAGACACAGGGTTTAATTATAGGTTGACACAGGGTTTAATTATAGGTTGACACAGGGTTGAGTTATAGGTAGACACAGGGTTTAGTTATAGGTAGACACAGGTTGAGTTATAGGTAGACACAGCTAAGGGTTTAGATATAGGTAAACACAGGTTGAGTTATAGATAGACACAGGGTTGAGTTATAGGTAGACACAGGTTGAGTTATAGGTAGACACAGCTAAGGGTTTAGTTATAGATAGACACAGGGTTTAGTTATAGATAGACACAGGGTTTAGTTATAGATAGACACAGGGTTGAGTTATAGGTTGACACAGGGTTGAGTTATAGGTAGACACAGGGTTGAGTTATAGGTAGACACAGGGTTTAGTTATAGGTAGACACAGCTAAGGGTTTAGATATAGGTAAACACAGGTTGAGTTATAGATAGACACAGGGTTGAGTTATAGGTAGACACAGGTTGAGTTATAGGTAGACACAGCTAAGGGTTTAGTTATAGATAGACACAGGGTTTAGTTATAGATAGACACAGGGTTTAGTTATAGATAGACACAGGGTTTAGTTATAGATAGACACAGGGTTGAGTTATAGGTTGACACAGGGTTGAGTTATAGGTAGACACAGGGTTGAGTTATAGGTAGACACAGGGTTTAGTTATAGGTAGACACAGGGTTTAGTTATAGATAGACACAGGGTTTAGTTATAGGTAGACACAGGGTTTAATTATAGGTTGACACAGGGTTTAATTATAGGTTGACACAGGGTTGAGTTATAGGTAGACACAGGGTTTAGTTATAGATAGACACAGGGTTTAGTTATAGGTAGACACAGGTTGAGTTATAGGTAGACACAGCTAAGGGTTAAGATATAGGTAGACACAGGTTGAGTTATAGGTAGACACAGGGTTGAGTTATAGGTAGACACAGGGTTGAGTTATAGGTAGACACGGGTTGAGTTATAGGTAGACACAGGGTTTAGTTATAGATAGACACAGGGTTTAGTTACAGGTAGACACAGGGTTGAGTTATAGGTTGACACAGGGTTGAGTTATAGGTAGACACAGGGTTTAGTTATAGGTAGACACAGGGTTGAGTTATAGGTAGACACAGGGTTAAGTTATAAGTAGACACAGGGTTTAGTTATAAGTAGACACAGGGTTGAGTTATAGGTGGACACAGGGTTGAGTTATAGGTAGACACATGGTTGAGTTATAGGTAGACACAGGGTTTAGTTATAGGTAGACACAGGGTTGAGTTATAGATAGACACAGGGTTGAGTTATAGGTAGACACAGGGTTTTGTTATAGGTAGACACAAGGTTGAGTTATAGGTAGACACAGGGTTTAGTTATAGGTAGACACAGGGTTTAGTTATAGATAGACACAGGGTTGAGCTATAGGTCAACACAAGGTTATAGGTAGGCTGAAATTTAAATATGGTCTTGTTATTTACAAAATGTTTGTGCTGTAAAGTTAAGATTGTTTCAAGAAAAAGAATAACACAAGATAAAGGAGGGTATAGTTGTGTCCGAGTCTGCAGTGTATGTTGGTCCCAATGTACAGGTGTAAACACATGGCGTAGTGTGAGTGATGACATGTCTGTTTTTGTGACCTTTTCTCCTCCTGTCATCCTACCTTCATATATAATAAAATACTGCATACTACTGTAGCCTCTTCAACTCTCTGCCATTGTCTGTGTAAACTAGAGCTTATCTGTTGTGTTAGAATTTAACATATGTTATGTTAAAATCAAACAGCAAACAAGGTATATGTATGTAACCTAAAATATGCCCTGCATGCATTCCAGTTTAGAATGAAAAAGGTATTATGAAAGAAACTGTTTTGCAAGTGAATTATGTTCAAGGTTTTGGCCTGAAAATAGACGAGTTGTATATGTGTGAAAAGACACTAAATAAGAGCTATAAGATTGACAACAATATCAAATTGATTTTGATCAGGGTATCGGGGACAAAGCTAACTATAGAGTGGTATCAGATAAAGCTAACTATAGAGTGGTATCAGATAAAGCTTACTATAAAGTGGGATCAGATAAAGCTTACTATAAGGTGGTATCAGATAAAGCTAACTATAGAGTGGTATCAGATAAACAAACTATAGAGTGGACTCTGTGGTATCAGATAAAGCTTAATATAGCTTGGTACATTGTATCAGATACAGCTAATTATAGAGTGGTATCAGATTAAGTTAACTATATAGAGTGGTATCAAATAAAGTTAATTATAGAGTGGTATCAGATAAAGCTATAACTATAGGGTGGTATCAGATAAAGCTAACTATGAAGTAGTATCAGATAAAGCTAACTTAAGAATGGTATCAGGGATAAAGGTTACTATAGAGTATAAACTACGGGTGGGGGGGGATGGGGGGGGATGGAGACACAACGTCCCTGTAAGTAGAGTACGGTACTGATCCTGATGAAACAGCCCTGAATCCTAGTAGATACAGAGGTCTCTCATAAAATCCAGGTAATAAGTATAGCAAGAGTGAGTCCAATGCAGTGTTTCTTCCAGAAATTTATTCCTTCAGTTGTTTACATGTTTCGACTGTAAGAGTCGTCATCAGAACCCAAGAGTATAAAGTTGTATCAGATGAAGCTGACCACACTCTGTACTGATGTAGTCGTCCAGCATCTTTGTGATCACTTGCTGTCCTAGGGGTTACTGTCTGGTACACAGAAACTGGATTTCCAACTGAGAGGAATGTACTGTATATAAAAGCTATACATGTAGTTTTAAATAGGCAACTGCAGATCAGACCTTTGTCATAATACCTAATTTTAGCCCACTAGTACAATTTTGTCATTTATGTGCTGTTTGTTTACTGGCAGAGTAGGAAAATGTTATCCTGTATTGCTTGAATGACCTAGTTAAGGTTATATGGGCACTCTATCATCACTAAAACAATGTGAATATTTCATGCCCCTGATTGTGAAACTGCAAGAACCTGAATTTTCATATTAAAGAGAGAAATTTCTGCAGATTTTAAAATTGTATGTCATCATAATTATCCCATTAATTGTTATTTAAACATCAAGGGTGGTATTGATCTATTAAAGTACAAGTAAAGTAATAATAGTTATATGACCTATGACAAGTACTCAGTAAATGTCAAAACATACAATGTGAAACCTTTACATAAATCACCAATCACATGATAATATTATAACAATTAACGTAGAGACTTAATTACTTTATAAGTCACAACATAGACAGAATTCAGATCCCCTGCTCCCCAAAAACCAATGTTTTATACAGAAAAATGTAGTAGGGGAACTTGATTGGGTCTTTCATCAGCAATTAGCCAGAAGCTCAGTTGGTGGAGTACGTGTTTGTCTAAAGATCGGAAAGTCCCAGGTTTGAATCAGCTGGTCTTGCACTATTTTCTTTTTCTCCTGTTATAAAATTGGCAAGCTTGTCATGCCCTTGTTTGAAGCCTTGGAAGTACACTTTGCAAGGGGATACCCAAATTTGGGTTGTAAATAGGTTTGTCTTCTGGGGCAAAGACTTGGAAAAATGAGTGAGAAATGAAGCGGAACTGGTCTTGGTCGATCATCGGCGACCAGGTACATATATATATATATGTAGTTCAGTTGGTAGAGTGTTATTCTAGAGATTGGAGGGTCTCAGGTTCAAACCCCAGTCTGGCCTCTACATCTTCTCCTTCTCCTGTTACACTAGTATGCTACAATCAGTATCAGGTCTGTCTCTGGGATGCTTTTTGAGACTTTAATCACCATTCAGAACATAACCTTTATAAATGTATGTATAATGTTTTCATCCTTAAACCTCCAATCAGGTGATATTGTGGTGGCCTTGAGTTGTAAGCCTTCAGGGATTTTTGTGTTGGTCATGTGGATTCATTCATAACTAATCTGAAATCATTGGATAGTTCATGTGACTTCAGTGATCACATGACTAGTCATGTGTTAAATAAATGTATTGTCTGTTTAACATTTTACTCTCATGTGACAGCGTTGTGGTGGTTATTTAGTAAAATGTTACATACAGTACAATACTGATAGAATACCTACAGGGGTGTATCATGATACATATAGCGAAATGAGAGTAAGGAGTCTACCCTATATCTTATATAAATTTATAGTAGTAACACCTGATATACGTTTAAGCATGGGACTGCTTTCAGTTTGATTACACATTAATTGCCTATGAATGCCAACTGAAAGCAGTTCAGAGGGTACACGTATCATAAGTTTTGAAATCTTTTCATTTCATAGAAGATTCAATTACAATTATTTAGTATTTAGCTCAAACAATGTAAGAGCCATATCACTTTAAGCAGGACCCAGATGGTATATCCTATGTAACAATTATGATGTCAATAATTATACTGTGGCATTCATAGCCTGTATGAATACCAACTGAATCAGATAGGGTTAAGTATCTACATATTCTGTAAAAAAAATCTAAATACTTATGTTGGTTCTTCTTAGTGTTTAGTTGTGCCCTTTTGCTTTTTTGACTGATCAGAAAAAAAAAAGAAAATAAAATGGCTGACAGATGGATTGTCACTTGGATTTTCACAGCTAGTCTCCTGTATTTTCATATGTAGGTTCCTCTTGGTACTTATAATTGTACTGTTTTGTTTTAGGACTGATCAAAAAAAAAAGAAAATGCTCAAACCAGGCTGCCGTTTTTCAATTAATACTGCCTTTTCTCAAAAGGAACTCCAAAATTTCATATAACTATAAAATTTGAAAATATTTAGGGAAAAGCTAATAGAAATGAATGGAAAAGATTCAACTTTAAACAAATGAAGATTGTCTATGGTGGCTGGCACCAAGATCCCTGTGGGATATGTCTTGTTACATCCGATTTTCAAATTACTTACCATCAACTAATCAATTATCAGTTCTTAAATATGTAGGGGGGATTTTGACAGGAGGTTTAATAGTGAAAAAAATAATAAAATCCCAAAATGAGCAGGGCATAATTAATGAAAAAGTGTTCATGATATTAAAGCATGGATTTTGTGCTCAATCCAAATTTCTTTGTTTGGCTATCTAGTGATAATTAAGTAATGGCTATCTAGTGATAATAAATGGCTATCTATAGTGATAAGTAATGGCTATCTGGTGATAAGTAATGGCTATCTAGTGATAAGTTATGGCTATGTAGTGATAAGTAATGGCTATATACAATGTAGTGATAAGTAATGGCTATCTATTGATAAGTAATGGCTATCTAGTGATAAGGAATGGCTATCTATTGATAAGTAATGACTATCTAGTGATAAGTTATGGCTTTCTTGTGATAAGTAATGACTATCTAGTGATAAGTAGTGACTATCTAGTGATAAGTAGTGGTTATCTAGTGATAAGTAGTGACTATCTGGTGATAAGTAATGACTATCTAGTGATAATTAATGACAATCTAGTGATAAGTAATGACTATCTAGTGATAAGTAATGACTATCTAGTGATAAGTAATGACTATCTAGTGATAAGTAATGACTATCTAGTGATAAGTAATGGCTATCTAGTGGTAAGTAATGGCTATCTAGTGATAAGTAATGACTATCTAGTGATAATTAATGACTATCTAGTGGTAAGTAATGGCTATCTAGTGATAAGTAATGACTATCTGGTGATAAGTAATGACTATCTAGTGATAAGTAATGGCTATATAGTGATAAGTAAAGGCTATCTAGTGATAAGTAATGGCTATCTAGTGATAAGTAATGACTATCTAGTGGTAAGTAATGGCTAGCTAGTGATGAGTAATGACTATCTAGTGATAAGTAATGGCTATCTAGTGATAAGTGAAGGCTATCTAGTGATAAGTAATGACTATCTAGTGGTAAGTAATGGCTAGCTAGTGGTAAGTAATGGCTAGCTAGTGATAAGTAATGGCTATCTAGTGATAAGTGAAGGCTATCTAGTGATAAGTAAAGGCTATCTAGTGATAAGTAATGACTATCTAGTGGTAAGTAATGACTATCTAGTGATAAGTGAAGGCTATCTAGTGATAAGTAATGACTATCTAGTGATAAGTGAAGGCTATCTAGTGATAAGTAATGACTATCTAGTGGTAAGTAATGGCTAGCTAGTGGTAAGTAATGGCTAGCTAGTGATAAGTAATGACTATCTAGTGATAAGTGAAGGCTATCTAGTGATAAGTAATGACTATCTAGTGATAAGTGAAGGCTATCTAGTGATAAGTAATGACTATCTAGTGATAAGTAATGACTATCTAGTGGTAAGTAAAGGCTATCTAGTGATAAGTAATGACTATCTAGTGATAAGTAATGACTATCTAGTGATAAGTGAAGGCTATCTAGTGATAAGTAATGACTATCTAGTGATAAGTAATGACTATCTAGTGATAAGTAATGACTATCTAGTGGTAAGTAATGGCTAGCTAGTGATAAGTAATGGCTATCTTGTGGTAAGTAATGTCTATCTAGTGATAAGTTATGGCTTTCTTGTGATAAGTAATGACTATCTAGTGATAAGTAATGACTATCTAGTGATAAGTAATGGTTATCTAGTGATAAGTGAAGGCTATCTAGTGATAAGTAGTGACTATCTAGTGATAAGTAATGACTATCTAGTGATAAGTAATGACTATCTAGTGATAAGTAATGACTATCTAGTGGTAAGTAATGACTATCTAGTGGTAAGTAATGGCTATCTAGTGATAAGTAGTGACTATCTAGTGATAAGTAATGTCTATCTAGTGATAAGTAATGACTATCTAGTGATAAGTAATGACTATCTAGTGGTAAGTAATGACTATCTAGTGGTAAGTAATGACTATCTAGTGATAAGTAATGTCTATCTAGTGATAAGTAATGACTATCTGGTGATAAGTAATGACTATCTAGTGATAATTAATGACTATCTAGTGATAAGTAAAGGCTATCTAGTGATAAGTAATGACTATCTAGTGATAAGTAGTGACTATCTAGTGATAAGTAATGACTATCTGGTGATAAGTAATGACTATCTGGTGATAAGTTATGGCTATCTAGTGATAAGTAATGGCTATCTAGTGGTAAGTAATGGCTAGCTAGTGATACGTAATGGCTATCTAGTGATAAGTAGTGACTATCTAGTGATAAGTAATGACTATCTGGTGATAAGTAATGACTATCTGGTGATAAGTTATGGCTATCTAGTGATAAGTAATGGCTATCTAGTGGTAAGTAATGACTATCTAGTGGTAAGTTATGGCTATCTAGTGATAAGTAATGACTATCTGGTGATAAGTAATGGCTAGCTAGTGATAAGTAATGACTATCTAGTGATAAGTTATGGCTATCTAGTGATAAGTAATGACTATCTAGTGGTAAGTAATGGCTAGCTAGTGATAAGTAATGGCTATCTAGTGATAAGTTATGGCTATCTAGTGATAAGTAATGACTATCTGGTGATAAGTAATGACTATCTGGTGATAAGTTATGGCTATCTAGTGATAAGTAATGGCTATCTAGTGATAAGTAATGGCTATCTAGTGATAATTAATGGCTATCTAGTGATAAGTAATGGCTATCTAGTGATAAGTAATGGCTATCTAGTGATAAGTAATGGCTATCTAGTGATAAGTAAAGGCTATCTAGTGATAAGTAATGGCTATCTAGTGATGAGTAAAGGCTATCTTGTGATAAGTAATGGCTATCTAGTGATAAGTAAAGACTATCTAGTGATAAGTAAATGCTATCTAGTGATAAGTAATGGCTATCTAGTGATAAGTAATGGCTATCTAGTGATAAGTAATGGCTATCTAGTGATGAGTAAAGGCTATCTTGTGATAAGTAATGGCTATCTAGTGATAAGTAAAGGCTATATAGTGATAAGTAAAGGCTATCTAGTGATAAGTAATGGCTATCTAGTGATAAGTAAAGGCTATCTAGTGATGAGTAATGGTTATCTAGTGATGAGTAAAGGCTATCTAGTGATAAGTAATGGCTATCTAGTGATAAGTAATGGCTATCTAGTGATAAGTAATGGCTATCTAGTGATAAGTAATGACTATCTAGTGATAAGTAATGGCTATCTAGTGATAAGTAATGGCTATCTAGTGATAAGTAAAGACTATCTAGTGATAAGTAATGGCTATCTAGTGATAAGTAATGACTATCTATTGATAAGTAATGGCTATCTAGTGATAAGTAATGACTATCTAGTGATAAGTAATGGCTATCTAGTGATAAGTAATGGCTATCTAGTGATAAGTAGTGACTATCTGGTGATAAGTAATGACTATCTAGTGATAATTAATGACAATCTAGTGATAAGTAATGACTACCTAGTGATAAGTAATGACTATCTAGTGATAAGTAATGACTATCTAGTGATAAGTAATGACTATCTAGTGATAAGTAATGGCTATCTAGTGATAAGTAAAGGCTATCTTGTGATAAGTAAAGGCTATCTAGTGATAAGTAATGGCTATCTAGTGATAAGTAATGACTATCTAGTGATAAGTAATGGCTATCTAGTGATAAGTAAAGGCTATCTTGTGATAAGTAAAGGCTATCTAGTGATAAGTAATGGCTATCTAGTGATAAGTAATGGCTATCTAGTGATAAGTAATGGCTATCTAGTGATAAGTAATGACTATCTAGTGATAAGTAATGGCTATCTAGTGATAAGTAATGGCTATCTAGTGATAAGTAAAGACTATCTAGTGATAAGTAATGGCTATCTAGTGATAAGTAATGACTATCTATTGATAAGTAATGGCTATCTAGTGATAAGTAATGACTATCTAGTGATAAGTAATGACTATCTGGTGATAAGTTATGGCTATCTAGTGATAAGTAATGGCTATCTAGTGGTAAGTAATGGCTAGCTAGTGATACGTAATGGCTATCTAGTGATAAGTAGTGACTATCTAGTGATAAGTAATGACTATCTGGTGATAAGTAATGACTATCTGGTGATAAGTTATGGCTATCTAGTGATAAGTAATGGCTATCTAGTGGTAAGTAATGACTATCTAGTGGTAAGTTATGGCTATCTAGTGATAAGTAATGACTATCTGGTGATAAGTAATGGCTAGCTAGTGATAAGTAATGACTATCTAGTCATAAGTTATGGCTATCTAGTGATAAGTAATGACTATCTAGTGGTAAGTAATGGCTAGCTAGTGATAAGTAATGGCTATCTAGTGATAAGTTATGGCTATCTAGTGATAAGTAATGACTATCTGGTGATAAGTAATGACTATCTGGTGATAAGTTATGGCTATCTAGTGATAAGTAATGGCTATCTAGTGATAAGTAATGGCTATCTAGTGATAATTAATGGCTATCTAGTGATAAGTAATGGCTATCTAGTGATAAGTAATGGCTATCTAGTGATAAGTAATGGCTATCTAGTGATAAGTAAAGGCTATCTAGTGATAAGTAATGGCTATCTAGTGATAAGTAAAGACTATCTAGTGATAAGTAAATGCTATCTAGTGATAAGTAATGGCTATCTAGTGATAAGTAATGGCTATCTAGTGATAAGTAATGGCTATCTAGTGATGAGTAAAGGCTATCTTGTGATAAGTAATGGCTATCTAGTGATAAGTAAAGGCTATATAGTGATAAGTAAAGGCTATCTAGTGATAAGTAATGGCTATCTAGTGATAAGTAAAGGCTATCTAGTGATGAGTAATGGTTATCTAGTGATGAGTAAAGGCTATCTAGTGATAAGTAATGGCTATCTAGTGATAAGTAATGGCTATCTAGTGATAAGTAATGGCTATCTAGTGATAAGTAATGACTATCTAGTGATAAGTAATGGCTATCTAGTGATAAGTAATGGCTATCTAGTGATAAGTAAAGACTATCTAGTGATAAGTAATGGCTATCTAGTGATAAGTAAAGGCTATATAGTGATAAGTAAAGGCTATCTAGTGATAAGTAATGGCTATCTAGTGATAAGTAAAGGCTATCTAGTGATGAGTAATGGTTATCTAGTGATGAGTAAAGGCTATCTAGTGATAAGTAATGGCTATCTAGTGATAAGTAATGGCTATCTAGTGATAAGTAATGGCTATCTAGTGATAAGTAATGACTATCTAGTGATAAGTAATGGCTATCTAGTGATAAGTAAAGGCTATCTAGTGATAAGTAAAGACTATCTAGTGATAAGTAATGGCTATCTAGTGATAAGTAATGACTATCTATTGATAAGTAATGGCTATCTAGTGATAAGTAATGACTATCTAGTGATAAGTAATGACTATCTAGTGATAAGTAATGGCTATCTAGTGATAAGTAGTGACTATCTGGTGATAAGTAATGACTATCTAGTGATAATTAATGACAATCTAGTGATAAGTAATGACTATCTAGTGATAAGTAATGTCTATCTAGTGATAAGTAATGACTATCTAGTGATAAGTAATGGCTATCTAGTGATAAGTAATGGCTATCTAGTGATGGCTATCTAGTGATAAGTAATGGCTATCTAGTGATAAGTAATGGCTATCTAGTGATAAGTAATGGCTATCTAGTGATAAGTAATGGCTATCTAGTGATAAGTAATGACTATCTAGTGATAAGTAAAGGCTATCTAGTGATAAGTAATGACTATCTAGTGATAAGAAATGGCTATCTAGTGATAAGTAAAGGCTATCTTGTGATAAGTAAAGGCTATCTAGTGATAAGTAATGGCTATCTAGTGATAAGTAATGACTATCTAGTGATAAGTAAAGGCTATCTAGTGATAAGTAATGACTATATAGTGATAAGTAATGACTATCTAGTGATAAGTAAAGGCTATCTAGTGATAAGTAATGGCTATCTAGTGATAAGTAAAGGCTATCTAGTGATAAGTGATGGCTATATAGTGATAAGTAATGGCTATCTAGTGATAAGTAATGACTATCTAGTGATAAGTAAAGGCTATCTAGTGATAAGTAATGACTATATAGTGATAAGTAATGACTATCTAGTGATAAGTAAAGGCTATCTAGTGATAAGTAATGACTATCTAGTGATAAGTAATGGCTATCTAGTGATGAGTAATGGTTATCTAGTGATGAGTAAAGGCTATCTAGTGATAAGTAAAGGCTATCTAGTGATAAGTGATTGCTATATAGTGATAAGTGATGGCTATATAGCGATAAGTAATGGCTATCTAGTGATAAGTAATGACTCTCTAGTGATAAGTGATGGCTATATAGTGATAAGTAAAGGCTATCTAGTGATAAGTAAAGGCTATCTAGTGATAAGTAATGACTATCTAGTGATAAGTAAAGGCTATCTAGTGATAAGTGATGGCTATTTAGTGATAAGTAATGTAATCTGTTTCCAATTTGGAAAAAAACATCAAAGAAACTTTAAGCAGAAAACTATTGTTAGTGTTTTCATTTGACTTTTTCATTGTTTGCGGCATTTTATTAGCGTTGCAAGAAAGCCGGTTTGAGTACACTCTAAATCCAAAATTGAGCATGAGAATGATTTTATGAATACAGACTTGGATTTACATTATATAAAGTCACTTTTATATTGAGTTCTCTTATGTCCCTTCTGCGACAGCTAGTTCTAGTATTTTCATTTTGTTTATTTCAGGTTGGTGCTCTCAACGCTTGTTTCATGGCTAAGAGAGGATTCAAAGTGGACTTGTTTGAGAAACGAGAAGGTATGGCTAAATATATCTCTGTAACTTTGATATGTATCAACTTTATATATTTAACAACAATAGTATGGGAGGACACTGGAGTACCTGGTCGGACAGGTAACCCCATACTTTTTTATGTCCGATTGCGGAGTGGAATTAATTCAGTGTTGGTGAGAGGCAACTGTACAACCCTTTCACCTGTAATAGTTCTTTTAAAATTGAAAAATCTTATCTTTTCCATATTCAAATAAAGATATATTTCAACAATAGATATACATGTCACTACTTCAGAAATATACATGAGAATTGATTGATATGTATTTGAGATTGGTGTAACATTGAAAACCGGAATCCACACCATGCAATTTCATTATTGTTGTGGTAGCCAGGGTCTGAATTTGCTCAAGTCTTTGTCCGCATTACCATATATGTTGTACTGCAATAGTAATTTGTCATTTCCATTTCTTTATAAGATACAAGCAAAATCTTTCCATAGTATGGCGTTCAAACACCTTGTACGTTATCTGCCTGTAAATATTTCCCTAATGCCTATAATGTATCTTACTTTCAGACTTCTATAAGTTTGAGGTTTTAAGATAGTCCTCTAAATAGAAATTGCAAATCCTTCAGCTGGCAGAATTTAGGTCTGGGCCCAAAACGGATGCATGTATAATTATCTTTCTTTATTTAGAATAATTATAATACTCCTAATTAGTTGATTTAATTCCAAATTAAAACAAATTAAGCATCTTTCGTGCTTTTTCTGCAAAAAAAAATGAAAAACTGAGATGACCATGAACTTGACGTTGTTGGTACAGATATCAGAACTATGGATGTGGTACGGGGCAGAAGTATCAACCTGGCTCTGTCTGTACGCGGGAGGGAGGCACTACGGGAGGTCGGACTGGAGGAGTTAGTCGTCAAGGAAGGGATCAAGATGTACGCCAGGATGATTCACGGTGGGGACGGCTCCCTCAATCAGATCTATTATGGCAGGAAAGATCAGGTAAACTCACCAAAAACTCAGGGGACTGTTCTAGAAACGTAAATAAAGTGGATAAACATTCAGTAATTTACAGGAAACAAAGGATCTGCAAATCTGCAAAAATATCTGATAAGTCATGGGAAAAGTATAGTAAATTTGAGGAAGCACCATTTAATCAGAGATGTCTTATGGATTGATCCATGGGGAATTTTAACGTGTGTATCGACACTGAAAGATTTGCTTAGCAATTAAAATACACTAGACAATGGGATTTAATCACAGCATTTAATGTGCAATTTACATAGATTTTTTTGTCACCTGAGTTACCTCCCCTGAAATTTAAGCTTTCATTGGGAAACGGTTACTCGTAAGGCTTTAGGAGTTAATAGATCACAATTATTACATTACACATTACATAGACTGAAATATCATTGTTTTCATCTAATTTAATAAAAAAAAAAATTTATATATCTGTTAAAATGATCAATGTTTCTAGCATTGGATATCATTTTACAGTGTCGACAGAATTCTCATTCTTCATGCAGCTCTATCTGTCTGACACAACTGCTCATGTTCATATTACACAGAATACTAAATATTTATGTACTATTATATATATTATGCCAAAAACGTTTAGAGAATACCAAAGCGTCAAAGAAACCATAATCCGAACTTGAAATCGGTCAAACTAGGGGCAAAATACGAAAATGGAAATATCCATATAGAGACCCTTATAAAAGTTCCAGAGAATAAGACCATATGTTCCAGAAGAGTATACACCTTCTGCTTCATCGATGACACCCAACATGTAAATCTTTGTCACATATCCAAGTAAACATTAAGTCCTCAAAATGAGAACAGAGTCATCATTGTTAATCGAAACAAGTAAACACACTGATGAGCATACTCAAAAACGTCAATCTTCATATCATACGAAGATACAGAATATTTCTCAATGAGACAAAGATGGCTACAATAAAACTTACCCATGTTCTGATCAACTTGCATCACTCGAATCCCTGTGTTGTTAGTTTGTTTGTCAGCAGTCGACATCAATCACAAAAATCACGATATTTAGAATAATGAATCAACTGCTACATGTTAACACCGTAGGATGGAGAAACAGGGATGTATCAAGAAATAGAAATTTCATGATCGGAAAATTGAAATTGTCACATTTATCATCGTCAAACATCATTTACCTCCAGTTCTCTGGAAAACATTATCAGTAAGTTGTTTGCAGTTAAACAGACCAGACAAATATTTACAGTCCATGATGTAGTTAACAAAAGATCTGATATGCCTTAGTTAAACATTGTGAACAATCATGCATGCACTACTGTGAGAAAACATACATATTTTATTTCAATCTTTAAAGAATTAAGACTTGTTATTAGAACCATGCTTTACTGTAAGAACATGTATATTTTGTTACAGTACATCATGTCTGTGGACCGACGAAAACTCAACGAAGTGTTGCTGTCCGGTAAATACTTTAACATTCTATATATATATACTGGAAATATGGGTTTAAGAATTTTAAGAAGTTTACCATGAGCTTAAAAATAAAGATATTTATCTTGGGTTTAGGAATGAGGAACACTGATTTGTATATACTTGTCCATCTAAATTGATTGTGGTCAATTCGGCCTAACAGGTGCATGTGGATGTTATGCTTGATCAGAGGTCAAAGGGGAATATATATATATACAGTTGTGGGATCGCACAATGTTACACGATGTGCGGTGGGTGCACGATGGGCGAACGGTGTATGCACGATGTGCGAACGATGCGATCCTGGGCGATTATTTCTAACGCACATGTGGGCGCACGATAAACTAATATTGTGCGATGACAATTGTGGTTGATGTGAATTTAGAAATGGTTTAACAATATATACGGTTTCGCGCTAGATGTTTTAAACATATTTTTATATTTCAAATATTTTCATTATCTGATATTTCTATCTATGTATTTCTTAAAATTAGTAATACTCTCTCTGCAGTTTTTAAACAAACCAAATAGACACATGTAAACTTTCAAAACATATTGACAAGTTCTCATTCAAGTAAAATATTGACAGTTTTTACCAAGTTATACACTGCACCTATACATGGACAATATATGTAGATGTCTCTGGCCCGGGGCACTTACAACACTCGCCTAGGTGTGAAAACACAGGTAAAAATGGTGGGGAGGGGAGGGGGTTTTCAAATAACTAATTATAAGAGTCCAGTTTGTTTTCATAACGGTCGCTCGGTAATGGCTGTCGTAGCGTATTGCAGCACACGGGACAGGTAAAACTCTAGGATGTTATTTACCTATTCTGTTACCTGATAGCTAAACCCGCACTTGGCTGTCTCATGGTCACTGTAATACTGTTTACTGTATATTGTTAAATTGACATAATCCCAATAAATATGATGCGAATTTAAATAGTTTTTGGACAAGAGGGTTCCATATGTTTTTCTTTCCGTAATATGTATCGACCAATTGTACCAAATCGTGCGTGTGTGCGATTCTAATCGCACACATAAATGCATGATCTTTAGATCGCCCAGTTGTGCCCACCATGGGCGAACGATGTATGCACGATGCACGCACGCAGTTTTTGGTGCGTTGTGCGATACCACAACTGTACATGTATATATTCTCAGGTCAATTTGTATACGTTAGCTGCATAGTTCCAGTGTCAGGGCAGCAACTATCCAGAGGAAATTTGGTTTTGTAATGTCATGCATGGCACAGTGCTAGTCAGCTATACCTGTCATCCTTTTTGGGGATCGGGAAATTGAAAGTTTTTTTTTTATAATGATATTCACCTATGTGGTATTTATATGTTTTTGGTTTTCACTTTCACAGCTGCTGAAAAATACCCAAATGTCCAAATGCATTTTGAACAGAAGCTGGTTCGGTGTGATGTAAAGACAGGTGATTTAGAATTCACAAGGTAATAATTGACAGAGCATTCTCTCTTTACGTAAGGTTTCATAACGTAACAAAAACTAATCATTGACGGAGCATTCTCTATTTACGTAAGGTTTCATAACGTAACAAAAACTAATCATTGACAGAGTATTCTCTCTTTAAGGTTTCATAACGTAACAAAAACTAATCATTGACAGTGCATTCTCTCTTTAAGGTTTCATAACGTAACAGAAACTAATCATTGACAGTGCATTCTCTCTTTAAGGTTTCATAACGTAACAAAAACTAATCATTGACAGAGCATTCTCTATTTACGTAAGGTTTCATAACGTAACAAAAACTAATCATTGACAGAGCATTCTCTATTTACGTAAGGTTTCATAACGTAACAAAAAACTTATCATTGACAGTGCATTCTCTACTTGGTGAGAATCATCATTAGAGCCACGCAATGTCAAATTGTTCAATTTGGATTCTTGCCTCAACCCCAGGGGCCAGGGCAGGGCCCCAAAGGGAAAATTAACCAATATTTCAAAAATCTTCTTCTCCAGACTCAGAAGTACTACAGTCTGTTCTTAACATGGATGGAAAGATCATCAAGGGCTTTGTTTGATTTGTAAATTTCAGCACTCCTATTATGCCATCTGTTCCATGTTTGGGAGGGAGTAAAATTTGCTCTAAAATCTTAACTGAAACACAGAAAAGAAAAACTATAAGACAGCTTATGTTTGAGTTAATTGTGATATGGTTTACACAATTTTTCATAATATATTTCAGTAAAAATGGACAGACAAAGAAATTGTGTGTTGACCTTATCATTGGAAATGATGGAGCATTCTCTGCTGTCCGACAACAAATGATGAAAGATACTCTTTTGAACTATGAGCAAGCCTACATACCACATGGGTACATGGAGTTGTGTATCCCTCCCAACTCGTTAGGAGAGGTGAGTTAACAAACAGACCTTCACACCACATGGGTACATGGGGCTGTGTGTCCCTCCCAACATTTAAGGAGAGGTAAGTTAACAAACAGACCTACATACCACATGGATACATGGAGCTGTGTATCCCTCCCACCAACTCATTAGGAGAGGTAAGTTAACAAACAGACCTACATACCACATGGATACATGGAGCTGTGTATCCCTCCCAACACTTAAGAAGAGGTAAGTTAACAAACAGACCCTACACACCACATGGGTACATGGAGCTGTGTGTCCCTCCCAACTCTTAAGGAGAGGTAAGTTAATAAACAGACCTACATACCACATGGGTACATGGAGCTGTGTATCCCTCCCAACTCTTAAGGAGAGGTAAGTTAACAAACAGACCCTACACACCACATGGGTATATGGAGCTGTGTATCCCTCCCAACTCATTAGGGGAGGTAAGTTAACAAACAGACCCTACACACCACATGGGTACATGGAGCTGTGTGTCCCTCCCAACACTTAAGGAGAGGTAAGTTAATAAACAGACCTACATACCACATGGGTATATGGAGCTGTGTATCCCTCCCAACTCATTAGGGGAGGTAAGTTAACAAACAGACCCTACACACCACATGGGTACATGGAGCTGTGTATCCCTCCCAACATTTAAGGAGAGGTAAGTTAACAAACAGACCCTACACACCACATGGGTACATGGAGCTGTGTGTCCCTCCCAACACTTAAGAAGAGGTAAGTTAACAAACAGACCTACATACCACATGGATACATGGAGCTGTGTGTCCCTCCCGACATGTAGCATGCTTGGATGAAGGGCTACCAAGTTTGTTAAAATGAATGACCTTAACCTACTTTCAAGGTCACAGGGGTCTAATATGTTACAATCTTTCAGCAACTTCTTCTCAATAACCAAAAGGCCCAAGGAGCTGATATTTGGCCTCACATACTTTCATGGTCACAAGGGTGAAGTATAATAAAATCTTCAAGAAACATCTTCTCAATAACAAAATTGCTCAGGCAACTGATATTTGGCCTGTAGTATGATGGGATAAAGGGCTACCAGATTTATTCAAATGAATGACCTTGACCCACATGGGTCACATGTCTTAAAATGTTCAAGCTACTTCTTCTCAATAACCCAAAGGCCCAGGGTACTGATATTTGGCCTATAGCATGCTGGGATGAAAGGCTACACAGTTTTTCCGAATGAATGACCTTGGCTCAATTTTAAGGTAATTCATTCGATTGTTATAAAAATCTTCAGGAAACTTCAATACCCGAAATGTCAAAGGTACTGTTATTTGGCCTATAGCATGCTTAAACGCTATATAGTGAGATGACTGTAAAGGCCCATTGGGCCTCTTGTTTACTAAATTATAATTATTTTGTCATTCCTTTACAGCTATAATGAAGCCGACAGTTGAAAAAACCTCTTGTTATTTTGATGGTAATTGTTAGCAGGCATGCAAACATTAATTAAATTAATTTATGTTCCAACACAATATTCTTTGAATTATTTTAGCAATTCTAGTTGGCAACAGATGGACTTCAGATTGTATCATTAGGTATTAGATTTCTGTTAATCTACTAGATTTCATACATCTGCATGATTCAGATTAAATGATAAGATAATGAGCAGAGCCTTTTTACTGGGCACTGAGCCAAATCTTAACATGATGAAGCTGATCTTGACCCCTAGCTGAAGGTCATGTTTTGACTCTATGATGGCCTTGTAGGCTTCAGTTACCTGTGTTTGTGGCAAGCTCAACATTAGATCACTGTTAAATGTACATTAGCTAGACAGGGCTGAAGTACAATAAACAAAAACTGCCTATACTTAGCACATGGAAATGTAATAAAAAAGTGAAATTCTTTGTTTCTTGATATAATATATTTCTCTTGATATGTCGGTTATGTATCATATTTCACATGTTTTATGCTGTAACATAGTGTATCAATGATAATCAATTATATTAGTTACCAAGTGCAAGAATAATATTTAATTTTTCTTCAAAGTTTGCAAAATGCACAAACAGTTCAAACATGAAAGTATGGTGTTCTTAATACCAGCTAAACAATGTTTTATTTGAAGTTTAGCCTGATAGATATTTTTTCTTGCACATAGTTAGATATATTTTCAGACACAAAATTAAAAAGAACTTAACATGTTTTTTATTGAGAGAAAGACAAAATTTAGGGTGGGAGCTTATTCACAGGCTTCCATCCCGTTCCAAGAACCTTTGCCAAAGTGGGGAGGGGGCTTATTCGTGAGAGGGGGCTTATTCCCGGTAAAATACGGTAATGTATTTATGTCACTGCTCAATGTATTCAGAAATTTAGAATATCACCCTTTGTTTTAGACCATCATATTCAGCTTACTACTTTTTCTGTACGCTCCAGTTTAACATGGGGGTGAACTATCTCACCCTTTGTTTTAGACCATCATATTCAGCTTACTACTTTTTCTGTACGCTCCAGTTTAACATGGGGGTGAACTATATATCTCACCCTTTGGTTTAGACCATCATATTCAGCTTTCTACTTTTTCTGTATGTTCCAGTTTAACATGTGGGTGAACTATAATCTCACCCTTTGTTTTAGACCATCATATTCAGCTTACTACTTTTTCTGTACGTTCCAGTTTAACATGGGGGTGAACTATCTCACCCTTTGTTTTAGACCATCATATTCAGCTTACTACTTTTTCTGTACGCTCCAGTTTAACATGGGGGTGAACTATATATCTCACCCTTTGGTTTAGACCATCATATTCAGCTTTCTACTTTTTCTGTATGTTCCAGTTTAACATGGGGGTGAACTATAATCTCACCCTTTGTTTTAGACCATCATATTCAGCTTACTACTTTTTCTGTATGTTCCAGTTTAACATGGGGGTGAACTATCTCACCCTTTGTTTTAGACCATCATATTCAGCTTACTACTTTTTCTGTATGTTCCAGTTTAACATGGGGGTGAACTACATATCTCACCCTTTGGTTTAGACCATCATATTCAGCTTACTACTTTTTCTGTATGTTCCAGTTTAACATGGGGGTGAACTATCTCGATCACCCTTTGGTTTAGACAGTCATATTCAGCTTACTACTTTTTCTGTATGTTCCAGTTTAACATGGGGGTGAACTATATATCTCACCCTTTGGTTTAGACCATCATATTCAGCTTACTACTTTTTTTGTACGTTCCAGTTTAACATGGGGGTGAACTATATATCTCACCCTTAGTTTTAGACCATCATATTCAGCTTACTACTTTTTTTGTATGTTCCAGTTTAACATGGGGGTGAACTATCTTGATCACCCTTTGGTTTAGACCATCATATTCAGCTTACTACTTTTTCTGTATGTTCCAGTTTAACATGGGGGTGAACTATATATCTCACCCTTTGGTTTAGACCATCATATTCAGCTTACTACTTTTTTTGTACGTTCCAGTTTAACATGGGGGTGAACTATATATCTCACCCTTTGTTTTAGACCATCATATTCAACTTACTACTTTTTTTGTACGTTCCAGTTTAACATGGGGGTGAACTATATATCTCACCCTTTGTTTTAGACCATCATATTCAACTTACTACTTTTTTTGTACGTTCCAGTTTAACATGGGGGTGAACTATATATCTCACCCTTTGTTTTAGACCATCATATTCAACTTACTACTTTTTCTGTATGTTCCAGTTTAACATGGGGGTGAACTATATATCTCACCCTTTGTTTTAGACCATCATATTCAGCTTACTACTTTTTCTGTATGTTCCAGTTTAACATGGGGGTGAACTATATATCTCACCCTTTGTTTTAGACCATCATATCCAGCTTACTACTTTTTTTGTATGTTCCAGTTTAACATGGGGGTGAACTATCTGCACATTTGGCCGAGGAATGAGTTTATGATGATTGCTCTACCAAACCAGGACAAAAGCTTTACTGCGACCCTCTTCATGCCGTTTGACATCTTTAACAACATCAGTACCGGAGAGGAAGCTATGGTTTTTTTCCGGGAAAAGTTTCCAGATTCTATTCCACTGATTGGAGAGTAAGTGTTATGATCCATAACATCGTTTTACCTATTTAGAGTTTATGCTATCACATGCATCATTAAGTTAATTTTGCTTAGAAATTTCTCCCTTAATTCGGCACCTGTTGGTCAAACAGGGAGGACTGTTTTATGTCTATCTTACATGGTCCTTGTTTTCTCTTCCAGACAATAACTTCTGAGAGATGCAGGAGATTATACTTACAGAATTTTGTGGCTATATGTCATGTCTAATAACACAGAATTTTGTAGCTATATGTCATGTCCTAAAAAAACAGAATTTGTAGTTTTATATTTACATTTGCACGGCAAGTCCACTATATAAACTAACCAGGGAGACATGTGATTTAAGAGATGATAAACGCTATCCAGCGGGTGACGATTATGACATCCTTGTTCAACATACGAATTAAGATGTCAATTATGAAGCATTTATCATCGTTTAAATCAAATTGAAATCAGTCATCAACATGGATAGAAAATGTAAATATAACCATTGAAAGGTCTTGATATGCTCTTTATAAATGGCGGAGCTTTGCAGGCTAACATATCGTATTTTGCTAGTGCTCAATATGATGTTTGCCTGCAAAGCTATGTCATTTATATCCACCATAAAGACCATATCAGGGCACTTCAATAGTTAAATACATCATGTCGTTCAACTACCACTGTAGTTGATACCACCTATAAGGTTTGTATTCTTAAGATGGAGTAAAAGTTCAAATAGCATATTAAATATTGTATTTCAACAATAACTTTTGAATATTAGAAAATCTTTTATTGAAACTGCTTTACTCAACTTTAATGCTAAGAATGATTTAGTGCAAAATAATGATAATGTATTATGGAACTTACCTTTCTAACTCAGTAGTATTTTATAACATCATAGATATATAAACATAGTGTTCCGTTTAAGATGTATGAGTCCACTCTAGCAGTATAGGATTACCTGCTGAAGGTTTTGGTAGCTATACATAGGTAATATGCAAAAATGATGCTGCTGTGTTTACAATTTTGTTTCATTTGTTAAATTTTAAACATGTTTGATTTTTTGGAAAGCAAATAGTCAAATTGTCTTTTATCCATTATAATTAGGTACTTTATCATGCTTGAATATTATATAAGAAAAAAACAGTAAAAACAAAAGTAAATAATTATTTTCAGAATTTATCTAGAGGTAACATGTTTGGATCAGCTCATAAATGAAATAGCTGATAACCATTTCTGTTGAACTAACATCTAACATTTTTAGCCCACCATCATCAGATGGTGAGCTTTTTAAGATCACCATATGACCGTGGTCCATTGTCCACCTTCTTCGTCTGTCCGTCCTTAAACAATTCTTGTTATCGCTATTTCTTGAGAAGTACTGGATGGATCATTCTCAAATTTCTATTGTAGGTTCTTCTTGGTGCCTAGCTTTGCAAAGTCCATTTTCAGACAAATCACATTAACAATATGGCCGACAGGTGGCCATCTTGGATTTGTGAGTAATAGTTTGTTATCTCTATTTCTTGAGAAGTACTTGATAGATCAATTTCAAATTTCATGTGTAGGTTTCTCTTGATGCCTAGTTGTGCATGGTTCATTTTCGGACAGATCCGATGAAACAATATGGCCGACAGATGGCCATCTTGGATTTGTGAGTAAAAGTTTGTTGTCACTATTTCTTAAGAAGTACTGGATGGATCTTTCTCCAATTTCATATGCAGGTTCCTGTGTCCTTAGTTGTGCAATGTCCAGTTTTTTGAGCTGGTTCGAAACAGTATGGCTATCAGACAGCCATCTTGGATTTTGATAGTGATAGTTTGTTATCATTATTTCTTGAGAAGATATATATCCTTTCTGATGTGCATGGTCTAATTTTTGGACTGGTCCAGGGGGGAAATATGGCCACCAGATGGCCATCTTTTATGTTGACTATGAAAGTATATTTTGGTTATTTTTTTAAGAAATACAAGATGGATTTTGAATTCAGAACTGATCACAAAAACAAAACTCCTGACAAGAGACCTTCTTTCAACTGTTATTAATTTTCAACAGAAATTCGTAGAACTAACATTTAGTACATAAATGAAAGTTAATATAAGAAGGGAAAAATCATGCATCTTTCTAAGAACGAATGAAAATCATTGATGGTGAGCGCCAGGATCCCAGCTCTTGGATCAATTGTCTGTTAGACCAGGCAGTCAGTGACAAGGTCAATCACGGTAGGAATTGCATATCCGTACTGTTCTACCTTCACACTTCCTTAAAAATTAAAATGTGCGTGATTCAGGGGTTCATGTTTACAAGATAAAATAACATTTGTACAAATATCTTAATATTTCAGAGAAGCTATAAAAGAGACTTTCAGGAAAAGTAAAGCATTGCCCATGGTCTCCATCAAGGTAAGACACTTGATGATAAAGAAAAACAAGAGGCCCAAGGGCCTTACCAGTCACCGGAGTAATGCTATAGGTATTGGTACAGTGTAGCTCAATTTCAATGATGAAATCAACATGTAAAGTACATCTTGGTGAAATACAACATTTGTCATGTCATTACAGGAAACAGTTCTAAAACTTTTGAAATGATTGTCACCAAGTAGGAATGGGACTTCTTCAAAAAATTTGGAGAAAATATACCTAAAAGTGTTTTATTTTGTTATATAAACCATAGTAAACTTTATCCCCTCCCTGAGGGGGAATGAATGGCTTGGGGGTACTAAAACTTTAAAAAAAAAAATTAAATAAAGCCCCTGATGATCTTTCTATCCATCCAGAGAAATGGACTGTAGCACCTCTTAGTCTGGAGAAGGACATTTTTGAAATTTTGTATAATTTCCACCTGAAGAATGTACGACATATCACAGGATATTGACTCTTAAAAAATGTGGTGAAAACAGTTTAAAACAGCTATTAGAACTTAGAATTTAAGGAATGTAAGCCAGTACGTGTTGTGTTATATTTTCACTCAATCACAAAAACTTTAAAAGGTCGTGCTTTTGAACTATTGATCAACTTCAAGGAGTGGGGTTAAAATAATTAATTGGCCAAATTTTACAGCAGCTTCGTAATTTTTCTGACTGTAATTTCTTCCCTTGTTATAAATTGTACCAAAAAAATACCGGTAGATGAACAAAATTCATTTGATACAAGATAACCACTTGTGTTGAAATATGTGTAAGGATGTGTTCCTTTTGTGTTTTAGTGCTCACCTTACCATGTGGGAGACAAAACAGTTATCATGGGGGACGCAGCCCACGCCATGGTTCCCTTCTATGGACAGGGAATGAATGCAGTAAGTCTTTGTATTACTGACTTAGTAAACCTTTTACGGACAGGGAATGAAAGCAGTAAGTCTTTGTATTACTGACTTAGTAAACCTTTTACGGACAGGGAATGAAAGCAGTAAGTCTTTGTATTACTGACTTAGTAAACCTTTTACGGACAGGGAATGAAAGCAGTAAGTCTTTGTATTACTGACTTAGTAAACCTTTTACGGACAGGGAATGAAAGCAGTAAGTCTTTGTATTACTGACTTAGTAAACCTTTTACGGACAGGGAATGAAAGCAGTAAGTCTTTATATTACTGACTTAGAAAACATATTCTACAGACCGGGAATGAAAACAGTCTTTGTATTACTGACGTATTAAACCTTCTATGGACAGGGAATGAACGCAGTAAGTCTTTGTATTACTGACTTAGAAAACATATTCTACAGACCGGGAATGAAAACAGTCTTTGTATTACTGACGTATTAAACCTTCTATGGACAGGGAATGAACGCAGTAAGTCTTTGTATTACTGACGTATTAAACCTTCTATGGACAGGGAATGAACGCAGTAAGTCTTTGTATTACTGACGTATTAAACCTTCTATGGACAGAGAATGAACGCAGAAAGTCATTGTATTACTGACGTATTAAACCTTCTATGGACAGAGAATGCATGCAGTAAGTCTTTGTATTACTGAAGTATTAAACATTTTACTGACAGGGAATGAATGCAGTAAGTCTTTGTATTACTGACGTATTAAACCTTCTATGGACAGGGAATGAACGCAGTAAGTCTTTGTATTACTGAAGTATTAAACATTTTACTGACAGGGAATGAATGCAGTAAGTCTTTGTATTACTGACGTATTAAACCTTCTATGGACAGGGAATGAACGCAGTAAGTCTTTGTATTACTGACGTATTAAACCTTCTATGGACAGGGAATGAACGCAGTAAGTTTTTGTATTACTGACGTATTAAACCTTCTATGGACAGGGAATGAACGCAGTAAGTCTTTGTATTACTGACGTATTAAACCTTCTATGGACAGGGAATGAATGCAGTAAGTCTTTGTATTACTGACGTATTAAACCTTCTATGGACAGGGAATGCATGCAGTAAGTCTTTGTGTTACTGACATATTAAACCTTCTATGGACAGGGAATGAACGCAGTAAGTCTTTGTATTACTGACGTATTAAACCTTCTACGGACAGGGAATGCACGCAGTAAGTCTTTGTATTACTGACGTATTAAACATTTTACTGACAGGGAATGAACGCAGTGAGTCTTTGTATTACTGACGTATTAAAACTTCTATGGACAGGGAATGAACGCAGTAAGTCTTTGTATTACTGAAGTATTAAACCTTCTATGGACAGGGAATGCACGCAGTAATTAGTCTTTGTATTACTGACATATTAAACCTTCTATGGACAGGGAATGAACGCAGTAAGTCTTTGTATTACTGAAGTATTAAACATTTTACTGACAGGGAATGAATGCAGTAAGTCTTTGTATTACTGACGTATTAAACCTTCTACGGACAGGGAATGAACGCAGTAAGTCTTTGTATTACTGACGTATTAAACCTTCTATGGACAGGGAATGAACGCAGTAAGTCTTTGTGTTACTGACGTATTAAACCTTCTATGGACAGGGAATGAACGCAGTAAGTCTTTGTATTACTGACGTATTAAACCTTCTATGGACAGGGAATGCATGCAGTAAGTCATTGTATTACTGACGTATTAAACCTTCTATGGACAGGGAATGAACGCAGTAAGTCTTTGTGTTACTGACGTATTAAACCTTCTATGGACAGGGAATGAACGCAGTAAGTCTTTGTGTTACTGACGTATTAAACCTTCTATGGACAGGGAATGAACGCAGTAAGTCATTGTATTACTGACGTATTAAACCTTCTATGGACAGGGAATGCATGCAGTAAGTCATTGTATTACTGACGTATTAAACCTTCTATGGACAGGGAATGCACGCAGTAAGTCATTGTATTACTGACGCATTAAACCTTCTATAAACAGAGAATGAACGCAGTAAGTCTTTGTATTACTGACGCATTAAACCTTCTATAAACAGAGAATGAACGCAGTAATTCTTTGTATTACTGACGTATTAAACCTTCTATGGACAGGGAATGCATGCAGTAAGTCTTTGTATTACTGACGTATTAAACCTTCTATGGACAGGGAATGAACGCAGTAAGTCTTTGTATTACTGACGTATTAAACCTTCTACGGACAGGGAATGCACGCAGTAAGTCTTTGTATTACTGACGTATTAAACATTTTACTGACAGGGAATGAACGCAGTGAGTCTTTGTATTACTGACGTATTAAACCTTCTATGGACAGGGAATGAACGCAGTAAGTCTTTGTATTACTGAAGTATTAAACCTTCTATGGACAGGGAATGCACGCAGTAATTAGTCTTTGTATTACTGACATATTAAACCTTCTATGGACAGGGAATGAACGCAGTAAGTCTTTGTATTACTGAAGTATTAAACATTTTACTGACAGGGAATGAATGCAGTAAGTCTTTGTATTACTGACGTATTAAACCTTCTATGGACAGGGAATGAACGCAGTAAGTCTTTGTATTACTGACGTATTAAACCTTCTATGGACAGGGAATGAACGCAGTAAGTCTTTGTGTTACTGACGTATTAAACCTTCTATGGACAGGGAATGAACGCAGTAAGTCTTTGTTTTACTGACGTATTAAACCTTCTATGGACAGGGAATGAACGCAGTAAGTCATTGTATTACTGACGTATTAAACCTTCTATGGACAGGGAATGAACGCAGTAAGTCTTTGTGTTACTGACGTATTAAACCTTCTATGGACAGGGAATGAACGCAGTAAGTCATTGTATTACTGACGTATTAAACCTTCTATGGACAGGGAATGAACGCAGTAAGTCTTTGTGTTACTGACGTATTAAACCTTCTATGGACAGGGAATGAACGCAGTAAGTCATTGTATTACTGATGTATTAAACCTTCTATGGACAGGGAATGCATGCAGTAAGTCATTGTATTACTGACGTATTAAACCTTCTATGGACAGGGAATGCACGCAGTAAGTCATTGTATTACTGACGCATTAAACCTTCTATAAACAGAAAATGAACGCAGTAAGTCTTTGTATTACTGACGCATTAAACCTTCTATAAACAGAGAATGAACGCAGTAATTCTTTGTATTACTGACGTATTAAACCTTCTATGGACAGGGAATGCATGCAGTAAGTCTTTGTATTACTGACGTATTAAACCTTCTATAAACAGAGAATGAACGCAGTAAGTCTTTGTATTACTGACATATTAAACCTTCTATAAACAGAGAATGAACGCAGAAAGTCTTTGTATTACTGACGTATTAAACCTTCTACGGACAGGGAATGCACGCAGTAAGTGTTTGTATTACTGATGTAATATATATATGCATACATATATCGGCATGCGAGAAATAATTCCCCCTGAATACATAGGCAAACCGACCTACATATACCATCGTGTACAGAATGTAATACTATATTGATACATTGAATGTAGAATGATCAATATTCTATCTACCAGTAAATAATTATGTAAATGCATATATTTCTACAAAGAAAAAATTAAATCTGCTTTCTACTGATTGTTATTAATTGTATGGCACGCTGTTTTACACTCAGTCTATTAATTCCGTACCAGTGTGAGGGATCTTTACTTTTTATACTCAGTATATCTCATACCACTGTGAGGGATTGTTACTTTTTATACTCAGTTGAGTATGTGACGTGCCACTCTGAGGGATTGTTACTTTTTATACTCAGTTGAGTATGTGACGTGCCACTCTGAGGGATTGTTACTTTTTATACTCAGTCTATTCAGTGCCACTCTGAGGGATTGTTACTTTTTATACTCAGTCTATTCCGTACCACTGTGAGGGATTGTTACTTTTTGTACTCAGTATATTCCATACCACTGTGAGGGTTTGTTACTTTTTCAGGGATTTGAAGATTGCATTGTGTTCCACGACAAACTGAATGAGTGCAATAATGATTTTGGTAAGTAAACTATTCTTGTGTAGATGATTCTTCATTTTGTTTAGACTTAAAGGCCCAGTATACATAACTTTCATCAAAACTTGAAGCGAAAATCAAGCCTAATAACTTAAGATATTTATAGATTTAGTTAAGATTAACTGATATCAGCAATATTCAAGATGATTTCTTCCGCAGTTACCGGTACAGCAGCAGTTGAAACTCGTTATTTGTAAACACGCGTCCATTTTGAACTGTCTTCTAACGTCGGCTTGTTGTTGAGGTGGACCACACCTGAATTATTTTCAATTCTTTATATTTTTTTTGTCAAGAGTTTCTTGTTAGTTACCGCTCAGAGTTACTTCGTTTTATATTTATTTTCGCATGGTTATCAACTGGATTTTTTTCATAATATGTCAGAAACCTGAAAAATTTCCGGAAGTTACGTATATTGGGCCTTTAAGAATTACAAATTAGAATAGAAAATTCCTTTGTGATGCAGTCGGAGACATTTTGCATTTAAATGCATGTCACTTTGTTGTCGTCATTCTGCATATAACAAATATAATTACATGTACAGTATATGATTTGAAGCGATTTTGGTCCCATTCTATTTAATGATCAAATATGGTAATACCTTCACTGAGATTTGTATTAAAGATTAAAGTAAAGGTCAACTGTCTAAGAAATACATAAATGTTGCTGTACAAACATGGATTGTACGAGATTTTACAAGTTCATTGACATTTTACTTATTTTATCAAGGCTCCATAAGACTGCTAGATGTGTAGCTCCCAGCAGGTGTAAACCGTTACATTTCAATAATAGACACTGCTGTTTTTAGCCCATCATCATCAGATAATGTGCTATTCAAGTTACCCTGCATCCGTGGTTTGTCCTTAAACAATTCTTGTTATCGCTATTTCTTGAAAAGGACTCAATGGATCAAATTACATATGTAGGTGTCCCCTTGATGCCAAGTTGTGCCCTTTTGATTATGGGACTGATTGGAAAAACAAAATGGCTGAAAGGTGGCCATCTTGGATTTTGAAATGAAAGTTTGTTATCGCTATTTCTTGAGAAGAATTTGATGGATCTTACTCGAATTTTAGCCCACCATCATGAGATGGTGGGCTATTCAAATCGCCCTGCGTCCTTGATCCGTTGTCCTACCGTCTGTCCTTAAACAATTCTTGTTATCGCTATTTCTTGAGAAGTACTGAATGGATCTTTCTCAAATTGTATATGTATGTTCCCCTTGATCTGTAGTTGTGCCCGTTTGTTTTTGGGACTGGTTGGAAAAACAAAATTGCTGAAAGGTGGCCATCTTGGATTTGGGTATTGAAAGTTTGTTATCACTATTTCTTGATAAGCACCTGATGGTTCCTACTCAAATTTCATATGTAGGTTCCCCTTGGTGCCTAGTTGTGCATAGTCCATTTTAGAACCAATCTGTTTAACAATATGGCCATTCAACAGGCGGCAATCGTCGATTTGTTAGAAATAGTTTGTTACCGCTATTTCTTGGAAGTACTAGATTACATTCTGAAATTTCATAACAAGTCACATGGTGCCTTGTTGTGTATACAACAGGCGGCCATATTTGATTTATTAGAAATACTAGGTTCTTAATAGTGTTTTACCACTATTTCTTGAGAAGTACTGGATGGATCATTCTGAAATTTGATATGCAGGTTCCTATTAGAGCCTAGGTGTGCATAGTCCATTTTCAGGCAGATCCGATAAACATTATGGCTGACAGGTGGCCATCTTGGATTTGTTAGAAATAGTTTGTTACTGCTATTTCTCGAGAAGTACTGGATAGATCATTCTGAAATTTCATATCTAGGTTCCTCCAAATGTTTTTTTATATATAGTTGTGCATATTCCATTTTGGGACACATTCGATAAACAATATGTCCGACAGGCGCTCATCTTGGATCTGTTAGAAATAGTTTGTTACCGTTATTTCTTGAGACGTACTGGATGGATCATTCTGAAATTTCATAGGTTTCCCCTTCGTGCCTAGTTGTGCATGACCCATTTTTGGACAGATTTGACAGGCAACCATCTTGGATTTTGACAGTGAGAGTTTGTGATTGCTTTTTCTTTGGAAGTACTGGATGGTCCTTTTCAAATTTCATAAGCAGATTCTGTAAGGTCCCTAGCTGTGCATTGTCTAGTTTTTGGAATGGAAAATATGGCCACCAGACGGCCATCTTGTATGTTGACTATGAAAGTATATTATGGCTATTTTTTAAGAAAAACAAGATGGATTTGGAATTTAGAACTGATCAGAAAAATAAAACTAAAAAATAAAAAAAAAATAAAAAGAGACTTTTCAACTATTATTAATTTTTCAGAGAAAAATTCATAGAACTAAGATTAAATACATAAATGAAAGTTAAGATAAGAAGAGAAAAGATCCATCTTTCTAAGAATGAATGAAAAATCATCGATGGTGGGCGCCAAGATCTCATTGGGATCTCTTGTTTTGTATTGGGGACTGATCAGAGAAAAATATAGTTACTAAAATCAAATACATGAAAAAGACAAAAAAGAAAATGAAGAGAAAAGATCCAACTTTTGAAGAACAAATAAAGATCGTCTATGGTGGGCACCAGATAATCTCTGGGATCTGTTGTTTAAGAAATATAAGATGGATTTGGAATTTGGAACTGATCAGAAAAACAAAACCCCTGACAAGAGATTTCAGCTATTATTGATTTTCAAGAGAAATTCATAGAACTAAGATTAAAAACATAAATGAAAGTTAAAAAGATCCATCTTTCTAAAAATGAATGAAAAATCACCGATGGTGACTATCGAGTGCCAAGATCCTTCTAAGATCTCTTGTTTTTGTTACAGATGCAGCCTTAAAAGCCTACACGGAGTACAGAAAACCTGACGCCCAGGCCATCAATGATTTGGCCATGTATAACTATGTTGAGGTATGATGCGCCCTTGGTGTTAAAAGGATTTTTTTTGTCAGGCAAAGTGTCGTGATCAATACATCTACTGAACCTAGAGTGAAAAAATGTCTATAAGGTCAAAATATTGATGACCTGTATCATTTTTCTCCTGATAGATTTATAGAAATAGTTTACAATGTATAATGAAACACAGCCAATACAGCTTCTTTTGTTTCAGTTACTTTTGATGTTCACTACTTCATTTTATGGAGCAGAAAAACTGATAATACTGAATTATATGTGTGATTTGACTAGTCATGAAAGTCAGGTACGATAGAGTTAAAGGCCCAATATACGTAATTTTTCGTAATTCTGAGAAAAAAATCCAGTTAATAACCATGCAAAAATAAGCCTAAAACGAAGGAAACCTGAGCGGTTACTAACAAGAAACTCTTCACAGAAAAATCCAATGAATTCAAAATAATTCAGGTGGGGCCCACTTCAACAACAAACCGAAGTTAGAAGACAGTTCAAAATGGACTCGTGTTTCAACTGCTGTTGTAATGGTAAATGTGTAAGAATTCATCTTGAATATTGCTGATATAAGTTAATCTTAACTAAATCTATAAATATGAAAAGTTATTAGGCTTCATTTTCGCTTAAAGTTTTGCCGAAAGTTATGTATATTGGGCCTTTAAGTAATTAATGTAATTTACATGTGTAAAACCACAAACAAATGTTGCAACTGCTTTTGCTACCATTGTGACATTGTGTTCCAGATGAGAAAGTCTGTAAACTCAAGGATGTTTATGCTGAGAAAGAAGCTGGACAACTTCCTGTACATGCTGTTCCCTAACAGATGGGTTCCTCTGTATACCATGGTAATGTGATCTTCTACTACACTAGATGTTACCACTACTACACTAGATGTTACCACTACTACACTAGATGTTACCACTATAACACTAGATGTCACCACTATAACACTAGATGTCACCACTACTACACTAGATGTTACCACTACTACACTAGATGTTACCACTATAACACTAGATGTCACCACTACTACACTAGATGTTACCACTATAACACTAGATGTCACCACTACTACACTAGATGTTACCACTATAACACTAGATGTTACCACTACTACACTAGATGTTACCACTACTACACTAGATGTTACCACTACTACACTAGATGTTACCACTACTACACTAGATGTTACCACTATAATACTAGATGTTACCACTACTACACTAGATGTTACCACTATAACACTAGATGTTACCACTACAACACTAGATGTTACCACTACAACACTAGATGTTACCACTACAACACTAGATGTTACCACTATAACACTAGATGTTACCACTACAACACTAGATGTTACCACTATAACACTAGATGTTACCACTACAACACTGGATGTTACCACTATAACACTAGATGTTACCACTACTACACTAGATGTACCACTATAACACTAGATGTTACCACTATAACACTAGATGTCACCACTACTACACTAGATGTTACCACTACAACACTAGATGTTACCACTTCTACACTAGATGTTACCACTATAAGACTAGATGTTACCACTACTACACTAGATGTTACCACTACTACACTAGATGTCACCACTACTACACTAGATGTTACCACTACTACACTAGATGTTACCACTACTACACTAGATGTTACCACTACTACACTAGATGTTACCACTATAACACTAGATGTTACCACTACTACACTAGATGTTACCACTACTACACTAGATGTTACCACTACTACACTATATGTACCACTACTACACTAGATGTTACCACTATAACACTAGATGTCACCACTACTACACTAGATGTTACCACTACAACACTAGATGTTACCACTATAACACTAGATGTTACCACTATAACACTAGATGTTACCACTACAACACTAGATGTTACCACTATAACACTAGATGTTACCACTACAACACTAGATGTTACCACTACAACACTAGATGTTACCACTACAACACTAGATGTTACCACTATAACACTAGATGTTACCACTACAACACTAGATGTTACCACTATAACACTAGATGTTACCACTACAACACTAGATGTTACCACTATAACACTAGATGTTACCACTACTACACTAGATGTACCACTATAACACTAGATGTTACCACTATAACACTAGATGTCACCACTACTACACTAGATGTTACCACTACAACACTAGATGTTACCACTTCTACACTAGATGTTACCACTATAAGACTAGATGTTACCACTACTACACTAGATGTTACCACTACTACACTAGATGTCACCACTACTACACTAGATGTTACCACTACTACACTAGATGTTACCACTACTACACTAGATGTTACCACTACTACACTAGATGTTACCACTATAACACTAGATGTTACCACTACTACACTAGATGTTACCACTACTACACTAGATGTTACCACTACTACACTATATGTACCACTACTACACTAGATGTTACCACTATAACACTAGATGTCACCACTACTACACTAGATGTTACCACTACAACACTAGATGTTACCACTATAACACTAGATGTTACCACTATAACACTAGATGTCACCACTACTACACTAGATGTCACCACTACTACACTAGATGTTACCACTACTACATTAGATGTTACCACGTCTACACTAGATGTTACCACGTCTACACTAGATGTTACCACTACTACACTAGATGTTACCACTATAACACTAGATGTTACCACTACTACACTAGATGTTACCACTATAACACTAGATGTTACCACTACTACACTAGATGTTACCACTACTACACTAGATGTTACCACTATAACACTAGATGTTACCACTACTACACTAGATGTTACCACTACTACACTATATGTACCACTACTACACTAGATGTTACCACTATAACACTAGATGTCACCACTACTACACTAGATGTTACCACTACAACACTAGATGTTACCACTATAACACTAGATGTTACCACTATAACACTAGATGTTACCACTACAACACTAGATGTTACCACTATAACACTAGATGTTACCACTACAACACTAGATGTTACCACTACAACACTAGATGTTACCACTACAACACTAGATGTTACCACTATAACACTAGATGTTACCACTACAACACTAGATGTTACCACTATAACACTAGATGTTACCACTACAACACTAGATGTTACCACTATAACACTAGATGTTACCACTACTACACTAGATGTACCACTATAACACTAGATGTTACCACTATAACACTAGATGTCACCACTACTACACTAGATGTTACCACTACAACACTAGATGTTACCACTTCTACACTAGATGTTACCACTATAAGACTAGATGTTACCACTACTACACTAGATGTTACCACTACTACACTAGATGTCACCACTACTACACTAGATGTTACCACTACTACACTAGATGTTACCACTACTACACTAGATGTTACCACTACTACACTAGATGTTACCACTATAACACTAGATGTTACCACTACTACACTAGATGTTACCACTACTACACTAGATGTTACCACTACTACACTATATGTACCACTACTACACTAGATGTTACCACTATAACACTAGATGTCACCACTACTACACTAGATGTTACCACTACAACACTAGATGTTACCACTATAACACTAGATGTTACCACTACTACACTAGATGTCACCACTACTACACTAGATGTCACCACGTCTACACTAGATGTTACCACTACTACATTAGATGTTACCACGTCTACACTAGATGTTACCACGTCTACACTAGATGTTACCACTACTACACTAGATGTTACCACTATAACACTAGATGTTACCACTACTACACTAGATGTTACCACTATAACACTAGATGTTACCACTACTACACTAGATGTTACCACTACTACACTAGATGTTACCACTATAACACTAGATGTTACCACTACTACACTAGATGTTACCACTACTACACTAGAGGTCACCACTACCACACTAGATGTTACCACTACTACACTAGATGTTACCACTATAACACTAGATGTCACCACTACTACACTAGATGTTACCACTATAACACTAGATGTTACCACTACTACACTAGATGTTACCACTACTACACTATATGTACCACTACTACACTAGATGTTACCACTACTACACTAGATGTTACCACTACTACACTAGATGTTACCACTACTACACTATATGTACCACTACTACACTAGATGTTACCACTACTACACTAGATGTTACCACTATAACACTAGATGTTACCACTACTACACTAGATGTTACCACTATAACACTAGATGTTACCACTACAACACTAGATGTTACCACTACAACACTAGATGTTACCACTACAACACTAGATGTTACCACTATAACACTAGATGTTACCACTACAACACTAGATGTTACCACTATAACACTAGATGTTACCACTACTACACTAGTTGTACCACTATAACACTAGATGTTACCACTATAACACTAGATGTCACCACTACTACACTAGATGTTACCACTACTACACTAGATGTTACCACTATAACACTAGATGTTACCACTATAACACTAGATGTCACCACTATAACACTAGATGTTACCACTACTACACTAGATGTTACCACTACTACACTAGATGTTACCACTACTACACTAGATGTCACCACTACTACACTAGATGTTACCACCACTACACTAGATGTTACCACTATAACACTAGATGTTACCACTTCTACACTAGATGTTACCACTACTACACTAGTTGTACCACTATAACACTAGATGTTACCACTATAACACTAGATGTCACCACTACTACACTAGATGTTACCACTACTACACTAGATGTTACCACTATAACACTAGATGTTACCACTATAACACTAGATGTCACCACTATAACACTAGATGTTACCACTACTACACTAGATGTTACCACTACTACACTAGATGTTACCACTACTACACTAGATGTCACCACTACTACACTAGATGTTACCACTACTACACTAGATGTTACCACTATAACACTAGATGTTACCACTTCTACACTAGATGTTACCACTACTACACTAGATGTTACCACTACTACACTAGATGTTACCACTACTACACTAGATGTTACCACTACTACACTAGATGTTACCACTATAACACTAGATGTTACCACTACTACACTAGATGTTACCACTATAACACTAGATGTACCACTACTACACTAGATGTTACCACTACTACACTAGATGTCACCACTATAACACTAGATGTTACCACTACTACACTAGATGTTACCACTATAACACTAGATGTCACCACTACTACACTAGATGTTACCACTATAACACTAGATGTTACCACTACTACACTAGATGTTACCACTACTACACTAGATGTTACCACTATAACACTAGATGTTACCACTACTACACTAGATGTTACCACTACTACACTATATGTACCACTACTACACTAGATGTTACCACTATAACACTAGATGTCACCACTACTACACTAGATGTTACCACTACAACACTAGATGTTACCACTATAACACTAGATGTTACCACTATAACACTAGATGTTACCACTACAACGCTAGATGTTACCACTATAACACTAGATGTTACCACTACAACACTAGATGTTACCACTACAACACTAGATGTTACCACTACAACACTAGATGTTACCACTATAACACTAGATGTTACCACTACAACACTAGATGTTACCACTATAACACTAGATGTTACCACTACAACACTAGATGTTACCACTATAACACTAGATGTTACCACTACTACACTAGATGTACCACTATAACACTAGATGTTACCACTATAACACTAGATGTCACCACTACTACACTAGATGTTACCACTACAACACTAGATGTTACCACTTCTACACTAGATGTTACCACTATAAGACTAGATGTTACCACTACTACACTAGATGTTACCACTACTACACTAGATGTCACCACTACTACACTAGATGTTACCACTACTACACTAGATGTTACCACTACTACACTAGATGTTACCACTACTACACTAGATGTTACCACTATAACACTAGATGTTACCACTACTACACTAGATGTTACCACTACTACACTAGATGTTACCACTACTACACTATATGTACCACTACTACACTAGATGTTACCACTATAACACTAGATGTCACCACTACTACACTAGATGTTACCACTACAACACTAGATGTTACCACTATAACACTAGATGTTACCACTACTACACTAGATGTCACCACTACTACACTAGATGTCACCACGTCTACACTAGATGTTACCACTACTACATTAGATGTTACCACGTCTACACTAGATGTTACCACTACTACACTAGATGTTACCACTATAACACTAGATGTTACCACTACTACACTAGATGTTACCACTACTACACTAGATGTTACCACTATAACACTAGATGTTACCACTACTACACTAGATGTCACCACGTCTACACTAGATGTTACCACTACTACACTAGATGTTACCACTATAACACTAGATGTTACCACTACTACACTAGATGTTACCACTACTACACTAGAGGTCACCACTACCACACTAGATGTTACCACTACTACACTAGATGTTACCACTATAACACTAGATGTCACCACTACTACACTAGATGTTACCACTATAACACTAGATGTTACCACTACTACACTAGATGTTACCACTACTACACTATATGTACCACTACTACACTAGATGTTACCACTACTACACTAGATGTTACCACTACTACACTAGATGTTACCACTACTACACTATATGTACCACTACTACACTAGATGTTACCACTACTACACTAGATGTTACCACTATAACACTAGATGTTACCACTACTACACTAGATGTTACCACTATAACACTAGATGTTACCACTACAACACTAGATGTTACCACTACAACACTAGATGTTACCACTACAACACTAGATGTTACCACTATAACACTAGATGTTACCACTACAACACTAGATGTTACCACTTCTACACTAGATGTTACCACTATAAGACTAGATGTTACCACTACTACACTAGATGTTACCACTACTACACTAGATGTCACCACTACTACACTAGATGTTACCACTACTACACTAGATGTTACCACTACTACACTAGATGTTACCACTACTACACTAGATGTTACCACTATAACACTAGATGTTACCACTACTACACTAGATGTTACCACTACTACACTAGATGTTACCACTACTACACTATATGTACCACTACTACACTAGATGTTACCACTATAACACTAGATGTCACCACTACTACACTAGATGTTACCACTACAACACTAGATGTTACCACTATAACACTAGATGTTACCACTACTACACTAGATGTCACCACTACTACACTAGATGTCACCACGTCTACACTAGATGTTACCACTACTACATTAGATGTTACCACGTCTACACTAGATGTTACCACGTCTACACTAGATGTTACCACTACTACACTAGATGTTACCACTATAACACTAGATGTTACCACTACTACACTAGATGTTACCACTATAACACTAGATGTTACCACTACTACACTAGATGTTACCACTACTACACTAGATGTTACCACTATAACACTAGATGTTACCACTACTACACTAGATGTTACCACTACTACACTAGAGGTCACCACTACCACACTAGATGTTACCACTACTACACTAGATGTTACCACTATAACACTAGATGTCACCACTACTACACTAGATGTTACCACTATAACACTAGATGTTACCACTACTACACTAGATGTTACCACTACTACACTATATGTACCACTACTACACTAGATGTTACCACTACTACACTAGATGTTACCACTACTACACTAGATGTTACCACTACTACACTATATGTACCACTACTACACTAGATGTTACCACTACTACACTAGATGTTACCACTATAACACTAGATGTTACCACTACAACACTAGATGTTACCACTACAACACTAGATGTTACCACTACAACACTAGATGTTACCACTATAACACTAGATGTTACCACTACAACACTAGATGTTACCACTATAACACTAGATGTTACCACTACTACACTAGTTGTACCACTATAACACTAGATGTTACCACTATAACACTAGATGTCACCACTACTACACTAGATGTTACCACTACTACACTAGATGTTACCACTATAACACTAGATGTTACCACTATAACACTAGATGTCACCACTATAACACTAGATGTTACCACTACTACACTAGATGTTACCACTACTACACTAGATGTTACCACTACTACACTAGATGTCACCACTACTACACTAGATGTTACCACTACTACACTAGATGTTACCACTATAACACTAGATGTTACCACTTCTACACTAGATGTTACCACTACTACACTAGATGTTACCACTACTACACTAGATGTTACCACTACTACACTAGATGTTACCACTACTACACTAGATGTTACCACTATAACACTAGATGTTACCACTACTACACTAGATGTTACCACTATAACACTAGATGTACCACTACTACACTAGATGTTACCACTACTACACTAGATGTCACCACTATAACACTAGATGTTACCACTACTACACTAGATGTTACCACTATAACACTAGATGTCACCACTACTACACTAGATGTTACCACTATAACACTAGATGTTACCACTACTACACTAGATGTTACCACTATAACACTAGATGTACCACTACTACACTAGATGTTACCACTACTACACTAGATGTCACCACTATAACACTAGATGTTACCACTACTACACTAGATGTTACCACTATAACACTAGATGTCACCACTACTACACTAGATGTTACCACTATAACACTAGATGTTACCACTACTACACTAGATGTTACCACTACTACACTAGATGTTACCACTACTACACTAGATGTTACCACTACTACACTAGATGTTACCACTACTACACTAGATGTTACCACTACTACACTAGATGTTACCACTATAACACTAGATGTTACCACTACTACACTAGATGTTACCACTATAACACTAGATGTACCACTACTACACTAGATGTTACCACTACTACACTAGATGTCACCACTATAACACTAGATGTTACCACTACTACACTAGATGTTACCACTATAACACTAGATGTCACCACTACTACACTAGATGTTACCACTATAACACTAGATGTTACCACTATAACACTAGATGTTACCACTACTACACTAGATGTTACCACTATAACACTAGATGTACCACTACTACACTAGATGTTACCACTACTACACTAGATGTCACCACTATAACACTAGATGTTACCACTACTACACTAGATGTTACCACTATAACACTAGATGTCACCACTACTACACTAGATGTTACCACTATAACACTAGATGTTACCACTACTACACTAGATGTTACCACTACTACACTAGATGTTACCACTACTACACTAGATGTTACCACTACTACACTAGATGTTACCACTACTACACTAGATGTTACCACTACTACACTAGATGTTACCACTATAACACTAGATGTTACCACTACTACACTAGATGTTACCACTATAACACTAGATGTACCACTACTACACTAGATGTTACCACTACTACACTAGATGTCACCACTATAACACTAGATGTTACCACTACTACACTAGATGTTACCACTATAACACTAGATGTCACCACTACTACACTAGATGTTACCACTATAACACTAGATGTTACCACTACTACACTAGATGTTACCACTACTACACTAGATGTTACCACTATAACACTAGATGTTACCACTACTACACTAGATGTTACCACTACTACACTATATGTACCACTACTACACTAGATGTTACCACTACTACACTAGATGTTACCACTACTACACTAGATGTTACCACTACTACACTATATGTACCACTAATACACTAGATGTTACCACTACTACACTAGATGTTACCACTATAACACTAGATGTTACCACTACTACACTAGATGTTACCACTACAACACTAGATGTTACCACTACAACACTAGATGTTACCACTACAACACTAGATGTTACCACTACAACACTAGATGTTACCACTATAACACTAGATGTTACCACTACAACACTAGATGTTACCACTATAACACTAGATGTTACCACTACTACACTAGATGTACCACTATAACACTAGATGTTACCACTATAACACTAGATGTCACCACTACTACACTAGATGTTACCACTACTACACTAGATGTTACCACTATAACACTAGATGTCACCACTATAACACTAGATGTTACCACTACTACACTAGATGTTACCACTACTACACTAGATGTTACCACTACTACACTAGATGTCACCACTACTACACTAGATGTTACCACTACTACACTAGATGTTACCACTATAACACTAGATGTTACCACTACTACACTAGATCTTACCACTACTACACTAGATGTTACCACTACTACACTAGATGTTACCACTATAACACTAGATGTTACCACTACTACACTAGATGTTACCACTATAACACTAGATGTCACCACTACTACACTAGATGTTACCACTACTACACTAGATGTCACCACTATAACACTAGATGTTACCACTACTACACTAGATGTTACCACTATAACACTAGATGTCACCACTACTACACTAGATGTTACCACTACTACACTAGATGTTACCACTACTACACTAGATGTTACCACTACTACACTAGATGTTACCACTACTACACTAGATGTTACCACTACTACACTAGATGTCACCACTATAACACTAGATGTTACCACTACTACACTAGATGTTACCACTATAACACTAGATGTTACCACTACTACACTAGATGTTACCACTACTACACTAGATGTTACCACTACTACACTAGATGTTACCACTATAACACTAGATGTTACCACTACTACACTAGATGTTACCGCTATAACACTAGATGTTACCACTACTACACTAGATGTTACCACTATAACACTAGATGTCACCACTACTACACTAGATGTTATCACTATAACACTAGATGTTACCACTACTACACTAGATGTTACCACTACTACACTATATGTACCACTACTACACTAGATGTTACCACTACTACACTAGATGTTACCACTATAACACTAGATATTACCACTACTACACTAGACCACTATAACACTAGATGTTACCACTACTACACTAGATGTACCACTATAACACTAGATGTTACCACTATAACACTAGATGTCACCACTACTACACTAGATGTTACCACTACTACACTAGATGTTACCACTATAACACTAGATGTTACCACTATAACACTAGATGTCACCACTATAACACTAGATGTCACCACTACTACACTAGATGTTACCACTACTACACTAGATGTCACCACTATAACACTAGATGTTACCACTACTACACTAGATGTTACCACTATAACACTAGATGTCACCACTACTACACTAGATGTTACCACTACTACACTAGATGTTACCACTACTACACTAGATGTTACCACTACTACACTAGATGTTACCACTACTACACTAGATGTCACCACTATAACACTAGATGTTACCACTACTACACTAGATGTTACCACTATAACACTAGATGTTACCACTACTACACTAGATGTTACCACTACTACACTAGATGTTACCACTACTACACTAGATGTTACCACTATAACACTAGATGTTACCACTACTACACTAGATGTTACCGCTATAACACTAGATGTTACCACTACTACACTAGATGTTACCACTATAACACTAGATGTCACCACTACTACACTAGATGTTACCACTACTACACTAGATGTTACCACTACTACACTAGATGTTACCACTACTACACTAGATGTTACCACTACTACACTAGATGTTACCACTACTACACTAGATGTCACCACTATAACACTAGATGTTACCACTACTACACTAGATGTTACCACTATAACACTAGATGTTACCACTACTACACTAGATGTTACCACTACTACACTAGATGTTACCACTACTACACTAGATGTTACCACTATAACACTAGATGTTACCACTACTACACTAGATGTTACCGCTATAACACTAGATGTTACCACTACTACACTAGATGTTACCACTATAACACTAGATGTCACCACTACTACACTAGATGTTACCACTATAACACTAGATGTTACCACTACTACACTAGATGTTACCACTACTACACTATATGTACCACTACTACACTAGATGTTACCACTACTACACTAGATGTTACCACTATAACACTAGATATTACCACTACTACACTAGACCACTATAACACTAGATGTTACCACTACTACACTAGATGTACCACTATAACACTAGATGTTACCACTATAACACTAGATGTCACCACTACTACACTAGATGTTACCACTACTACACTAGATGTTACCACTATAACACTAGATGTTACCACTATAACACTAGATGTCACCACTATAACACTAGATGTTACCACTACTACACTAGATGTTACCACTACTACACTAGATGTTACCACTACTACACTATATGTACCACTACTACACTAGATGTCACCACTATAACACTAGATGTTACCACTATAACACTAGATGTCACCACTATAACACTAGATGTCACCACTACTACACTAGATGTTACCACTACTACACTATATGTACCACTACTACACTAGATGTTACCACTACTACACTAGATGTTACCACTACTACACTAGATGTTACCACTACTACACTATATGTACCACTACTACACTAGATGTCACCACTATAACACTAGATGTCACCACTTCTACACTAGATGTTACCACTATAACACTAGATGTTACCACTATTACACTAGATGTTACCACTATAACACTAGATGTTACCACTACTACACTAGATGTTACCACTACTACACTAGATGTTACCACTATAACACTAGATGTTACCACTACTACACTAGATGTTACCACTACTACACTAGATGTTACCACTACTACACTATATGTACCACTACTACACTAGATGTTACCACTACTACACTAGATGCTACCACTATAACACTAGATGTTACCACTACAACACTAGATGTTACCACTACAACACTAGATGTTACCACTACAACACTAGATGTTACCACTATAACACTAGATGTTACCACTACAACACTAGATGTTACCACTATAACACTAGATGTTACCACTACAACACTAGATGTTACCACTATAACACTAGATGTTACCACTACTACACTAGATGTACCACTATAACACTAGATGTTACCACTATAACACTAGATGTCACCACTACTACACTAGATGTTACCACTACTACACTAGATGTTACCACTACTACACTAGATGTTACCACTATAAAACTAGATGTTACCACTACTACACTAGATGTTACCACTACTACACTAGATGTCACCACTACTACACTAGATGTTACCACTATAACACTAGATGTTTCCACTACTACACTAGATGTTACCACTATAAAACTAGATGTTACCACTACTACACTAGATGTTACCACTACTACACTAGATGTCACCACTACTACACTAGATGTTACCACTATAACACTAGATGTTTCCACTACTACACTAGATGTTACCACTATAACACTAGATGTCACCACTACTACACTAGATGTCACCACTACTACACTAGATGTTACCACGTCTACACTAGATGTTACCACGTCTACACTAGATGTTACCACTACTACACTAGATGTTACCACTATAACACTAGATGTTACCACTACTACACTAGATGTTACCACTATAACACTAGATGTTACCACTACTACACTAGATGTTACCACTACTACACTAGATGTTACCACTATAACACTAGATGTTACCACTACTACACTAGATGTTACCACTACTACACTAGAGGTCACCACTACCACACTAGATGTTACCACTACTACACTAGATGTTACCACTACTACACTAGGTGTTACCACTACTACACTAGATGTTACCACTACTACACTAGAGGTCACCACTACTACACTAGATGTACCACCACAACACTAGATGTACCACTACTACACTAGATGTTACCACTACTACACTAGATGTTACCACTACCACACTAGATGTTACCACTACCACACTAGATGTTACCACTACTACACTAGATGTACCACCAAAACACTAGATGTTACCACTACTACACTAGATGTCACCACTACTACACTAGATGTACCACCACAACACTAGATGTACCACTACTACACTAGATGTTACCACTACTACACTAGATGTCACCACTACTACATTAGATGTACCACCACAACACTAGATGTACCACTACTACACTAAAAAAATAGACCCTGACTTACCCCAGAGGACAGAGAAGTGGCTAAATGTCAAGAATATTTTCTATTTATCTCCAGATGTGGTAGAATTTAATACTAATTTTGAATGATTTTAAGGGTGCTTTATCAAATTTCACAGTGTACACAGTATAGTACTGGTATGTCTACTGTTACAGCATCACCAAGAACTCGTGACTTCCAAACTGTGGCTTAACTTTGTATGCCATCCCTATACCATTGATGCTACCGTGACCTTTCACTTTCCATGTCTATTAATCTTCTTTTCAGAAACAGCTTCATTTATTTACCATTAAATCATTTATTTCATGTTAGCATAAGGCCTCTTGGGTCTCTTGTTTCATTAGCTTTCAATGTTTACGTTAATTTCTTACTATTTCAGGTGTCTTTTTCAAGGACCAGGTACCATGAGTGTATTAAACGACGGGAATGGCAGGACAAGGCAAGTATCTAACCGTGTATTATACCGCTGTAGAACCTAAGTACTAGCCGGTATAGACTGTAGCAATATAATGTAGGACTAACCGATCCTATCTAGCTAAATATTACAATTGCATGATTGCTGTGAAAAGAATTCATTTATGTATGTCAACAGCTGAGGTTTGATCAACAGCCGAATTCTACACTTGGGAGGATATCATATGATGGTATTTTGGGTCAGAATAGGATGTTTTTCTGAAGTCCTGCACCCAAATTGTTCACCTGCAGGTAGAATTTCCTACCCCACATACCTACGTTTATCTATGTAACTACACACTGATTGGTTCTATTCCTCTCATCCCTCTGCTCTCTCGAATTTGGTAAAAAAATTGATAATGACATTTTGAATGCAAAAATTTATACAGTATATTTAAGCCCACGCCATGAAATGGGGGGCATATAGTGTTACCCATGTCCGTCCCGTACCGTCCCGTGGTAATGTAACCAGCTCTTTAAATAAATACTGATCTGATTGTCATCAAACTTTGCATACATGATAAGCATGAAGAACTAATTCCATATGGGGGTGGGGGCATTTATGTCTCACAGACATTTCTAGTTTCCAACTACCGGGTATTGTACAATATCAAGAATATTTTTTGAAAGAACAAGAAAAAATAAGGTTGAATCTCTTCATGGATGGAAAGGTCCTAAGCTACATCATCGAAATCATGTATTTCTTTTTATCTGGTCATTCATTCCTCCCTAGCAACAGGGTAAAATTTACTGCATCTAGGGATCAAACACATTTTGGTACATCAATCATTTTCAGTTGAAATTAATTCTTTGTATTGTTCATTTGACTGTTAAAATTGAATGATATAATACAAATAGTGTTTAAAATTACACCTTTCATGCTGTTCTGATAACTCTCCGTTCTGCTTGGTTTCAGATGCTGACAAAGGCCCTCAATGTTGGTTGTGTAGTGATGGGGTTCTCCTTCATCTTCTTCGGACGCCACATGCTGACTAAACAAGGTTCACTTTTGATGACCTTGACAGAGGATATTGCTGGAAAATTCAAGTCAATGCTTAGTGCATAAAGACAATATTAACTGGATTTAATGATTCCAGTATTGGGTCTAAATGGAATAACTATATCACCGTTAGCATATCATTGTTGAAAAACATTGATAAATCAATCAAAATGTGGAGTCCTTATCAAAATAATGAACCTTCTTTCTTTTGTCTTGAGACAATTTAAGTCAGCATGATCAAGCAATTCGCGTAGAAACCACTTAACAACTTAGTTAATTACCTTATAGAATTGACAAAAATAAGTCCTGTTATTTCAATTTGCAGATTTGTTTTCATTGTTTGGTATTTGTGAAATTCTTTATTTAGTCTGTTGCTTTTACTGGGGCTTATGCAAGTTATGTATTAACATAATGCCCTAGATAACTAATATTTGCTTAATTCTTGCAAAATCTGAAAGCATGCATGATCAGTGTTAATCTGGCCATGGGTGAATGTAACAGACAAGATTTGTTAAGCAACCTGAAAAAGAATTTGAAATAGTTTACAGCAAAGATCATAGAGCATCTCTAATTTACTTGACAGTGAAGAAGATTTGATTCAGTGCAGAAGATCTTATTCTGTTTGCTTAAATATGAAGATCTTGTCCAGTGTACTTGAGTATGATGTAGATCTTGTCCAGTGTACTTGACTATGATTAAGATCTTGTCCAGTTTACTTGTTTATGATGTAGATCTTGTCCAGTGTACTTGAGTATGATGAAGATCTTGTCCAGTGTACTTGACAATGAGGAAGATCTTGTCCAGTTTACTTGACTATAAGGAAGATCTTGTCCAGTTTTTTGACAATAAGGAAGATCTTTTCTAGTTTACTTGACTATAAGGAAGATCTTGTCCTGTTTATTTGACAATGAGGAAGATCTTTTCTAGTTTACTTGACTATAAGGAAGATCTTGTCCAGTGTACTTGACAATGTGGAAGATCTTTTCTAGTTTACTTGACTATAATGAAGATCTTGTCCAGTGTACTTGACAATGTAGAAGATCTTTTCTAGTTTACTTAACTATGATGAAGATCTTGTCCAGTGTACTTGACTATGTGGAAGATCTTTTCTAGTTTACTTGACTATGATGAAAATCTTGTCCATTGTACTTGACTATGATGAATATCTTGTCCAGTTTACTTGACAATGAGGAAGATCTTTTCTAGTTTACTTGACTATGATGAAGATCTTGTCCAGTGTACTTGACAATGAGGAAGATCTTTTTTAGTTTACTTGACTATGATGAAGATCTTGTCCAGTGTACTTGACAATGTGGAAGATCTTTTCTAGTTTACTTGACTATAATGAAGATCTTGTCCAGTGTACTTGACAATGAGGAAGATGTTGTCCATTGTACTTGACAATGAGGAAGATCTGTTCTAGTTTACTTGACTATAAGGAAGATCTTGTCCATTGTACATGACAATGGCAAGGAATTTCAGATTATTGATGAAAAATGACACATTGTGATGATGTTCAATATTAATCAGTATTAAATTTTTACAGATAATCAAGTGTTATTGTGACAAGTATCAATAAGCAATCAATCAAATGTAGATATTTGTGTTACTTATTGAGTAGAATCAGTAAATATTGAACTCCTAAGAACTAATGCATGCTACTTGTTTGTGCTATATTTTGTACTTTTTTTATGCTGTTAATTTTCATATAAAATATGCTTTCTTTTAATAGCTTTATAACTGTACAACTTTTTCATGAAATACATTCCTGTTATTTTGGTTAATATTTAAATGTACTATAACTTCCATACCAGAAAGTCATTGGTCAACCAGAAGTTCAAGTGGGCTATTCAAATTGTATTTTTATTTGTGGTCTGTATTTAAATAATTTGTTGTTTTTTTTGGTATTGACACTGTATAAGTTATTATTATACCCCCCCGCAACGAAGTTAGGGGGGGTATACTGGAATCAGCTTGTCTGTCCGTCTGTCTGTCTGTCTGTCCGTCTGTCCGTAGAAAAATGTTGTCCGGACAACTCCTCCTAAACTACTGGATCGATTTCAATAAAACTTGGCAGTATTGTTGGGGACCATGTGTAGATGTGCATGCAGGGTTTCGTTTGTCAAAATTTTGGTTGCCATGGTAACCAGGTCACTATACACAGGTTTCCATAATAAGATGTTGTCCGGACAACTCCTCCTAAACTACTGGATCGATTTCAATAAAACTTGGCAGTATTGTTGGGGACCATGTGTAGATGTGCATGCAGAGTTTCGTTTGTCAAAATTTTGGTTCCCATGGTAACCAGGTCACTATACACAGGTTTCCGTAATAACGTGTTGTCCGGACAACTTCCTATAAACCACTGGATCGAGTTTAATGAAACTTGGCAGTATTGTTGGGGACCATGTGTAGATGTGCATGCAGAGTTTTGTTTGTCAAAATTTTGGTTGCCATGGTAACCAGGTCACTATACACAGGTTTCCATTATAATGTGTTGTCCGGGCAACTCCTCCTAAACTACTGGATCACCTTTCTTTATTCTTTCAGTGAGTTTCACAAGTTGAAACATACATATGCATCCACATTGTTGATATGAAATCTACACTGTAATGTATGTAAGACCAAAGGTGCCTTCTTTGTTTTTGTTTTTTAGATATGCGGTGATACATAGTAATATAAAATAATACATTATATAATGCATGTTATATACAACTTGTACTACATCATGTTTTTTTCAAAAACATGTCAGACACCTCTAATAAGAGGTAGCGGGGGGGTATTAGTCAGCCATCGGCTTACAGTTCTAGTTTTTTTTTGTCCTTTGTCCATTGTTAAATATATGCATTTTGCAATATGGCCTCCCATTTACTCAATGCTAAATATGTAAATTAGAAATAAACCCCAAATTTAATCTATCTCTACCAAGTTCCTTACTGATCTTTATGATGAATAGTTTACAGTGTGTTGCAGAACAGTAATATAATTATGTACTAATTTTTAATGTTTAACTTGAATATTTTCATTAAAACTTGATGTAAGGAAATGTTTTTTATTACATTTTTACCAGTAAAATATCAAAAATTATTCATTATATAAAAGTGATATTTTTCACTAGTGAAAAATATCACTTTTTCTTATTTGACAAATCAGAGCACTGCTTACCAAATTTTTTGAAATTTTAGCCCCACTTGTGAAATATATTTGGTATTACTGAAGACACTGTTAGATATCCTCGATATGATTTAATGGAGTTCATGTACCTGTTTTGTTGTCTGCTGAAAAGCAACAAGATCAGAAACCAATCTGTCAAAATTAAAAACTAATAAAAAATCTTAGACAAAACAAATGGGCAAAGCTTCTTATGGTCATTTTGTCATTGTCATTCAAATTTATTTTCTTCTGCCTTTTTTACAAAGGAATATTGTATTTAAAATGTCGTAATTAAATGTTATTTTTATTCTCTAAAGGATATAGTACAAAGGTTGTGGAACATTTCATTATTGGTATGTGGAACATTTCAGTATTGGTATGTGGAACATTTCAGTATTATGATATATGTCTATACTGATAAAATTATATGTAAACCTATACAATTATCATATAGCAGTCAGCCCCAATCTGTTGTTGCACGTTGATATGTCTGATCACATATTCAACTTTTTTCTCAAAAAACAGCTTAATTGATTTTATTAAAATTTCAAGGAAGTATTTGCAGCTAAAACGCAAACCATGTATATTCTGTCTTTCCTGTTCCAGAAGGCCTAGGGTTCTAGTTTGACCACATGTGTATATGTAGCTGATATAGAAGGCTATTGGTGTATTTGCCACCTGAATAATGTTGATTTTCTTTCATTATATTAAGGAGAACTTCTTTTGCAGATTCATTAAGCCTATGGTGATAACTTACGAACTCATTTACCCTTGGACGTTTCATAAAGAACTGTTCTTACCTTGGAATTGGAAGAGTTCAAAATGTCTTCAGGGGTGAATTTAAAGTGACTTGGATGGAGAGCTGTTCAATTTGTAATGGGTTTTGTGTAAAGACCTCTCTACCTGAAATGTTTTCACGATTCTTGACAAATTTGCTTTTATCTTGAAATGACTACTTCTCAAGAAAGATTTGTAAAAAAAAAAGCAAATACACAAACTGGTCTTCCAGGAGCTTAAAATTACAGTGACTTTTTTAAATCGAAAAAAGCTATACTTCTTTTGAATTGTTTAGAATTACATTTAAATTGAATATCATACTCATTCACAGATCGAGATAATGAAGTTACTGTATAGGTGGTAGTATTTTGCAAGCAAAGATTACACCTGAAAGCATTACAATTAGAACTGTGCATCAAGTTTAGTATTATTTTGTTGGAAGGGATTTTTTTGTTTGTTCATATTTGCCCATATCAGCTAAAAGTTAAGCCATTAAATGCCCAAGAGTTTCATTGCCTATATTTCTGTCTTATGGAATGGAAGCAATTTTGAAAAAAAACAAACAAAAAAACAATGACTTAGTGTTTCTAAATAAATGTCGGCAGTCATTTGTGATGATGACGTAACACACATATGCTGCACCTTTTAAATTTAGTAATAGATACAGTATGCAAAAAATGAATTAAACTGCACCATACAGCTGTTTCGTCCTCCTAGGACTCTTCAGTGATGCTAGAGGCCAAAAGGTGGGAATGCAGAAGTTTTATACTAATGTAGAAGCAGAAGGGTTAAGTGCATAAAACCCCTTTAATTTATGAATTTAAAAGTAAACTAACTCTGTATAATTTCAAATCATGTACTACGAAATGTGTATACAGTATTATGTACCCTGCCACTACTCAAACTGTGACTATGGAGGCTCTAGCAAACCTCGGGGACTAAAACATCCACCAGCAGAGCTGTTTTTGAGAAAAAAGTCGATGTAAAACCATGGTGGATCATATACTGAAAGTCAAAATTAATTTATTCCAGAATTGTTTCGGCCGGTTCTGGTTTTGGTAATGCTGTAGACATATCATTGTTGGCCCACCTCAGACACATTCCTTATTTGGTCTAGCTCAGTTTCATCTGTCATCTGTAAAGTCTCATAAAAATTGGGATTAAAGTTCCAAAAATTCCTGCCTGTTGTCATGTTTGACAAGGAAGAAATATATGTATCTAAGTAATCATTCCAGAATATGTTATCATAGTTCTGTTACTTCAAAGGTTGTTCTTTATTTGTAATATATATAATATTGTTTTTGTTGATGTTATTTGATCATATACAAAATGTACATTCCTTTATATGTATTATCTAGATCTGTTATAATTTACTGTGTTTTTTTTTATGTATTATCTACTATAATTTACTGCTTTTAAAAAAAATACATATTCAGTATGAACTGTTACATCGTTAGTGTGAAGGAAATAAAAATAAACTTTTTATTTTAACAAAATTATTTAAGAGGCTTTATCATTATTCCACCAACATTGTAAATCGGTACAATAAATGCATATCATTTACCATTACAACCTAAAAACAGTGGCATGAAGGATGAGTTACTTTTAGCAGAAACTTTATAAAGATCTAAGTAATGCTAATCGACTACAAATATTGGCTACTATGCATTTGAAATTTATTTTTTTACTCACTTCTGAAAAGAAATTCATAATTTGTTGGGAATTTTGTAACAAAATAACAAAGATAAAATTGATTAAAAATAAGTTTCCCTGCACAGTCAGTGTGGAGGATGTTGAGCGCACTTGGAGGCATTGGAAAGGAGTGGTGTAGAGGCTCGCCCAGGCAGCTGAACGTGCTTCAAATTGAGTGTGGATGAAGAGAGAGGAGAGTACCTGGAAGTCTACCGTTGGAGCACAGTGACTGATCACCACTGTGGACTAAACATCCAGAGAGTGTTCCGAGCTAGGGGTTGAAACATTGACAGATGGACTCAGCTGACAACTTCAATGGACTAGCAGGGCCATATACCATCAAAGGCATCTGTATTATGTAAGCTGATCATGAAAGGTTTTGTGTGTAGCACAAGCTTGAGCCAGATTTGAGCCCAGGGCTTATGACTGTTACATGTACTACAAATGTTACCGATGTGATATTTGATCATAGGAGGTAACCAAATCAACTGCTGGGCTACATTGACAGACAAAACAAACTTTAAGAAATATAACAAATCCACTGATGATTTAGAACTAACAAACAAACCCACTCAATTGTAGTTATTACCAATTTGTTTAATTTCAACTATCAATGATTCTTTGACATTTTTCACAAAGTGTCTACAGGTATTGGTAAGAATTGAGTAACCCGTGGACATATATTGGTGAGAATTGAGTAACTCGGGTACATGTATTGGTAAGAATTGAGTAACTCGTGGACATATATTGGTGAGAATTGAGTAACTCGTGTACATGCATTGGTGAGAATTGAGTAACTCGTGGACATGTATTGGTGAGAATTGAGTAACTCATGTACATGTATTGGTGATAATTGAGTAACTATGGTACAGGTATTGGTGAGAATTGAGTAACTCAGGTACATGTATTGGTGAGAATTGGGTAACTCGGGTACAGGTATTGGTGAGAATTGAGTAACTCGGGTACATGTATTGATGAGAATTGAGTAACTTGGGTACAGGTATTGGTGAGAATTGAGTAACTCAGGTACATGTATTGATGATAATTGAGTAACTTGGGTACAGGTATTGGTGAGAATTGAGTAACTTGGGTACAGGTATTGGTGAGAATTGAGTAACTTGGGTACATGTATTGGTGAGAATTGAGTAACTCGGGTACAGGTATTGGTGAGAATTGAGTAACTCGGGTACATTTATTGGTGAGAATTGAGTAACTCAGGTACAGGTATTGGTGATAATTGAGTAACTTGGGTACAGGTATTGGTGAGAATTGAGTAACTTGGGTACAGGTATTGGTGAGAATTGAGTAACTTGGGTACATGTATTGGTGAGAATTGAGTAACTCGGGTACAGGTATTGGTGAGAATTGAGTAACTCGGGTACATTTATTGGTGAGAATTGAGTAACTCGGGTACAGGTATTGGTGAGAATTGAGTAACTCGGGTACAGATATTGGTGAGAATTGAGTAACTTGGGTACAGGTATTGGTGAGAATTGAGAAACTAACAAAATAAAGTTTAGGAAGCACATTTAAAGTACAGTTCATATGACCATACTTGCATTAACCTACAGTAATTCATTTAAACAAGAACATGAGATGTGACTAAAACAAAGTTCCAGGTAGATTGTTTACAATGAAATGGTGCTCCATATACATGTGTTAGTAGGTGAAATCCCAAAGCTCTGGTGGAGCAAAAAGTCTGATCATATAGATAGAAAACACAATAATTATCTTGAAATTATTCACTTTTATGAATAAATGATCAGCAAACTCCAATCATCATATTCCATAAGAATACCCACTTGATATGTCTATGTAGAACCCCTTTAATATCATAATAGTGAAACACACTAGAGTATCACTATCATTTCATTCAGTTATACATTGAGTCTGTTAATCCAGTCATCACATATTGTTTGTCCCATCATCCAAACATCTCTAATCCCTTCTGGTGTACCTCCACCCCAATCACCCCCTCCCCAGTTAGATAATTTAAGGGGACATGTAGCCTTTCTTCAACACACACAGTTCACCAATAACATTTTAGTACATTTACATAGTACATGTCATCAAGGTCTCTCAATGCAGCTTCATTGAGCTGGGGAAGCAGTTGCCTGGATTATCAACATATGACTGTATAATATACATGTACTTTTAATCCAAGCTATGTACACCGGTTCATGTATTGTACTAGCTATGCCAAGAACTACATCAAGCATTCAATGTAACTTGTTACTATCATCAATATCCATCGTGTACTATTGTGCATGCATAAACTGTTACACAACTCTCTTGGGCAAGGTCTTCATGTTTTTTCATCGAATAGTTTCTTTTTTGGGAGATCTCGTCCGTCAACTTCACGTTTCATTGCATTGTTGCAGCTCAGAATGGCGGCCCTCACTGCATTTCTGTCTGCTGTAAAAATAAAAGAAATAATTTCTATGATGGCAAACTTATCTATAGTTATAGGCCTATACTGTTAGTTAATTAATAAACACATGATAAATAATATTAATATTTTAGTCATTCCTCATAGTACATCTGTGCTTAAGTAGATGTTTCCATTGTTGAAGAATGCGCACAGTAAATTGTCTCCCCTTTTTAAAGCATCTGGTTATTCCAATAAACTTTCCTTTTATTTCCAGAAACTCATGTTACAAACACTTCAATTTATCATGCAATTCTTTGCTGAATCCTGAATAAAACCAGTCTCCATTACTAAGAGATAAGATTAGTTTTGATCTGGGAAAATTCCACAGGAATTATAAACTACATGTATGCTCAGTATTCTCACTAAGTTTTGAACTTGTTGGTTGACTTGAAAGGAATAGCCAGCTGAAGGTTCACATGCTACAGTACTGACCTATGTAAAATTCTTATAAAATAACCGGTTCAAACAAGATAAATAACAGGCTACTTTTGCCAGCAACCGGCTTTTAACATGAACACTGATGCTATATCCATTGTGATACATTAAGAGTCAGTGATTTTGTTTGCCCATTTTTACAGCAAATTAAAGGCTGTTTTCCCCCAGTCAAAATTTGGGTTATTTTCCCAAAATGAAGCAAAATTCAAGAATATTTTCCCACTTTATCTGAAAATCCTACTATATTTCCCAATTCAATAAGGCACAGGCTACTGTAAAATCAAGGTAGCAAAAACACTGATAGTGGTGGCCCAATGAGTACTGGTAGTTAATCATGTTAACCTAACCCCGGTTAGTTTCTTTTCAAAATTGTATTAAGACGTAAAGTATACTTAACCATCACATGTTTGAGGAAAACATCATTCCAGTTTATGACCGAAAAAAATTACAAAGGAAGATGACTTAACAAAACATTGTTAATGACGTCATGATGAGGAGATTGAACAATGGAATGATATCCTGGGTGTTACCCACCAGTCTGTAACAAACCATTGTTTAATGACGTCATGATGAGGAAATTGACCAATAGAATAATATCCTTGGTGTTACCCACCAATAAGTAAACAAATATGTTAACCAACTCCTATATATGAAGCAGGTTTATCCAATGAGTTAAAAAGTGTATTTATTGAGTAAAGAAAAGTGAACATCATGCTAAAAGTAAGTACATTGTATACACCAAGGCAAAACTAGATGATACATATGGAGATGGAAATTATCTTCAAGGGCCCCACTTTTGCAACATAAAGTCAATATGTAAAGAATGTATTGGGACCTGGGGTACCGGTGGTTAAAAATCATCCTTCAGACTAAACAAGGGCAAATGGTTATGAAGAATAGGAAAACTCGAACTCTACTAGATAATAAAAGGAAGTCCTAAACTTTCTATAAAGCCCAAGTCGGTCCACAATTATGAATGACATGTACTTACAAACTGGTTGCATACAAAGTTTAAGCAACAGGATCCCATCATATTTTTTTCAAAATTTCAAAGGTGTATGTCTAGGCAATTTAAATGACTGTGAGCAAATTAAATGGCTATTATTCCATATACAATTTTCTAGGAAACCTGTTCAGTTTCTGAGATTTCTGCAATCACAAGAAGTAGTCACATACATCTAATTGTAGGTGACATACTAAATGAGATATGGCCAGGACAAAGTGACATATATGGCGTTAAAACTGTTTCCTTTGATAATACAATGCACTCCTGTTAATATCATGTTGCATTTTTGGACAAAAACATGATATTAACAGGAATGTGACTTTAAGAGAAACATGTTTTTCCACTAAATCTGGTGCATTTCCAATCTCCATAACTAAAAGTAAGCCATTTAATGTACATATGATATGTTTCAATATATAGATAACATTATTTCAATTAAAAATCAGTTTTGGGGATATTTGTTATTTTTTATGCAACATTTTGTACAACTTGTATCTGAAATCAATGGAAATTACATAATTTCCTGGATATTTTAGGTGATTGGTTAAGAAAACATGATATTAAGAGGAATTCACCTCAAAATACATTATATTAACCAAATAAAAAACATGATATAAAGAGGAATGTGATATTAACAGGAGTGATATTAAGTGGAGTCCACTGTACTAGTGTATTTATCTTACCTTCTGTTTGGCACTCCTGCAGTAAGCTTGGTAACTGTTGCTGATGGTGGCGTACCAAGAACTTGTAACAGGATCTGATGGTCCCTATAGGTTTAAAATACCAAAATGTTAAACAGGATCTGATGGTCCTATAGGTTTAAAATACCAAAATGTCTAACAGGATCTGATGGACCCTAACTAAATTTTAAATACAAAAATATTCAATAGTTAAATATCATTTAAAATATGACATATATAGTAATTCTCCACCTAAAGGATCAATTTTGGTTTAAGTTATAAATGAGGGATCCATATGACATGCATTACCCAGTAATCACTAGTGTTTAACTCAGCTGGCCAAAACTTTCTTAAACAAGACTACTTGTCCAGCTGAAGGGATTCAAGCTCATTTTAACACCATGTTAACTGTACATGTAAATAGGTGTGCCTTCTCCTTTAAAACAGTCTGAAGCTTAAAGGAACTTTTAATCTTCACTGGTCAAGCACATCTCCGTCTAAGATGTTGTATAATATAAACAAAGGTTAGGGTTCTAATCATTCTATCATTTATCATGTAATTCAGTATTGTAGTTTAAATGAATACTATTGTGGGACTGCTAATTTATGACATAAATACTGTATTCAATCAAGTTTTCACCATTGTGTTTACCTCCAATGTGAAGTGTGTTGAAGAATGCATTCTGGTTTGAGATCTTCCTGATAAATGTCATGGCTGACTGTACCATGCTGTGAGCACCTCTTTTGGTCCGGATCAGGACAATATTTGTAGAACTGTTCCAGTGCTTCACTAAATATACAGAACACATTGTGATATTGAATATACAGAACACAATGTGATATTGAATATACAGAACACATTGTGATACTAAATATACAGAACACAATGTGATATTAAATATACATAATCCATGTGACATTAAATATACAGAACACATTGTGACATTGAATATACGGAATACATTGTGATATTAAATATACATAATTCAATGTGATATTAAATATACATAATTCAATGTGACATTAAATATACATAATTCAATGTCATATTAAATATACATAATTCAATGTGATATTAAATATACATAATTCAATGTGATATTAAATATACATAATTCAATGTGATATTAAATATACATAATTCATTGTGACACTAAATATACATAACACATTGTGATATTTAAGATTTAATACCTCTTTGATATTGTCTGATAGAAGATTACAATTTATTAAATTCAATTTGATAATTCTGAATAAAAAGAAAAGATGATGAAGAACATAATGAACATTTCACTAAAACTATCCTATTGAGGACGGTGAACAGATAAATGTACAAATTATAATTCATGGAGTATGTGTATTACATAATCATGATCATGTATCATATAATAACGGTGCATATTCTGCATTCAAAAACAGTTTCGTCTCACCCTTATTTCAAAATATGGAAAATATTATGAAGATACATTGGTTAATTCTAATTACAATATCCAGTCTGTATTTGTATAAATTAATTTGATTGGTATCTAAACATTTACAAATTTATCTCTTGATGAAGTTGATGTAGCAAGCTTTGTATGGTTATAATTATGGGACAGGCAGCTCAATTGCTTCAAAATTAAGGATCAAACTTTTAAGTCCCTAGGGTTTGGGGCAGGCCATAACACTAGTATTAATTCTGACCCCTATAGTTCTGCCCCAGCCTCAATTTATGAACTATTTAAAACTTTATTGCAGCTCTTGCTAGCGTCAGACCCCAGAGTCCATTATTTTTGTACAGGTATACGGAGATAGTGATGATGACCTCAGCCAGTGTATACATAATTACGGGTATATGGAGGTATTGATGATGACCTCAGTCAGTGTATACATAATTACAGGTATATGGAGGTATTGATGATGACCTCAGCCAGTGTATACATAATTACAGGTATATGGAGGTATTGATGATGACCTCAACCAGTGTATACATAATTACAGGTATATGGAGGTATTGATGATGACCTCAACCAGTGTATACATAATTACGGGTATATGGAGATATTGATGATGACCTCAGCCAGTGTATACATAATTACGGGTATATGGAGGTATTGATGATGACCTCAGCCAGTGTATACATAATTACGGGTATATGGAGATATTAATGATGACCTCAGCCAGTGTATACATAATTACGGGTATATGGAGATAGTGATGATGACCTCAGCCAGTGTATACATAATTATGGGTATATGGAAGTATTGATGATGACCTCAGCCAGTGTATACATGATTACAGGTATATGGAGGTATTGAAGATGACCTCAGCCAGTGTATACATGATTACAGGTATATGGAAGTATTGATGATGACCTCAGCCAGTGTATACATGATTACAGGTATATGGAGGTATTGAAGATGACCTCAGTCAGTGTATACATGATTATGGGTATATGGAGGTATTGATGATGACCTCAGCCAGTGTATACATAATTACGGGTATATAGAGGTATTGATGATGACCTCAGCCAGTGTATACCTAATTACAGGTATATGGAGGTATTGATGATGACCTCAGTCAGTGTATACATAATTACGGGTATATGGAGATATTGAAGATGACCTCAGTCAGTGTATACATAATTACGGGTATATAGAGGTATTGATGATGACCTGAACCAGTGTATACATAATTACGGGTATATAGAGGTATTGATGATGACCTGAACCAGTGTATACATAATTACGGGTATATAGAGGTATTGATGATGACCTGAACCAGTGTATACATAATTACGGGTATATAGAGGTATTGATGATGACCTCAGTCAGTGTATACATAATTATGGGTATATGGAGGTATTGATGATGACCTCAGCCAGTGTATACATGATTACAGGTATATGGAAGTATTGATGATGACCTGAACCAGTGTATACATAATTACGGGTATATGGAGGTATTGATGATGACCTCAGCCAGTGTATACATGATTACAGGTATATGGAGGTATTGAAGATGACCTCAGTCAGTGTATACATAATTACGGGTATATGGAGGTATTGATGATGACCTCAGCCAGTGTATACATAATTACGGGTATATAGAGGTATTGATGATGACCTGAACCAGTGTATACATAATTACGGGTATATGGAGGTATTGATGATGACCTCAGCCAGTGTATACATGATTATGGGTATATGGAGGTATTACTGATGACCTCAGCCAGTGTATACATAATTACGGGTATATGGAGGTATTGATGATGACCTCAGCCAGTGTATACATGATTACGGGTATATAGAGGTATTGATGATGACCTCAGCCAGTGTATACATAATTACGGGTATATGGAGGTATTGAAGATGACCTCAGTCAGTGTATACATAATTACAGGTATATATTGAGATAGTGATGATGACCTCAGCCATTGTATACATAATTATGGGTATATTGATGATGAACCATTCAAGTTTAAAGGAATTTTTATTTTGCTCCACCCCTTACATCCATTGGTACGAAATTGAATCTTCAATATAGTTGATATTCATCACTTTGTTCTAGAGAAGAAGTCCCTTTAGCAATTTAACCAAATTAATCCTTTTTGCCCCTCATCAGCCTGAACAATTACATGCATCAAGATGTATGCATGTACTGCCCATGAATACAAGCGCAATTTATAAATTTTATTTATATTCAAAAAAGCATTATCAGTATAGTAGGTAAGCAACTCAAATTAATATTGGCAAATATTTCTTCTTGTATTTTCCATGTTCTTTTTAATATACAGAAAATAGTATTTCTTTTCATTCAAGATTTTTTTTTTCATGATTGCATTTATCTTTATCTTTTTTACACATATATATCCTCACATAGTTTTAATGAACATGTGTGAATATAACACATTTAATCTGCATTGTTTATGATCTTTTATACAATTGGTAATATAAGTACTTACATGACAATGAGGACTTCAACACACCAAAGCCAAAATCTCCATATGACTTTATGACAGCATCTCGAATACACCTATACAAATCATACTCCGAAAATGGGGATATCTTTCTCCTGGAGTCTGTATACACAACTTCGCAAACTAGATATCTGAAATGAATCATAAAATTCTTATATACAATGTAAGTACATGTTATACAATCAAAAGTATGTTTTTTATATGTAAAGATACTTAAAGACATGGTTTGAGAGGTGTTTAAGATTGTAAACAAGATTTCTGCTGAATATGTACATGATTTGACAATTTCCTTAATAAAAGTTCAGACAACATAGAAAATCAGAGGTCAGAAGAAAAAACACAGTTTGGTACGGACAGAAATCTTGTTTGTTTGTTTGAGGCATCAACGGGTGTGCAACAGTCTTCCGAATGAATACAAGAAAGCGGAAATCTTCAATGAATTCAGAAGACTACTCCACACCTGGGAGACCCCAATTAGTTCTATTTGTCGGTCTGCAGTAGTTTAAGATGCACCAGCTTTATTATTATAATTTAATTGAATATACATCAAGGTAATTTCTTCACGCAAACTTTTTGGGGCTTTTTCCAAGGAACATTTCAGACAACTATCATGCTTCTAGGCCTTTTAGTAAATCAAAAGAGGTCGTTCAAAGGTTTTAACAGATTTGACCTCTGATCTTAAATATGGGTCAAGGTCATTTCTTTTTGCAAACTTTGTCAGACTAAATCCAAGGAACCTTTCAGCCAAATATCATGCTTCTAGGCATTTTTGAATTTCAAAAGATGCCATTTACAGGTTTCAAGAGATTTGACCCCTGTGACCTTGAATATGTGTCATGGTAATTAATTTTGCAAGATTTATCAAGCTTCATCCCAGGAAGCTACCAGCAAAATATGCTTCTAGTCTAGGCATTTTGGTATTTCAGAAGATACCATTTAAAGGTTTTAATAGATTTGACCCCTGTGACCTTTAATATGGGTCAAGTTCATTTCTTTTTGCAAACTTTGTCGGGCTTCATCCAAGGAACTTTCAGCCAAATATCATGCTTCTAGGCCTTTTGGTTAATCGTCATCCAAAGGCTTTAAACAGATTTGACCCCTGTGACCTTGAATATGGGTCAAGGTAATTTCTTATAGCAAACTTTGTTCGACTTCATCCAAGGAACCTTTCAGCTAAATATTATGCTTCTAGGCCTTTTGGTATTTCAAAAGAAGTCGTTTGAAGGTTCTGACATATTTGACCTCTGTGACCTTGAAAGTATGTCAAAGTGATTTTTTTTCTCGAAACTTTGTTCAGCTCTTCCCAAGAAAGCTACCAGCCAAATTTCACATCACTAGACCTTTCGGTATTGCAGAAGAAGTCGTGTAAAGGAAAAGTTGACGGACGCTGCACCATCACATATATAAGTTCACTTGGCCCTTCAGGCCAGGTGAGGTAAAAAGTGCAGGAGCGAGCTCTTCATTTTATAGAAAAGGATTATGTTTCCCCAGTTGATGATATATTTAAGAAGACACAGTCTCAATTTTTTTTTATATATAACACATATCAAATGTATGATGCCTGAGGTTTTTAAGATTTTTAAAGGTATTTCATCTTCTGTTTTACATAATCTTGTTGAGAACAAAGCAGACTTTTACAATCTTAGACAAGATAACCTTGTTAAAGCCTGTCACACTTGACCGTATTAGGCCCCTGAACATTAAACAGATGACATTTTTAGCTTACCTGACCCAAAGGGCCAGTGAGCTTATGTCATTGTGTGGCGCCTGTTATCCGTCTGTCAACTTCTATCAAATCCCTACTAGTCCTGAACCACATAACGGAATTTGACCAAATTTGGCCAGACACATCCTTGGATGAAGGGGATTCAACTTTATATAAATTGTTGGTCTGACCCCCCTGAGAACCGCCCTTGCAGAATCAATTTCTGAATCAAAACTATATATATATATACGATTGCTGGCCATTAAGAGACAATCACAATCCTGATATAGATTTGATCCCAGGATCTACCAAACTTAAATTTATACAGATATGCCTTAAGAATTGGTCTTTAGGTCTGTCCCTGTCCTTGGGATCTTTTTGGAAAATATTTTACCATGATTACCTAGATACCAATGTATACAGGGAGCGATACAGGCCCTATGGGCCTCTTGTTTGTATATCTGGTGATGTTTGTCAATATTCGTTTAATGTAAATTTTATGTTTGGAACATCATTTCATGTTAGGTTATGTGCAGTGCATCTGCGTGCATCCGTTACATGTTGGTTGCATGTCCATTTTGTCCTGTATATCTCCTGTCATTGTTCACAATTCCTTCGTCAATATGCTGTAGGTGTACAGAGGGCATTTGTAGAGGAAACTTGAACGTATATGCCACGCATTAATTACTGGACCTTAAATGAACAAACAACAGACAATGTGAAGATCGAGGCAGTCAGCGATAATTTCTCCATTGTATGGATGTTTTTTTAAGATGAGGCATCCTCGATATCCAGGGGTTACGATCACCTATGTAATCTACACCCCTGGAATATATCATGGCAAAATTGAAAGCTCCCGGGTCTGCCACCTAGCGGCCGGTGTGCGTTGAATCACATAATCACCGAACAATCAAAATGCGTGTAACAAAACGGCTTCAGCAATGAATGTAAACATGGAAGAACATCTCATTCGGTTGATCTGTGAAAAATTCAAGCTTGATCAAATTAGACAGCATCAGAAAATGGCGATCCACGCAGCTGAGTCCTTATCGTAAATGTGTCGTTGAAGATTTTTCTTCTCTGTTTTACTGGTAAAGATCCATGACACAGTCGACACTGTGCCATGTTTGTTTACATTTTTTTCTGTCCCATAAGAAGAGCGCGTGATCAAATGTAAGGTACGCTCTGATTAGACGCAGCCAGACCTAGCTGCATCCAATGAAAATTCTCGTCGCAGGATTTACGAAATGTGGTCTATATATCCCAAGGGTGAAGATGAGTGTGCGGATCGTAACCCTTGGCTAGCGAAGATGAAGATGAGGTGACTGGCAACTTTTTTAGGCAGTCAACTGTGGCTGTAAACATATGCGGGGTCACAAAGCCACAGTTTTTCATTCAAATAAAATACATACTGTGTTATAAGTGAGCATCTGGAATGTAAATTACATTTTTTATATATTTATGGACTTCAAAATCTGCAGCATGTATTTTATTTGAATGAAAAACATATTTTATTTTCATTTCATGCGGTATCATGACTTCACATACGTGTATGGCCATGACTGACTGCTTAAAAAAGTTGTCGTCACCTTGTCTTAAAACACCATCCATACAATGGGGAAATTATCGTTAGATGAAACAAACTACCATCTAGGGGTGGATTAATATCTAAATTTATCAGAAATGTCAATGTTGCATGACAGTCTAACAACAAGTAAGTTATTTGCATCGTTTACAAAGAGTTGAGAATTAACGTGGGAATACTTCCATTATATTCTATAATCATAAATGGGAGGCTCCTTATACATATAGGCCTATATGTTTTTTTATTTACTGACAGAAACTCAAACAACTGAGTGGTCCAGGATGCATCCTGTTTGGCTGGTCATGTTCTTTCGTTGTTCCTCACTCATTCTGAGACATTCAACATGTTCGTTATCAGTATGTTTCCAACCGCTCCATATTCAGTGCAAGTACGTCAGTGGTATGTGTGTTTTTACCGGACTGACAACTTTGCCACCGGATAACAAAAATCCTATACATTGATGTTCGAAACCCCAATCCAGTTAAGTGTGACAGGAGCTTAAGATTCCTAAGGTGAACACTTCCACGTTTTACAAGAAATTGTTTCATTTTAAGCCTACCAAGACATGGAACAGCCTACAAAATGAACTCAGGTTAGCTGAGAATCATGGGTCTTTTAATTCTTGGGCTGCTCTGTATCTGCAGGGACAGTACATGTACACCAGACTTGTTCTTGTGTTGCACATGCAATGTTGTGCGAGTTGTCCCCTTTTGGAATATTTTTTATTATGCACTATAAGGCCTTATATCCATGAAATTATTTCTAATAAGCCTTTTTTATATTAACATTTCAAGCTTTTTGTTTCTATTTTTGACTGCATAGTCTCTTTTTCACCTAAGTGGATATCCTGTAAATTGCAATCAATTGCTATACTTGAAACTAGTTTTATAGTGTTTTAACTTGTTTTTTTCTAGCGAAAATGTGCTCGACTTGCACCATAAAATTGTGTATCCGTCAAAACTGGTAACGTTGACTCATAAGTTTTCAAACCAATTTATTTCAGAAGCTAGGCCTATATATTATAGAATAAAAGTGAATGGTTGGGGTTAACCGATCCCTTATATAACCTACCTGTTTTTAAACCGCACCATTGCTGCTAGGGTTGGTAACAACGGGATTGAATGTGTTAGGCCTACCCACGTACGCGTGTATCGTGCTCATGATATGTTTACAAATAAAAGGCATTTCCGTTTACTACTATCACAGCGCCGTCTAGTGGCACCACGAGAACCGTCGGCACTTTCCGACGATTCAGACTGGAATTGTTAAAATTGTGCAATAAATTCACTTGAAAATCACCAGGCCTCGGTTTCATCAACGTTCCTTTAGCATTACAGAATTTAAGGAAAGTTCCTTAGCTAAGGATTTCCCCCTTAAATTCTGTAATGCTTTCCTATGGAGATTTTTAAGTTAAGGAACGTTGATATGAAACCGGGGCCTGTTAGTGTTAGTGGGTTGCTTTCAAATAAAATATCACAAAATTATTACACACATTAGCACATTCTTGCGCACTCACCAGTGTCTAAAATATTCGGCAAGTCGAAAGAGGACACGTAATCGGAAGAAGTATTAGACTAGTACAATCAAAGACGGACTTATATATACAGTTTAATACAATATTTTCATATAATACAGCTTTGAGTAATAGAAAATGATCATTAGATATTATTTATTTAGATTCAATAAATGAAAAATAGGATTTGTACGTATTGCGACAGTGGATTGTACCGTTTTGTAATAAAACGCAGTCATTATGAATACTGTTTCATCAAACTGTATTACAATAGAAAACCTAATACGGAAAAAAATGTACAAATTTTTAAAACCAGAATCTTTTCGAATTTAGGTAAATTTATTGTCCTCTGTAACAAAAGACAATTGAACACATTTTAATCGAGTGAAATACCTCTCTACACTATCGCTACGGCTGTGTCTTGTGGTCTGTGTGTGTCCAAACTATATTGGGTTGTACATGTATCTATTTGTATTTTGCATTGTATATATGCACTTGTATGTATATATCTTGTACTGATAAACCGTAAGGTTTAAGGTAATAAATGAATTGAATGGTTAATGAGCTTACCTAATGAAAACAATACCTTTGATTAAATAAACCTCACTTTCTATGGGTATTGAATTATTGAGTAAGATGGAATTTAATCATACATCCAAGCAAAAATGTACTAATTATAATGAAGTTATTAAATTTTGATATTACATATAATTGGCATCAAGACCTTATAAAAATCAATCATCAAAACCTATTAAATTATTTACCTATTATATACAAAAATATTTTTACAACAGTACCTTTTAAAAGTAGGAATTAAAAGTCATAGAATAATTCAGTGGTGAAATAGAAAGTTTTATTTTTTTCTAGAAAATCATTAAGCATCGAATTTTAATTAATAGTCACAAATTTTATAATAGTTACATTATTTATTACTTACACAGTTTAATATTTCTGATTAAAAGAAGTATCATGAAGATAATTTTATGATATTTTTTTTTTGTAATACTTGTGCCTGAGTACCAACAGATACCTTTTACAGGTAAATTTACCTGTTAGAACTGAGACTACTTTAAGGAAAAAGACTATAACCCCTATCACAACAAACTACCCTAAATGCAAATTAAAAATGTTGGCGTTCAGAGATACACCCTCTACATCGAAATAACACAAACTCGGTATTTGTAAACATGCGTCCATTTTGAACTGTCTTCTAACTTCGGCTTGTTGTTGAAGTGGGCCCCACCTGAATTATTTGGATTTTTCTGTCAAGAGTTTCTTGTTAGTTACCGCTCAGGTTTACTTCGTTTCAGACTAATTTTTGCATGATTATCAACTCGATTTTTTTACATAATTTTTCAGAATGGAATTAAATGGGACTATGTTATCTTAGAAACCACGGCCATCGTATAGTTACCATCTTAGCAACCCGCTTCGAATATTTTTTTCTTCGTATAGCACTTGAAAATTAATAATGATGTAAATATAAGGATTGTACCTCCTTAGCGCACCACAGAATATGTTCGTTGCCAACTACGGGCATACTACCGTATACGCAGTCAAAAGGAGGTACAATCCTTATATATTATATGACTATATCAGTATATAGTCTACCATTACAATGACATTTTTAACAACATGGTCCTGAGCATTTTTGCTATGAATTAGTTTTCCTAGCACTCGCGACGGTAAAATTTCAACCAAATGAGTAATGGGTGATACTCTTAAAACGTTCAAATCTCGTTTTGATCTCACATGAGATATTTTTGTAATGTCTAACCACGGAATTTAAGTCCGTATTCTAACAATGCATTATTAATTTCGATAGCAAATACATGTATTCACCTGGAAAATGTAACAAAAGTTTAGATGTCTGTCGTTTGTAGAATTTTTTTTGGAAGAATAAAAAAAAGACCATTAATGGCGGCTATTATGAAAACTAATGTTTCTTATAATTCTTGCACTTCACTAACGGCCAAAATTTCATGTTTTCATTCCCCCGCAATGAAATGGGGGGAGGGGAGGGGAGGGGGAGGGGGAGGGGGGAGGGGGGGAGGGGGGGAGGGGGGGGGGCATATTGTTTTACCATATCCGTCCCGCCCCGTCCCGTCCCATGGTAATGTAACCAGCTGCGGGCGGGGGCATTTATGTCTCACAGACATTTCTAGTTTTGTGCTTGATTGATCATTTAAAATCGTCAAGTGTGTCGCCATATTCCATTATAGCAAGTTCATTTACATTGTTTGCAAAAACACGTGTGCACTATTTGTATTCAAATTAGGTCGCACTCCAACCTTTTCCTACTGATAATGTGGTAGAAACAGTTCGTGGCACCAGTGGTTGTTGGATGTGGTATATATTTCACTCTCAAAGTTACAATTTTAAGAAGACATTTTGAAACCTTTTGAAACTTTAACTCTAACTAAATTAACTAACTCTAGTTATATGAATACCATATCCAACATCCACTTGTTGTGTAACCTCTATTCATAACTTATAATATATCAGAAACTTATAACACGTCTCTAAATATACATAACCGGTATATATGTACCCTACCACAGTCACATGACATTTAATGAGATGGCTATTCTATTCATTTATCAGGCATTAACGATAAGTACATTTAAATTTAAAAAAATGATAGTGTCATATAAATTTCATTTATTAACTAATTTGAAAAGGGGTACATGCATCGGCAATATGCTTAAGTAGTTAACCCTTTGTAATAAGATTGTGTTTGTGAATTATGTTCCCGATCCAAAGTTACAATTCTTGTCAGTGTCTATAGAATGAATACAATATGTCATGTACACAATTTAAGGGGATTCCCCGGACAGTTCCACCCGTACTTCACCTGAATACCATAGTCGTGTTTGTTGTCTGCTTAATTGAAATATGACGGGAACCTTTTTGGATTTCGATATTGAATAAAAAGTAAACAATTCAAAGCAAAAGTAATATATCATTAGATATCATAATTAATTATCATTTTACGTTTTAAATTATACTAATATTTAAGTGAAAAACGATTTTTCGTATTGTCTCGACCTAACGAGAAGACACGTGTACAATACTATTTTAAGGGAATCACCTTGTCAACCCGTTTTAATTAACATCCTGGTCGATTGTAAACAGATTTGAACGAGAAAGCGATACAAGTTCTGATTCTACGCTGTTTAATATGCATGAACCAGGTTAAATAACACTATATGCCAAGCCTGTTGTACAAGCTACACGTGAGTTTCAGAGTGACTAAAGATTTAATCATGCTAACACGCATTTGGATCGGCTGAAAACTAACCTTCATTCAATAACAAATTCTACCATACCATCTTGATTTGGTTGTGATTGTTTGTTTGCTTCAAAATTTACTTGGGAAGTCAATATAAAACATTTCATAAATCATTTACGATAAACTCAGTAAGTTTGATATATCAGTAACATCACCTCGTTCGTTTTCTGTCCTTATTATAATTCTATCTTGATCTCAGCCGGGAAACCATATTTGATTTTTTTTCTTTTAGATTTTATGTATGTTATTGTTTTTTCCAGAAATTCTCGACAGGTGTTTCTTTAATTTTAGGCATATTATACTACTCTCGGCCTGTTGTTTAAATGATGGCAAAATGGGAATAGGTTGTTGCTAGGCAGCCATCTTGGATTTTGAGAGTTAAAGGCTATTGCCAATATATAACTAAGGCCTGCTGTTTAGAAACAATTGCCTGATCGGTCTCAAATTAATCATATGTCTTGTCTCCTTCGGTCGTCTATTGTTGATCATGCTTCGCTTACGGACAGATAGGAAAGCAGGGATGACCACTAGCCACAGTCATCTTGGATTTTCAGAGTAAAGGAAGGGTGTCCAAATTCGGATTGTCACCTCCTCAGTATGTTTTGGGATGTCCTATTGTATTACATGTGCAATAACTAAGGTAAAAGTTTTACCAAAAGTGGGTTTTGGGGGTATTAAAGGGGTAGGGTAAATGACAAATATTATGTATCGTTTTCAAAATGAGATTTAAAAGTAAAATATTATTTCTGCTTTTGCAAACATGTATAATCAAAACAGGCATATGTAGAAGAATGAAAAATGACAAGAGTTCCGCAAATTACTAAAGATGAAGTAACACACACATGCTGCACCTTTTAAATTTAGTAATAGATACAGCATGCCGAAAAAATGAATTAAACTGCACCATACAGCTGTTTCGTCCTTCTGGGACTCGTCTGTGTTGCTAGGGGCCAAAAGATGGGAATCCAAAATTTCTAAACTAATGTAGAAGCAAAAGGATCAGGTGCGAAAAACCCCTTTATGAATAAGTCAGGGGGTGTTTTAAGTGATTTTCCAGTTTTGAGTTAACTTGCTAAAATACATATTTACTACACACATTCTTGTTGTTTTATACTGAGTTATGGCTTCTAGAAATATCTCAAAATTTGCAGTTTCGAATAGCTCTTAATCTGAAGTGAATTAAAAGTTGCTGGACAGACTTCTTTCTTATGCTTTCAGTACAATTTACTGATAATTAAGTTTGTATTTTATAGATATCATATGATATGTGTTCAAAACCTAATGCTGACCTCAGTTCCAGGCACTGATATATTTGTTTTACCTATCAGAGTTAATTTTAAACCCAAAGTGGAATTTGCCACCATAATAACAGCAAAATGATTAATTTGATATAATCAGTTTGATGTAATATTAGTTCCATGTCTCCTTACCTCACGGTAAAAATAAAATAATACCTTTAGGTTGCTAAAGTCAACATATTTCAATGTTTTATTAAATTGTCCTGCCCATTTTCAATGTTTAAGTGCTCTTTGTATATAAAAGGCATTTTGGGGATAAGCATGTAACTTGCCATATATAATAATAATGATCAATAATGTGATGATATTTGACTTGTGAAAGTTTCATACTTATCCAACAATACATTTTTACTTGAAAAACACTTTTTCTTGTATTTTCAAGTACGAGGATATTAAAGTGCATCTCCTTGCTCACCGCCATATATTTTAGCTAATTCCCCAATACAAGTGGCATTTTTCAACACAATTACAATAAAGCGAATAATTCAAATTTATGGAGATTAATTTGCTGTTAGTTGTAAGGCTAATAGTCATAGAAAAAAAAAATACCTGTTAAAGTAAATCGACCTGATTATTAATTTTCTTTAAATTGTCTTGCTCACTTTCAATGTTTAAGCGCTCATTGCATATAAAAGGCATTTTGGGATAAGCAGGTAAAGTGGCATATATATTGGTTATACCGGTATACTGATATGTGATTTGTAAAATTTTCATACCAAAATTTTCAGACTAAATCCATCTCCTTGCCTAACCCCGAATATTTCCATACAGTACCAGTCTTTATGAAGGTTTGTTCTTCAAACTGGCTCAATAGTATTCATTGAAAGCAGATGTGTGTGACATTCTACACTGACCAAAACTATTCCGTATTTTTAAACGACAAGAGGGGCTAATTCTTTTTTTTATTGAATTCTTAAAAGTAAAATTTGATTTTTTTGTGTATTTATATTGTTTATTTTTTATATTCATTGCAAGTATCATCCGATATTGTTTTCATAATTCCTGCTCGTTTTGTTATCTTACAAAGGTATGTGTTTGTTGTAAAAAGAGGTACACTGCCAAATTTTCCAAAATATATGATGAACAACTTTTGAGCTGTCTGAGATAAAGAGTGTCAAATGAGCTTAACATGGTTAAGACAAGTTAACAAAAAGAGAAGAATTAAGAAAATAATATGTTATTTACAAAGAACCTAACAAATAAACCATATAAATACACACCAAAAAAATCAAATTTTAACAACAAGAAATAATCTGGTCAGTGTAGAATTTCATACTCACCTTCTATGAACACTATTGAGCCAATTTGAATGCAAACCTTCATAAAGACTGGTTATGTAAGGAAATATTCGGTGTTAGGTAAGGAGATGGATTTTAGTCCTCTTATTCCAAAATACAAGAAAAGGTGTTTTTCAAGTAGAAAGGCATTCTGGGATAAGTATAAAACTTTCACAAATCAAATATTACATAACTAAAAATCGCATGCTTATCCCTAAATGCATTTTATGATCAATTAGTGCTTAAACATTGAAAATAAGCAAGAAAATGTGATAGAATAATCAGATCGGTAAACTTTAACAGATTTTTTTTAGGCTAGGATGCTTAAATTCAACGGCAAAACAATTTCGATAAATCAAAGTAATCATGTTACTGAAATTGTGGTGGAAATACCATTTCTATTAGGAGGTTTAATCCTCGTACTTGAAAATACAGGAAAAAGAGTTTTAGCATGAAGTTTTCACAAATCAAATATTGTTATATAACTAATAAATATGCCAAGTTACATGCTTATCCCAAAATGCCTTTTATATACAAAGAGCACAAAAACATTGAAAATGAGCGAGACAATTTGATAAAACAATGAAATCTGTTCACTTTAGCAACCTAAACAGATATTTTTCGTGATGTTAGGAGACTTGAAACTGACAGTAAATCAAACTGGTTAATCATTTTACTGTAATTATGGTGGCAAATGCCATTTTGGGTTTAAAAGTAACTCTGATAGGTAAAAAAAAAACCAGATCAGTACCTGGAACTTAGTTCAGCCTTAGGTCAGCCTATAATATACAATCTTGTACTGAAAGCACAAAAAGTGTGTTCAGCTACAGAGCTATTCGAAATTGCTAATTTTGAGATAAAACAACAAAAATGTGTGTAGTAAATATTAATTTTAAGCAAGTTGACTCAAATGAATAAACTTGTAAATTTTAGCCCAAAACATATATTAGAACAGAAGATATTGAGAAAACAAAACACATTTTTATTTGAAAATCACCTAAAACACCCCCTGATTTATTCCTCAGTTTTATATAAACAATCTTTTAGTAATGTACGGATTTCTGTCATTTTTCATTCTTTTACATATGCTTCTTTGTATTTGTAATTTACCAATTTGGTACCCCCTCAACCCACTTTTCGGTCAAACATTTACTTAAGTTATTGCACATGTAATAAAATAGGACATCCCTAAATATATTGAGGAGGTGAATATCTTAATTTACCTGGGCCCAAAAAGGGTCTTATAGACACCCTTCCTTTGTTATCACTAGGCCTAGTTTTGAAGGCGTTCTTAACATATCTTTTTCAAGTACAACATGTAGATATGAAATAGATAACGAACAATGTATGCTTCCTTTAGTTGTATGTACTTAATGTTTCCCTTTTTGCAGGATTTTGAATACAATATTGAGGCAAGATATCCATATTCGATTTTGAAAGCTCAAAATATTGGTTTTGTAAAGTACAAGTTTTTGACAGATCGGTACGGTTTTAACTTGGCGCGGAATTGGTTAGGGTATAGGCTAGAATAAAACTGAAAATCTGAATTTGAAAAAAGAAACAACCTCGAAAACGAATCTATTTCATAGAATTAAAGAAATTCTTGAAGCAATATTTTAAACCATGGTTATTAAAATCAGAGTGTATAATCGATTTGTACTATCAGCTGCAAAATTTGAGTTCATACGTTCAGTTGTGAGTTGCTAGGCGGTAACCATGGAAGAAAGCAGAAACATGGCACAATGACATAATAACGTCGACATTTAAAAAGTTGTCTATGGTCAATGTCATAATGACCTAATGATAGTGCACTGCACACCGTCTAAATGTGTGTGTATCGCAGGTAAACTTCTAGGTTCATCCAGGTCTCTTTCCACAGTTTAATTTTAGTTACAACCCCAAACAAGATTATATTAAAACAAAAGGTCTATGGGTCTTAACGGCAACCTGAGCTTTGATATACATGTACTAGTACCCATATCTATTGTTGTTGTGAACTTATACTGAAATTATCATTAACCCCAACCAAATTTAAAATAGATCACTGAAAAGTCAGCAAGGACCCCGTTTGAAGCTACACATCTCCCAAAATCATCAAAATTTTGAGCAAATGATCTAACCAAGCATCTCTGATCTTTTGACTTTGCAATTGACTTCTCAAAAGTGAAAGGTGACAAATGTTTTCCTTGACTTTTCAACCAGTGACCTTGATCACTTTGATCCTGTGCCATTGACTTTTGGTCAGATGTTAAATTTTGACAAACTTGCTTCACAATGTCAAAACAAAAAAATAGCTCACCATCATCAGATGATGGCCTATTCAAATCACCCTGCGTCCGTGGTCCGTCCTTCCTTAAACAATTCTTGTTATTGCTATCTCTTGATTAATCATTCTCAAAATCCATATGTAGGTTGCCCTTGGTGCATACAATGTAATTGTGCACGGTCCATATTCGGACAGACCGATTAACAATATGGCTGACAGGCGGTCATCTTGGATTTGTGAGCAATATCTTGTTGTGAGTAATATCTTGTTATTGCTATTTCTAGAGAAGTACTGGATTGATCAACTCAAATTCTATATGAAGGTTCTCTTTGGTGCGTAGTTGTGCATGGTCTATTTTCAGACAGATCCGATAAACAATATGGCCGAGAGGCGGGGATTTGTGAGTAACAGGATTACAGGAGGGATTGTTCCCAAATTTCGTTGTGATTAGTTTTGCCTTTTCAATTTTGGGACTGATTAGAAAACAAAATTGCTGAGAGAGTGCCATCTTGGATATGATATTTAAAACAAAATATCGCTATTTCTTGAGAAATACTGAAGGGATCTTCCTTAAATATCATATGTATGTTTCCCTTGGAGTTTGAGGTTTTGAAATAAAAAATTGCTTATTTCATATGTAGGTTCTGCTGGTTCTTAGTTCTATTTGTTTTTGGAATTGATCAAAAAAATAATAATAATAATCCTGCTACCATCTTATATTGTCTTTTTCTTAAGAGGAATTCTCAAATTCCTCTTAACTAAATACATGTAAGAGAAAAGAAGGGAAAAGATCCAACAATTTAAAAACAAATAAAGATTGTCTGTAATGAGCCCCAAGATCACTCTGGGATCTCTTGTTCATTATTGAAAAGCTACCTAATTTGATCTTGAGCTTTGACCATGTGACCTTGACCTTTGATCAGTTGACTACTTTTTTCTATTCTGACAGAGTTTGTTTCATAATATCAAAACAAAACTTTTATCAGTGAAGAGCTAGACAATTTGATACTGGACATTGACCTAGCGAACCTTTGGTCAGTTGACTCTTTGTTTACATGTAATTCGCCCAATTTTGCTTCATAATGTAAAATTAACCTTAACCACATTTTTAACTTTTGTTAAGTTGAAATAAATTAGAGAATACCAAAGCGTTTACAAAATCATAATCCGAACTCAAAATCAATTAAACAAGGGGCAACATATAAACAAAGGAAAGATTTAAATGGAAACCCACGTAAAAGTACAAGAGAAAAAGACCAGGTTTTCCGGAAGAGTAAGCGTCTTCTGCTTCATGGACGACACCCGCCATGTAGATCTTGGTCACAGCCAAGTAAACATCAAGTTCTCAAAATGAGAACCGAATTTTGTCAATCACAACAAGTAAACACACTAATGAGCATACTCAAAAACGTCCATCTTCATATCGCTTAAATTAGATGGTGATTATAAAACTTGCCCATAGTTCCGATCAACCTGCATCTCTCGAATCCCCGAATTAGACCACCAGGTCATAACAATGTTCATAGCATATACTTATTTAATTTCAAAAAATTTTATTGTCAAAAAGACAAATGGATCGGGCAGCAGGCATAGCCTATTTAAGCCCTCTCCAAACAAAGTAACAAACAGTGGTACAAACATAGACATAAACATTACAACACTGAACACATACAAATAATTTGAACGCATTATATAAATAATCTAAGTGGGGGAAACAACTACTAAATTGTATTTGAATTTTAATAAAATTAAATAATTGAAACTTTAACCTTTTATTGCGACACCAAATATAAATAGATATGTACATCATGTACAAGTAATCATCCGAAAAGAAAAGATTTTTTTTTTTATTATTATTATTGAGCTGCATGTATAAACATTTAGTGGGATTAAATTACCTTACCCAACAGATACAGGCCAGAAATGTCCATTGTGTAATACACAAGGTCATCCACTGATGAGTTTGGAAATTCAATCCCACTAAATAGTTCAGTTTATGCACTAAATACAGGTTAAATCAAGAAGAGCATGTTAAAAAGCATTGTATAATTTTTTTTATGTAGTTGTTTCCCAATTTTAGCAAAATAGTACAACTGGTCTTCTGAACCCAACCTCCCCGGGAACATAATCGAGACAGACGAATTGGATGGGAGCTGTTTACATCCTCAGTATTAAAGTGGTCAATAACAAGAAATAAAATGAAAAATTAAGAGAAATGTAAACAAAAAATACAAAAATGTAAGGTACCATTATTATTGGAAACCAGAAGATATTGTATTGAGGAAATGAGAATTGAATGAATGTAAATGAAATGTACTATAGGAATGAATGAAAGAATGAGTGAATGAAGGAATGGGAATAGGAGTGAAAAAAAAGAAGAAGAAAAAAAAAAAAAAAAAATCAGTGATACTTTCATTAAGCAGTTTTAGTTGGATATCCAGAATCTTCTAGTTCTTAAGATGTAATCCGATACAGAAAGAAGAATATGTTTATTCGTATTTTCATCACATCTCTCACAACCGTTTAGGATGACATCTATTGTTAAGTGGTTATGAGTATCATGGAATATATTTTGAAAAAGTATAGTACGAGGTTCAGCATATATAATACAATCAAGGAAATAGTGGGATGCTGTTTCATATCTAGAACCACGAGAACAGGCAGAGGACTCAGTTAGATAGTCATTATAAAGGTCATTATTTAAGTTACTAGCCTCATTTCTTAACTGACATAGAATTATATTAGTTTGTCGATTTCCGAAATACTTAAAGATATCAGTTGTTCTTGTGTTTGAGTTTGGAGTAGGTGTAATTAATTTTTTGAACTGATAGGAGGAGCGAATAGTTTGGAGATCAGAAGAAATGTTATTCATATCATTAAACATAGATGGAAAAAAACTATTATAATACTTAGTAGTTCGGCAAAGGGGTGGATCGAATATTCTAACTGATCTAAGATTGTACCTATCTGGTCTAGTATTATGGAAATATGGCTCTATAATTTCTTTCAGATAGTATGGAGTCTGATTAGTCATAATCTTGTACATCAGCATCATTTGATGTTGTTTTCGCCTACTTTCAAGAGAGACCCAGCCTAATTCTCTGTACAAGATATTGTGGGGGGTGCCTCTACGCAGTCCTGTAATTATTCTAGCCGCCTCTAGTTGGATAGATTCTAGAAGATTTTTTAGATTTTGTGTGCAATTACTCCAAACAACATCTGCATATTCAAGTATGGGTCTAATATATAATATATATATTGTAGTTAATGACTGTCTGTCTAGTTTATTTTTCATCATTCTTAAAATATTAATTCTTTTATATGCTTTCTTATAGATATCATATATGTGGTCATTCCACTTAGCATCATCACTGAACGTTAAACCAAGGTGTATTCGACTGACAGTAACCGGTTCATCATAAAAATAAATGTCTGGGTGATGAGTATAAGTTTTATTTGAGAACATGACAGATTCTGTTTTATTTGGATTGAATTTTATATCCCATTTATTAGCCCATACTTGTATAGTGCTAAGATCATCTGTTAGATTTTGTGCTAATTCTGCTGGATCATCATTTGTTACAGCATACAAAGAAGTGTCATCAGCAAACAATTTAATTACATTAGAGACAGAATCAACAATATCATTAATATAAAGTAAAAACAAGAGTGGACCGAGAACCGAGCCCTGTGGAACCCCTGCAGTTACTGGTCTAGATGTAGATATATATCCTTCAGTTAACACCCTTTGTTGTCTGTCTTCTAAAAAGTTTCTAAACCAAAAAAGTAATTTCCCTTTAATGCCATATAGTTGGAGTTTGTGTAAAAGACCATCATGCCATACTCCGTCGAATGCCTTGCTTATGTCACAAAAAACAAATCTTAATTCTTTATACTGATCAAGACATTGTATAATAGTGTGGTATATAGAAAGAAGTTGATTTGAAGTAGAATCCTTAGGCATAAAACCAGATTGATGCATGGTTATAACTTCATATCTGGCTAAATAATTAAACATATACTTATATATAATTTTTCTATAATCTTACTAAAACATGAAGTAATAGAAATTGGCCTATAATTAGAAACTTCATTAGTTAAACCTTTTCCCTTGTAGATGGCATTGATATTAGCAGTTTTCCAATAAGGGGGGATAACTCCTGTTTGCAGTGTTTTGTTAAAAAGTATAGTTAAAGGAAGAATAAGAGAATGTTTTAGCTCGTTGATTATTCTAGGTACCATGCCATCAGGACCAGCTGGTTTATTACAATTTAGAAGAAATAGCTGATCAAGCACATCTTGATGTGTTATTGTTATGTTTTCCAATGAGTGAGGACAATTAATTTCAATATCAGGTATGGGTTCAAGATTTTCAGAAGAGGTAGCTATAGCGGTAAAATACTTATTAAGATATTCAGCTTTATCAAATGGATGTTGGATGAAAGTATCTTCACATTTAAGAGGGGGGATACAGTTACCTTTATTATTTACATTTAAAACAGTTTTTGCAATTTTCCACCAATTACTTGGAGAAACATTTTTATTAGCTAATGATTTTTGCAAATTTTCAATATAATTTTTCTTGGCTTCTCTTACTTTACTAATGACTTCATTCCTGATATTTCTATAGCTTTCCCAATGACATGGTGAGTTACTGAACTTTGGTTTTCTATGTGCCCTATTTCTTTGTCTAATTTTAAGTCTAATTACATTTGTCATCCACTTTTTATCTCCAGGCCTAACTGTAACATTTATGCTAGGTATACATTCAAAACCTTGTTGATTTATAGCTTCACAGAGAGTATTATTAAATTCATTACTGTCTTGCATTTCTGAGATTGCGGCCCAATCAATCATACTTAAATTCCTATTCATCTTGTCATAATCTGCTCTCTGGTAGAGTAGTATATTTTTCTGGTAAGATTTTTGTTTAAAAACATCAAATGAGATACTTAATTGGATAAGAGAGTGGTCACTACAAATTGGCGGGGAAACCGATACATTTTTTATAAAGTTTGCACTATTTGAAAAAACAATGTCTAATAAAGTTGAAGTAGTTGGAGTAATGCGAGTAGGTTCATTAACATAGTTTACAAGATTATATTTGGTCATTAATCTACCAAGATGACTATGAGGTTGTAAGCTGATCATGTTTACATTTATATCACCCATTATGATAATATTCAGATTAGTATTTATAGCTTTTTCAAATACAAAGTCCAATGTTTCCCAATAAGCGACAGGCATTTCAGGTCTATAAATACAACATAATAAAAATTTATGAGACTCAATATACACTTCAACCCAAATAAGTTCCAAGTCTTTATGTTCCAAGTCTGTTCGTCTTTTGGTAGATATAGTATTTTTATGATAAATTATTACTCCACCACCAGGACCCGATCTTCGATCCAGTCTGTCATGTGTATAGGAATCAATGGTGATACTGGAATCTAATGTTTCAGGAGAAAGATGAGTTTCTGTTAGACATAATATATCATTATTACTTAATTCAGCTTCAATTGTATCAATTTTGTTTCTTAATGATCTAACATTTAAGTGGGCAATATCAAGACTGCATAGAGGCTCCGGATTAAGTTCAATGTCATAAGAGATTAACATCAATACATAGACTATAATAGAAAAATGAATATTTTTGAGACTAAAAGCATACTGGGAAATGGCATTAGCTAGATATAAGACATGTAAAAAATGAAAAACAAATAAACTAACTTCTGATTTCCAATGTGTCCCATAGTAGACTGATTTTGTGTTTCTAACCATTATCAAACAGTATGACTTGTAGTTGATAAGGGATGAGACACATGGTACATATACTTATGTGTGTTACGTCATCTTTCAGTAAAAAGCAACAACATTTGAACTTTCACATAGTGATCTTGACTTTGAACCTTGGATGTTGATCTCATTTGTGAACTGAACTTTTTGACAAAATATTATGTAACTATGAAACAAGGGCCAGGAGGGGGCAAAAGGGTAACATACCATTTTCAGCTTTGATCGTTTAGTCTTTCATTTCTATTGAGGTCAATTTGGTATCTTAAAAGAATAGTACAATGTTGTTGCTTTTGTCATTTATAATGAACTTATTATTTTGAAACAAAAAAATGCACCCTGGCACACTCCAATGAATTTATAGTATATCTGACAGGATTGCATCAAACATTGTGTATTGCTATTGGGTCTCAGGGTCAAGATCTGACTAATAATTTACTTTTAAAGACCATCATCATCAAAAACCATGTCATCAGATGATCTTTGCTAAACATTTTAATTGTTACAATAATTATACCAACAGTGCAAGCATTGGTGAAATTATTGCCAAAATTCATTATGCGACCCCATTGGCGGCCTCTGCACCCCCAGAAAGTGAGCAATATGCTAAATATAGATTTCAATTACACCTACATTGTATAATTGCAATCAATTTTGGTTAGAATTGGACAAACGGTTTAATAAAATGTTTATTGAAGCTGAAAGTGCCCATTTTAACACCTTTTGGGGCCCCAAACATTACACAAAACAACCCCTTATGGGCCCAACCACAATGCCCCATAAAACTTGCTAGGGGCGACTGGGGGATATGACATTCACACTTTAATAAAGCACTTTAACATCCTTCTATCCACGATAAATATTCATTCCAGCATACACTTGTATTTTGGGGTCTAAAGAAGATGATTGTAAACTTTTAGTCACTTTGACCCATTTGAGCACCCATTCTTCAGCCCAAGTGGTGGGCCAGAGTCGAATTTGTCTTATTATCAAGCTGTTATCTCCTGGTTATATTTCCAACCAATTTTGAATTATTTCCAACAAAAAATGAATAATAATGTATCCTTATATAAAAATGTATAAAAAAAATAACCTTTACTCCTTCCCCAGAGGGGATCGTGAAGTCCAGGGGATACAGCACTTATGAAAAAAATCTTCATTTGAAAGGGGAACATGGTAATATAATTCATCATATGCTTGCCGTGTTATGCAGTGAACCATATATTCGGTTTATGGGAAGAAATTTGCATTTCAAAATCAATTTTAAAACATCAATCATATCAGGCACTAATCTGTATTTACGACCCAGCTAGTTAATCTTGGTACAACTGTATTTGTCACCATTTAGTCTGTAATCTATACAATTAAGCAGCACACTGATTTATTGCTGGAATTAAAGATTGGTGATAAATATATCCGGACATTCCAAAGATAGTTGAAGGTAAAAAAACAGGTTAGTTCATGCCCGTTCAGCCAACAGTCAAAACAGTTTTCCCTCCGTGTTGGGACCAACCTGATAAACTATTTCCTGCGGCCGAAAGGTCTTGGGGTCTGAAGTCAATTATCACAATTGAATTCGTTACACAGTTAATCTCATTTGAGTAGTGGCACGGTACATAATATACACGTCGTAGTACATGATTTGAAATTATTCAGAACTAGTTTTATATCACTCTAAATTCATAAATTTAAAGGGTTTCACGCACCTGGTCCTTTTGCTTCTTCATTAGTTAGAAATTTTGGATTCCCACCTCTTGGCCCCTGACATCACTTACGAGTCCTAGGAGGCGAAACAGCTGTATGGTGCAGTTTAAATCATTTTTCGCCATACTGTATCTATTACTAAATTTTAAAGGTGCAGCATATGTGTGTGTTACGTCATTTTTACTGAAATGGGTAACAAACTATACACATGGAGGTTACTTTGCGACAAGCGTCCAATAGAATGTCATAGATTCATTATGTAACTGAAATGGATAATTGCTACAGAAATGGTAGGTATCTGGTATACACATATTTCCAAGTAATGCAGGCTACAGAGTGTCAACATTCAGAGAACATGGGGACAAATGTTTGTCTTTTCCTTAGCCACGATATACATGTAGTGATATGAAGCTGCCAGAATGTGGGCGGTAAAAGTTTGAAGAGAATACCAAAGTGTCAGTAAAACCATAATCTGAACTTAGTATCGATTAAATCTAGAAGCAAAATATGAAAAAAGGAAAGATTTACATGGAGACCCTCGTGAAAGTATAATGGAATAAGACCAGGTGTTCCAGAAGAGTAAGCGTCTTCTGCTTCATCGACGATACCCGTCATGAAAATGTATGTCAAATACAAGTAAATTTCATGGCCTCAAAGTGAGAGTTGAGCCAAAAATCACAGCAAGCGGACATACTAATGAGCATGTTTAAAAACGTCCATCTTCATATTATGTAAGGATGTAGAATATTTCTCATTGAGACCATTAAACTTGCCCATATTCTTTATCAACCTGTATTTCTCGAATCCCTGTGCCGTAAGTCTGTTCGTCAGTAGCTGATATATAACACGAAAATCTCAATAATCAGAGCAAGCATAAAACACCATATGATGGATAAGCAGGAATGTTAATATCAAGAAAGGGTAAGTTCACAATCGAAAAATCGAAATAGTTACGTGTTTGTCATAGTGTAAGAAGATCGAGGTAGAGGGCTGATCGTAGGAGAGTCTATTGTGTCCTTAATGTCAAGTTCAGTAGGATATACATGTATACGATCGACTAGTTCAGCAAACCTCTTGTTGTTTATATACAACACATCGTTGATATACCTGATATACCTGTTTGGCTATAAGACTAGAATCTATGATTCTTGGCACCCGATCGTGATTGGCCTACTTACTCGTACGGTATGCAGGCAAAGGTCGTTGATTTTACAAACAGCTACATCTCGTACCCAGCCGCTGATGAACTGATTGTATGCATCCAATCCTTTGTAGCATTTAAGTTCTTCTACGGTGCAAGCACTTGTGAAATTCACTAAATACATAAAAAATGTCAGCGCACGTCACACCCGCCCAACAATTGATGTCTTTGCTCCATTTCGTCTTATCAAGTAGATATGGGTCTATTTTGTCAATCAGTCCGCATTTTTCGTCGTATCTCCTTCTAGAACCAACATCCAATGACTGTCTGTAGTCAAGCAAACCTTTGCTAGCCATTTCCTATTCACAAAACACCGACGTTTCGAGAAGTTAACAATGCTCCAGAGTGTATCCGCTAAGAACTTTGACCCATCCAATATGGCCGCCGCATTTACCGCAAACCCGGATGAGGTCACGTGATTGAAGCTATGTATACAAGATGGAAAATCAAAAAGACGTAAGACGAAACATTCATGAGAATGTGTGCTCATGACTGTTTAGAAGATTTTGAGTTTTTCAAAATCCACACCCCTTTAATGCCACTCTTGGAGTATATAGTGTGACAATAAGACTGAAGCCTTGATTTAATGGTATTTAGAATAGTAGTAAGAAGTTTGATAATTGCTTGGTTGAGCAATGAGAAGAACCAGCGATAAAACGTTGCTTATAAGGACCCTTGTGCAGTTTAGGTATCCAATATAGCCGAAGTTGGTCAGCGTCTTTATCATTAACGTGTATCTTGACAGATTGTAATACTGATGTATGGTTAGAAAGTATCTCATCTTTCGAAAAACCGGTCAATGCGTAAGTAGGGTTACCTAGGTTGTCAGGCAGGCCCAGTTCGTTTTGTAAACAATTAATGTACATGTTAATAGTGTTTGCAGACCAGGATAATGTTATTAGATGCCATGTCTGCATACACAACCACATACTCATCATGTAGGTTGTTGAGTGTTGTTTTTACATCTGGATCAAGAAATATCGACTTGTGCTTAGTTTTCATTTTGTATCGCAAAGTGCTTATTCCTTTCTGAATAGAGCACCTGATATATTTACCAATTCTGAACACACCCTCCCCCCTAAAACAAACCCCAAACAATAAGAAAATACCGAAGCGTCAACAAAACCCTAGTCCGAACTCAAAATCGATCAAACTAGAGCCAAAATATGAACAAAGGAAATGTACAAGAGAATAAAACCAGATGTTCCGGAGGAATAAGCGTCTTTTGGTTCATCGACGACAACCGCCATGTAAAGCTTGGTCACATACAAGTAAACATTAAGTCCTCAAAATAAGAACCGAATCATTATTGTCAACCACAAGTAAACACACTAATGAGCATACTCAAAAACGTCCATCTTCATATCACTTAAAGATACAGAATATTTCTCAATGAGACAAATATGTCGACCATAAAACTTGCCCATAGTTCTGACCAACTTGTATCTCTTAAACCCCTGTGTTGTTAGTTTGTATGTCAGCAGTCGACATCGATCACGACAATCTCAATATTCAGAGCAAGCTCTAGAATAACGAATCAACAGCGACATGTAAACACCATATGTTGGAGAAGCAGGGATGTTCCTATCAAGAAATGGAAAGTTCACGATCGAAAAATAGAAATCGTCACGTTTTATGGTATAGCTTAGTAGTAAACTGTCCATTTAAGTCAAAATTCAAGTGGAAGGGCCTGTTGTGTCCCGTATTTCAAGTTTAGAAGGGTGACCACGAATGACGTGGTCAGCAAACTTCTTGTTGTTTACAGACAACACATCGTCGATATATCTAAAAGTGAAATTAAAAAAAATAATTGTTAAACTGTCCTGATAAGCTCTTCCACAAATTCAGCCTCGTATGAAAAAAAAAACAAAACAAGTCAGCTAGGATTAGGGCACAGTTTGTTCTCATTGGAACAGTCTGCTGGAAAATCTTTCCTCCAAACTCAACGAAAATATTGTCGACCAGGAATTTAATCATTTTTACTACATCTTCTTCAGTATATTCCTTCTTAGCGTTGTTTTCACAAAGTCTGTTCCAGGATAGCTAACCATCATGTATTTGTATCGTAGTCCGCCTATTTTGGAAAAGAAAGCTCTCATAACGAGAGATCTAAGACGTTCTTTTAGTTTTGTATGATGTATGGTAGTGTTCAGGATGGAAAAATCAAATGTTTTGATAAAAAAAAACATTTATTCAGTTTAACGCTATTCATGGGGTTGTTCGACACATTCCGTCAACAGTCTGTATTTATCCTTATCGGGTACCGGTGTGTATCTTTTATCAATTCAATTTTATTGCATTTTACTTAAGCATTAAACTGTGTTTCGAGTTAAAGGCAATATGAACGCCCACTGTATTACAGGAAAATAAAACATCGACCGCTCCTTACATTTCTATTTCTAACAGTGCACATATACGAAAAAGTAATAACGACCGAAAATTTAACAAAATACAGTTCATAGAAACTTTTGAATGTAGAATTGGCAGAGCAGCCCGTGGCGCGTGCTCCTTTTCGAGCGACAGGAACTTGTCACGTGCTTTCTCCTGTGACGTAGACTTTGAAATATACTAAGTAGTCCGTGGAAAATAGTCATTGTAAAAGGATTTTTGTTTTGAAACCATTTTTTTTTCTTTTGCACTGTTCTTGTCACAAGGTGCTTTAAAATAACACTTGAAGTAATTGTCTTTGTTTTAAATGACGTAGCGTATTACTGCGGAAGCATGTCCACTGAATTTGAAAACCGAGTAATGTGGTGCGCCATAGCAAAACAAAAATCAACGTCGTGTTGTTTGAGATAGGGCCGATATACAATTATGCATTGTATAATAACCAGAATGCACGCATGCTATTTTTGGTGGTTTTCACTGATGATAGGGATACGAATTCGTCTTTCTACATATATATATACGTGGTGTGGGATTGGTGACAATGACTTTATTAAATCAGACGATAGGCCTTCTGCACATTCCGAGAATCAGGCAGGGGGACAGCGAGTGATTAAAAGCTTAGTCTTGTATTGACAGACGCCGCTTACTTATTAATGTTAAAACGTTTATTCGATTTATCCAACTGATTCACATGGAATAAATAAAGCCAAGACGTTGTCTTTTAATTTCTTGTCGAGAAGAGAGTTCGGGTAAACGTAATTTGCATTGTTTTTAACCTTCATCTCACGTTCTTATTCATACACATTTCAGGTCATAGTCCTACGAACCGAAACGGAATTCGCTAGGTTTATATAGTGACACTACAGCGGAAATGTAAATATATCCAGTTTTAGAATATGCTGATATAGTATGGGATAACTGCACTCAACACTCTAAGGATTTACTGGAATCCGTTCAATTAGAAGCAGCTAGGATTATTACAGGCCTTCGCTCAGGAACATCACATGAAAAACTTTACACAGAACTTGGTTGGGAAACACTAGCATTAAGAAGAGAAAAACATAAACAAATCATGATGTACAAAATAATGCATGGACACTCACCTAACTATTTACAAGATGTTTTAATTCCACTAACAAACAATCCAGACGATCATCCTTACTCTCTTCGACAAACTAGGCCTTATAATATACCAAATTGTAAAACTAATTACTATTTTAACAGTTTCTTTCCTTCCATGTGTCGCACAGCAAATAATTCTGATACCAATCTTCTGTTCTCTCCTTCCCTTGCAAGTTTTAAGCGCCTACTAAATAAAGATATATCTACAGATAATGAAATTGTAACAATTTTTAAAACTGAAGGTGACAAAAGGGCAAACATTATTCTTTCCCAACTTCGCAATTATTATAGTAATTTAAATTTTGACTTGCATCATGACCATTTAACTGATAGTCCAACATGTGCTTGCTCCTCAGACCCCGAAACAGTATCTCACTACTTTCTTGAATGCCCTCTATATAATGACTTGCGAGCTAATCGTTTTAATTCCCTCACTAGTTACAACAATGATCATGATCATGTAAATATTGAAAATCTATTGTACGGATGTTCAAATTGAGATAGCAATACAAACAGGCAGATGCTTAATAATATCATTTATTTCATTGGAAAATCCAAACGTTTTAAACTTTATATGATCTGATATGCCATAATAATAATGACTCATCTATAATAATTGATCATGAATGAGATTTAATGATATACTGAAATGTAGACCCTATTTGTTTATAATTAATTAACTATAATTTTTACCAATAATATATGAATCCGGCTGAGCATTGCTGTTGGTGTGTTCTTCCATTCTCTATTAATTTACTATATTTGATTTATATATATGAAATTTTCAAAATGCAATCTGAATCATGAACTAAATTTAATGAAATTAATATCTGTCAACAGTTCTGGCAGATATGACCAGTGCACTTACTGCACATATGGACATTTGGTCAATCTGCCAGGTAACTGAATAAATTGTAATTTATATTTTTGAATGCATGCAATTAACTATATTATTATGATGCTAATTACATTATATATGTATGGTGAGAATGTTGTGTGTGTGTATATCTAATGTATGTTTGTAAAAGTACAAGTGCCTGTGATTAAAACCAATTAAGTAATCTTCTCATCTTATTTTCAAAAGATGTTCCATGTTCATTTCTTGTCAGTAAAACACGGGGGTTTTCAAAGATCTAATCTTATCTTTTCTCAGAATTCGAAATACATTGTCTTGATTTCTATTTCGATGTATGTGCCTGAAGACAGGTAACATCAGGATTTCGCTCATATTCTATTTATTTTACAATATTCACGATTTGAATTTTTTTTTTATACTGCATAGACATAAATAAATTATCAATGGATAGAAAGTTGTTAACTTTTATACACACCTATAATTTCTCAAACATATATAAGGATAAAAGATGTCGAAATGTGATACCCGTCAAAACAGTAAATACAAGTCGAAAGCATTGATAAAAGTTATATATTTTTATTTTCCAATATACGTACATCGTATTGTACGACTGGTCTTGTCGTTCTATATGACGTTACTAACTGTTCTTCTTTGAAGTCCAATAAAATATATGGTTTTCGAAGTTCCGAGTCTATACACGGAATTAGATTATATATATCCAAGTCCATGGTCTAAAGCAACACAAATATCCTTTTCCTTAATAAATAAAAATCGTCATGAATTTCAGCTATAGCAGTGTCGTAAGGAAAATGTTACAAGCTCAGGAATTCATCATGTATATGCTATGTATTTTTAATCTATCCACAAAAATATTATTTGAGAGGCTGCACTTCGGTTTCGAAGCCTTTTTTTATTTACATCCACGAGGCAGGCCTGCGCGTGCTCGTAAAGACAAAATGCTCAGAGATGTTTTTAAACATATGTCTCTTTTGCGTGGGTAGTTCGATTAAGGATTTCCCTTTTATTTATTTAAAAAAACTCACGAAAAAAAAATGGATTTTTTTTCAAAATATTCGTATGAATAGTTCATAATGATTACAGAAAAAAAATCAGAGAATACCAAAGCGACAACAAAACCAAAATCCTAACTCAAAATCGATCAAACAAGAGGCAAAATAGCAACAATAGAAATATTGACATGGAAACTCTCATAAACGCAAAAGAGAATCAGACCGGGTGTTCCGGAAGAGTAAGCGTCTTCTGCTTCGTCGACGACATCCGCTATGTAAATTTTGTCACATCCAAATAAGCATCAATCTTCAAATGAGAACAGTCACCATTGTCAATCACAAGAAGTAAGCAAACTGATAAGCAAACTAAAAAACGTCCATCTTCATATCACACAAATATACAAAATATTTCTCGACGAGATCAAGATGGCGACCATAAAACTTGCCCATAGTTCCGATCAACCTGCATCTCTCGAATCCCTGTACCGTAAGTTTTTTTTAGTAATAATAGTCTTTATTTAAACTTGATGACATATTGAGTCAAGGACTCGTCTTACATATGATCAAGTATGATAAAATGTACAGTATATACAACACAATTGCAACGATAAAATATTACTAGACATATTAAGAGAATTGCACATGTACATATTAACATCACATAAATATCAGAATATCACAGTAATAAGCTTCATATCTTTTAAAACAATGTGACCCGAGCTTTCCAGCGGTTGGGGAGAGCCCTACCTGCATGGTAGACTCAGGTCTTATTTCAGAAATTCATAAGATTAGATGCTGTTTGATAATTAAGAAGTTAAAAATTAGAAGAAAATAAATTGCTTTATCTCATAAAATACTGTTTGGCACATTTCTTAAAAGACAAGAGACTTTTACAATTTTGGACATAAGAAGGCAAACTGTTCCAAATAAAAGGACATTGATATGTAAAGAACCGTTTAAATATATTTGTCTTGTAAGAAGGCAGATAAAACACATTTTGTGAAGATGATCGAGTTTTCCTCGACTGGATATCAGAAGACAGAGTAAAATTGTTTAGGTAGTTTGGCGCCAGATTATCTAAAATTTTGTACATTAAAATGGCGTGATTGTAAGATTTTTTTTTCTTAAACGGCAGCCACATTAGTTTACTGAACATTTCACTTGAATGTGTACAAAAGTCACACTTCAATATGGTTCTTGCAGCTCGTTTTTGTAACTTTTTGCAATGTGGTTCTGGGAGGCATTACCCCAGATATTTGAACAGTAGTCAAAATGAGGATTAATGAAGCAGTTGTAATAAGTGAGACAAGATTTCTGTGTAAGAAAGTGTCGAATGCGTCTCATTTTGAAAAGTTGATATGAAATCTTTTTTTGCAATAGAAACAGTCTGTTTATCCCAGGATAAACAGTCATCAATAGTGACTCCAAGAAGTTTTTCTTGTTTTACATTGTCAATTTTTGTGCTATTTATAGATATTTCTAACTGCTCAGTTTGTCTACTTTTTCTTTGTATTTTTCCAATTAACATGATTAGTTTTTTCTGTATTTACACACATTTTGTTTTCATTGCACCATTTCTGAATTAGTATTGTATCTTCATTTAAGTCCGAATTAATACTTTCAATAGATTTTCCATTGGTATGGGCAGCTGTGTCGTCAGCATACATGTACATAGCTGAGTTTTTTGTAACCAGGGGAAGATCGTTCACATACAGTATGAACATTAAGGACTAGGTACAGGACAATTCAATATGGCGGAGGTGTTTTTACCAAAACTTGTTATTTTATTAAATACTGCAAAATACATGACCAAAATAGACCACAAAGTACATTTTGTGATGGAGAATCGATCATTTCAACCATATTTTGGTACGTTTGGTGGTTTTTCTGATATTTGATGTTATATGTCTAAAAACGCGTGCACGTTTGCAGAATACTGCGAAAGATAATAAAAACAATGAATATCATTTTTTGTTACTTTATTATACACAGAATGATAGACGAGCCTTCGATTTTTGAATAAATCTCTCTTTCAATTGAAAACCGCAGAATAAGAGAACGTACTCGTCACATGAATGGCAATTTACGTACATTCAGGACACCGATTACATCTGGATCAAATTTTTAAAATTTCCATCGCCGATCGGCAAATTTATGTAGCACGCCGCATAGCCAAAACAAAAATCTTACCGTCTGCGGTATGACGAGTTATGACATTATGTCAGATCTCTTAAATCAAACATCTTCCCGTAGCATGTAGCGAAAAATTATCCTATGTCCTCCATTTTGAACTATTTACTGTTTTAGATATGCATACGCCTTACTTAGAGGCATAGTGAAACATCGACAAAATTAACAATTAAATTGGATTCAAGCATGCAGTAAAGGTAAATGTTACTTGGTATTTCGTCACAAAGCAAAAACTGCCCGTTCCTATCACGATAAATTGTGTTTAGCGATTGCAAGTTTTCCATTTTTGGGCGAATGTATAGCACGTGAAAAGATGTTGTTCGGCACTTCCGGCAGTGTTTTTTTAGGTAATTTAATGATTTTGAAAGAATTGTCAACAAAGTTTCATTTGTGTTGTATAAATTCTGATGGAATTCGTATATATTATACACTTCCGCGTGGATCGGACAGTATTAACTCACTGATTATACCGATTCGTTCTCGGCTTCGCACCTGTTAAACATCGCTAGCGTAAATTGTTGCTATCGTAAACATGTGTGGCAGTTGAGGCACATTGGTATCAAAATACATTTCTCAAACTTAATTAGTAATTAGGTTACCGTATCGTAAATGTAAATTACGTTATGTCGGTGTTATTATTTTAATTTGATACCTTTTTTGACACGAAACTTACATTTACATGACAAATGACCTATTCAATATAAAATAATGCCCCTATATTGCCCCCACGAGTATACAGGTAACTACTTTTACCTGAACTGAAAACAGCATGCAATGGACGACATTTTTTAGAGGGGGTACCTGTGTATTTCTTCATGATACTCTGATTTACAGAATAATATCGAAATTTTAACACTGGGTTATCATTCTATGAACATTGCAGTAACTTTGTATTATTTTTTTGAAATGTTTCAAATAACTATATGAAACATATTTGCGCACTCCCATTTCGATATTATTTACTGAATATATTTTTCCTAAGTACAGATTTTTTTAATTTTGGGGGCTTAACTGCATTTTATATCAATATTTAACATAATGGGATAAAGCTTATGCCATGTATTGGAAGGAAACATTAAAATTTCAATACTGCCATTTTCATCCAGGTAACAACCAATATGGCTGTACCTAGTCCTTAAAGGACCAAGAATTGATCCTTGAGGTACCCCAACCGTAAGAGATTGAAAGTCGCTTAGGGTGTTAATGAAATTCACTATTTGAAAACGATCTTTAATATAACTTGAGAAAAAATCCATGGTTCCACTAGAATAGCCATATAGGCCTAATTTGGTAAGTAGAATATCATGGTCAACAAGGTCAAAAGCCTTTCTAAAATCTAAAAATAAAACACCTGACAATAATCCATGATTGATAGAGTCAAACCACATGTTAGTGATTTTAGTCAGTGCAGTCTGACAAGAATGCTGTGCTCGAAAACCAGACTGACATTCTAGAATTAGGTCATAATTGCATAAAAAATTGTAAAAATGTTTGTAAATATGTTTCTCCAGACATTTTGATAAAATCGGCAGTACTGATATTGGTCTGTAATAACTAATTTGTTCTGTTTTCCTTTTTTAAAGAGTGGACTAACTTTAGCATTTTTCCAAAGACTAGGAAATGTACTCTTTTCAATACTGTAGTTCATTAATTTGCAAACAATAGGAGCAATGGATTTTGAACAACATTTTAAAAATTTGGGTTCAATATTGTCAAGTCCAGTGGCTTTAGTAACATCTAAATTGGACAAGAATTGTTCAACAAATTGTTCTTCTACTTTTGGTATATTGAAGGTAACACCCTCATTAAGTTTGTTCGCCAGCAGTTGACAGCTATCACGAACTTCTGTTTACTCTCAAGTTCAGTAGAGTATATACGATCGACTAGGTCAGCAAACATACTATTTTTATAGACAAGATATCGTCGATAAACATGAAAGTGAAATTGAAAAATTTGGCAAGGTTTTTGTAACCTCTCCTAAAAAAGCCCTTCGACAAATTCAGCCTCGTATGAAAACAAAAACAGGACAGATAAGAGTGGGGCACAGTTAGTGCCCGTTGGAATGCCAACAGTCTAATGGAAAATCTTTCCTCCGAAATCATCAAAGATAAAGCAACATGTAAAATTTTATAAAACATTTGATGATATCATAAAAAAGTACACAAACTGCAATCAATTGCCCATTTAAACCACTAACCCGGAACAAGTAAATCATCCTTGTATATCTTCCGTCCTATTTATAAAATTCATGAAAAGTTTTCCAAAACTCGTGTATTGCATGTTTTAGTTAATGTTTTTGTTTCGCATAAAGTTAATAAAGTGTTATCAGCGTATTGAGATAATAAAATTATCTACCAATTATCTCTATTTTGTTCATATTCTTATTGATTGTGTGTTAATCTGATTGCCAAACTTTCTGCACATTATATAAAATATATATATGGAGCAAATGGATCATCCTACCTACATGATGATTGATTATACCTTGATTAAATGTAGTGTTTGGCTGCATATCCAATACTTTTACCCATTTTGAATATCATTACCAAAGTTTAAAAAAACTTAAACTTTACTAATACATTTCTATGATACCGAATCGAAAGGCTTTTGAAAGTCTGCTATCATTCATATTTCTACAATTTCATTTTCCTCTACTTAATGCATTAACACTTATATCAGTATTGTATTAACCCATGTAGGGCCTCCTAAAAACCCTGTCTGATCGGTATCATTCAAACTCGTCAACACTAGTTTTATTCTCCCTGATATAGTTCCAGATCCTATTTTATATATTACATTTAAAGGGATACGTGTCTTCATTTATTTTTATTGTTTATCATTTCTATGAACGGACAGTTGTCCACTAAAGCCTTTATAAATATGCCTCTCGCTACTTATTTAGTATGCATGTGTCATCAAGTTGCTTCGAGAAACATTTTATTAATTATACTGTATATCAATATGAACTAAGACTTTTGTTTTTTTTGTTTTTCCTTTTTTTAGCAGCTTCAGTTAGAGTTATTTCTCCATATCTAAATTAAGATTGTCAGTTTGAAGCAATTTGAGGTTTTCCATGTTTTCGGGAAAAAATTAAGTTTATCTCCTCAAGCTCTTTATCTTCTGTATATAGTTCTTATAAAATACAAAATGTTCTAACTTCCTCAACGATATCTTTTTGTTTATGTATAACTCCGCCATTATCTTTTACAATGTTTGGAATAAGCTTTGTAAGATTTAGATCCAACAAAATAACTGGTTGGCTTTAATGCTCCTTTATCCTTTTAGCTTCAGACCTTTTAGTTTATGTATTCTGATGATTTTATTTCCCCCCTTTTTCATTTAATTTTCCCATATCAATATCATCATTATTCTCTAACATCTCTGTTTTCCTTCTTTGTCTAACTCTCCTAAAATATGATGTTTTTTAAAGCATTAAACATCATTCTGTTCCGTATATGGTCCTATAACACAGAACAGGATTGCAGACAAAATGAATATGATTATATGTCTGCAATCCTGCTATTCCTGTTCCGTATAATAATTGACAAATATCTCTAAAGGCAGTTGATCATCAGTTGTATATTATTTAGATTGTCAAAAATTAATTTAATTAAATCAAGCTTTACATATGTATCATGTTGTAGTGCTTTGCTTAGTTTCCAAAAACCCTATTTTTTAAACAGTTATTTACTGTAGCTAATCTTGGTTCAACCTTGTGAATCACCAATTTACTTCAGCTATTTTATCCATAGCACTGCAATGCTTTTTATTTGTGGTAGCATTTTTTATCCGTATTCAATATCATTAACAACTTTAACACAAAAATAATTCTTTTTTGAAGAGTCCAACTCGATATGCCGTGATGTAAGCGTTCCTTAAGCCTTAACGTCTATGGAGGACCTCCAGACATACCGGGCCAGGATCGGTCTGTTCCGACACCGCCCGGCCAGTAAACGGAACGTCCCTCCCCACAAACTGGCGTCATGTAGACAAAGGGAGCAGAAACGGAGACAAGACCGGATCAAGCAGCAAAAATCGGGCCGGGGATCTGCCCCTAGATTGAATCCTGTCGCGAACCGAGGAAACATGACCTCAGGCTTTCTACGTCCTGTTGCTATAATCGTTATAGTCATTCTCCTTATGGCCAGTCTCACTTCCGGTCACATGGACACCAACCAGGTCTTTACGGAACATGCCTTACATACTGGTTGTCTAGAAAGTCATGTGCTTGGTAGATGTTTTACTCAGGCACTACAGCAAAACTACGCCATACCTTCGTCCATGTGTGATTGTCTCCTTGGTAACGCCGGTGTACATGCGTACAATGGAAACCCTCGGACACCGTTCAGCAATGATGGCACAGTCAAGTAAGTATACATTATTACTTCTGAATGTGTACTGTAAAGCTGAAAAAATACAAATGAAGTATCTGGAATTATCTGGACTCTTAAATGGACTAACTGGAGTTCATTTATACTAATACTGGTACAAAACATGTCGGTAACATTATACCATGGTAATTATAAGATAACAATAACTGATATAACAAGACAATCTTGTTCAGTGTTTCTGTCTGGTTTAGTACATACTTGTAATGTATAGTATCAACACATCTAACGTTTCATTGCAGGGACAGGGAAGCGAAAGCAGACACACCGTCAGGTAAATTACTTAGAATCTATTGGTTTCATTTAACGATTTGCAATTCTTTTAATGCTGATTGGAAGGAATGACATAGATAATAAATTAGAGAAAACCGAAGCGTTAACAAAATCAACTCAAAATCGATTAAACCAGGGGAAAAAATGAACAAAGGACAGATTTATATTTAGACCCTTGTAAAAGTACAAGAGAATATGACCAGATGTTCCGGAAGAGTAAATGCTTCTGCTTCATCAACGACACCCGCCATGTTAATCTTTGTCACATCCAAGTAAACATCAAGTTCTCAAAATGAGAACTTCCTAGAATGTACAGTATAAGGCAGCCATATTTAAATTAAGGAACAAAAGATAGTTAATGGAGTATTTCCTCATAAACTTCTACCGATGTTCAGTTAGTGGCAGTGAACAGTTGAAATAGGATAGAGGTAGTGGACAGTTGTGATAGGACAGAGGTAGTGGACAGTTGTAATAGAATAGAGGTAGTGGACAGTTGTAATAGGATAAAGGTAGTGGACAGTTGTAATACGATAGAGGTAGTGGACAGCTGTAATAGGATTAAGGTAGTGAACAGTTGTTATAGGATAGAGGTAGTGGACAGTTGTAATAGTATAGTGGTAGTTGACTGTTGTTATAGGATAGAGATAGTGGACAGTTGTAATAGGATAGAGGTAGTGGACAGTTGTAATATGATAGAGGTAGTGGACAGTCGTAATAATATAGTGGTAGTGAACAGTTGTAATAGGATAGAGGTAGTGGACAGTTGTAATAATATAGTGTTAGTGAACAGTTGTAATAGGATAGAGGTAGTTGACAGTTGAAATAGGATAGAGGTAGTGGACAGTTGTAATAGGATAGAGGTAGTGGACAGTTGTAATAGGATAGAGGTAGTGGACAGTTGTAATAGGATAGAGGTAGTGGACAGTTGTTATAGGATAGAGGTAGTGGACAGTTGTAATAGGATAGAGGTAGTGGACAGTTGTAATAATATAGTGGTAGTGAACAGTTGTAATAGGATAGAGGTAGTGGACAGTTGTAATAGGATAGAGGTAGTGGACAGTTGTAATAGGATAGAGGTAGTGGACAGTTGTAATAGGATAGAGGTAGTGGACAGTTGTAATAGGATAGAGGTAGTGGACAGTTGTAATAGGATAGAGGTAGTGGACAGTTGTAATGGGATAGAGGTAGTGGACAGTTGTTATAGGATAGAGGTAGTGGACAGTTGTAATAGGATAGAGGTAGTGGACAGTTGTAATAGGATAGAGGTAGTGGACAGTTGTAATAGGATAGAGGTAGTGGACAGTTGTTATAGGATAGAGGTAGTGGACAGTTGTAATATGATAGAGGTAGTGAACAGTTGCTATAGGATAGAGGTAGTGGACAGTTGTAATAGGATAGAGGTAGTGGACAGTTGTAATAGGATAGAGGTAGTGGACAGTTGTAATAGGATAGAGGTAGTGGACAGTTGTAGTAGGATAGAGGTAGTGGACAGTTGTAATAATATAGTGGTAGTTGACAGTTGTTATAGGAGAGAGGTAGTGAACAGTTGTAATAGGATAGAGGTAGTGGACAGTTGTAATAGGATAGAGGTAGTGGACAGTTGTAATAGGATAGAGGTAGTGGACAGTTGTAATAGGATAGAAGTAGTGGACAGTTGTAATAGGATAGAGGTAGTGGACAGTTGTAATAGGATAGAGGTAGTGGACAGTTGTAATAGGATAGAGGTAGTGGACAGTTGTTATAGGATAGAGGTAGTGGACAGTTGTAATAGGATAGAGGTAGTGGACAGTTGTAATAGGATAGAGGTAGTGGACAGTTGTAATAGGATAGAGGTAGTGGACAGTTGTTATAGGATAGAGGTAGTGGACAGTTGTAATAGGATAGAGGTAGAGAACAGTTGTAATTGGATAGAGGTAGTGGACAGTTGTAATAGGATGGAGGTAGTGGACAGTTGTAATAGGATAGAGGTAGTGGACAGTTGTTATAGGATAGAGGTAGTGGACAGTTGTAATATTAACAAGGTAGTGGACAGTTGTAATAGAAAAGAGGTACTCAGTTGTAATAGGATAGATAGAGATAGTGGTCAGTTGTAATACGAAAGAGGTAGTGGACAGCTGTAAAAGGGATATATGTATTGGATAGTTGTAATAGGATAGAGGTAGTGGGCAGTTGTAATAGTATAGAGGTAGTGGATTGTTGTTATAGGATAGAGGTAGTGGACAGTTGTAATTAGATAGAGGTAGTGGACAGTTGTAATAGGATAGAGGTAGTGGACAGTTGTTATAGGATAGAGGTAGTGGACAGTTGTAATAGGATAGAGGTAGTGGACAGTTGTAATAGGATAGAGGTAGTGGACAGTTGTAATAGGATAGAGGTAGTGGACAGTTGTTATAGGATAGAGGTAGTGGACAGTTGTAATAGGATAGAGGTAGAGAACAGTTGTAATTGGATAGAGGTAGTGGACAGTTGTAATAGGATGGAGGTAGTGGACAGTTGTAATAGGATAGAGGTAGTGGACAGTTGTTATAGGATAGAGGTAGTGGACAGTTGTAATATTAACAAGGTAGTGGACAGTTGTAATAGAAAAGAGGTACTCAGTTGTAATAGGATAGATAGAGATAGTGGTCAGTTGTAATACGAAAGAGGTAGTGGACAGCTGTAAAAGGGATATATGTATTGGATAGTTGTAATAGGATAGAGGTAGTGGGCAGTTGTAATAGTATAGAGGTAGTGGATTGTTGTTATAGGATAGAGGTAGTGGACAGTTGTAATTAGATAGAGGTAGTGGACAGTTGTAATAGGATAGAGGTAATGGACAGTTGTTATAGGATAGAGGTAGTGGACTGTTGTTATAGGATAGAGGTAGTGGACAGTTGTAATAGGATAGAGGTAATGGACAGTTGTAATAGGATAGAGGTGGTGAACAGTTGTAAAAGGATAGAGGTAGTGGACAGTTGTAATACGATAGAGGTAGTGGACAGTTGTAATACGATAGAGGTAGTGGACAGTTGTAATAATATAGAGTAAGTGAATTGTTGTTATAGGATAAAGGTAGTGGACAGTTGTAATAAGATAAAGGTAGTGGACAGCTGTAATAGGATAAAGATAGTGGACAGTTGTAATAGGATAGAGGTAGTGGACAGTTGTAATACGATAGAGGTAGTGGACAGCTTTAATAGGATTAAGGTAGTGAACAGTTGTTATAGGATAGAGTTAGTGGACAGTTGTAATAGTATAGTGGTAGTTGACTGTTGTTATAGGATAGAGATAGTGGACAGTTGTAATAGGATAGAGGTAGTGGACAGTTGTAATATGATAGAGGTAGCGGACAGTTGTAATCATATAGTGGTAGTGAACAGTTGTAATAGGATAGAGGTAGTGGACAGTTGTAATAGGATAGAGGTAGTGGACAGTTGTAATAATATAGTGCTAGTGAACAGTTGTAATAGGATAGAGGTAGTGGACAGTTGTAATAGGATAGAGGTAGTGGACAGTTGTAATAGGATAGAGGTAGTGGACAGTTGTAATAGGATAGAGGTAGTGGACAGTTTTAATACCATAGTGGTAGTGAACAGTTGTAATAGGATAGAGGTAGTGGACAGTTTTAATACCATAGTGGTAGTGAACAGTTGTAATAGGATAGAGGTAGTGGACAGTTGTAATAATATAGTGCTAGTGAACAGTTGTAGTAGGATAGAGGTAGTGGACAGTTGTAATAGAAAAGAGGTATTGGACAGTTGTAAAAGGATAGAGGTAGTGGGCAGTTGTAATAAGATAAAGGTAGTGGATAGTTGTAATAGGATAAAGATAGTGGACAGTTGTAATAGGATAGTGGTAGTGGACAGTTGTAATACGATAGAGGTAGTGGACAGTTGTAATAGGATAAAGATAGTGGACAGTTGTAATAGGATAGAGGTAGTGGGCAGTTGTTATAAGATAAAGGTAGTGGACAGTTGTAATAGGATAAAGATAGTGGACAGTTGTAATAGGATAGAGGTAGTGGGCAGTTGTAATAAGACAAAGGTAGTGGACAGTTGTAATAGGATAAAGATAGTGGACAGTTGTAATACGATAGATGTAGTGGACAGTTGTAATAGGATAGTGGTAGTGGACAGTTGTAATACGATAGATGTAGTGGACAGCTGTAATAGGATTAAGGTAGTGAACAGTTGTTATAGTAAAGAGGTAGTGGACAGTTGTAATAATATAGTGGTAGTGAACAGTTGTATTAGGAAAGAGGTAGTGGACAGCTGTAATAATATAGTGGTAGTGAACAGTTGTAATAGGATAGAGGTAGTGAACAGTTGTAATAGGATAGAGGTAGTGGACAGTTGTAATAGGATAGATAGAGGTAGTGAACAGTTGTTATAGGATAGAGGTAGTGGACAGCTGTAATAATATAGTGGTAGTGAACAGTTGTAATAGGATAGAGGTAGTGAACAGTTGTAATAGGATAGAGGTACTGGACAGTTGTAATAGGATAGAGGTAGTAGACAGTTGTAATAATATAGTGGTAGTGAACAGTTGTAATAGGATAGAGGTAGTGAACAGTTGTAATAGGATAGAGGTAGTGGACAGTTGTAATAGGATAGATAGAGGTAGTGGACAGATGTAATACGAAAGAGGTAGTGGACAGCTGTAAAAGGGATATATGTATTGGATAGTTGTAATAGGATAGACGTAGTGGGCAGTTGTAAAAGGGATATATGTATTGGATAGTTGTAATAGGATAGACGTAGTGGGCAGTTGTAATAGTATAGAGGTAGTGGATTGTTGTTATAGGATAGAGGTAGTGGACAGTTGTAATAAGATAAAGGTAGTGGACAGTTGTAATAGGATAAAGAGAGTGGACAGTTGTAATAGGATAGAGGTAGTGGACAGTTGTAATACGATAGAGGTAGTGGACAGCTGTAATAGGATTAAGGTAGTGAACAGTTGTTATAGGATAGAGGTAGTGGACAGTTGTAATAGTATAGTGGTAGTTGACTGTTGTTATAAGATAGAGGTAGTGGACAGTTATACTAGGATAGAGGTAGTGAACAGTTGTAATAGGATAGAGGTAGTGGACAGTTGTTATAGGATAAAGGTAGTTGACAGTTGTAATAGGATAGAGGTAGTGGACAGTTGTTATAGGATAGAGGTAGTGGACAGTTGTAATAGGATAAAGATAGTTGACAGTTGTAATAATATAGAGGTAGTGACGATTGTAATAGGATAGAGGTAGTGGACAGTTGTAATAGGATAAAGATAGTTGACAGTTGTTATATGATAGAGGTAGTGGACAGTTGTTATAGGATAGAGGTAGTGGACAGTTGTTATAGGATAGAGGTAGTGAACAGTTGGTATAGGATAGAAGTAGTTGACAGTTGTAATAGGATAGAGGTAGTGGACAGTTGTAATAGGAAAGAGGTAGTGGACAGTTGTTATAGGATAGAGGAAGTGGACAGTTGTAATAGGATAGAGGTAGTGGACAGTTGTAATATTAACAAGGTAGTGGACAGTTGTAATAGGATAGAGGTAGTTGACAGTTGTAATATTAACAAGGTAGTGGACAGTTGTAATAGGATAGAGGTAGTGGGCAGTTGTAATAAGACAAAGGTAGTGGACAGTTGTAATAGGATAAAGATAGTGGACAGTTGTAATACGATAGATGTAGTGGACAGTTGTAATAGGATAGTGGTAGTGGACAGTTGTAATACGATAGATGTAGTGGACAGCTGTAATAGGATTAAGGTAGTGAACAGTTGTTATAGTAAAGAGGTAGTGGACAGTTGTAATAATATAGTGGTAGTGAACAGTTGTATTAGGAAAGAGGTAGTGGACAGCTGTAATAATATAGTGGTAGTGAACAGTTGTAATAGGATAGAGGTAGTGAACAGTTGTAATAGGATAGAGGTAGTGGACAGTTGTAATAGGATAGATAGAGGTAGTGAACAGTTGTTATAGGATAGAGGTAGTGGACAGCTGTAATAATATAGTGGTAGTGAACAGTTGTAATAGGATAGAGGTAGTGAACAGTTGTAATAGGATAGAGGTACTGGACAGTTGTAATAGGATAGAGGTAGTAGACAGTTGTAATAATATAGTGGTAGTGAACAGTTGTAATAGGATAGAGGTAGTGAACAGTTGTAATAGGATAGAGGTAGTGGACAGTTGTAATAGGATAGATAGAGGTAGTGGACAGATGTAATACGAAAGAGGTAGTGGACAGCTGTAAAAGGGATATATGTATTGGATAGTTGTAATAGGATAGACGTAGTGGGCAGTTGTAATAGTATAGAGGTAGTGGATTGTTGTTATAGGATAGAGGTAGTGGACAGTTGTAATAAGATAAAGGTAGTGGACAGTTGTAATAGGATAAAGAGAGTGGACAGTTGTAATAGGATAGAGGTAGTGGACAGTTGTAATACGATAGAGGTAGTGGACAGCTGTAATAGGATTAAGGTAGTGAACAGTTGTTATAGGATAGAGGTAGTGGACAGTTGTAATAGTATAGTGGTAGTTGACTGTTGTTATAAGATAGAGGTAGTGGACAGTTATACTAGGATAGAGGTAGTGAACAGTTGTAATAGGATAGAGGTAGTGGACAGTTGTTATAGGATAAAGGTAGTTGACAGTTGTAATAGGATAGAGGTAGTGGACAGTTGTTATAGGATAGAGGTAGTGGACAGTTGTAATAGGATAAAGATAGTTGACAGTTGTAATAATATAGAGGTAGTGACGATTGTAATAGGATAGAGGTAGTGGACAGTTGTAATAGGATAAAGATAGTTGACAGTTGTTATATGATAGAGGTAGTGGACAGTTGTTATAGGATAGAGGTAGTGGACAGTTGTTATAGGATAGAGGTAGTGAACAGTTGGTATAGGATAGAAGTAGTTGACAGTTGTAATAGGATAGAGGTAGTGGACAGTTGTAATAGGATAGAGGTAGTGGACAGTTGTTATAGGATAGAGGAAGTGGACAGTTGTAATAGGATAGAGGTAGTGGACAGTTGTAATATTAACAAGGTAGTGGACAGTTGTAATAGGATAGAGGTAGTTGACAGTTGTCATATTAACAAGGTAGTGGACAGTTGTAATAGGATAGAGGTAGTGGACAGTTGTAATATTAACAAGGTAGTGGACAGTTGTAATAGGATAGAGGTAGTGGACAGTTGTAATATTAACAAGGTAGTGGACAGTTGTAATAGGATAGAGGTAGTGGACAGTTGTAATATTAACAAGGTAGTGGACAGTTGTAATAGGATAGAGGTAGTGGACAGTTGTAATAGGATAGAAGTAGTTGACAGTTGTAATAGGATAGAGTTAGTGGACAGTTGTAATAGGATAGAGGTAGTGGACAGTTGTAATAGTATAGAGGTAGTGGATTGTTGTTATAGGATAGAGGTAGTTGACAGTTGTAGTAGGATAGAGGTAGTGGACAGTTGTAATAGGATAGAGGTAGTGGGCAGTTGTAATAGTATAGAGGTAGTGGATTGTTGTTATAGGATAGAGGTAGTTGACAGTTGTAGTAGGATAGAGGTAGTGGACAGTTGTAATAGGATAGAGGTAGTGAACAGTTGTAATAGGATAGAGGTAGTGGGCAGTTGTACTAGTATAGAGGTAGTGGACTGTTGTTATAGGATAGAGGTAATGGACAGTTGTAATAGGATAGAGGTAGTGGACAGTTGTTATACGATAGACGTAGTGGACAGTTGTAATACGATAGAGGTAGTGGACAGTTGTAATAGTATAGAGTTAATGGATTGTTGTTATAGGATAGAGTTAGTGGACAGTTGTAATAAGATAAAGGTAGTGGACAGTTGTAATAGGATAAAGATAGTGGACAGTTGTAATAGGATAGAGGTAGTGGACAGTTGTAATACGATAGAGGTAGTGGACAGCTGTAATAGGATTAAGGTAGTGAACAGTTGTTATAGGATAGAGGTAGTGGACAGTTGTAATAGGATAGAGGTAGTGGATAGTTGTAATATGATAGAGGTAGCGGACAGTTGTAATAATATAGTGGTATTGAACAGTTGTAATAGGATAGAGGTAGTGGACAGTTGTAATAGGATAGAGGTAGTGGACAGTTGTAATAATATAGTGCTAGTGAACAGTTGTAATAGGATAGAGGTAGTGGACAGTTGTAAGAGGATAGAGGTAGTGGACAGTTGTAATAGGATAGAGGTAGTGGACAGTTGTAATAGGATAGAGGTAGTGGACAGTTGTAATAATATAGTGGTAGTGAACAGTTGTAATAGGGTAGAGGTAGTGGACAGTTGTAATAGAAAAGAGGTATTGGACAGTTGTAAAAGGATAGAGGTAGTGGATTGTTGTTATAGGATAGAGGTAGTGGACAGTTGTAATAAGATAAAGGTAGTGGATAGTTGTAATAGGATAAAGATAGTGGACAGTTGTAATAGGATAGAGGTAGTGGACAGTTGTAATACGATAGAGGTAGTGGACAGCTGTAATAGGATTAAGGTAGCGAACAGTTGTTATAGTATAGAGGTAGTGGACAGTTGTAATAATATAGTGGTAGTGAACAGTTGTAATAGGATAGAGGTAGTGGACAGTTGTAATAGAAAAGAGGTATTGGACAGTTGTAATAGGCTAGAGGTAGTGGGCAGTTGTAATAGGATAGAGGTAGTGGACAGTTGTTATAGGATAGTGGTAGTGGACAGTTGTTATAGTATAGTGGTAGTGGACAGTTGTAACAATATAGTGGTAGTGAACAGTTGTAATAGTATAGTGGTAGTGAACAGTTATAATAGTATAGTGGTAGTAGACAGTTGTTATAGTATAGTGGTAGTGGACAGTTGTAATTATATAGTGGTAGTGAACAGTTGTAATAGTATAGTGGTAGTGAACAGTTGTAATCGGATAGAGGTAGTGGACAGTTGTAATAGGATAGAGGTAGTGGACAGTTGTAATATTATAGAGGTAGTGGACAGTTGTAATAGTATAGTGGTAGTGAACAGTTGTAATAGGATAGAGGTACTGGACAGTTGTAATAGGATAGAGGTAGTGGACAGTTGTAATAGGATAGTGGTAGTGAACAGTTGTAATAGGATAGAGGTAGTGAACAGTTGTAATAGGATAGAGGTAGTGGACAGTTGTAATAGTATAGTGGTAGTGAACAGTTGTAATAGGATAGAGGTACTGGACAGTTGTAATAGGATAAAGGTAGTGGACAGTTGTTATAGGATAGAGGTAGTGGACATTTGTAATAGGATAAAGGTAGTGGACAGTTGTAATATTATAGAGGTAGTGGACAGTTGTAATAGTATAGTGGTAGTGAACAGTTGTAATAGGATAGAGGTACTGGACAGTTGTTATAGGATAGAGGTAGTGGAGGGTTGTTATAGGATAAAGGTAGTGGACAGTTGTTATAGGATAGAGGTAGTGGACAGTTGTAATAGGATAGAGGTAGAGGACAGTTGTTATAGGATAGAGGTAGTGAACAGTTGTTATAGGATAGAGGTAGTTGACAGTTGTAGTAGGATAGAGACAGTGGACAGTTGTAATAGGATAGAGGTAGTGGACAGTTGTTATAGGATAGAGGTAGTGGACAGTTGTAATAGGATAGAGGTAATGGACAGTTGTAAAAGGATATAGGTAGTAGACAGTTGTAAAAGTATAGTGGTAGTGAACAGTTGTAATAGGATAGAGGTAGTGGACAGTTGTAATAGGATAGAGGTAGTGGACAGTTGTAATAGTATAGTGGTAATGGACAGTTGTTATAGGATAGAGGTAGTGGACAGTTGTAATAGGATAGAGGTAATAGACATTTGTAATAGGATAGAGGTAGTGGACAGTTGTAATATGATAGAGGTAGTGGACAGTTGTAATATGATAGAGGAAGTGGACAGTTGTAATAGTACAGTGGTAGTGGACAGTTGTAATAGGATAGAGGTAGTGGACAGTTGTAATAGTATAGTGGTAGTGGACAGTTGTTATAGGATAGAGGTAGTGGACAGTTGTAATAGGATAGAGGTAGTGGACAGTTGTAGTAGGATAGAGGTAATAGACATTTGTAATAGGATAGAGGTAGTGGACAGTTGTAGTAGGATAAAGGTAGTGAACAGTTGTAATAGGATAGAGGTAGTGGACAGTTGTTATAGGATAAAGGTAGTTGACAGTTGTAATAGGATAGAGGTAGTGGACAGTTGTAATAGGATAGAGGTAGTGGACAGTTGTAATAGGATAAAGATAGTTGACAGTTGTAATAATATAGAGGTAGTGACGATTGTAATAGGATAGAGGTAGTGGACAGTTGTAATAGGATAAAGATAGTTGACAGTTGTTATATGATAGAGGTAGTGGACAGTTGTTATAGGATAGAGGTAGTGGACAGTTGTTATAGGATAGAGGTAGTGAACAGTTGGTATAGGATAGAAGTAGTTGACAGTTGTAATAGGATAGAGGTAGTGGACAGTTGTAATAGGATAGAGGTAGTGGACAGTTGTTATAGGATAGAGGAAGTGGACAGTTGTAATAGGATAGAGGTAGTGGACAGTTGTAATATTAACAAGGTAGTGGACAGTTGTAATAGGATAGAGGTAGTTGACAGTTGTAATATTAACAAGGTAGTGGACAGTTGTAATAGGATAGAGGTAGTGGACAGTTGTAATATTAACAAGGTAGTGGACAGTTGTAATAGGATAGAGGTAGTGGACAGTTGTAATATTAACAAGGTAGTGGACAGTTGTAATAGGATAGAGGTAGTGGACAGTTGTAATATTAACAAGGTAGTGGACAGTTGTAATAGGATAGAGGTAGTGGACAGTTGTAATAGGATAGAAGTAGTTGACAGTTGTAATAGGATAGAGTTAGTGGACAGTTGTAATAGGATAGAGGTAGTGGGCAGTTGTAATAGTATAGAGGTAGTGGATTGTTGTTATAGGATAGAGGTAGTTGACAGTTGTAGTAGGATAGAGGTAGTGGACAGTTGTAATAGGATAGAGGTAGTGGGCAGTTGTAATAGTATAGAGGTAGTGGATTGTTGTTATAGGATAGAGGTAGTTGACAGTTGTAGTAGGATAGAGGTAGTGGACAGTTGTAATAGGATAGAGGTAGTGAACAGTTGTAATAGGATAGAGGTAGTGGGCAGTTGTACTAGTATAGAGGTAGTGGACTGTTGTTATAGGATAGAGGTAATGGACAGTTGTAATAGGATAGAGGTAGTGGACAGTTGTTATACGATAGACGTAGTGGACAGTTGTAATAGTATAGAGTTAATGGATTGTTGTTATAGGATAGAGTTAGTGGACAGTTGTAATAAGATAAAGGTAGTGGACAGTTGTAATAGGATAAAGATAGTGGACAGTTGTAATAGGATAGAGGTAGTGGACAGTTGTAATACGATAGAGGTAGTGGACAGCTGTAATAGGATTAAGGTAGTGAACAGTTGTTATAGGATAGAGGTAGTGGACAGTTGTAATAGGATAGAGGTAGTGGATAGTTGTAATATGATAGAGGTAGCGGACAGTTGTAATAATATAGTGGTATTGAACAGTTGTAATAGGATAGAGGTAGTGGACAGTTGTAATAGGATAGAGGTAGTGGACAGTTGTAATAATATAGTGCTAGTGAACAGTTGTAATAGGATAGAGGTAGTGGACAGTTGTAAGAGGATAGAGGTAGTGGACAGTTGTAATAGGATAGAGGTAGTGGACAGTTGTAATAGGATAGAGGTAGTGGACAGTTGTAATAATATAGTGGTAGTGAACAGTTGTAATAGGGTAGAGGTAGTGGACAGTTGTAATAGAAAAGAGGTATTGGACAGTTGTAAAAGGATAGAGGTAGTGGATTGTTGTTATAGGATAGAGGTAGTGGACAGTTGTAAAAGATAAAGGTAGTGGATAGTTGTAATAGGATAAAGATAGTGGACAGTTGTAATAGGATAGAGGTAGTGGACAGTTGTAATACGATAGAGGTAGTGGACAGCTGTAATAGGATTAAGGTAGCGAACAGTTGTTATAGTATAGAGGTAGTGGACAGTTGTAATAATATAGTGGTAGTGAACAGTTGTAATAGGATAGAGGTAGTGGACAGTTGTAATAGGATAGAGGTAGTGGACAGTTGTAATAGGCTAGAGGTAGTGGGCAGTTGTAATAGGATAGAGGTAGTGGACAGTTGTTATAGGATAGTGGTAGTGGACAGTTGTTATAGTATAGTGGTAGTGGACAGTTGTAACAATATAGTGGTAGTGAACAGTTGTAATAGTATAGTGGTAGTGAACAGTTATAATAGTATAGTGGTAGTAGACAGTTGTTATAGTATAGTGGTAGTGGACAGTTGTAATAATATAGTGGTAGTGAACAGTTGTAATAGTATAGTGGTAGTGAACAGTTGTAATCGGATAGAGGTAGTGGACAGTTGTAATAGGATAGAGGTAGTGGACAGTTGTAATATTATAGAGGTAGTGGACAGTTGTAATAGGATAGAGGTACTGGACAGTTGTAATAGGATAGAGGTAGTGGACAGTTGTAATAGGATAGTGGTAGTGAACAGTTGTAATAGGATAGAGGTAGTGAACAGTTGTAATAGGATAGAGGTAGTGGACAGTTGTAATCAGATAAAGATAGTTGACAGTTGTTATAGGATAGAGGTAGTGGAGGGTTGTTATAGGATAAAGGTAGTGGACAGTTGTTATAGGATAGAGGTAGTGGACAGTTGTAATAGGATAGAGGTAGAGGACAGTTGTTATAGGATAGAGGTAGTGAACAGTTGTTATAGGATAGAGGTAGTTGACAGTTGTAGTAGGATAGAGGCAGTGGACAGTTGTAATAGGATAGAGGTAGTGGACAGTTGTAATATTAACAAGGTAGTGGACAGTTGTAATAGGATAGAGGTAGTGGACAGTTGTAATATTAACAAGGTAGTGGACAGTTGTAATAGGATAGAGGTAATGGACAGTTGTAGTAGGATAGAAGTAGTTGACAGTTGTAATAGGATAGAGTTAGTGGACAGTTGTAATAGGATAGAGGTAGTGGGCAGTTGTTATAGTATAGAGGTAGTGGATTGTTGTTATAGGATAGAGGTAGTTGACAGTTGTAGTAGGATAGAGGTAGTGGACAGTTGTAATAGGATAGAGGTAGTGGGCAGTTGTAATAGTATAGAGGTAGTGGATTGTTGTTATAGGATAGAGGTAGTTGACAGTTGTAGTAGGATAGAGGTAGTGGACAGTTGTAATAGGATAGAGGTAGTGAACAGTTGTAATAGGATAGAGGTAGTGGGCAGTTGTACTAGTATAGAGGTAGTGGACTGTTGTTATAGGATAGAGGTAATGGACAGTTGTAATAGGATAGAGGTAGTGGACAGTTGTTATACGATAGACGTAGTGGACAGTTGTAATACGATAGAGGTAGTGGACAGTTGTAATAGTATAGAGTTAATGGATTGTTGTTATAGGATAGAGTTAGTGGACAGTTGTAATAAGATAAAGGTAGTGGACAGTTGTAATAGGATAAAGATAGTGGACAGTTGTAATAGGATAGAGGTAGTGGACAGTTGTAATACGATAGAGGTAGTGGACAGCTGTAATAGGATTAAGGTAGTGAACAGTTGTTATAGGATAGAGGTAGTGGACAGTTGTAATAGGATAGAGGTAGTGGATAGTTGTAATATGATAGAGGTAGCGGACAGTTGTAATAATATAGTGGTATTGAACAGTTGTAATAGGATAGAGGTAGTGGACAGTTGTAATAGGATAGAGGTAGTGGACAGTTGTAATAATATAGTGCTAGTGAACAGTTGTAATAGGATAGAGGTAGTGGACAGTTGTAAGAGGATAGAGGTAGTGGACAGTTGTAATAGGATAGAGGTAGTGGACAGTTGTAATAGGATAGAGGTAGTGGACAGTTGTAATAATATAGTGGTAGTGAACAGTTGTAATAGGGTAGAGGTAGTGGACAGTTGTAATAGAAAAGAGGTATTGGACAGTTGTAAAAGGATAGAGGTAGTGGATTGTTGTTATAGGATAGAGGTAGTGGACAGTTGTAATAAGATAAAGGTAGTGGATAGTTGTAATAGGATAAAGATAGTGGACAGTTGTAATAGGATAGAAGTAGTGGACAGTTGTAATACGATAGAGGTAGTGGACAGCTGTAATAGGATTAAGGTAGCGAACAGTTGTTATAGTATAGAGGTAGTGGACAGTTGTAATAATATAGTGGTAGTGAACAGTTGTAATAGGATAGAGGTAGTGGACAGTTGTAATAGAAAAGAGGTATTGGACAGTTGTAATAGGCTAGAGGTAGTGGGCAGTTGTAATAGGATAGAGGTAGTGGACAGTTGTTATAGGATAGTGGTAGTGGACAGTTGTTATAGTATAGTGGTAGTGGACAGTTGTAACAATATAGTGGTAGTGAACAGTTGTAATAGTATAGTGGTAGTGAACAGTTATAATAGTATAGTGGTAGTAGACAGTTGTTATAGTATAGTGGTAGTGGACAGTTGTAATAATATAGTGGTAGTGAACAGTTGTAATAGTATAGTGGTAGTGAACAGTTGTAATCGGATAGAGGTAGTGGACAGTTGTAATAGGATAGAGGTAGTGGACAGTTGTAATATTATAGAGGTAGTGGACAGTTGTAATAGTATAGTGGTAGTGAACAGTTGTAATAGGATAGAGGTAGTGGAGGGTTGTTATAGGATAAAGGTAGTGGACAGTTGTTATAGGATAGAGGTAGTGGACAGTTGTTATAGGATAGAGGTAGAGGACAGTTGTTATAGGATAGAGGTAGTGAACAGTTGTTATAGGATAGAGGTAGTGAACAGTTGTAGTAGGATAGAGGCAGTGGACAGTTGTAATAGGATAGAGGTAGTGGACAGTTGTTATAGGATAGAGGTAGTGGACAGTTGTAATAGGATAGAGGTAATGGACAGTTGTAAAAGGATATAGGTAGTAGACAGTTGTAAAAGTATAGTGGTAGTGAACAGTTGTAATAGGATAGAGGTAGTGGACAGTTGTAATAGGATAGAGGTAGTGGACAGTTGTAATAGTATAGTGGTAATGGACAGTTGTTATAGGATAGAGGTAGTGGACAGTTGTAATAGGATAGAGGTAATAGACATTTGTAATAGGATAGAGGTAGTGGACAGTTGTAATATGATAGAGGTAGTGGACAGTTGTAGTAGGATAGAGGAAGTGGACAGTTGTAATAGTACAGTGGTAGTGGACAGTTGTAATAGGATAGAGGTAGTGGACAGTTGTAATAGTATAGTGGTAGTGGACAGTTGTTATAGGATAGAGGTAGTGGACAGTTGTAATAGGATAGAGGTAGTGGACAGTTGTAGTAGGATAGAGGTAATAGACATTTGTAATAGGATAGAGGTAGTGGACAGTTGTAGTAGGATAAAGGTAGTGAACAGTTGTAATAGGATAGAGGTAGTGGACAGTTGTTATAGGATAAAGGTAGTTGACAGTTGTAATAGGATAGAGGTAGTGGACAGTTGTAATAGGATAGAGGTAGTGGACAGTTGTAATATGATAAAGATAGTTGACAGTTGTAATAATATAGAGGTAGTGACGATTGTAATAGGATAGAGGTAGTGGACAGTTGTAATAGGATAAAGATAGTTGACAGTTGTTATATGATAGAGGTAGTGGACAGTTGTTATAGGATAGAGGTAGTGGACAGTTGTTATAGGATAGAGGTAGTGAACAGTTGGTATAGGATAGAAGTAGTTGACAGTTGTAATAGGATAGAGGTAGTGGACAGTTGTAATAGGATAGAGGTAGTGGACAGTTGTTATAGGATAGAGGAAGTGGACAGTTGTAATAGGATAGAGGTAGTGGACAGTTGTAATATTAACAAGGTAGTGGACAGTTGTAATAGGATAGAGGTAGTTGACAGTTGTAATATTAACAAGGTAGTGGACAGTTGTAATAGGATAGAGGTAGTGGACAGTTGTAATATTAACAAGGTAGTGGACAGTTGTAATAGGATAGAGGTAGTGGACAGTTGTAATATTAACAAGGTAGTGGACAGTTGTAATAGGATAGAGGTAGTGGACAGTTGTAATATTAACAAGGTAGTGAACAGTTGTAATAGGATAGAGGTAGTGGACAGTTGTAATAGGATAGAAGTAGTTGACAGTTGTAATAGGATAGAGTTAGTGGACAGTTGTAATAGGATAGAGGTAGTGGGCAGTTGTAATAGTATAGAGGTAGTGGATTGTTGTTATAGGATAGAGGTAGTTGACAGTTGTAGTAGGATAGAGGTAGTGGACAGTTGTAATAGGATAGAGGTAGTGGGCAGTTGTAATAGTATAGAGGTAGTGGATTGTTGTTATAGGATAGAGGTAGTTGACAGTTGTAGTAGGATAGAGGTAGTGGACAGTTGTAATAGGATAGAGGTAGTGAACAGTTGTAATAGGATAGAGGTAGTGGGCAGTTGTACTAGTATAGAGGTAGTGGACTGTTGTTATAGGATAGAGGTAATGGACAGTTGTAATAGGATAGAGGTAGTGGACAGTTGTTATACGATAGACGTAGTGGACAGTTGTAATACGATAGAGGTAGTGGACAGTTGTAATAGTATAGAGTTAATGGATTGTTGTTATAGGATAGAGTTAGTGGACAGTTGTAATAAGATAAAGGTAGTGGACAGTTGTAATAGGATAAAGATAGTGGACAGTTGTAATAGGATAGAGGTAGTGGACAGTTGTAATACGATAGAGGTAGTGGACAGCTGTAATAGGATTAAGGTAGTGAACAGTTGTTATAGGATAGAGGTAGTGGACAGTTGTAATAGGATAGAGGTAGTGGATAGTTGTAATATGATAGAGGTAGCGGACAGTTGTAATAATATAGTGGTATTGAACAGTTGTAATAGGATAGAGGTAGTGGACAGTTGTAATAGGATAGAGGTAGTGGACAGTTGTAATAATATAGTGCTAGTGAACAGTTGTAATAGGATAGAGGTAGTGGACAGTTGTAAGAGGATAGAGGTAGTGGACAGTTGTAATAGGATAGAGGTAGTGGACAGTTGTAATAGGATAGAGGTAGTGGACAGTTGTAATAGTATAGTGGTAGTGGACAGTTGTTATAGGATAGAGGTAGTGGACAGTTGTAATAGGATAGAGGTAGTGGACAGTTGTAGTAGGATAGAGGTAATAGACATTTGTAATAGGATAGAGGTAGTGGACAGTTGTAGTAGGATAAAGGTAGTGAACAGTTGTAATAGGATAGAGGTAGTGGACAGTTGTTATAGGATAAAGGTAGTTGACAGTTGTAATAGGATAGAGGTAGTGGACAGTTGTAATAGGATAGAGGTAGTGGACAGTTGTAATATGATAAAGATAGTTGACAGTTGTAATAATATAGAGGTAGTGACGATTGTAATAGGATAGAGGTAGTGGACAGTTGTAATAGGATAAAGATAGTTGACAGTTGTTATATGATAGAGGTAGTGGACAGTTGTTATAGGATAGAGGTAGTGGACAGTTGTTATAGGATAGAGGTAGTGAACAGTTGGTATAGGATAGAAGTAGTTGACAGTTGTAATAGGATAGAGGTAGTGGACAGTTGTAATAGGATAGAGGTAGTGGACAGTTGTTATAGGATAGAGGAAGTGGACAGTTGTAATAGGATAGAGGTAGTGGACAGTTGTAATATTAACAAGGTAGTGGACAGTTGTAATAGGATAGAGGTAGTTGACAGTTGTAATATTAACAAGGTAGTGGACAGTTGTAATAGGATAGAGGTAGTGGACAGTTGTAATATTAACAAGGTAGTGGACAGTTGTAATAGGATAGAGGTAGTGGACAGTTGTAATATTAACAAGGTAGTGGACAGTTGTAATAGGATAGAGGTAGTGGACAGTTGTAATATTAACAAGGTAGTGAACAGTTGTAATAGGATAGAGGTAGTGGACAGTTGTAATAGGATAGAAGTAGTTGACAGTTGTAATAGGATAGAGTTAGTGGACAGTTGTAATAGGATAGAGGTAGTGGGCAGTTGTAATAGTATAGAGGTAGTGGATTGTTGTTATAGGATAGAGGTAGTTGACAGTTGTAGTAGGATAGAGGTAGTGGACAGTTGTAATAGGATAGAGGTAGTGGGCAGTTGTAATAGTATAGAGGTAGTGGATTGTTGTTATAGGATAGAGGTAGTTGACAGTTGTAGTAGGATAGAGGTAGTGGACAGTTGTAATAGGATAGAGGTAGTGAACAGTTGTAATAGGATAGAGGTAGTGGGCAGTTGTACTAGTATAGAGGTAGTGGACTGTTGTTATAGGATAGAGGTAATGGACAGTTGTAATAGGATAGAGGTAGTGGACAGTTGTTATACGATAGACGTAGTGGACAGTTGTAATACGATAGAGGTAGTGGACAGTTGTAATAGTATAGAGTTAATGGATTGTTGTTATAGGATAGAGTTAGTGGACAGTTGTAATAAGATAAAGGTAGTGGACAGTTGTAATAGGATAAAGATAGTGGACAGTTGTAATAGGATAGAGGTAGTGGACAGTTGTAATACGATAGAGGTAGTGGACAGCTGTAATAGGATTAAGGTAGTGAACAGTTGTTATAGGATAGAGGTAGTGGACAGTTGTAATAGGATAGAGGTAGTGGATAGTTGTAATATGATAGAGGTAGCGGACAGTTGTAATAATATAGTGGTATTGAACAGTTGTAATAGGATAGAGGTAGTGGACAGTTGTAATAGGATAGAGGTAGTGGACAGTTGTAATAATATAGTGCTAGTGAACAGTTGTAATAGGATAGAGGTAGTGGACAGTTGTAAGAGGATAGAGGTAGTGGACAGTTGTAATAGGATAGAGGTAGTGGACAGTTGTAATAGGATAGAGGTAGTGGACAGTTGTAATAATATAGTGGTAGTGAACAGTTGTAATAGGGTAGAGGTAGTGGACAGTTGTAATAGAAAAGAGGTATTGGACAGTTGTAAAAGGATAGAGGTAGTGGATTGTTGTTATAGGATAGAGGTAGTGGACAGTTGTAATAAGATAAAGGTAGTGGATAGTTGTAATAGGATAAAGATAGTGGACAGTTGTAATAGGATAGAGGTAGTGGACAGTTGTAATACGATAGAGGTAGTGGACAGCTGTAATAGGATTAAGGTAGCGAACAGTTGTTATAGTATAGAGGTAGTGGACAGTTGTAATAATATAGTGGTAGTGAACAGTTGTAATAGGATAGAGGTAGTGGACAGTTGTAATAGAAAAGAGGTATTGGACAGTTGTAATAGGCTAGAGGTAGTGGGCAGTTGTAATAGGATAGAGGTAGTGGACAGTTGTTATAGTATAGTGGTAGTGGACAGTTGTAACAATATAGTGGTAGTGAACAGTTGTAATAGTATAGTGGTAGTGAACAGTTATAATAGTATAGTGGTAGTAGACAGTTGTTATAGTATAGTGGTAGTGGACAGTTGTAATAATATAGTGGTAGTGAACAGTTGTAATAGTATAGTGGTAGTGAACAGTTGTAATCGGATAGAGGTAGTGGACAGTTGTAATAGGATAGAGGTAGTGGACAGTTGTAATATTATAGAGGTAGTGGACAGTTGTAATAGTATAGTGGTAGTGAACAGTTGTAATAGGATAGAGGTACTGGACAGTTGTAATAGGATAGAGGTAGTGGACAGTTGTAATAGGATAGTGGTAGTGAACAGTTGTAATAGGATAGAGGTAGTGAACAGTTGTAATAGGATAGAGGTAGTGGACAGTTGTAATCAGATAAAGATAGTTGACAGTTGTTATAGGATAGAGGTAGTGGAGGGTTGTTATAGGATAAAGGTAGTGGACAGTTGTTATAGGATAGAGGTAGTGGACAGTTGTAATAGGATAGAGGTAGAGGACAGTTGTTATAGGATAGAGGTAGTGAACAGTTGTTATAGGATAGAGGTAGTTGACAGTTGTAGTAGGATAGAGGCAGTGGACAGTTGTAATAGGATAGAGGTAGTGGACAGTTGTTATAGGATAGAGGTAGTGGACAGTTGTAATAGGATAGAGGTAATGGACAGTTGTAAAAGGATATAGGTAGTAGACAGTTGTAAAAGTATAGTGGTAGTGAACAGTTGTAATAGGATAGAGGTAGTGGACAGTTGTAATAGGATAGAGGTAGTGGACAGTTGTAATAGTATAGTGGTAATGGACAGTTGTTATAGGATAGAGGTAGTGGACAGTTGTAATAGGATAGAGGTAATAGACATTTGTAATAGGATAGAGGTAGTGGACAGTTGTAATATGATAGAGGTAGTGGACAGTTGTAATAGGATAGAGGAAGTGGACAGTTGTAATAGTACAGTGGTAGTGGACAGTTGTAATAGGATAGAGGTAGTGGACAGTTGTAATAGTATAGTGGTAGTGGACAGTTGTTATAGGATAGAGGTAGTGGACAGTTGTAATAGGATAGAGGTAGTGGACAGTTGTAGAAGGATAGAGGTAATAGACATTTGTAATAGGATAGAGGTAGTGGACAGTTGTAGTAGGATAAAGGTAGTGGACAGTTGTTATAGGATAGAGGTAGAGGACAGTTGTAATGGGATAGAGGTAGTGGACAGTTGTAATAGGATAGAGGTAGTGGACAGTTGTAAAAGGATAGAGGTAGTGGACAGTTGTAATAGTATATTGGTAGTGAACAGTTTTAATAGGATAGAGGTCATGAACATTTGTAATAGTATAGTGGTAGTGGACAGTTGTTATAGGATAGAGGTAGTGGACAGTTGTAATAAGATAAAGGTAGTGGACAGTTGTAATAGGATAGAGGTAGTGAACAGTTTTAATAGGATAGAGGTAGTGGACAGTTGTAATAGGATAGAGGTAGTGGACAGTTGTAATAGGATAGAGGTAGTGGACAGTTTTAATAGGATAGAGGTAGTGAACAGTTGTTATAGGATAGAGGTAGTGGACAGTTGTAATAGGATAGAGGTAGTGGACAGTTTTAATAGGATAGAGGTAGTGAACAGTTGTTATAGGATAGAGGTAGTGGACAGTTGTAGTAGGATAGAGGTAATAGACATTTGTAATAGGATAGAGGTAGTGGACAGTTGTAATAAGATAGAGGTAGTTGACAGTTGTAATATGATAGAGGTAGCGGACAGTTATAATAGGATAGAGGTAGTGGACAGTTGTAAAAGGATAGAGATAGTGGACAGTTGTAATAGGACAGAGGAAGAGGGCAGTTGTAATAGGATAGAGGTAGTGGACAGTTGTGATAGTATAGAGGCAGTGGACAGTTGTAATAGAATAGAGGTAGTGGACAGTTGTAAGAGGACAGAGGAAGAGGGCAGTTGTAGTAGGATAGAGGTAGTGGACAGTTGTGATATGATAGAAGTAATGGACAGTTGTAATAGGATAAAGGTAGTTGACAGTTGTTATAGGATAGAGGTAGTAAAAAGTTGTTATAGGATAGAGGTAGTGGACAGTTGTAATAGGATAGAGTTAGTGGACAGTTGTAATAGTATAGTGGTAGTGAACAGTTGTTATAGGATAGAGGTAGTGGATAGTTGTAATAGGATAGAGGTAGTGGACAGTTGTAGTAGGATAGAGGTAATAAACATTTGTAATAGGATAGAGGTAATAAACATTTGTAATAGGATAGAGGTAGTGGACAGTTGTAATAAGATAGAGGTAGTGGACAGTTGTAATAAGATAGAGGTAGTGGACAGTTGTAATATGATAGAGGTAGTGGACAGTTGTAGTAGGATAGAGGAAATAAACAGTTGTAATAAGATAGAGGTAGTGGATAGTTGTAATAAGATAGAGGTAGTGAACAGTTTTAATAGGATAGAGGTCATGAACAGTTGTAATAGAAAAGAGGTATTGGACAGTTGTAATAGGATAGTGGTAGTGGACAGTTGTAATAAGATAGTGGTAGTGGACAGTTGTAATAGGTTAGAGGTAGTGGACAGTTGTAGTAGGATAGAGGTAATAAACAGTTGTAATAAGATAGAGGTAGTGGACAGTTGTAATAAGATAGAGGTAGTGGATAGTTGTAATAAGATAGAGGTAGTGAACAGTTTTAATAGGATAGTGGTCATGAACAGTTGTAATAGAAAAGAGGTATTGGACAGTTGTAATAGGATAGAGGTAGTGAACAGTTTTAATAGGATAGAGGTAGTGGACAGTTGTAATAGGATAGAGGTAATGGACAGTTGTAATAGGACAGAGGAAGAGTGCAGTTGTAATAGGATAGAGGTAGTGGACAGTTGTAATAGGATAGAGGTAGTGGACAGTTGTAATAGGATAGAGGTAGTGGACAGTTGTAATAGGATAGAGGTAGTGGACAGTTGTTATAGGATAGAGGTAGTGGACAGTTGTAGTAGGATAGAGGTAATAGACATTTGTAATAGGATAGAGGTAGTGGACAGTTGTAATAAAATAGAGGTAGTTGACAGTTGTAATATGATAGAGGTAGTGGACAGTTGTAATAGTATAGTGGTAGTGGACAGTTGTTATAGGATAGAGGTAGTGGACAGTTGTAATAGGATAGAGGTAGTGGACAGTTGTAAAAGGATAGAGGTAGTGGACAGTTGTAATAGAACAGAGGAAGAGGGCAGTTGTAATAGGATAGAGGTAGTAGACAGTTGTGATAGTATAGAGGCAGTGGACAGTTGTAATAGAATAGAGGTAGTGGACAGTTGTAATAGGACAGAGGAAGAGGGCAGTTGTAGTAGGATAGAGGTAGTGGACAGTTGTGATATGATAGAGGCAGTGGACAGTTGTAATAGGATAGAGGTAGTGGACAGTTGTAATAGTATTGTGGTAGTTGACAGTTGTAATAGGATAGAGGTAGTGGACAGTTGTAATAGTATAGTGGTAGTTGACAGTTGTAATATGATAGAGGTAGTTGACAGTTGTAATATGATAGAGGTAGTTGACAGTTCTAATAGGAAGTTATTAGAAAGTTATAGGAAGTAATAAGTGTTAGAAAAAAATAGAGAATGCTTAGTTGTCAACAAAACCATTAACCGAACTCAAAATCGGCTAAACTAGAGGCAACATAGGAACAAAAGAAAGATTTTCACGATGACTCTCGAAAAAGCACAAGAAAATAAGACCAAGTGTTCCGGAAGAGTAAACGTCTTCTGCTTCACCGACGACACCTGCCATGTAAATCTTTATCTCATCCAAGTAAACATCTCAAAATGAGAACCGAGTATCATTGTCAATCACCACAAGTAAACACACCAATGAAAATACTCATCTTCATATCACTAAAAGATACAGAATATTTCTCAATGAGACAAAGATGGCGACCCTAAAATTAGTTCTGATCAACCTGCATCTCTCGAATCCTTTTGTTGGTAGTTTTGTTTGTCAGCAGTCGACATCGATAACGAAAATCACGATACCTTGAGCAAGCCCTTGAATATCGAATCAGCTGCGATATTTAACAACCATGGGTTGGAGAAGTAAGGATGTTACTATCAAGAAATGGAAAGCTGATGTAGAAGAGTCTGTTGGGTCCTTTATTTCAAGTTTAGAAGGAAATATACGACCGACGTGAGGGCAAATTTCTTAAATTTCTTATTGTGTATAGACAACACATCGTCGATATTTTTGTAAGTGAAATCAAAAGATTTTTGTTACTTGTCCTGATTAGCTCTTCCACAAATTCAGCTTCGTATAAGGATGATAAAGCTTTTTTCTCTAAAAATACATAATAACTCATTTTACATTCAACAGACGATCAACTACAGCCCTTCCCGGTAGGAGTTGGTGATGTGACGTCAACAATACAACAGGTAGGTCACCTACAACCCTTCCTGGTAAGAGGTAGTGATATTACGTCAACACTATACCAGGTAGGTCAGCTACAACCCTTCCTGGTAGTAGGTAGTGATATGACGTCAACAATACAACAGGTAGGTCAGCTACAACCCTTCCTGGTAGTAGGTAGTCATATGACGTCACAATACAACAGGTAGGTCAGCTACAACCCTTCCAGGTAGTAGGTAGTGATATGACGTCACAATACAACAGGTAGGTCAGCTACAACCCTTCCAGGTAGTATGTAGTGATATGACGTCACAATACAACAGGTAGGTCAGCTACAACCCTTCCAGGTAGTAGGTAGTGATATGACGTCACAACACAACAGGTAGGTCAGGTACAACCCTTCCTGGTAGGAAGTAGTGATATGACGTCAACAATACAACAGGTAGGTCAGCTACAACCCTTCCTGGTAGTAGGTAGTCATATGACGTCACAATACAACAGGTAGGTCAGCTACAACCCTTCCTGGTAGGAAGTAGTGATATGACGTCAACAATACAACAGGTAGGTCAGCTACAACCCTTCCACGTAGTAGGTAGTGATATGAGGTCACAATACAACAGGTAGGTCAGCTACAACCCTTCCAGGTAGTATGTAGTGATATGACGTCACAATACAACAGGTAGGTCAGCTACAACCCTTCCAGGTAGTAGGTAGTGATATGACGTCACAACACAACAGGTAGGTCAGGTACAACCCTTCCTGGTAGGAAGTAGTGATATGACGTCAACAATACAACAGGTAGGTCAGCTACAGCCCTCCAGGTAGTAGGTAGTGATATGACGTCACAATACAACAGGTAGGTCAGCTACAACCCTTCCTGGTAGGAAGTAGTGATATGACGTCACAATACAACAGGTAGGTCAGCTACAACCCTTCCTGATAGGAAGTAGTGATGTGACGTCAACAATACAACAGGTAGGTCAGCTACAGCCCTTCCTGGTAGTACGTAATGATGTGACGTCATCAATACAACAGGTAGGTCAGCTACAACCCTTCCTGGTAGTAGGTAGTGATGTGACGTCAACAATACAACAGGTAGGTCAGCTACAGCCCTTCCGGGTAGTAGGTAGTGATATGACGTCAACAATACAACAGGTAGGTCAGCTACAATCCTTCCTGGTAGTAGGTAGTGATATGACGTCACAATACAACAGGTAGGTCAGCTACAATCCTTCCTGGTAGTAGGTAGTGATGTGACGTCAACAATACACCAGGTAGGTCAGCTACAACCATTCCTGGTAAGAGGTAGTGATATGACGTCAACAATACACCAGGTAGGTCAGCTACAACCCTTCGTGGTAGTAGGTAGTGATGTGACGTCATCAATACACAAGGTAGGTTAGCTACAGCCCTCCTGGTAGTAGGTAGTGATGTGACGTCAACAATACAACAGGTAGGTCAGCTACAGCCCTCCTGGTAGTAGGTAGTGATATGACGTCATCAATACACCAGGTAGGTCAGCTACAGCCCTCCTGGTAGTAGGTAGTGATGTGACGTCAACAATACACCAGGTAGGTCAGCTACAACCCTTCCTGGTAGTAGGTAGTGATATGACGTCAACAATACACCAGGTAGGTCAGCTACAACCCTTCCTGGTAGTAGGTAGTGATATGACGTCAACAATACAACAGGTAGGTCAGCTACAATCCTTCCTGGTAGTAGGTAGTGATATGACGTCACAATACAACAGGTAGGTCAGCTACAACCCTTCCTGGTAGGAAGTAGTGATATGACGTCAACAATACAACAGGTAGGTCAGCTACAACCCTTCCACGTAGTAGGTAGTGATATGAGGTCACAATACAACAGGTAGGTCAGCTACAACCCTTCCAGGTAGTATGTAGTGATATGACGTCACAATACAACAGGTAGGTCAGCTACAACCCTTCCAGGTAGTAGGTAGTGATATGACGTCACAACACAACAGGTAGGTCAGGTACAACCCTTCCTGGTAGGAAGTAGTGATATGACGTCAACAATACAACAGGTAGGTCAGCTACAGCCCTCCAGGTAGTAGGTAGTGATATGACGTCACAATACAACAGGTAGGTCAGCTACAACCCTTCCTGGTAGGAAGTAGTGATATGACGTCACAATACAACAGGTAGGTCAGCTACAACCCTTCCTGATAGGAAGTAGTGATGTGACGTCAACAATACAACAGGTAGGTCAGCTACAGCCCTTCCTGGTAGTACGTAATGATGTGACGTCATCAATACAACAGGTAGGTCAGCTACAACCCTTCCTGGTAGTAGGTAGTGATGTGACGTCAACAATACAACAGGTAGGTCAGCTACAGCCCTTCCGGGTAGTAGGTAGTGATATGACGTCAACAATACAACAGGTAGGTCAGCTACAATCCTTCCTGGTAGTAGGTAGTGATATGACGTCACAATACAACAGGTAGGTCAGCTACAACCCTTCCTGATAGGAAGTAGTGATGTGACGTCAACAATACAACAGGTAGGTCAGCTACAGCCCTTCCTGGTAGTACGTAATGATGTGACGTCATCAATACAACAGGTAGGTCAGCTACAACCCTTCCTGGTGGTGAGTAGTGATGTGACGTCAACAATAAAACAGGTAGGTCAGCTACAATCCTTCCTGGTAGTAGGTAGTGATATGACGTCAACAATGCAACAGGTAGGTCAGCTACAGCCCTTCCTGGTAGGAGGTAGTGATGTGACGTCATCAATACAACAGGTAGGTCAGCTACAGCCCTCCTGGTAGTAGGTAGTGATATGACGTCACAATACAACATGTAGGTCAGCTACAGCCCTCCTGGTAGTACGTAATGATGTGACGTCAACAATACACCAGGTAGGTCAGCTACAGCCCTTCCTGGTAGGAGGTAGTTATATGACGTCAACAATACACAAGGTAGGTCAGCTACAACCCTTCCTGGTAGTAGGTAGTGATGTGCCGTCAACAATACAACAGGTAGGTCAGCTACAGCCCTCCTGGTAGTAGGTTGTGATGTGCCGTCAACAATACACAAGGTAGGTCAGCTACAACCCTTCCTGGTAGTAGGTAGTGATATGACGTCAACAATACAACAGGTAGGTCAGCTACAGCCCTTCCTGGTAAGAGGTAGTGATATTACGTCAACACTATACCAGGTAGGTCAGCTACAGCCCTTCCTTGTAGCAGGTAGTGATATGACGTCAACAATACAACAGGTAGGTCAGCTACAACCCTTCCTGGTTGGAGGTAGTTATATGACGTCAACAATACACAAGGTAGGTCAGCTACAACCCTTCCTGGTAGTAGGTAGTGATGTGCCGTCAACAATACAACAGGTAGGTCAGCTACAGCCCTCCTGGTAGTAGGTTGTGATGTGCCGTCAACAATACACAAGGTAGGTCAGCTACAACCCTTCCTGGTAGTAGGTAGTGATATGACGTCAACAATACAACAGGTAGGTCAGCTACAGCCCTTCCTGGTAAGAGGTAGTGATATTACGTCAACACTATACCAGGTAGGTCAGCTACAGCCCTTCCTAGTAGTAGGTAGTGATATGACGTCAACAATACAACAGGTAGGTCAGCTACAACCCTTCCTGGTAGTAGGTAGTGATGTGCCGTCAACAATACAACAGGTAGGTCAGCTACAACCCTTCCAGGTAGTAGGTAGTGATATGACGTCACAATACAACAGGTAGGTCAGCTACAACCCTTCCAGGTAGTATGTAGTGATATGACGTCACAATACAACAGGTAGGTCAGCTACAACCCTTCCAGGTACATGTAGTACGTAGTGATATGACGTTACAATACAACAGGTAGGTCAGCTACAACCCTTCCTGATAGGAAGTATTGATGTGACGTCAACAATACAACAGGTAGGTCAGCTACAGCCCTTCCTGGTAGTACGTAATGATGTGACGTCATCAATACAACAGGTAGGTCAGCTACAGCCCTTCCTGGTAGTAGGTAGTGATATGACGTCAACAATACAACAGGTAGGTCAGCTACAATCCTTCCTGGTAGTAGGTAGTGATATGACGTCAACAATACAACAGGTAGGTCAGCTACAACCCTTCCTGGTAGTACGTAATGATGTGACGTCAACAATACAACAGGTAGGTCAGCTACAACCCTTCCAGGTAGTAGGTAGTGATATGACGTCACAATACAACAGGTAGGTCAGCTACAACCCTTCCTGGTAGGAAGTAGTGATATGACGTCACAATACAACAGGTAGATCAGCTACAACCCTTCCTGGTAGTACGTAATGATGTGACGTCATCAATACAACAGGTAGGTCAGCTACAGCCCTTCCTGGTAGTAGGTAGTGATATGACGTCAACAATACAACAGGTAGGTCAGCTACAATCCTTCCTGGTAGTAGGTAGTGATATGACGTCAACAATACAACAGGTAGGTCAGCTACAACCCTTCCTGGTAGTAGGTAGTGATATGACGTCACAATACAACAGGTAGGTCAGCTACAATCCTTCCTGGTAGTAGGTAGTGATATGACGTCAACAATACAACAGGTAGGTCAGCTACAACCCTTCCTGGTAGTACGTAATGATGTGACGTCAACAATACAACAGGTAGGTCAGCTACAGCCCTTCCTGGTAGGAGGTAGTGATATGACGTCAACAATACACAAGGTAGGTCAGCTACAGCCCTTCCTGGTAGTAGGTAGTGATGTGCCGTCAACAATACAACAGGTAGGTCAGCTACAGCCCTCCTTGGAGTAGGTTGTGATATGCCGTCAACAATACACCAGGTAAGTCAGCTACAACCCTTCCTGGTAGTAGGTAGTGATATGACGTCAACAATAAAACAGGTAAATCAGCTACAGCCCTCCTGGTAGTAGGTAGTGATGTGCCGTCAACAATACAACAGGTAGGTCAGCTACAGCCCTTCTTGGTAGTAGGTAGTGATATGACGTCAACAATACAACAGGTAGGTCAGCTACAATCCTTCCTGGTAGTAGGTAGTGATGTGACGTCAACAATACAACAGGTAGGTCAGCTACAGCCCTTCCTGGTAGTAGGTAATGATGTGACGTCAACAATACAACAGGTATGTCAGCTTCATCCCTTCCTGGTAGTAGGTAGTGATATGACGTCAACAATACAACAGGTAGGTCAGCTACAATCCTTCCTTGTAATAGGTAGTGATATAACGTCAACAATACAACAGGTAGGTCAGCTACAGCCCTCCTGGTAGTAGGTAGTGATATGACGTCAACAATACAACAGGTAGGTCAGCTACAATCCTTCCTGGTAGTAGGTAGTGATATGACGTCAACAATAGAACAGGTAGGTCAGCTACAACCCTTCCTGGTAGTACGTAATGATGTGACGTCAACAATACACCAGGTAGGTCAGCTACAGCCCTCCTGGTAGTAGGTAGTGATATGACGTCAACAATAGAACAGGTAGGTCAGCTACAATCCTTCCTGGTAGTACGTAATGATGTGACGTCAACAATACACCAGGTAGTTCAGCTACAGCCATTCCTGGTAGGAGGTAGTGATATGACGTCAACAATACAACAGGTAGGTCAGCTACAGCCCTTCCTGGTAGTAGGTAGTGATGTGCCGTCAACAATACAACAGGTAGGTCAGGTACAGCCCTCCTGGTAGTAGGTTGTGGTGTGCCGTCAACAATACACAAGGTAGGTCAGCTACAACCCTTCCTGGTAGTAGGTAGTGATATGACGTCAACAATACAACAGGTAGGTCAGCTACAGCCCTTCCTGGTAAGAGGTAGTAATATTACGTCAACACTATACCAGGTAGGTCAGCTACAGCCCTTCCTGGTAGTAGGTAGTGATATGACGTCAACAATACAACAGGTAGGTCAGCTACAACCCTTCCTGGTAGTATGTAGTGATGTGCCGTCAACAATACAACAGGTAGGTCAGCTACAACCCTTCCTGGTAGTAGGTAGTGATATGACGTCACAATACAACAGGTAGGGATCAGCTACAGCCCTTCCTGGTAGGAGGTAGTGATATGACGTCAACAATACAACAGGTAGGTCAGCTACAGCCCTCCTGGTAGTAGGTAGTGATGTGACGTCAACAATACAACAGGTAGGTCAGCTACAGCCCTTCCTGGTAGTAGGTAGTGATATGACGTCAACACTATACCAGGTAGGTCAGCTACAACCCTTCCTGGTAGTAGGTAGTGATATGACGTCAACACTATACCAGGTAGGTCAGCTACAACCCTTCCTGGTAGGAGGTAGTGATGTGACGTCAACACTATACCAGGTAGGTCAGCAACAACCCTTCCTGGTAGGAAGTAGTGATGTGACGTCAACACTACAACAGGTAGGTCAGCTACAACCCTTCCTGGTAGTAGGTAGGGATATGACGTCAACAATACAACATGTAGGTCAGCTACAACCCTTCCTGGTAGTAGGTAATGATGTGCCGTCAACACTATACCAGGTAGGTCAGCTACAACCCTTCCTGGTAGGAGGTAGTGATGTGACGTCAACACTATACCAGGTAGGTCAGCAACAACCCTTCCTGGTAGGAGGTAGTGATGTGACGTCAACACTATACCAGGTAGGTCAGCTACAGCCGTTCCTGGTAGTAGGTAATGATGTGACGTCAACACTATACCAGGTAGGTCAGCTACAGCCCTTCCGGGTAGTAGGTAGTGATGTGACGTCAACACTATACCAGGTAGGTCAGCTACAGCCCTTCCTTGTAGGAGGTATTGATGTGACGTCAACACTATACCAGGTAGGTCAGCTACAGCCCTTCCTGGTAGTAGGTAGTGATGTGACGTCAACACTCTACCAGGTAGGTCAGCTACAACCCTTCCTAGTAGTAGGTAGTGATGTGCCGTCAACACTATACCAGGTAGGTCAGCTACAACCCTTCCTGGTAGGAGGTAGAGATGTGACGTCAACAATACAACAGACGATCAACTACAGCCCTTCCCGGTAGGAGTTGGTGATGTGACGTCAACAATATAACAGGTAGGTCAGCTACAGCCCTTCCTGGTAGTAGGTAGTGATGTGACGTCAACATTATACTAGGAAGGTCAGCTACAACCCTTTCTGACAGTAGGTAGTGATATGACGTCACAATACAACAGGTAGGTCAGCTACAACCCTTTCTTATAGTAGGTAGTGATATGACGTCACAATACAACAGGTAGGTCAGCTACAACCCTTCCTGATAGGAAGTAGTGATGTGACGTCACAATACAACAGGTAGGTCAGCTACAACCCTTCCTGGTAGTAGGTAGTGATGTGACGTCAACAATACAACAGGTAGGTCAGCTTCAACCCTTTCTGGTAGTAGGTAGTGATGTGACGTCAACAATACACCAGGTAGGTCAGCTACAACCCTTCCTGGTAGTAGGTAATGATGTGACGTCAACAATACAACAGGTAGGTCAGCTACAGCCCTTCCTGGTAGTAGGTAATGATGTGACGTCAACAATACAACAGGTAGGTCAGCTACAGCCCTTCCTGTTAGGAAGTAGTGATTTGACGTCAACAATACAACAGGTAGGTCAGCTACAACCATTCCTGTTAGTAGGTAGTGATATGACGTCACAATACAACATTTAGGTCAGCTACAACCCTTTCTGGTAGTAGGTAGTGATGTGACGTCAACAATACAACAGGTAGGTCAGCTACAACCCTTCCTGGTAGTAGGTAATGATGTGACGTCAACAATACAACAGGTAGGTCAGCTACAACCCTTCCTGGTAGGAGGTAGTGATGTGACGTCAACAATACAACAGGTAGGTCAGCTACAGCCCTTCCTGGTGGTGAGTAGTGATGTGACGTCAACAATACAACAGGTAGGTCAGCTACAACCCTTCCTGGTAGTAGGTAGTGATGTGATGTCACAATACAACAGGTAGGTCAGCTACAACCCTTCCAGGTAGTAGGTAGTGATGTGACGTCACAATACAACAGGTAGGTCAGCTACAACCCTTCCTGGTAGTAGGTAATGATGTGACGTCAACAATTTAACAGGTAGGTCAGCTACAACCCTCCTGGTAGTAGGTTGTGATATGACGCAACAATACAACAGGTAGGTCAGCTACAACCCTTCCTGGTAGTAGGTTGTGATATGACGTCACAATACAAGGTAGGTCAGCTACAACCCTTCATGGTAGGAGGTCGTGATATGACGTCAACAATACAACCAGGTAGGTAAGCTACAACCCTTCCTGGTAGGAGGTACAGATATGACGTCAACAATACAACAGGTAGGTAAGCTACAACTCTTTCTGGTAGTAGGTTGTGATATGACGTCAACAATACAACAGGTAGGTCAGCTACAGCCCTCCTGGTAGTAGGTAGTGATGTGACGTCATCAATACACCAGGTAGGTCAGCTACAGCCCTTCTGGTAGTAGGTAATGATGTGACGTCAACAATACAACAGGTAGGTAAGCTACAACCCTTCCTGGTAGTAGGTAATGATGTGACGTCAACAATACACCAGGTAGATAAGCTACAACCCTTCCTGGTAGGAGGTAGTGATGTGACGTCATCAATACACCAGGTAGGTCAGCTACAGCCCTTCTGGTAGTAGGTAATGATGTGAAGTCAACAATACAACAGGTAGGTAAGCTACAACCTTTCCTGGTAGTATGTAGTGATATGACGTCAACAATACAACAGGTAGGTCAGCTACAGCCCTCCTGGTAGTAGGTAGTGATGTGACGTCATCAATACACCAGGTAGGTCAGCTACAGCCCTCCTGGTAGTAGGTTGTGATATGACGTCAACAATACAACAGGTAGGTAAGCTACAACCCTTCCTGTTAGGAGGTACAGATATGACGTCAACAATACAACAGGTAGGTCAGCTACAGCCCTCCTGGTAGTAGGTAGTGATGTGACGTCATCAATACACCAGGTAGGTCAGCTACAGCCCTTCTGGTAGTAGGTAATGATGTGACGTCAACAATACAAGAGGTAGGTAAGCTACAACCCTTCCTGGTAGGAGGTAGTGATATAACGTCAACAATACAACAGGTAGGTCAGCTACAGCCCTCCTGGTAGTAGGTAGTGATGTGACGTCATCAATACACCAGGTAGGTCAGCTACAGCCCTCCTGGTAGTAGGTAATGATGTGACGTCAACAATGCACCAGGTAGGTAAGCTACAGCCCTCCTGGTAGTACGTAATGATGTGACGTCAACAATACAACAGGTAGTTCAGCTACAGCCCTCCTGGTAATAGGTAGTGATGTGACGTCATCAATACAACAGGTAGGTCAGCTACAGCCCTCCTGATAGTAGGTAGTGATGTGACGTCATCAATACACCAGGTAGGTCAGCTACAGCCCTCCTGGTAGTAGGTAGTGATATGACGTCAACAATACAACAGGTTGGTCAGCTACAGCCCTCCTGGTAGTAGGTAGTGATGTGACGTCATCAATACACCAGGTAGGTCAGCTACAGCCCTCCTGGTAGTAGGTAATGATGTGACGTCAACAATGCACCAGGTAGGTCAGCTACAGCCCTCCTGGTAGTACGTAATGATGTGACGTCAACAATACAACAGGTAGGTCAGCTACAGCCCTCCTGGTAGTAGGTAGTGATGTGACGTCATCAATACACCAGGTAGGTCAGCTACAACCCTTCCTGGTAGTAAGTAGTGATGTGACGTCAACAATACACCAGGTAGGTCAGCTACAGCCCTCCTGGTAGTAGGTAGTGATGTGACGTCAACAATACACCAGGTAGGTCAGCTACAACCATTCCTGGTAGTAGGTAGTGATGTGACGTCAACAATACACCAGGTAGGTAAGCTACAACCCTTCCTGGTAGGAGGTACAGATATGACGTCAACAATACAACAGGTAGGTAAGCTACAACCCTTCCTGGTAGTAGGTTGTGATATGACGTCAACAATACAACAGGTAGGTCAGCTACAGCCCTTCCTGGTAGTAGGTAGTGATGTGACGTCATCAATACACCAGGTAGTTCAGCTACAGCCCTTCTAGTAGTAGGTAATGATGTGACGTCAACAATACAACAGGTAGGTAAGCTACAACCCTTCCTGGTAGGAGGTAGTGATATGACGTCAACAATACAACAGGTAGGTCAGCTACAGCCCTCCTGGTAGTAGGTTGTGAAATGACGTCAACAATACAACAGGTAGGTAAGCTACAACCCTTCCTGGTAGGAGGTTGTGATTTGACGTCAACAATACAACAGGTAGGTCAGCTACAGCCCTCCTGGTAGTAGGTAATGATGTGACGTCAGCTACAGCCCTTCTGGTAGTAGGTAATGATGTGACGTCAACAATACAACAGGTAGGTCAGCTACAGCCCTCCTGGTAGTAGGTAGTGATGTGACGTCATCAATACACCAGGTAGGTCAGCTACAGCCCTCCTGGTAGTAGGTTGTGATATGACGTCACAATACAACAGGTAGGTCAGCTACAACCCTTCCTGGTAGGAGGTAGAGATATGACGTCAACAATACAACAGGTAGGTCATCTACAGCCCTCCTGGTAGTAGGTTGTGAAATGACGTCAACAATACAACAGGTAGGTAAGCTACAACCCTTCCTGGTAGGAGGTTGTGATTTGACGTCAACAATACAACAGGTAGGTCAGCTACAGCCCTCCTGGTAGTAGGTAATGATGTGACGTCAGCTACAGCCCTTCTGGTAGTAGGTAATGATGTGACGTCAACAATACAACAGGTAGGTCAGCTACAGCCCTCCTGGTAGTAGGTAGTGATGTGACGTCATCAATACACCAGGTAGGTCAGCTACAGCCCTCCTGGTAGTAGGTAATGATGTGACGTCAACAATACACCAGGTAGGTAAGCTACAGCCCTCCTGGTAGTACGTAATGATGTGACGTCAACAATACACCAGGTAGGTCAGCTACAGCCCTCCTGGTAGTAGGTAGTGATGTGACGTCATCAATACACCAGGTAGGTCAGCTACAGCCCTCCTGGTAGTAGGTAGTGATGTGACGTCAACAAAACACCAGGTAGGTCAGCTACAACCCTTCCTGGTAGTAGGTAGTGATGTGACGTCAACAATACACCAGGTAGATCAGCTACAACCCTTCCTGGTAGTACGTAATGATGTGACGTCAACAATACACCAGGTAGGTCAGCTACAGCCCTCCTGGTAGTAGGTAGTGATGTGACGTCAACAATACACCAGGTAGGTCAGCTACAACCCTTCCTGGTAGGAGGTAGTGATATGACGTCAACAATACACCAGGTAGGTCAGCTACAGCCTTCCTGGTAGTAGGTAGTGATGTGACGTCATCAATACACCAGGTAGGTCAGCTACAGCCCTTCCTGGTAGTAGGTAATGATGTGACGTCAACAATACACCAGGTAGATAAGCTACAGCCCTTCCTGGTAGTAGGTAATGATGTGACGTCAACAATACACCAGGTAGATAAGCTACAGCCCACCTGGTAGTAGGTAATGAAGTGACGTCAACAATACACCAGTTAGGCCAGCTACAACCCTTCCTGGTAGGAGGTAGAGATGTGACGTCATCAATACACCAGGTAGGTCAGCTACAGCCCTCCTGGTAGTAGTAGTGATGTGACGTCATCAATACACCAGGTAGGTCAGCTACAAACCTTACTTGTAGGAAGTAGAGATGTGACGTCAAAATACAGCAGGAAGGTCAGTTACAGCATCCTGGTAGGAGGTAGAGATATAACGTCAACAATACAACAGGTAGGTCAGCTACAGCCCTCCTGGTAGTAGGTAGTGATGTGAAGTCATCAATTCACCAGGTAGGTCAGCTACAGCCCTCCTGGTAGTAGTTAATGATGTGTCGTCAACAATACACCAGGTAGGTAAGCTACAGCCCTCCTGGTAGTAGGTAGAGATGTGACGTCAACAATACACCAGGTATGTCAGCTACAACCCTTCCTGGTAGGAGGTAGTGATATGACGTCAACAATACAACAGGTAGGTCAGCTACAGCCCTCCTGGTAGGAGGTAGAAATATGACGTCAACAATACACCAGGTAGGTCAGCTACAGCCCTCCTGGTTGTAGGTAGTGATGTGACGTCATCAATACACCAAGTAGGTCAGCTACAGCCCTCCTGGTAGTAGGTAGTGATGTGACGTCAACAATACACCAGGTAGGTCAGCTACAACCATTCCTGGTAGGAGGTAGTGATATGACGTCAACAATACACCAGGTAGGTCAGCTACAACCCTTCGTGGTAGTAGGTAGTGATGTGACGTCATCAATACACAAGGTAGGTTAGCTACAGCCCTCCTGGTAGTAGGTAGTGATGTGACGTCAACAATACAACAGGTAGGTCAGCTACAGCCCTCCTGGTAGTAGGTAGTGATGTGACGTCATCAATACATCAGGTAGGTCAGCTACAGCCCTTCTGGTAGTAGGTAATGATGTGACGTCAACAATACAACAGGTAGGTAAGCTACAACCCTTCCTGGTAGGAGGTAGTGATATGACGTCAACAATACAACAGGTAGGTCAGCTACAACCCTCCTGGTAGTAGGTAGTGATGTGACGTCATCAATACACCAGGTAGTTCAGCTACAGCCCTCCTGGTAGTAGGTAATGATGTGACGTCAACAATACACCAGGTAGGTAAGCTACAGCCTCCTGGTAGTACGTAATGATGTGACGTCAACAATACAACAGGTAGGTCAGCTACAGCCCTCCTGGTAGTAGGTAGTGATGTGACGTCATCAATACACCAGGTAGGTCAGCTACAGCCCTCCTGGTAGTAGGTAGTGATGTGACGTCAACAATACACAAGGTAGGTCAGCTACAACCCTTCCTGGTAGTAGGTAGTGATGTGACGTCAACAATATACCAGGTAGGTCAGCTACAACCCTTCCTGGTAGTAAGTAATGATGTTACGTCAACAATACACCAGGTAGGTCAGCTACAGCCCTCCTGGTAGTAGGTAGTGATGTGACGTCAACAATACACCAGGTAGGTCAGCTACAACCCTTCCTGGTAGGATGTAGTGATGTGACGTCAACAATACACCAGGTAGGTCAGCTACAGCCCTCCTGGTAGTAGGTAGTGATATGACGTCATCAATACACCAGGTAGGTCAGCTACAGCCCTTCCTGGTAGTAGGTAATGATGTGACGTCACAGTACACCAGGTAGATAAGCTACAGCCCCTTCTGGTAGTAGGTAATGATGTGACGTCAACAATACACCAGGTAGATAAGCTACAGCCCTCCTGGTAGTACGTAATGATGTGACGTCAACAATACACCAGGTAGGTCAGCTACAGCCCTCCTGGTAGTAGGTAGTGATGTGACGTCATCAATACACCAGGAAGGTCAGCTACAGCCCTCCTGGTAGTACGTAATGATGTGACGTCAACAGTACACCAGGTAGGTCAGCTACAGCCCTCCTTGTAGTAGGTAGTGGTGTGAGGTCAACAATACACCAGGTAGGTCAGCTACAACCCTTCCTGGTAGTAGGTAGTGATATGACGTCAACAATACAACAGGTAGGTCAGCTACAGCCCTCCTGGTAGTAGGTAGTGATGTGACGTCAACAATACAACAGTTAGGTCAGCTACAGCCCTTCCTGGTAGTACGTAATGATGTGACGTCAACAATACACCAGCGAGGTCAGCTACAGCCCTCCTGGTAGTAGGTAGTGATGTGACGTCAACAATACACCAGGTAGGTCAGCTACAGCCCTCCTGGTAGTAGGTAGTGGTGTGAGGTCAACAATACACCAGGTAGGTCAGCTACAACCCTTTCTGGTAGTAGGTAGCGATATGACGTCAACAATACAACAGGTAGGTCAGCTACAGCCCTCCTGGTAGTAGGTAATGATGTGACGTCAACAATACAACAGGTAGGTCAGCTACAACCTTCCTTGTAGTACGTAATGATGTGACGTCAACAATACACCAGGTAGGCCAACTACAACCCTTCCTGGTAGGAGGTAGAGATGTGACGTCATCAATACACCAGGTAGATCAGCTACAGCCCGCCTGGTAGTAGGTAGTGATGTGACGTCATCAATACACCAGGTAGGTCAGCTACAGCCCTCCTGGTAGGAGGTTGTGATGTGACGTCATCAATACAGCAGGTAGGTCAGCTACAGCCCTCCTAGTAGTAGGTAATGATGTGACGTCAACAATACACCAGGTAGATAAGCTACAGCCCTCCTGGTAGTACGTAATGATGTGACGTCAATAATACAGAAGGTAGGTCAGCTACAGCCCTCCTGGTAGTAGGTAGTGATGTGACGTCAACAATACACCAGGTAGGTCAGCTACAACCCTTCCTGGTAGTACGTAATGATGTGACGTCAACAATACACCAGGTAGGTCACCTACAGCCCTCCTGGTAGTAGGTAGTGATGTGACGTCAACAATACACCAGGTAGGTCAGCTACAACCCTCCTGGTAGAAGGTAGTGATGTGACGTCATCAATACACCAGGTAGGTCAGCTACAGCCCTCCTGGTAGTAGGTAGTGATGTGACGTCAACAATACACCAGGTAGGTCAGCTACAACCCTTCCTGGTAGTAGGTAGTGATATGACGTCAACAATACAACAGGTAGGTCAGCTACAGCCCTCCTGGTAGTAGGTAGTGATTTGACGTCATCAATACACCAGGTAGGTCAGCTACAGCCCTCCTGGTAGTAGGTAGTGATGTGACGTCAACAATACACCAGGTAGGTCACCTACAACCCTTCCACGTAGTAGGTAGTGATGTGACGTCAACAATACACCAGGTAGGTCAGCTACAACCCTTCCTGGTAGTACGTAATGATGTGACGTCAACAATACACCAGGTAGGTCAGCTACAACCCTTCCTGGTAGTAGGTAGTGATTTGACGTCATCAATACACCAGGTAGGTCACCTACAACCCTTCCTGGTAGTAGGTAGTGATGTGACGTCAACAATACACCAGGTAGGTCAGCTACAACCCTTCCTGGTAGTACGTAATGATGTGACGTCAACAATACACCAGGTAGGTCAGCTACAACCCTTCCTGGTAGTAGGTAGTGATGTGACGTCATCAATACACCAGGTAGGTCAGCTACAGCCCTCCTGGTAGTAGGTAGTGATGTGACGTCAACAATACAACAGGTAGGTCAGCTACAACCCTTCCTTGTAGTACGTAATAATGTGACGTCAACAATACACCAGTTAGGCCAGCTACAACCCTTCCTGGTAGGAGGTAGAGATGTGACGTCATCAATACACCAGGTAGGTCTGCTACAGCCCTCCTGGTAGTAGGTAGTGATGTGACGTCATCAATACACCAGGTAGGTCAGCTACAAACCTTACTTGTAGTAAGTAGAGATGTGACGTCAAAAATACAGCAGGAAGGTCAGTTACAGCCCTCCTGGTAGGAGATAGAGATATGACGTCAACAATACAACAGGTAGGTCAGCTATAGCCCTCCTGGTAGTAGGTAGTGATGTGACGTCATCAATACACCAGGTAGGTCAGCTACAAACCTTACTTGTAGGAAGTAGAGATGTGACGTCAAAAATACAGCAGGAAGGTCAGTTACAGCCCTCCTGGTAGTAGGTAGAGATATGACGTCAACAATACAACACGTAGGTCAGCTACAGCTCTTCCTGGTAGTAGGTAGTGATGTGACGTCAACAATACAACAGGTGGGTCAGTTACAGCCCTCCTGGTAGTAGGTAGTGATGTGACGTCATCAATACACCAGGTAGGTCAGCTACAGACCTTACTTGTAGGAAGGAGAGATGTGACGTCAAAAATACACCAGGAAGGTCAGTTACAGCCCTCCTGGTAGGAGGTAGAGATATGACGTCAAAAATACACCAGGAAGGTCAGTTACAGCCCTCCTGGTAGGAGGTTGTGATATGACGTCACAATACAACAGGTAGGTCAGTTACAATCCTTCCTGGAAGGAGGTAGATATGTGACAATACACCAGGTAGGTCAGTAAGAACCCTTCCTGGTACCTGGTAGGTGTTATTAATGCGACTTCAAGAAAACACCAGGTAGGTGATGCAGTTGTAAAGTGCGTCAACTATCTTGGTTGTCCATGTCGCGGCACGAAAAACGAATACATCGTTACTAAAATTACTAAAATAATAAGTCATTTGAGCGTTTGACGCAGTGGTGTTCTCAAGGTTATTCGAAGCGGAGCGACAAGACTCTCATTGAACAAGTTTGGTCTATGACGTCATAAGTAAAGCACGTGCTACGTCTCGAGAACCATTTCTTTCATGTATTGGATAAAGTGTTGAATACAGATTATCTGGTGTGTCATTTAATACTGGCGAAGGTCATATCATAAATTATTTTCATTCAAGATTTAATCAGGATCACAGAGTTGATTAAGTGATTCAGGTCTTACATTTTCTTCCTGTAAATAATTTCAATCTTCAGTCATTAAAAGTGAAGAAATCTAAATAACGTATTACACATGGCCTATAGTCGTGGTACTTGAAAGGACATGGGAATTTTATATGAAACAAAATGTGAAAGTCTTTCATCCAATAAAATCTCTGGTTGAAATTTATAGTTATGAAGTTTATGAATATTGTGGGTTTCCAGATTTTGGAGGGTTGGGCAAATTTTGATTTCACGAGATATTGAAATGACTCTATGTACTGAAATATTTTTAAGATTCAGCTAAATTGAACGTTTGGTGTAAAAAAGGCCGATGCTACGTGTGAACGTTACAATAAGGTAATAAAAAATAACAAACTAACATAAATCTTGTAATCGTTTATGTAAAATAACGTGGTTTAAAATTCCTTAGAATAACCAAATAAAATTGTGTACGTCACAGAGATAATATCATTTCAATTTAATGGCTATTTTATGATGAAAAATGAGTATCCAGAGATTTTAGCATGGCTATTATGACAAAAAATTTTCACGTATAATAAATTAAATCATTCTTTTCTTTCAGTCACAACGAGTTGATAAAATACAAAAACTGGAAATAGACATACGAAAGCAACACGCAGATATGATTAATAATCTAAACGGATACATTTCACCAACATTACCGGAAACATGGGAACCATTTCGAAATGGACTAACTCCGTATCTTACGGAGCGTGAGATATACGGTTCAGATGTGACTTTTGTGGGTCAAATCTGTAAAAGTCTACTTCGTAAGGATATCATAAAGTACGGCGAGTACGATGCCCTCCTGGAAGTTCTCGACTCTGTAGACGTGCGTGCTGGCCACATAGTCAGGAGAGCTACATCAGCCATTAAAGACATCAAAATGAAGATATCAGCTCTAAAACCCGAAGGTAAGAGGAATATATTTAAATAAAAAATGAAAACAAAAACCTTTTTATTTTGTTCATACTGATATGAATGCATTCAAATGGCACACAAATTCCATGAATTGCGTTTCACAATTATTGGATATTTATTTGTGTGTATATCTTTATAATATTATTGCAATATTCGACTTGAATTATTCCAGTTTGCGATATCTAATCTCGAATTGATGATCTGTTATTTGCAGATCTTATTTTCAAGTATTAACTTGAATCAAGTTTTTATCTTTCATCACTTCGCTTCGCGGTTTATTTAGTGTACACTCCATTTTTTTGTGTTATACCTCCATAACATAAAAATAGATTCAAGTTAGTCCTAAAATGACTCAAAGTAATGCATTTGAGAATATATATATATGTCGTCAATGTTGAAAAAATACATTTACGTAAACTGACAACTGGCCCACTGGGTATGAATCGCTCACTGCAATTTCGACCCAGCGTTGTCATTTAAGTCAACTCTAAGTTAACTAGTGCTGCCACGCAAATATAATCAACCCTTGGCCTATTGGCTATTTGGGAAGAAGCTTTATTTTAATTATGCCACCCCGTCATGAAATGGGGGGGGGGGGGGCATATAGTGTTACCCAGGTCCGTCCCGTCCCGTCACGTCGCTTCCCGTCCCATTGTAATGTAACCAGCTTATTTAAATAACTGCTGATCCGATTTATTGTCATCAAACTTCGTATATATAATAAGCCTGAAGAACTAATTTCATATGGGGCGGGGTCATTTATGTCTCCCAGACATTTCTAATTTTTATGTGCCTGAATGTATGTTAACGTCGTTTATTTGAACAAATTCGGTACCCTTCATCCCAGCATGATACATACCCAATATGGGCACACTGGGCCTACTGATTTTTAAAAAGAAGTCGTTGTTACATTTTAAAAACATTTGATCCCAGAGATCCAGATCGCTTCTTCAAACTAATTTGGTAGTCGTAATTCTAGCATACCAGAGACCCAATATCAGTACCATGTACCATTTGTCTTTTGGTTATTTCAGACAGGTTATCTAAAGTTTTAAAAAATATGACCCCTGTGATCTTGAAAGTGGGTCATGTTCATGCATTTGAAACTAACCTGGTAGCACTTCAAACCCGGCCTTAGGCATAAAGAGTATTGGCGAAGTGGAATGCCAACATTAGGATAATCTTCAGGAATGTATGCTGCTTTTATAACAAAAATTGTAATTGTCTTCAAATGCATAACAATGAAAATATTAATTCAACATGTATGCTATTGCCAGGTATTACACTCGATATTCGAAAACGTTTTAGTTTTTACTCTCTAGTTTAGAATAACGTTATTTAAGCTTTCGGTACATATTACAACTATTTCGTACATTTAAAAAAGACCACACATCTTCCTCTTTGCTTATGTTAATGCATTCTTTAGTTTCTAAATAGAGGTTACTTGTGATGTGCATGTAGCAGGCGAGAGTTTATTAAACACTTGAAGTTTTGACGAGGGAAAACATTACACACTCTAGTTGTTACAATGTAGTTTATATACAGATTGGATACTAGTTTACTTTTACGCAGCGAAAATACATTTGCAATATTATAGTTTATTAAAGGGGTAAACGTTTCTTACAAGTATTAAAGAACATGGCGGCGAAGCAGCTTTTGGTCACTTGACGTCTCAAGTGACCTATTCTAATCGTCTTTTTCCGTCGTCTTCCGTAAACAATTAACATTTTCCACTTCTTCTCCGTCGCAGGAACCTTCTCTGGCCAAGGTGACCATAATTTTGAATCATATGGTCCTAAATCCCTAGGGGTCGGAGGGAAGGGCCAAAATTGGTCAAATTAGTAAAAAAATCAAAAATCTTCTTCTTAAGACCAAGATATGCTGGAATCAAATACTTTTTATGAATAGAAATATCAAATGGAAAGGTGCCTTATCAAAATTGTGAATTCCATGCCCACCGGAATTCACATTGCCCCCTGGCGGAGGGGATGAAATTTGTAGTTTATATAGGAAAATGACAATTTTGTATATTTTTTGTTCATTTTCAGTAGGAAATAATTCAAACTTGGCTGGAATTCAGGATATCACAGTTTGATATTGGAAGAAAGTTGACTCTGGCCCAACCCCGGGGATGTGGGGAGGGGCTTTAAAGTGTCAAATTGACATAGATTTCAACAATCTTCTTCTTAAGGATCTGCTCTTGTGAGGCTTCAATCACGTTCATATCTGGTTTTGATCTCACGTGAGATATTTTTGTAATATCTGACAATTTATTATCAATTTTCATAGCAAATATGCATCTGAAAAAATGTAGCAAAATTTGTAGATATTTTAGAAGGATTTTAAAAAATGACCATTATGGCAGCCATTTTGAAAATTGGTATTTCTATGTATTTCTTCCACTTCCCGAACGACCAAAATTACTTGATTTTTGTACCTAATTGATAACTTAAAACCGTCAGGTTATCGCCATTTTTCATTACAGCAAGTTCATGTTTGCTGTACAACTTCTTTATGTTCAATATAAAGCAACTACCCGGGTATTATCCAACAAACATATTTTTTTTACATTTTGGGTATATTTTTAAGATATTTGGTGTAATTGAAGCGATTTTGATTTTTAACTCAAGAATAGTGAAAAATAACACATTTGATAATGGGACAAAAAACAAGCCCGCTACCCCCAGTTTTTATAACTGCTTTAGAAAGAGAAACCCATTTCCTTTTGATCTGCCAAATATCTAAAAAGCTAGTCGCCAGAGCTTTTTTTATGAAGCATTAAAACTGCAAAGAAATGGAGTATTTTCTTATTGAAAAATTAGGGGTAGGGGTAACTAAAATTTATTTTTTGAGCTAATAGAATAATTTAAAGACCTTTTTCTTCCGTAATTAATAAGAAAATACTATTTTTGTCAATTCTGCAAACATTCATACATATCTGATCACAAATACGGAAGATATTGAATGAAATTGTCCTGCAATTGGCCAAAACAGCATTTTTCACATAAATCATGTGTTTTGCTCATTTTGGTATCTTTGACCGAGCATAGCACAAAAACGAGTTCACTACCATTTATTTCTTTTTGCATTTTCTGCTATGCATTGAACTCCCTTTTCCAAAAATGCATATAAGAAAAAAGTTAGTCATCAGAAAATTTCGACTTTTCACAAGAGAAGATCCTTAAGACCAAGATATTCTAAACTAGGAATCAAATACTGAGGGGCCAAAGGGGTCAAATAAGTTAAAAAAAAAATTCTCCAGACCAAGATGTGCTTGAATTAGATACTTTTCATAGATAGAATGGTGTTGAAGTGCTTTATCAAAATTGTGAATTTCATGCCCCGGCATTCACATATTCCCTGGGAAGGGGTAACGTTTACTCTAGTGGATATACATGTAGGAAAATTACACTTTTGGATATATTTCATTCATTTTAAGCTGAAAATAATTCAATTTTGACACTTGGCCAATCCCAAGATTGTGGGGAGGAGCTCAAAAGGGTCAAATTAGCTAAAATTTCAACAATCTTCTTCTTTTGACACAGGTATGCTGGAATCAAATAGTCTTTACAGATATATAGGTATTTCGATATCGAAATTGTTAATCTATTATATACAGTTTATATAGTAAAATGACATTTTTGGATATATATGTTCATTTTCAGTTGGAAATAATTCAACTTGGTTTGAGTTATAACCAGGTGGTAATGGTTTGACTTTGGAAGGATTTTGACTCTGGCCTAACCCAAGGGCTGTGGGGAGTGGCTTAAAAGGGTCAAATTGGCTAAAATTTCAGCAATCTTCTTCATAAGACCCAGGTATGCTGGACTGAAATACTCCTAACAGATAGAAACATGCTTTATCAAATTCGTGAATTTCAAGCCCCTCCAGGACTACAGTTTCTCCCTGTGAAGGTTTTTTTAAAAAAAACATTTTATTGATCAAGATGCATACAATATCAATCATAAACATATCCTCACAATTTACACCGTTTATCATTACACGTACACGCAGTCTTATATTCTTCAGTGCACACACATGTACATGACACGTACAACTATTTCATACTGCACACTCACATACATGTATATCCAACATATTATAGAACTATACTTAATATTATTTAGGTAATCAAAATAAACTATGATTTATTAATCTAATACTTATTTAAACTGTATTCAAATATTAACCGAACATTTATCAAATATGAATTTAATAATAATTATCAAATATCCGGCTATAACCGTTTCGGTTTTTATATCGGTTTCAAGAACGGACATGATGGAGTGGGCCGTCTGCCGTCTGATTTGTATATAGGTAAGTAATTATGTATATTTTGTCGTTTTTTCTTGATGTTTCTATTATTTTTATATCGTATATATGTACATGCATTATAAATATATATTATATTAATTAAGTTTTTAGATAGTATATGCCAATAAACTAAATATGGGAAAAACTGGGCAAACACCACGTGTCGGCTGGTGCATAATATAAGCTGGTGTACATGTACCTGTTATAGATGTAATGTCCTTATCCGGATTGCCTGGCCGGATCCTTTTCTATGGTATTAGTCAGCTACATCTGGGTATGTAACGACCTCTTTCTGAATACAGCATGGACCCGAACGGCATGGTTTTGGGTGTTTGTTTACGTTACGATCAAATATGAACAATATACAGAATATTACAATGGCGACGAGGATGGGATGATGAATGATCTGATTAAATTTTGTTAATAAGCTGTAATTACGCCGGTTAAAACCCCGCTAAGAAACTGATTTGATTATCGAAGTACACAGACCACGCCGTAACCTCCCCCACCCCGCTCCTCCTCCTCCAAACACATGGCTACCAGTTTGCCGCAATTCCCTGCATTCATAATACATGGGGAAGGAGCTACTTCAGTAAGATGGAAAAGATGGACAGAGAGATTAGATATCCTTCTCATTACCATGCATTTCGCAGGGGAACATGTACAGGGTGTTTTCAGTATGCCCTTGAAGCTTATTTCACGCCAAGGAAAAATCGAGAATACGAGCGGTACAAGTTCAGACAGGCTAAACAAAAAGATGGAGAAAACATAATGACCTATAGCACAAGACTGAGAAAACTGGGAGAAAACTGCGAATTTCAAGACGCAAATGAAGAAATTAAATCACAGATTATACAGTCATGTTCCTCTACACGTTTAAGAAGACGTATCCTGAGGGATGACGATATTTCCTTGGAAAATATACTCAAATTAGCACGCTCAATGGAAATAAGTGATGAACAGACAGAGGAAATTGAGAGTAAACCAGAAATAGTGAACACAATAAACCAGGGTAAAGGTAGACACACAAATAAAGTTCCCAAATACCAAAATAAGAATACGAGAAACCATGGACAACAGAAAACCAAAGACAGGTCTGAATGCTATCGATGTGGCGGAAGCTACCCCTATCATGTACAATGTCCAGCTAAAGGAAAGAAATGTAACAACTGTAATAAACTGAACCACTTCAGTAAAGTATGTCGGTCGAAGAAGAAGGCTCTAGTCCATAACATAGCATCAAATTTACACCAAGACAGTTCGGGTTCAGATGAAGAGTACATTTTTCCTGAAAACATGAGGAAAACAACTCAACCAAAGGCTGCTCTCATCATACAGGGTACACCGATAGATATAATCGTGGACACAGGAGCCACTGTGGACATTTTGGACGAAAATACTTTCCAGACAATTAGAAATAGACCACAACTCAAGAAAACCAACACAAATCTATACCCATATGGGTCAGGTGAGCCTATTGACATTGTCGGAACATTTGAAACCCAAGTCAAGTCAAGAACATTAAAAGCAAGTACAGAAGCCACTATTTATGTCATGAGAGGAAATTTTGGTTCGTTATTGAGCTACCACACTGCAGTAGCCCTGTCGATAATTCCAACGATTCGTGTTTTCTCAAAGTCAGAAACTGAGTCAGTCTTGGATGAATACCAGGATCGGTTTGAAGGAATCGGTAAAATAAAAGATCAAGGTCAAAATACAGAAAATAAGGAAATTCAACCAAAGACACAACCCCATAGACGGATTCCTTTCCATATGAGGAAGAAAGTTGAGGACGAGCTCAAACGTCTTGAAGACCTATATATTAATGAGACCGTCGATGGCCCGACACTTTCGGTATCTCCAATCGTTGTTACCCCGAAACCAAAAAAGCCCTGATGAAATACGAATATGTGTCGCTTGAGGTTACCAAACGAAGCAGTGCAGAGAGAAAGACATATCACACCAACGATTGACGACATCTTGGTGGATTTGAATGGAGCAACAGTCTTCTCGAAACTTGACTTAAATTCAGGCTACCACCAAATTGAACTAGACCCAGAATCAAGGTACATCACTACATTTACTACGCATGTAGGCCTGCGAAGGTATAAGAGACTTATTTTCGGAATATCGTCTGCTTCGGAGAAATTCCAGCCAACCATCCGTGATTGTCTTGATGGGCTCGAAGGTGCCAGAAATATTAGCGATGACATTATTATTTTCGCAAAAGACCAGGATACACACAATAAACGATTGCGTAGTGTTGTGCAGAGGCTCAGAGAAAAGAATGTTACCCTCAATAGGTCAAAGTGCGAATTCAACTGTAGTTTTAGGAGCCATACTGACCCATGAAAACAAAGCGATACAGTATGCTAGCAAAGCACTAACCGATGTAGAGAAGAGGTATTCCCAGACAGAAAAAGAAGCTCTGGCGATAGTATGGGGATGTGAACATTTTCACCTTTACCTCCTTGGCTCACCATTTGTGTTAGTAACAGATCACAAACCTCTAGAAGTGATTTTCAACAATGCCAGCAGCAAACCACCCGCTCGTATAGAAAGGTGGAGATTACGTCTTCAGCCGTACGATTTTAAAGTGGATTACAAACCAGAGAAAGACAACCCTGCTGATTACATGTCGAGACACCCTACAAACACGCAGAACTCAACTCGACACTCGAAAGTGGCTGAATAATATTTGAACTTTATCGTTAATCATGAAGTTCAAAGAGCAATAACTTTAGAAGAAATTATTGAAGAATCCAGCAAAGATGATATGATTCAAGAAGTCAGAGAAAATTGTATCTGGCAAATGGAAAGAAAGCTTCCGAAACGACATTGTAAAACAATTTGTAAGGAAAGGAACCCGCCGTTGCCTCTATATGTCACGGAAGTGTACTGCTACATCAGTCGCGAATAGTTATACCGACTACACTCCAACAGCGTGTGATCGACATCGTTCACGTAAGAACCAAACAGTTACTAAGAGGAAAGGTTTGGTTCCCAGGAATCAATGACATGGTCGAAAACTTATGCAAATCTTGTATTCCCTGTTTGGCAAGCACTCCGTGTGACAAACGTGAACCACTAAACATGATCCCACTTCCTACAGGACCATAGGTACACGTTTCAGCTGATTTTTGTGGACCTTACTCAAGCGGCGAATATCTTTTGGCAATTGTAGATGACTATTCACGATTCCCAATTGTCGAGATCATTGGATCAATATCAGCGAAATGTGTTATTCCAAAACTAAATAAGATTTTCTCGGAAAACGAAATACCAGAACGGATGAAAACTGATAATTGACCCCCCTTCCAAAGTGTGGAGTTTAAATCCTATGTTCAAAACACTGGTATTTACCACCATCGATTCACACCATTGTGGCCAAGAGCAAATGGAGAGGCTGAGCGTTTTATGCGCACGATAGGAAAGGCTATCAAAGCTGCACGTACAGAAGGGTGTAATTAGAAACAGGAAATGTATAAATTCCTCAGAAATTATCGCGCAACTCCACAAACTTCAACAGGAATCTCTCCAGCACAAGCTCTTTTTGGAAACCACGGACATTCGGATACACGATGAACAGTCAAAGCAAAAATTGAAAGTTTATGCGGACCGCGGATCCCGTTATTCCAATACTGACGCGGGAGATTACGTTTGGTCAAAATCAAACGTGAGAATAAATATTCCACGCCATTTGGTCCAACTCCATATGAAGTGATCAACAAGAAAGGCACACACATCACTGCTAGGAGAGGAGTCGGAAGTGAACACAACGTTCACAAGGAATTCGTCTTTCTTTAAGAATAAAGAAGGGAAACGAGCCTCAGGTTAAGGTACGGATTCCCAGACGTTCCGAAAGGCGCAGAAATCAGCCTAAGCATTTGCAAGACTTTATTTTAAATTGACATGTTTATTTAGTGTGTAGAATAGGGACCAGGTAAATTACTTAATGAGGCAAAATAATCCTCTGTATTTACCTGTAGGCGAGAAGTACACCTAAGCCTATTAGTATAGGATAATGTTTCAGTTTAATAGTGTTATTCTGTTTAAAGTTCAATTGTGTTTTGATTACAGTTTGATTCATAGACATTTTAAGTGAATGACGGACAATTGTGTAAGAGTTCCTATCTAGTCACAATAGAAGATTCTTTTAAAGTTGCCTATCATAATTGATACTTTTATAAAGTTTCTAATCTAGTCACATTTTATCCATTTGGAAATAACAAGTAGAAAGTGAAAGATAAAGTTTAATTTTAATTTTTAAAATTAACAAAAGGAGAGATGTAATGTCCTTATCCGGATTGCTTGGCCGGATTCTTTTAGACAAGTTATTATTGTGTCATCAATATTCCATATAAGACATGCTTCTCAGTGTGCTATTGATAACAATACAGTGTACACGAAGCTGCCGGAAGTTGCTATTAATAGAAATGGAAAACCCGTTGATGTTTGTAAACACTGTAGATTTGCTTGTAAAAGTCTTTGTCCGTGGTCTCACAAAGACCGGAGAAGATTTTAGAGTTGTGTAGGATTCCCAGGGCTGTAAGTTAATGCTGTATTTATTTAAATCTGATTTTTTTAATGTATTTATGGTTATTTTAAATGTTCACACTTAAAAAAAGTACATTCAATTTGGTAGAAAATGTGAAAAGATACTTAACATGCTGTTGATTTTTGTACCAACTTTTCTTTCAGTATTCATCTATAATTTATTCATTCATACATTTCAGTCATTCAATTATTTCTTTTTATATTTTAAGATAGTAAAGTTGTTATCGCCTATGTGCGGTATACTTCGCCAAAAATAGCATTCATTGATCGGTCAAGGTTATATATGTCTGTTTACTTTTTCAGGCCACTAGCCATGTGAATGTTGACAGTCATGGTGCATGTACAACGTTGAAGACTTACAGTTGTACTGTATCTACTTCTTGATTGATGCCAAGGAGGACACAAACAGTATCACGAATGTTTGGGCAAGGTGATTTGTTGTATTTTTTTTTTATTTTGATTGCCATGTGTAGTTCTTTTTTTCAGAATATTTTCAATACTGACTGTTTGAAGTTTTTGATCGCTTAAGTAATATCCTTTATATATTGCAAATCCAATATATGCTAACAGGTAATTAACTGTATTATATTTCTCATAATCAATTTTGTAACCTAAAATTAAATTATCTAGCGTCATCATGTTGATATATTTACATTTTGTGAAGAAATGGTCAAAATCTTCTACCACACCACATGTGTTGCAAATTTGAATGTCTTTTATCTTCCATTTGTGTAAAATAAAATTGTTTGTAAGGATCCTGTGAATCAATTTCCATCGAAATATTCTTATTTTGTTGTCCTCTATGTTTGTAAAAATGTAGTCTAGATTTTTTTCTATTTTCAATTCAGATTTGCATAAATATACAAAGATTTTTTCCCATGCAATGTATGCGCTTGGTTTAACAGCACTTTTTATGATAAGATTTTTATATATTATACTGATTGTTAGTTTATTTATTTGTACAGTTTTGGATGTTTTGAATAATGTAACTGCTGGTATATCATGGTTGTTTTTTTATGCTATATTTAGAAATGTCTGAATGGTTAAGTTTTTGTTGCCATGGCTTTGGTATCGCTTTCTTGATAATAACTAATTCAGACATCCAATTATGTTTTTCCCCTAATTTATTTAAATAACTTTTTCACTTATTTTGCCTTGGTTAACTAACATATATTTTACAGTCTTTATGTCACTTTTTATCCAGTTCTTAAATATCAAACTTTATTTTTGTATTTTATGTATTTATTACCCCAGATTATTTCATTAGCAATGTCTGTTATTCTATATGGATAGCTCGTTTGACCTCCACCTATATCTATCCATGCTTTAATGATATCCTGATAAAATTATGGTAAATTTTTAAAACCCTTAAAACTATTTGTATTATCTAAATTCATTGAAAATATCAATAGATTGTTCCCAAAATGGTTTAAGTTGTTTTGAGGTATGACTTTCCATTGACTATCAGCCTCAGAATTTAATTTCTTTACCCACCCAGTCTGAATAGTTAAGATGTGAGATTCTAAATCAAGCGTATTTAGCCCACCTTTACAGTATGACATACAAAGAGTCTTTCTTTTGATTTTATCCTTCCCATCCAATATATAATTATAAATAATGTTTTCTAATTTCTTCAGAATCATTTTTGGGACATGCAGAACCGATATTGCATAAGTTAATTGAGGTATCAGAAAGGATTTAACGATCTGAATTCTAACTAGCATTGTCAGTTTTCGTTTTTTCCATGTATTAGCTATTTTATGCATTTTTTCTATCTTTATGTCCCAGTTCTTTTGTTCTGTTTTAGCCTCATTTAAACCGAAATATATTCCTAGAGCTTTTATTTCTTCCAAGGTCCAATCAATGTTTTCACAGAAGTCATTGATGCATATTTTATTATTTCCTAATCTAATACCCTGTGACTTTCCTCTATTTAATATTAACCCTGAAAGACTGCCAAAAATTTCAATCAAGTTTAATGCAATGGAGATACCTTTTTTCTTTTTTAAAAATAAAGTTGTATCATCGGCTAGCTGGGATAATTTAAAATCTCTAATCTGTTTATGTTTGATTTTTAAACTTACTATTCTCTTCTCATTTCTTAATTTTATTGTCAATATTTCTACTGTAATGATAAAGAGCAATACTGATACACGGGTTCTGATAGCCAGCCATTATTTGCGATTACACAAGATATTTCGCTGTAGAGTGTTTTAATCCAATTTATGAAAATTTCTTCGAACCCAAAATGTGTAAGAGTAGAAAACATAAACTCCAATTATATTATGTCGAACGCTTTAGCAAAGTCTAAAAATAAAATTGCCCCTGTAATTTCAAATTTTTCAGCATAATCAATAAAATCTTGAATTAATCGTATATTATACTCAATATTTCGTCCTTTTATAAATCCATTCTGGTCTGTATTTATTATTTTAAGTAAGATAGGTTTTATTCGTTCTGCCAAACAATGTGCTAAAATTTTGTAATCTGCATTAAGTAGTGTTAAAGGTCTCCAGTTATTTAAATCATATGGATCATTTTTCATTTAGGCTTTCTTCAAGAATATGTTTCAAGTGTGACCAACATTTTTGATAAAACTCTATGGTCAGCCCATCCGAACCGGTTGATTTATTCAATTTCATTTTTTACCGCTTTATAGAACTCATAAATTTACCCCTCACACTTAGCACTTTCTTCTTCAGTTAATACTTCTTCAAAATTAATTGCATCTAAATATTTATTTATTTCTTGTTTTAATGGATTCTTTGTGTTATATATTATTTCATAGAATTGTTTTTGACGTTTCAATATTTCATCTTGATTTGCTATTTTTTCACCGTGCTCATTGTACAGTTTAGTTATGGTCTTTTGTAGTTGTCTCCCCTTTTCTAGTGATAACAAGTATTTATTGTTTTTCTCGCCTTGTTCAACCCAGTTTGCTCTCGATCTTATTTGACTTCCTATTGCTTTACAGATATATTGTGATTCTATCTTGTCTTCAACTGGTTTTATTTCTTCTTCCTTTGCATTAGTATCTGTTAATACTTTTAGTTTATCTTCTAATTGTTTTATGATATTTTTTCGTAAACTGGATTTTTCTTTCCATAATGTATCGACCTTTCTCTTATTTCGATTTTACATAAATCCCATCTCATGCGAGAATTCATCTTATAAACATTTTCCATGTTACTATATTTGTTTAAACTTTTAATTATTATCGTTTGATACTCAATATAATTTAAGAGACTTTTATTCAATTTCCAATACCCAGGACCTCGTTGCACATTTGTAACATCTAACATCAAGGATACAGCTTGATGATCAGTGAATTTTATTAAAACTGGTCGAATATCTGTTACTATAATTTTAGAAATAAGTTCTTTCTGCAGCAGGAAAAAGTCTATTCTACTAGCTTCATTTTTAATTCTTTTACGTTTCCATGTAAATTGTTGCATATCAGGATGTTTTTGTCTGCATTGATCTATGAGACGACCTTCTTTTATTAATGATTTAAAAGCATTTACTGAATTTCGTGGTTTGCTTTTAGATTTTCTATCACATGCTTGTTGAATCTCATTCCAATCACCACCAATGATGATTAGGCCTAGACTATAAGCTTCTACAAAGTGTTTAACATCCATATAGAAAGTATTCCGTCTTGTTCTGTCATCTGGTGCATATATATTTATAATGGTGTATATGTTTCCATCTATTTTGATATTTACTAACAACAATCTGCCATCTTTATCATTATATGAATCTATAATTTCACAGCTAAAGTTTTTACTGATAAAAATAGACACCCCTCTACTTTGTGCTGTACCAAAACTGTGTATTATCTCCCCTTGCCATTCTACGATTATGTATGGCAGTATGGGTTCTGTAAAATGTGTTTCTTGTGCCAAAATTATGTTTCCTTTTTGTTGTTTAACCCATGTATAGAATCTGTCTCTTTTTTGTTTATCACTTAAACCTTGAGTATTGACTGTCAATAGATGTAATTTAATAGTCATTTATGACGTTTAAAACAGATACATTGTATCTGTATATAAAAGCTTGTCAGATATCATTTTATTTTTGCAGGTTTTAAATATTTATGTAGTTTGTATAGTTTATATAATAATGTATAATTTGTATATGAATGTGGTTCACACCAGTGTATGTATGCACATCAAAGTTTTTTACTCGAATTGCATATACATATATGTAAAATGTAACCATATGTTAATAGATGAATCTTTGTTGTAGATGTAATCTTATCTATCTTCATAAACTGTAGATCAATCAGTGCTAATACAAATATAGTTATACCTATTATATACATGCATATTTGGGTATTTCTTGTTATTTGATTAATGACATTATTCATTATAAATAATAAATACATCAGTTGTTTTACAGCTTATAATCCTATGAGGTAAAGGTACTCTTGAATTACACACACACACACATACAGTTTATACATTACTTCTTGCAGTTGAAAAAAACATATATAAGGTATAGATAACAGTGTAATTACAGATATCATTATACCATTTTCTATAATTTTTATGTTTGGAGGTTTCATATATTTATGTAGATTGTATAGTTTATATGATAATTCATATGCATGCGGTTCACACCAGTGTATGTGTGCACATAAAAGTATTGAATAGTATTGGATATACATACAAGTGAAAAGTAACCATATGCTAATGCATATACATACATATTTGTTGTAAATCTAATCTTATCTATTTTCATAAACTTTGTATCAATTAATGCTAAATCAAATATATTTATACCTATTATATACATGCAGGTTTGGGTATTTCTTGTAATTTGATTAATGACATTATTCATTATAAACAATAAATACATCAGGTGATATACAGCTTATAATTCTGTGAGATATAAGTAACATTGAGATACACGCACTCACGGTTTATATAACTTCTTGCACTGGAAAAAAACATATACGCGTGGGTGTTAATGCTGTACATCTAAAATCAAATTGAAAAAATGCGGTCATTTTTAATAAACTAATATTTCCAGGGTTAAACTACCAATTTTAGTCCTGAAACGCATCTTGTCGTGAAACTTGGTTGTTAAAGACCAGTCTTAGTTGCATAACGCAGTTACTGTTCCTGTCAACAAGTCACGTGACCTCGAAATGGATCAGCATTAACACGACTCCAAAAAATGAAATAGTCAACCAGTTTCCCGATTATGACATAAAAGTCACCCTATAAACTTCACATTTCACGCTAACCCGGGATTTTTAAAACTGCTCCAACACATCACCGTTCATTTTTTTAATTGTAATTTCCATTGATTTATCAGATTTAATCATATATATAGCGGAAAAGGGTGCGCTGGCCTATTTTACCGTATGTGTGTTAATGCTGCTCATAATTTTGGAACTCTCCTGTGTTTTCTATATACCCCTTGGCAACAGTAAATAAACAAGTTACATATAACTGTTACACACGTCCCGATCGACCGTTATTCCTGTAACTAATTGTATGTAGAAAGTTTTCATAGATGAAGCAGATCTTGTTGTACGTCTAAGGATATTCCTACAAGTTGGTATGTTTTTATACAGGTTTATATTGTACAGTGCCATACGATATTTAGGCCTATCGTTGCTACGACGGCCGATCACGGCTGGACCGACAGAAGGAAAGTTGATGGCTACCACGAAACTGATTGTATTTCATAAAACTAAATTAATATCTGGTATTGTTTGATATTATGCTATATTATCTCATCAATTTAAACATAACAAAGTCATCGCAAACGTCTAAAAACAACACAATAAATGAACATGTCAGCCAGTACAAACCTACCCGCGGGTCACTGTAAACATTGTGACGTCATCGGAATGTAAAACTTGAAACAATGTATCTTTTTTTGAATACACTAATGAGCGACAGAATGAGGAGCAGCATTAACTTCCATGCGTATAAGGTAAAGATATCATGTAAATATATTGCAAATTATATTGTGTAAACAATTATGTAGTATATATGCATGCACTTTCTTCATATCGTAAATCATTTGTTAATGTAATCTTAAGTATTCTTGAAATTTTGTTACATCATATTAATAAAGTAATTAAACATTTCTTTGTCATTTGTTCATTATTTTCCACACTGTTTTTTGGGAGAATTGCCAATGCCATCAAGTGGGGATCGGATGTTTGCACTCAACTGACTCGATTTCCTTGAAGGGGTACCCTTCAGGAATGAGTCCATGCGTATCTGATTGTCCCGAGTGCCAACATCTTTATTCCCTTCCTTGTTAGCTTTTGGATTCTTAACCCCTGTTTTCTCCGGTTTTACCTTCGGTTTCCTCTTTGTTAAATCACTTTGCCCTTGTTGTTTCTGTGGTGTTTGAAGTACTTCAAGAGGTTCCTGTAGATCCGATTTAGCATCAGCGGTCCCATATGTATGTGACACCTCAGGTTCAGCATCATCTTCGAAATCTGCAGTCTCCCCCTCCTCATACTCCACATGATCAGACTCAGAACCAGAATGGTTGGTCTCCGAATCCCACAAAGTCGGACATTCCGACTTTATGAGTCCTGGCTGTTTGTATTCCCTACAGACTCTCTCATTCCCTCAGTCCCTTGCATAATGTCCAGTCTCTAGGCAATTTCCACATGTGATTTTTTCATTCGGCTGACCTCTATGTTTTATCACAGTCCTGTATTTACTACCTATTAACATAATAGGTCGAAGTGGGATTTCAAGTTTCTTTACCGTGACCATTATATCACCTGTTTCAAAGTTGGTTAAAAAATCGTCCAATCTTAACCGCTCCCTGTACATATTGATGACCTCACAACCGCACAATTTGCTATAGTGTGATAAAATACACAGAACTGACACATAACTATTGATAATGGTCATTGTTTACAAATCATAGGCATATGTACAGGTCATACAGCATATCGTATAATACCGTCGAGTTGTGTGTCAATAGGTCACATTGTAAGTCACATCGTGAGTTCATTACTGCCCGATATGCAAATCTTGTAGATAACTTTATCTATCTACTTCCTTAATGTAAGACTCTCGGGCTATATTGACCAATAACTATCGGAGAGCTGACTGTGTCACACTGGTTTATATAGGAACTGTTTGGTAAACTTTGGGACCTTTATCATAGTAACATGAAATTTGTCAAGAGTTTAGTTCACAGAAATAGTGAGGTCAAAGGTCAAGGTCACCGTGTCAAAGATCCAGTTCGATTTTGTTAATTTTTTATTGATGAACATTTCGAATGACATAGGAAAGTTGGTCAGAATCAAGCAAGTCACCTGATCGGACATCAAACGTCTCAAACGAAGAAGTCAAAATTTATATATATTTTTGATGACGTTATGACGCAAAGTTGGTTAGAATAAAACAATGATTCAACTGACGAAAAGTCAACGTCACCGGCTCAAATTTCAATGTCAAATTTTATAGCTTTTCACTAATGAACATTTTTTATGACATTGTGAATAAAGTTGATGAGAACTAAAAGGAGTTAACTGACGAAAAATCAAGATTAAAGAGGTTAAGCTCACTAATTCAAAGGTCAAGGAAATCGTTTGTGAGAAGTCAATTGAACAAAGTCACTTACCGGTAGTTTGACTGTTGGGTTCAAAGCTCAAGGATTGATGATTTTGGGAGATATATAGACTTATAAACAGGACCCTTGCTTACCTATCAGTGTTCTCGCTCAAACTTGGTTTAGGCTAATGATAATTTCAGTGTAAAGACACAACAACAAAAGTTATTGGTACTAGTACATTACAATTCAGTTGACCGATAAGGCACATTGGCCTCTTGTTTCTATTCCTATATCCTTTTTAATAAATGATGCGATGTCCCTCATATCCGTCCTCTTGGTATCCTGCTAAAGTCTGTTATCGATGTGTCCAGTTAGAATCAGCGAAACTTCCTCTATATATTTTCATTTGTGTAATGGCACAATTAATCCATATAGTATCATCATATTCAAGTAAACGTCTTGTGAGTGCAAAATACAATTTAACATGATTCTCCACACCGATTTCTTACGCCAGCGTTGTAAATTTGTATAAGCATATGGGATTCCCAGCTACCACTGAGTACCCCATTCACTAATATTTTTCAAATCGTCTGTAACAAGTTGTAACAAGATGGATCGGTAAGATCACCTGGTATTGATCATAGATATAATGACTCGAAATGCCCTGCTTCTACCATCAATACGAACAGTATCCCCAGTAACTAGGTCAGCCGTATTGTTTACTTAAGTTTCACTGCGTAGGTATAATAATTGATTCTAGGATGACAAAGCTTATTTGCATTTTGTATGCTTCCGCTTCAGCGTTTTTTTAATGAACGGCAATATAGAAAGGAATTAGCCTGCACTCTGAAATAAATTGTTATGTTAATATTAATTCTCTTACAGCTAGACCAAGTCATAAAGTACATTTAACACACAGGGAGAAAGAACAAACTCGGTTCTCAAACACCATTTTGAGGGAGTCTTCTGCGCCGGGTAAGTACACGCATATCATACCTGTAAACACTTCAATATATATTGTGCATCTAACTATCTCTAAATCGTTTGTGATAATAACAATAATTTGAATGCATAGGAAGCTTTATTCTTTTCAAGAAAGTAGATTGCTCACATGCACTTAAAAGAAATATTTCAATTACTTTCCCATATATGTTTTCCAGACAAGAAAACCATGGATGTTGGCAAACTTGAACATATGATCAGTAAGTATTACAGGATATAATGTGTAACAGGTTTTCATTAAGCTTTGCTTAAACTGAGTACCATATTTTATCTTTATTTCTGTGATACTTTAAATGATATTATGTAAATGATCCTTTAAATGATTATTTAATCTAATTATGGTAGTTTAACATGTCAAACAAATGTTTTGCCTGTTTTAACTGTAATGATTATTTTTTAACTAATCATTTTACTAACAAGAGGATCCTGTCGAAGATTAGCTTTGCTAAACTTCTAAACAGGTCTTTTATCCACAATAAATAATTTTTATTTTTATTATTATTGTTAATTCGGTCTTTATGCAACAAATCATCCAATAAATAATTCGATTTGACAAAATATTTGTTAACGTTGTCTTAATCATCAAAATCCCATAAAAATCCAATATATTCAAATAAATCATCGAAGTCAATTTGACTCAGATTAAAATTACTTCAATTGACTTTATTTACAACATTTATGACACCAATACATCTGTGTAAGGATATTTTAAATCAAGGTACGTCCTCCCTCGATGATGAATGAAATATTTTATTTTCTAAATCAATAAAAGGGGACTACGGACCAGAAAAACCAATAATACACATCGGTAGTTTAATCAGTTTTAAAACAAGGCTATCTAGAGCATATCGGCCCTGAAGACTTCCACGATAAACAAAATAATGACAATAACACTTTCTGTAATTTATTCTATCCTATGATTCGTACATATAATTAACGAATACACGCAGTTTCATGACAAATAGAACATGTAAAGCTGATTACTGTTATAATTAAGATTAAGTAAAAATATACTCGAATTGTGATGTCATCTTTCTTTTCTTTTCTTTGTAGATCAAACCAAACAGTGGATAAAATGGAAACGGCAACAAACTACATTCATATCGACAAAGGCTTATAACGTTGCAATCGACATCTTGAAAAAAACTAACTTGCTTCTGATAAAAGGGAACTGTGGTGATGGTAAAAGCGTTCTTGCTATAGAGATAATGGATTGGCTAATGGGCGAACGTGAAGAACAGTGCGGACAAGTTCAATATGATTCTGTTCATCCGAGGAAAAAACCCCTTCTGCTTAAGGAACTGAAAACCTGGGACGAAATAATATCATGTAATTCTAATTTAGCAATTGTAATTGATGATATTTTCGGATATAGTTCTGTGTACAGCGAAGATTTAACATGGTGGAAGAAAATAACGCCCTTTATTCGACCGGTTTTAGATGGAAATATAGGTAACGATGCAAATTGCATGATTTTAACTGTCAGAAACGATGTTTATGCGGAACACGAACATCTATTTTGTTATGAAGATTTATTCACTAAGTGTGTGGTTGATTTGAGTTCTTCACAAACCTTACAAGTAGAGGAAAAGAAAAATATTTTGCGATTATACATGCCTGCAGGTGTAGAGTTATCGACAGAAGATGAAACGACAATTGTTCAGTCTGATTTGCCATTTGGTTTTCCGGAGTGTTGTAGAATATTTCAATCGCTTGTAGACATGCATGACCAACCAATTGAATATTTCATGAAACCGCTGGTTCATTTCAAACGCGCCATACGGTCAAGTTCCAATAAAAGTAAACAAGCAGCACTTCTGTTCCTTGTCCTAGCTAAAGGTAAGGTTACCATTAGTCAGCTAGACGCCGAAAGTTCGAACGCACAAGAAGATGAACTTGTAAAATTGGCGTTTAACGCATCTTATTCAGGCGAAAATATCCATAGTTCAAGAACAAACACAGACAACCAAACAAAACGAAACGTGATAAAAGAACTGGAGTCAATGATAGGAACTTTTGTGAAGTTAGAACACGACACCTTTACATTTTACCATGATGTTGTGGAAGATGCTGTGGCTATCCTCTATGGAGAGATCACACCCAAGGGATTCCTCCAAAATGCCAACATTACTTATTTCAGTCATATAGCAACTTCGCAGGGTAATGGAAATGCACTTTATATAGGTGATAGATACAGTACGTGTTTGTACAGGCGTATTTTGGATGAATTGAAGACCAGAGATACAAAAAGCTATGACCTTTTAACCACATTGGGAATATGGGATGATGCCAATTTTGTGCAGAATTTCTTTGCTTGGATTAGAAAACAAGAAAACGTTCCAAATGACTTCTACATTCAATGGACAATTAACGATGTCATGCCTGCAATTGAGAAGCGTTTTCGTATCCCAAGTGAGGATAATGACGACAACTACAGTTTCTTTGTATTCGTTGCAAAGTCAAACAAATATTATTTATTACAACATCTTATACAACAAGGAGGATCAAATAAAATCCAGATGAAGCTGGCATTGGATCAAGCATGTGTAGCGGGAAGTGTAAAATGTGCATTACGACTTCTGGAAAATGGTATTACTCCTGATAGCGTCACATTGATGAGTGTTGTAAAACAGGGTTCACTTAAATTGTTGAATAAACTGATATCTTCTGGCATAGATCCCAATGCCACAACAGACGACAAAACATTTGATGTTGAAAATGTCAATATATTACAACTTGCTTGTCTTTATGAAAAAGAACAAGTGGCCTTGTTTCTAGCCCAGTTTTTTCCGAAGTTGGTAAATCACAGGGACGCTGATGGTAACTCAATGTTTCATCATATTTCGATGACGAACAACTACGATCTGTTTAAAAAAGTCGTGACATTACCGCTTTTAGAAACAGTAGAATGTATGTCCCTGTTAAGTAGGGATGACAAAGTGACAGTGTTACACACTGCATGCAGACACCAACATATACAGTGCAATGGGAGGAAAAACGAAATGTGCATGTACTTAAACGAAACCTACCCGTCATTGATAACACAACGGGACGATAACGGATGGCATTGTCTTCATCATTCAGCACATTCCGGTGATGTTGATTGTTTTATGTATTTAGATAATCTTGTAAGTGAAGGTAAAAGTGAAACAGAAAGTCCAGTGTACGTGGAGACATTATTTACTAGTGTGGGCGAGACTGTACTTCACCTAGCAAGTCTTACTGGAATGAAAACTATGTGTACGTATCTATGCCAGACATACCCGTCATTGATATCACAACGGGACAATGACGGATGGCATTGTCTTCATCATTCAGCACATTCCGGAGATGTTGATTGTTTTATGTATTTAGATAATCTTGCAAATTGCGGTAAAAGTGGAACCGAAAGATTACATTACATGGAGACATTACTTTCTGGTGAAGGCGAGACTGTACTTCACCTAGCAAGTCTAAGTGGAAAGACAACAATGTGTACGCATCTGTGCCAGACATACCCGTCATTGTTATCACAACGGGACAATGAAGGTAGATCTTGCCTTCATAACGCAGCACAGTCCGGTGACTTTGATTGTTTTGTGTATTTAAACGATCTTGCAAATGACGGTAAAAGTGAAACAGAAAGTGTAGAGTACTTGGAGACATTATTTACTAGTGAGGGCGAGACTGTACTTCATCGAGCATGTCTAAATGGAATGACAACTATGTGTTGGTATCTGTCCCAGACATACCCGTCATTGTTATCACAACGGGACAATGACGGATGGCATTGTCTTCATCATGCAGCACATTCCGGAGATGTTGATTTTTTTAAGTATTTAGACAATCTTACAAATGACGGTAAAAGTGAAAAAGAAAGTGCAGAGTACGTGGAGACATTACTCACTAGTGAGGGCGAGACTGTACTTCACCTTGCAAGTCTAACTGGAACGACAGCTATGTGTACTTATCTGTGCCAGACATACCCGTCATTGTTATCACAACGGGACAATGAAGGTAGATCTTGCCTTCTTGACGCAGCACATTCTGGTGATGTTGATTGTTTTATGTATTTAGACAATCTAACAAATGACGGTAAAAGTGAAACAGAAAGTGCAGAGTACGTGGAGACATTACTTACTAGTGAGGGCGAGACTGTACTTCACCTTGCAAGTCTAACTGGAACGACAGCTATGTGTACGCATCTGTGCCAGACATACCCGTCATTGTTATCACAACGGGACAATGAAAACAAACATTGCCTTCATAACGCAGCAGTTTCAGGTGATGTTGATTGTTTTAAGTATTTAGACAATCTTACAAATGACGGTAAAAGTGAAACAGAAAGTGCAGAGTACGTGGAGACGTTACTTACTAGTGAGGGCGAGACTGTACTTCACCTTGCAAGTCAAACTGGAACGACAGCTATGTGTACTTATCTGTGCCATACATACCCGTCATTGTTATCACAACGGGACAATGAAAACAAACATTGCCTTCATAACGCAGCAGTTTCAGGTGATGTTGATTGTTTTATGTATTTAAACAATCTTACAAATGACGGTAAAAGTGAAACAGAAAGTGCAGAGTACGTGGAGACGTTACTTACTAGTGAGGGCGAGACTGTACTTCACCTTGCAAGTCAAACTGGAACGACAGCTATGTGTACGCATCTGTGCCAGACATACCCGTCATTGTTATCACAACGGGACAATGAAAACAAACATTGCCTTCATAACGCAGCACATTCTGGTGAGGTTGATTGTTTTAAGTATTTAGACGATCTTACAAATGACGGTAAAAGTGAAACAGAAAGTGCAGAGTACGTGGAGACGTTACTTACTAGTGAGGGCGAGACTGTACTTCACCTTGCAAGTCTAACTGGAACGACAGCTATGTGTACTTATCTGTGCCAGACATACCCGTCATTGTTATCACAACGGGACAATGAAGGTAGATCTTGCCTTCATGACGCAGCACAGTCCGGTGATGTTGATTGTTTTATGTATTTAAACGATCTTGCAAATGACGGTAAAAGTGAAACAGAAAGTCTAGAGGACTTGGAGACATTATTTACAAGTGATGGAGGCGAGAATGTACTTCACTTAGCAAGTCTAAATGGAAAGACAACTATGTGTTGGTATCTGTGCCAGACATACCCGTCATTGTTATCACAACGGGACAATGAAAACAAACATTGCCTTCATAACGCAGCAGTTTCAGGTGATGTTGATTGTTTTAAGTATTTAGACAATCTTACAAATGACGGTAAAAGTGAAACAGAAAGTGCAGAGTACGTGGAGACGTTACTTACTAGTGAGGGCGAGACTGTACTTCACCTTGCAAGTCAAACTGGAACGACAGCTATGTGTACTTATCTGTGCCAGACATACCCGTCATTGTTATCACAACGGGACAATGAAAACAAACATTGCCTTCATAACGCAGCAATTTCAGGTGATGTTGATTGTTTTATGTATTTAAACAATCTTACAAATGACGGTAAAAGTGAAACAGAAAGTCTAGAGGACTTGGAGACATTATTTACAAGTGATGGAGGCGAGAATGTACTTCACTTAGCAAGTCTAAATGGAAAGACAACTATGTGTTGGTATCTGTGCCAGACATACCCGTCATTGTTATCACAACGGGACAATGACGGATGGCATTGTCTTCATCATGCAGCACATTCCGGAGATGTTGATTGTTTTAAGTATTTAGACAATCTTACAAATGACGGTAAAAGTGAAACAGAAAGTGCAGAGTACGTGGAGACATTACTTACTAGTGAGGGCGAGACTGTACTTCACCTTGCAAGTCTAACTGGAACGACAGCTATGTGTACGCATCTGTGCCAGACATACCCGTCATTGTTATCACAACGGGACAATGAAAACAAACATTGCCTTCATAACGCAGCAGTTTCAGGTGATGTTGATTGTTTTATGTATTTAAACAATCTTACAAATGACGGTAAAAGTGAAACAGAAAGTCTAGAGGACTTGGAGACATTATTTACAAGTGATGGAGGCGAGAATGTACTTCACTTAGCAAGTCTAAATGGAAAGACAACTATGTGTTGGTATCTGTGCCAGACATACCCGTCATTGTTATCACAACGGGACAATGACGGATGGCATTGTCTTCATCATGCAGCACATTCCGGAGATGTTGATTGTTTTAAGTATTTAGACAATCTAACAAATGACGGTAAAAGTGAAACAGAAAGTGCAGAGTACGTGGAGACATTACTTACTAGTGAGGGCGAGACTGTACTTCACCTTGCAAGTCTAACTGGAACGACAGCTATGTGTACGCATCTGTGCCAGACATACCCGTCATTGTTATCACAACGGGACAATGAAAACAAACATTGCCTTCATAACGCAGCACATTCTGGTGATGTTGATTGTTTTATGTATTTAGACAATCTAACAAATGACGGTAAAAGTGAAACAGAAAGTGCAGAGTACGTGGAGACATTACTTACTAGTGAGGGCGAGACTGTACTTAACCTTGCATGTCTAACTGGAACGTCAGCTATGTGTACGCATCTGTGCCAGACATACCCGTCATTGTTATCACAACGGGACAATGAAGGTTGATCTTGCCTTCATGACGCAGCACATTCTGGTGATGTTGATTGTTTTATGTATTTAGACAATCTAACAAATAACGGTAAAAGTGACACAGAAAGTCTAGAGTACGTGGAGACATTATTTACAAGTGATGATGGCAAGACTTTACTTCACCTTGCAAGTCTAACTGGAACGACAGCTATGTGTTCTTATCTGTGCCAGACATACCCGTCATTGTTATCACAACGGGACAATGAAAACAAACATTGCCTTCATAACGCAGCAGTTTCAGGTGATGTTGATTGTTTTATGTATTTAGACAATCTTACAAATGACGGTAAAAGTGAAACAGAAAGTGCAGAGTACGTGGAGACGTTACTTACTAGTGAGGGCGAGACTGTACTTCATCGAGCAAGTCTAACTGGAACGTCAGCTATGTGTACGCATCTGTGCCAGACATACCCGTCATTGTTATCACAACGGGACAATGAAGGTAGATCTTGCCTTCATGATGCAGCAGTTTCCGGAGATGTTGATTGTTTTAAGTGTTTAGACAATCTTACAAATGGCGTTAAAACTGAAACAGAAAGACTACATTTCATGGAGAGATTACTTACTTGTAAGGGCGAGACTTTACTTCATCGAGCAAGTCTTAGTGGTAAGTCAATTATGTGTACTTATCTATGCCAGACATACCCGTCATTGTTATCACAACGGGACAATGACGGATGGCATTGTCTTCATGATGCAGCAAATTCCGGAGATGTCGATTGTTTTAAGTATTTAGACGATCTTACAAATGACGGTAAAAGTGAAACAGAAAGTGCAGAGTACGTGGAGACGTTACTTACTAGTGAGAACGAGACTGTACTTCACCTTGCAAGTCTAATTGGAACGACAGCTATGTGTACGCATCTGTCCAAGACATACCCGTCATTGTTACCGCAACTGGACAATGAAGTTAGACATTGCCTCCATGATGCAGCAGATTCCGGAGATGTTGATTGTTTTAAGTGTTTAGATAATCTTACAAATGACGGTAAAACTGAAACAGAAAGACTACATTTCATAGAGAGATTACTACTAGTAAGGGCGAGACTGTATTTCATCGAGCAAGTCTTAGTGGGAAGACACTTATGTGTACGCATCTATGCCAGACATACCCGTCATTGTTATCACAACGGGACATAACATAGCATAGCAAGTAGAAATAGAACAAAACCTATGTATAAACATCTGTGCCAGGCTTATCCTTCATTGTTATCAAACCGGGACAATAAAAGTATGTAACCCTGGTAAATACTAGCTGCAATATACCGCTCGGCTAGGGAGATCTTCTCTTTAGCTCGATCGGTTGAGCGTAAGACTAGTAGCCAGAGGTTCCGGGTTCGACTCCTAGCGGAGGCATTTAAATAAATAATGACCTCTGCTACAAGTAGAAATTATCTCCAAAATGCCACAGAATCAAGTATAAAGCAAAAGAAATCAAAACCGTGTACAATTTTGTAGTAGACAACCACTAGTGGTTCTGATGATCAGAGTATGCTAAACGTTAACGTGAAGCGTGTTACTTAATCTTAACGGGTTTTATTCAAACTTCATATATTGGTAAAAATGAGAGTACATCGAGCAAGTTTGTGTTTCAGGGTGCCAAGATCTAGATCAAAGTCAAAGTCAATTTTGCTTATTTAAAAAACACAAATGTCTTTGCTATAACGCCTTCATTTATAGATATAGTTTTTATCAAACTTCATATGTTTGTAAAGTATGAGAATGCCTTGAACCTGCTTGTGTATTAGGCTACAGAGGTCAACACTAAGTTATAGCAGTTTTTATCCTACAAAACGCCCATGCCATGAAATAATCCCACATATAGGAATTGCCCTTCAGTGGATGACAACTTATGTTATTTTATTGTCCTGTAATAACCTAACCCCCACTTTGCGTCAGAGTTTTTGTGTTAGTTCACCGAGATTAATTATTGCAGGATAATTACGGCAGGTATACGTGGTACACGGGAGTATTTGTATCGCTTTCGATACTTTGTTTATCTTGGACTCCAACTCTTCCTTTCTGATTTTGCGAATTTTCTTTCCTTTTTAGTCTCGGTAACTTTGCGGTGTTTACCAAGACGGTCCACAGAAAACCTTTTGTATATGCATTATGTGACGGTCAGCGGTTAAGCATGTCTGCCACAATGAAAATAATTTTAAAACCAAATTGATACATGAACGTGTAACATGCAAAATATTTATTATTACAATACCGTTGTAACGACTACTGTATACTGTATAAGGTATAAAAAATCACTGCACAGATATGTCTGACCTATTAAAGTCTTATCATCTTCCAGTCAATGTGAAATAACGATGAGTTGTTTTTTAGGTCCATATATCGTTTACGTTCGTAGGTTCCTTTTGTCTCCGTATGTGTGAATTGGTCTGTATAATTCATGAATCACATAACTTTTCAAGTAGAGTCACATGACTCTTATAAACAAAATGGCGACCAATATGAAGCTGTCGTCTTCCGTCTTACTGTATCCCTTATAGCTTACCATTCGCGAATTCAAAGTCATTTCAAGAGCATTATTCGCGAAATTATGTATTCGCAAATATGTCTGAAGAGGTAAATTCACAAAGTAAGCTATTCGCGAAATAAAAATGATTTACAGTACATATTTTACGATTCTCATATCAATGCTACTCCGTTGTAGTTTGAAATTTCTACTTTTGTTTTAGTTCTGTTAATTCAACAAGTATAGTTGCTAAGGTCAACCGAAAAAAATACTATATACATATGCATATTTTATCTAAGATTCGGAAATACCTTCGTATTGCCAACGAAATTAAATTTGTAAATATTTCAAAGTATTATATTTCAACATTGTGTGGTGCTTCCTTTATATCAATGCTTTAAACCCATAAAAATGTATGGTTACGTGATATCATGAGAAAGACTATATTTTCTTTGTAACAATATGTACCGGTATTGATCTTACTACAGGGAGTTTTAAATTGACTGGACGAGCAGGAGAAACAGTAGTATAGGAAATAATGAATTGCAAAGAAAAATGCAATTCGTTGTAAAAAAAAAAAACCTGAGAACAATAGATAGACTCTGCTCCAACGATAACTGCACTGACCTCTTTATATTTTATCCTAATCCGGTGTTGGCTTATATAGAAATCGCCTTGCCCATCAAAAACGTGTGTAAGATGTCATGAAACCACGGAATAAAATATTCAGTATTACATCCGACTGATGAAATGAAACATCCAATGTTAAGGTCAAATATCACATTTTATATTTTTTTAAATAACCGTTTACAATTTATGTAGTAAAGGTATGAGATAGGAGAAAATCTATATCAAAATATCGCTGAACACATTTATATATAAAATTTTGAGTTCTATGTCTGGTTTGAGTAATGTGGTCTACAGTCAAGGTTAAAAGGTCAATGTCTATAATAAAGCTGCTGGTTGGAGCTTGGGGAAGGGGTATATCTGTTGTAGCATCTACTCATTTTTATTTGTGTTTTTATTTTTGCATGATCGCTTATAAATTCGTTCCAACTAAATCAAGTCGTAAACTGGATATTTTCGTCTTTTCTTCTCAAATGATATATATGAAGTATTTCATAAGTATATATGCTGTACAAATCCGCAATAATTATATTCAGTATTGTTTATATGAAACTAGTTGTCTACGTTAGTTTGTTGATCATTAGCAGTTTCCCTGTAATTAACACATGCAAGTTTTCAGTAGTTGATTTCATGTAATGAACGTTCTTGTTCTCATTTAAGATTATTCTTAAAAAGAGGTTAAGATGTGTAACTTTAATAAATAGCAAATACACATCAAACGGAAGGAATGCCTTTATCAATTTAGCACTGTTTTGGTGTTTATGTAAAACGATTGTTATTTGAGATTATTAAGCACTGGCAAAATATGAGATTCATTCCAAAACCTAGTATGTATAGGAGTATACGTGCGATTGTTAAGTTCCAACACTGATTTCATAGTTTCAGTTTAAATGCAGATTCATTATTTCGATTGTCATATGAATTTTATTTGAATTATAAGATATTGTAACCAAATGTAATTAGGTGCATGAAATCACTTATAATACTGCAATATCACTAGTCAGTCATTAAGATGTATATCTCAAGAGTCATGGTGGTGACGTCCCAGTCATCTGCATAATATCCATGCAAAATCTTGATCAATTAACATTTAAAACACAGCGATCAATTGTCCAATATGTTGACACTTAAGTTATTGGAGAGTTGTGACATCTTATTTTAGATGATTGATATGCGGTGACAATAAGTGGTAACATTGCAAATCTAATAATCTAACAGCAAACAATTAAGTATAAAGTTGCATTCAAATTAGCGTCTAAACTGTCTGTGGACTAATTGATATAATATCATTGGAATCCCACAAGTTCAATATTAAAATCTAGAGAACTAGCGGTGTATGGATCTACCACATACTGTCAAGTGAGAGAGAAAACAACCCTGGTCCCAACGGGACACACATCTCCTTGATCTCAGTAGATAAACAGATCTACCACATACTGTCATGTGAGAGAGAAAACAACCCTGGTCCTAACGGGACACGCATCTCCTTGATCTCAGTAGATGAACAGTTTTCGGCTGATATTCATAATGAGTTGGAGCTGCATTATTTTCTTTTGAGTTTTATTGTATTCAAATGAGATACACGTGTATATCAATACAAACAATATTTATCTGAGATGAATTATATTGCTTATTCAAATGACATTGAAGATATCTTACAGGTAATTATATGAGATGGTCTATATTCAAAGATTGTGTGCTTTATTCATATTAGGTCTGTTAATATTGGTTTATTTCACTTACATGAATTTGTGTGTATTCATACCTTCTGTATATGATTGAGATGTGCTTTATGATCTGAATTGTGTATACCAGGTATGGTTTAGTATACATGTGTATCTAGGGTATAAGCTGTTGTACATAATAATGTATAATTATATGAGCTGTAATACATATAAATATATTGAAGTGAGTTGTAATACATATGTATGTTGATTTGAGTTGTAATACATATGTATATTGATATGAGCTGTAATACATATTTATGCTGATATGAGCTGTAATACATATACATTTATTGAAGTGAGTTGTAATACATATGTATGCTGATATGAGCTGTAATACATATGTATATTGATATGAGCTGTAATACATATGTATATTGATATGAGCTGTAATACATATGTAGATTGGTATGGGTTGTAATACATATGAATGTTGATATCAGCTTTTTTGTCTTTAAATGAGTTGTTATATATATATATATAGGTATGAAATGTTTCATATGCATATCAGGATTGTACCTCATTTTGACTGCGTATATATATATGTTCACTGTTTCAAAATCTTGAAGGAACGAAACAATGGCCATCAGCGAATACATATTGTTCTGAAGCGTGAACGATGCCATATTTGAACAAATATCAATCCGCCGAGCCTTTTTTCACTGCGTATACGGTAATATATTCGCAGTCAGAGCTTACTAAGCCCAAAAAGAGAGAGGTGAAAATATAATGGTATGAACTGTTATACATATATATTTATTGATATGAGGTGTAATACATATGTAGATTGGTATGAGTTGTAATACATATGTATGTTGATATGAGGTGTAATACATATTTATGCTGATATGAGCTGTAATACATATACATTTATTGAAGTGAGTTGTAATACATATGTATGCTGATATGAGCTGTAATACATATGTATGTTGATATGAGGTGTAATACATATGTAGATTGGTATGAGGTGTAATACATATGTATGTTAATTTGAGTTGTAATACATATGCATGTTGATTTGAGTTGTAATACATATGTATGTTGATATGAGGTGTAATACATATGTATGTTGATATGAGGTGTAATACATATGTATGTTGATATGAGTTGTAATACATATGTATGTTGATTTGAGCTGTAATACATATGTATATTGTTATGAGTTGTAATACATATGTATGTTGATTTGAGCTGTAATAAATATGTATGTTGATTTGAGTTGTAATACATATGTATGTTGATTTGAGCTGTAATAAATATGTATGTTGATTTGAGCTGTAATACATATGTATATTGTTATGAGTTGTAATACATATGTATGTTGATTTGAGCTGTAATAAATATGTATGTTGATTTGAGTTGTAATACATATGTATGTTGATTTGAGCTGTAATACATATGTATATTGATATGAGTTGTAATACATATGTATGTTGATTTGAGTTGTAATATATATGTATGTAGATATGAGGTGTAATACATATGTATGTAGATATGAGGTGTAATACATATGTATGTTGATTTGAGTTGTTATACATATGTTTGTTGATATGAGCTGTAGTGCTTAAGCAATGACTGATTTAGCAAATGTTGTTACAGTCCTATGGCACACATTTTTAAAAAACTTGTACAAAGCCCGGTGTTATAGGAATGTTGTAATATTTGTTAAAACATTCATTACTTATATTTACACTGTTATATAATATTTGTGTTTACTTACACGTAGTTGTTTCGAACATGTTTGCACAGCAAATCAAGCGTAGACAACAAAGAAATTGATGACATCACAAATAGAAAGATTGATGACGTCACAATAGAAAATGTTGTTACAATATTGTTAAAACATTTGCCTTCACAATTACAATTGCAAATGTAAATATATATGTATATTGATATGAGCTGTAACAAATATCGATATTGATATGAACTGCTCTACTTACAAACGTATGTATGACTTTTATTGAAAGAAACCCTGAAAATAATAACCTTTTGGCAGTTTTGTGTGATATCCGGAGGAAATTGACTGTTTATGACTTCATCTATATTACTCTTGATATTATTTCGGAATTATATATACTTTTTTGTGTGTACAAACAGGAATTGAAAACTTAATTTGCGAGCTTTCGGAAAGAACTGTTTCCCTTTTCAAGCAAAGAGTACAATAACCGAATGTCGGTGTTCTGACCGCTAAAATCAGCTCACTATCCAAAATAGGGCTAGTTAAAGTCAGCTGTGAAAAACATAGCACGACATTCCGTCCAAATGTACTCTAATACTACAGGTAGACGGAGGGACGAGTAAGTTGTTTACCCATTCCGCCCCTTATTGGATGTTAAAATAGGGTCATAAAGATGACTCAACTGGTGTCCCCCCTCGTCTCTGTTCATTGGTTCCCCTTCCTTAATAATCCATATCGATTCTTTAATTTTCCTCATTCTCCAGTTGTCCTCCCTTTCCAACACTTTGGGGTTGTTCCCGTCAATGATATGGTTGTGTATGTTGGCATGGTCTGTGAAAGCTGATTTGATAAGTTTTCAAATCCGGTTTGTGTACAAAACAAACTCAGTATATATCATTCAGACCAAACTGATGAATCTTATTCATTCCTAATATTTTTTTGAAATAATTTTAATTTCATGTCGTTTGCCGAAAGTTTTTTTTGTGTTTGTCTCGTTTGTATTAAGTAATTAATCTTTTTATTTGATATTATTATATGTAAAGTGATCACAATAAAAAATCTTTTTTGATAATTCTTGTACCAATATTCCTGCTTGAAAATTGCACAATACGCCTATAACAGTTTATTTTAAATGCAACACTTCAGATTTTGAATTTTTTCTATCTCTTAAGATAATGGAAAACCTAGTTTTAACGCCTGATTCCTCAATAATTATTCTCAATTCTTCGACCGTTATAATTGCAGTCGTTAGGCTATACTTGTAGAACAAGATGTAGTCAGAAAAGTTCTTAGAATTAGAAAAGGAAATGGTTAACCATACAAGAGGAATGCTTCTATTTATTGTAACTATTGTATACAGTTTCTTTTTGTTGCAATTCAACGACGTTGGGTAGAAACCTCGAAAATTAGGTAGATAAATCAATATTTATAAGAACAGTTAATGGCTCGGTGAGTGGAAATTAAGAAATGTTGAAGAAGTTAAATGACCATTTTTTATTTGTATTTCCTAGTTATCCTTATTTTGATATGTAATAGGATATTACCTTTGTTTATATTTTGCCCCTAGTTTAATCGATGTTGAGTTCGGATTATGGTTTTGTTGACCCTTCGATATTCTCTAATTTCCTTTTTTGATATGAGTTGTATACTTTTATATGAGCTGTTATACATAATGTATGCTGATATGAGCTGTAGGGCTTAAGCAATGAATGGTTTAGCAAATGTTTTTACAGTCCTATGACACACATTTTTATTGTTTAAAAACTTTACAAAGCCCGGTGTTATAGGACTGTTAAAATATTTGATAGAACGTTCATTACTTGTAATTACATTTTGATATAATTGTTGTACTTTACTTAGCTGTTTCGAATATTTTTTGAACAGCAAATCAAGTGTAGACAGCATTGGAATTGGTGACGTCACAATAGAGATTGATGACGTCACAATAGTAAATTTTGTTACAATTTTGTACCAACATTTGTCTCTACAATTCTTTACAATTGAAGAATGCAGAGCAAATGTAAATAAATATGTATATTGATATGAGCTGTAATAAATATCTATATTTGAGCTGTATTACATACAAATATATGTATGACATTTATTGAAGGAAACCTTTTGGCAGTTTTGTGAGATATTCGGAGGAAATTGACTGTTTATGACTTCATCTCTGTTCCTCTTGATATTGTTTGAAATGGTTTTAATTTCATGTCGTTTGCCAAAAGTTTTTTGTGTGTTTTTGTCTCGTTTGTATTTAGTGATTCATTCTTGTTATTTGATATTAATATATGTAAAGTGATCACAATGACGAATCCATTTTGATAATTCTTGCACCAATAACCCTGCTTGAACATTGCACAATACGCGATAACAGTTTATTTTAAATGCAACACTTCAGATTTCGAAATATTTCTATTTCTTAAGATAATGGAAAACCTAGTTTTAACGCCTGATTCCTCAATAATTATTCTCAATTTTTCGACCGTTATAATTGCAGTCGTTAGGCTATACATGTAGAACGAGATGTAGCTAGAAAAAGCTCTAAGCATTAGAAAAGGAAATGGTTAACCAAACAAGAGGAATGCTTCTATTTATTGTAACTATTGTATACGGTTTCTTTTTGTTGCAATTCAACGACGTTGGGTAGAGACCTCGAAATTAATATAGATAAATCATTATTTAGAATAACAAGAAATGACTCGGTGAGTGGAAATTAAGAAATGTCGAAGATAAATGACCATTTTTTATTGGTAATTCCTCGTTATCCTTATTTTGATATGTAATAGGATATTTCCTTTGTTTATATTTTGCCCCTACTTTAATCGATTTTGAGTTCGGATTATGGTTTTATTGACGATCGGTATTCTCTAATTTGTTTTTTTACAAAGTCAAGCCATGGAATTTTCTAACGGATATAATAATCAATTTATAAAAGGTTTTTCTTTCGAGAGTTAAAATAACATGCAATTATCAGTGGCGTTCAACATGATTGTTATCCCCCTACAATGTACTTATTATCATATAATATACTTATTCATATTATCAATCATTTTAAATTTTATCATACATAGAGGATCTTACACGAGTGTCGATGTAATATGGAATTTATTAAACGAGTTAGATAATTAAACTTTTTACGAGCCTTTAGGCGACTTACATATTACATTATTTATCGAGTTATCGAAAAGAACACATTTTCTGATCCTGATCTCGTTTGAGATACAATCGAGTTGGACTCGGCAATTTTATCTTCGTGTGAGTGTTGGTTCTTGTTCAAGCGATATACACTGAAAACATTGTGTCAAACTGTATATTATCTATACACTACTTCCTTATATATTTATATATAAAGTTCCTTTCCACGAAATCGTCCAACCAAACTCTGGGCCTGACGATTATTGAGTTTCGTTTTTTGACAAATAAAATAAACACGGAACTATTTTATGTGGTGTGATATCAAAAATCAAAAAGACAAAATATTTAAACAACTTGTTCTTGTTAGAGACTTTTCCATAAGCAAACGTTCTTCAATTGACTAAACAATTGATATCTTTAAAATTCGATTGATGCCATCACCTATCATGGTAGAATTTTTACTTTCAGAAATAATACTCGCAAAATGGGAAATCTTAATTTCTGCAGTATTATAATACTCTCAACCCCCATTATTAATTTGATCATACTACTGATGTTTGTTATGATCATTCAATATAATTGCAATTATAAATTAAATGCAATGGTCATACAATACCATTGCTGTTATAACATTCAATTGATTTTATAAAATATAACTTTCAATGTGATGGCCATACAATATAATTGTTATTACAAAATAAAACTGAAATCATTTTTCAATATACCTTTGTAATAACTATTATACAATATTACTGTAATGATCATACAATAACGTTGCTCTTATAAATGTAACTTATAATACGATATGATTCATCCTCTATTTTACCTTTTGTGTATTTTAATGTTGAGGTTTTATATCCAAACATGGATTTAGTAGTTTTTCTCTTTTATTCTAACTTAACATGTACCATAAGTATGTATTCTACCATCAATAAAATTACTGTAATTGAACTCTGATGTTGTTATTTTTTCCCAAAGAACAAAACCATTTGGAAGCACTTGAAAGTCAACATTTATTATATTCGCGGAACCAAAGAGAGGAAAAAACACCAACATATCGACAACGACATTGAGGTTGTCCTGAAATGATCGTATGTATCGATACGGAAACAGACCTCCCAACAGTGGTAGTACTGTGGTCTAAACAGATCTATATTTCATCCAAAAAAATGAAGATGATGTTCTTGAAAAGCATCAGTATTTGCCTGCAGCTGAACAGGGATTCTGAACTTTTCGACCATTTGCATGTTATCTTTGCACGTTGTCTTATTCACATATCAAAGAAATTACACATACGTCCATAGTAGGCGTACTAAGGAGCATGTTAAAAATGGATACAAAACAGTTATCAATGAGACCAAGATGGCCACCTTATAACTTGATCATAGCCTTCCATCCTGCATCTCTGGAATCCCTGTTCTGAACGTTTGTTTCGTCAACAACCGAATCTATCACTAAAATCTCGATATTCAGAGTACGCCCTTGAATCACGAATTAACTGCTACATTTGTGCATGTAAGCACCATAGGTCGGAGAAGCAGGGAAGCTATTATCAAGAAAGGGAAATTTTCTATCGGAAAATCGAAATCGTCAGATTTATCGTATAGCTTAGTAGTAAGCTGCCCATATTGGTCATAGTATAGATAAGAGTAAGCAGCTGATATAGAAAATATCTGTTGCGTCCTTAACTTTAAGTTCAGAAAAAGTCCAGTCAATTTCTGATTTAACCTCGAACTAGTTGCAACAGAATCTATTCTTTCATTTTTTGGTAGATGAGTATCAAACTAATAACAGAAAAAAAATATCAGAAAATATCAATGGGGGAAAGTGGTTTTTTGGCCTTCTAAAGGATCAGGTTAATTAAGAAAATCACACGTATAACCATATTTGAAATGTAATATCTACCTCATTTATAACACTGGACATAAGAATTAAACAGTATGTAAAAACCAACTAATATAAAAAACAGATATGCCAAAATCTTCCACCCAAGGTATTGTATTGAAAACATAGAGAACTGTCAATATGGCCGAAAGCATTTTTAACAAGATTATTTTGGCTTTTGTTGTCTTTTCAAATACAGAGAATGATATTAATTAAAGAGTAACTGTAGTGCAAAACCATATTTTGTGTATGGAAAGATTGCTAAATAGTAAGTGAGATAATTCACACGAAATTTTTTTTTTTGTAAAAATTACGAAGTTTTGACCATTTTTCTAAATTTCACACCTGAACGCAAATCAGAAAATCCCCGATTTTGCCATACGACCGGAAGTGACGTCACAACGGTGACCGCACTGCTGGACTTGTGTAGTCATTATATTAAAATTATATGAATCGTATCACGACTTGTTATTTGTATAGAGTCTTCTATTCAAGAATATGACACTTATTATATATCAAGGTTGTATGGAGTTCATTAATGACCCTACTGATAATTGTTGTATGCCCCAGGGGGCCGTGATTAGTGGTGAGGGGGTCGGGAGTTCCAAAGGTGTGCGGCACACGTGGTCATGATCACTCGACCATAAATCAATTATCGCCGGACTCGCTAACATGATTAACATGTTATTAACATGCACTTGATATGATTAGGTATTAATTTTCTCATATTTTATTTCATATAACACCGCTAAAACGGCGTGTGTATTCACTGATGGTCACGTTGATTGCATGCACATATGAGCAGGAACTGATCGTAACACCTTTTTTAATGCACGCTGAAAAATTTTAATTTTTTAATGCATGTCGGTCGGCTGTATAAACACAAAACTACTTAGAAACAACCTCAAACCACGGACTTAGATAGCTAAGTCCGTGCTCAAACAAACAGATAAGGAAAAGGATATTTGTGTTGCTTTAGACTACGGACTTAGCCCAATCTAATTCCGTGTATAGACTTAAGATTCAAAGAAGAACAGTTAGTAACGTCATATAGAACGACAAGACCAGCCTTTTTATACGTACAATACGATGTACGTATATTGGAAAATGAAAATATATAACTTTTATCAATGCTTTCGACCTGTATAAACTGTTTTGACTGGTATCACATTTCGACTTCTTTTATATCCTTATATATGTTTGAGAAATTATAGGTGTGTATTAAAGTTAACAGCTTTCTATCCATTGATAATTTATTTATGACTATGCAGTATAAAAAAAAAAACATTTCAAATCGTGAATATTGTAAAATAAATAGAATATGAGCGAAATCCTGATGTTACCTGTCTTCAGGCACATACATGTACATCGAAATAAAAATCAAGAACAATGTATTTCGAATTCTGTTTGAGAAAAAATAAGATTAGATCTTTGAAAACCCCTGTGTTTTACTGACAAGAAATGAACATGGAACATCTTTTGAAAATAAGATGAGAAGATTACTTAATTGGTTTTAATCACAGGCATTTGTGGCCAGGAGAATAGTCATCTAAATATATAGATAATTTGCAAAATATGAATAATTAAAATAAAATATAAAAACTGACTTACACAATTTTCTTTTTATGTTATTAATCATCTAAAACCACAATGAATGTAATTGCCAATTTTCAGCTTGATACGTCAAGCGGTTAAATTTCACATAAAAAAGGAGTGTCTGATAGTCGATTTTTTGTTAAATTAAACCGCTTGACGTATCAAGCTGAATTTTGGCAATTATTTTCAATACGGTTATAGATGATTAATAACATAAAAAGAAAGCTTGAAAATTCAGTTTTTATGTTTTATTTTAATTATCATATTTCGCTATGTTATCTATATATTTAGATGGCTATTCTCCTGGCCACAAGTGCCTGTGGTTTTAATCCGCATTTTATTCATTTATGTTAAAAATAAAATATGAAAAAACTGTGATACAGACATACCAGGGACGTATATGTGTATACTGTGTGAGTTGACACAGAGTATTACAATATGATAGCACATATCAGGGACGTATATGTGACATATACGTCCCCGCGCATATATATATGGGTCCATTAAATTAATTTGAACAATCAATAAACACTATATTTATGAAAGAATCAAAATAATGTTATTTTAATGACGATTTCAGATTATTCTCCCGACCCTCATATTATGGTACGTTCCTTAATTTCATTGTATAATACATTTTGAATCATTAATCAACCAGACGTACATATTACTATTATATATAGAGAGACATAGGACCTTATTTCTTGTGTTCCCGTTGTGACGTCACCAATACGTGTGCACAACTTTTAGCGGTTCGCGGTGCGCTTAATTAGCGTGTGGCAAAACAGGTAAAAAACCAAACTTCAACCTGTCGTAAATTTGTAACCGGTCGGCCGATTTCGATGCGGTTTTCGACAATGTGTTAATGCCGACACAACGAGTCCGATCATTTCAGTTTCTATTTGCACTACAGTTACTCTTTAGCACCAGTATCATTGCCAGTACTCATTTAATTTCTTAAAACATTACTTTCAATTTAACTTACTCAATGACCAATGTACGGTACATTCACATACGAAAAAAAATATCCATCATCAAATCTGGCAAATTGTGCTGAATTTATGATATTTTATGTCCAAATCGAACGATTTACCAATTTCTGAAGCATATTATTTAAAAAAAAAAAGGCAAGCAAATGAATTAAAGCATCTTATATCTATTTATGTATGAGCAACACTAACTGCTCATGCTAATTTTGGTATGATTAGTTTACAAATGCAGCCACGTTTTGATGTTGAAAACTACACCCCATGCATATTTGGCTCAATCCTGGAAAAATGGCAGAGTCCATGATTCTGAGCAACAAAAAAAGGATTTTTCTCCGCATTTGTTTTTCAATTAACAAATGACTTTGCCAGTAAAGCCACCTTAAATGTATGTAAATACTGAACTGTATTTGAAGTTTAACATTCATACTTCTTCGTAGTTTTATAAAAACTTAAGTATCCCCAATGCTTTGCTATAGGGGAAAAGGAAAAGAAAAAAGTCTAATTTTTTTAAATATAAAATATTATAAAATATACACTAATTTTCATTGTTCAAAATCAAGCTCAGTCAAAATTGCACGAAATGAGGATTTGATCAGCCTGAATTGGTTCACTTTTTCACCAAGATGACATTTCTGTTAAGAAAAATACGCATAAAAAATTATTGAATGAGTTTTAAGCAAAATCTTTTGATATTACCTAAATACAAGTTTCATAAATTGAGAAGTTGTTCAATTTGGACCTCCAAATAGCTCCAAATAAGCGCTAACGGTCAACTTCGACGGTTCATAAATGTTTATGAGTGAAAACAAAATCTCTGATATAAAATTATGAATTACAGATTACCTAATACAATGCAATTAAACTAAGCTCAAATGGACATTTATCTTCATTATTGGTATTTTTTTTATTCAAAATGACAAACGAAGCCATTATCGTCGTGTTAAAAATGAATATTGCCCATATTGACAGGTCAATATTCCTTTTAACTCCATAAGGTCGTATTTACTTTTTAACACATTTGTACTGTAGATTGGTTGGTCCTACCATACTGTTAAATTCATACGTCCAGTGTTACAAATGAGGTAGATATTACAATTCAAATATGGTTAAACGTGTGATTTTTTTACTTTTCCTGATCACTTAGAAGGCCAAAAAACCACTTTCCCACATTGATATTTTCTGTTACTTTTTTCTGTTTTAATTATGATGGTCATTAACCAAAAAATGAAAGAATAAATTCTGTTGCAATTAGTTCTAGGTTAGCCCCCTTTTTTGGCTAAATTGACTGGACTGTAAGCTGCCAATGTTGGTCATAGTAAAGATCGAAGTAAGCAGCTGATATAGAAGATATCTGTTGCGTCCTTAACTTTAAGTTCAGAAGGGTATATACGATCGTTGAAAGAAACAACTAATCTTGCTTATTGACGTTTTCCTTTTTTATTTTGTTTTAATTCGCTTTGTTCAAAACAAAGTTTGCTTAGCTTTCTTGTTTTAATCGTTACTTTAATTAAATTCAATTTAAACAATTGAACCATTCTGAATGAGGACAAAGTCAAAGTTGTTAAGATTCAAGCCAGAGTTAACAGATATGATCCAAGATACTTCATAATTGAAAAACAAAAATTAATTAGAGATAAACAAAAGGAAAGTAAACCAATTAAATATGATCCTGGTCAAAAACAGATTTAGAAAGAGAAAAACAAACGAAACAAGTTTTCAAATAGAAAAAATTATTGACACTTCCAACACATGTAAGTCTGTACTAAACATTGTGACTTCAAAACTATGATATGATATTTGACATGGGAGGGAGATTCAATCAGTTGAAAACTCCATGGCCGTGCTATAGAAAAAGGTATTTTTCTTTTTTTGAAGCAAAAAGAATAAATTCACGGTGTCTCGACTAAAGGAACAACAAGACCATCTGAGGTGAATATGCCGGATAAGGTTCTCTTTGATTGTTTTCATCATTACACGTGGTTTATACGTGTCAGTAACGAGGACCTAACTGAGACTGTAGGTTTTTTCCCCTTTTCCACTTTCGATAATAGTAAACAACAAGTTAAACATTTTCAGAGTGCTCAGCATGATGTGGGCCTATCGGAACTAAAACTAAACATTTAAATCGGGATAAATAAATGAAAAATGAAACCAGATGTGTAATTTGATTTTCTTTGAATCAAAAGAAGTAATCAACGCCTTATGAAAGTCCATTTACCGGCTACGAGTAGTCAGTCTACTGAGAATTACAAAACCAATTTGATCAAGTGATGAACTAGCATTGTATAAAAAACAGTTCAACGAGTTCTTCTCATCATCCCATAGCCATCATTTTGACCACTTAAAAGTAAGTTATGAAACAAATGTTTGTTACCATACGACATCTGCTGTCAACATGCATGTTCCTCACAACCTTTATTGTATTGATTTGACATAAAATACAATGTTATCCACATGCTATGAAATAAAGTTCAAATAAAAAATATTAAGAGCTTCTTAAGCACATTCTTAATACAGGAACAAGATTAGGAAACAAACTAGTATTTAAGTAAATCAATAATAAAATCTACCTGTGTGCTGTGTGATATAAAATGTCCCGCATTGCTTGTAGTGACGTCACATGGATTGGTAGTGGTCAGTGATTTCGTGCTGACGAAAATTTTGTTGAAATATTAAGCTAAAGTGATAACTGTGTGCTGAAAATGAGCAGTCGTGGTCGAGGAAGAGCCAGGGGTTCTTATTGTGGTAACAGAGGTCGTGGTCAGCAAAGTTTTGGGCCTAAAACTCTGGAAAATAGTTTTGCGAGTGTGGTATCTCGGGGTACAGGTGTAAAACATGGCGGAAGGAAGGACAGTACTCAGGTGGACAACGAGGGGTTCGCTACAGTACAGAGTAAGCGGGCCAGAAAAAATACAGGTGGACACGGGACAGCTACAGAAATAGACCTCTCCAGGTTTGATAGTCTGACAGTGGATGAAAAACTGGGAATAATGATGAGAAAACTATGTCAGTTGGATGGAATTCAAGGAGTCCTAAATAAGGTCAGTACACGTGTTGATAGGGCAGCAAAGGACATAATTAATATCAAAGGTGACCTTGATGATATGGACTATAGGTTGTCCTATGTGGAGTATAAGTCAATAGACATTGAAAGTAGAAACAGGAGGAATAACTTGCTGTTTTTTGGCTTGACTGAATCTAATGACAAGGTCGTGGAGGGTGGATGTTCTGGAGTTGTAAAAAACTTTATTGAAACTACACTGGCCATTGGTGATACTATGAGTATTAAACGGGCCCACCGGTTAGGCAAACCAACACGTGGTGTAAAGGCGAAGCCCCGCCCCCTAATAGCATGTTTCCGTGATTACACCGACATAGAACTGATCATGTCCAAAGTTGGTTTATTGAAAAACTCGGGTTATGGTATTGGTAGGGACTATCCTGAGGAAATCCAAAGGGCGCGGAAGTTACTGCTTGACGACTTGCACAAAGCTAAACGCGCAGGCAAAGAGGCGAGGATCGTCTTTCCGGCAAAACTGATCGTAAACAACACTGTTGTGCGTGATGAGTTGCCTGACTGGAGCCACATTCTGTACCGTAGGGGGAGGAGCAACAAGGCCGTGAGTGATCATGATTGGTCTGATGACAGTTCGAGTCTCGACGAGGACGACAGTGACGACTATTGTCCACCCTTTGATGACGCAACAACCTCATCAGAGCGCCAGGGATTGGCTAATGCAGAGCACAATATTGACATCGCGGGAGCTGTAGGCGGGGACAAGCACAGTGACGCAGAAGCATAGGACGACGCGGGGCGTGATGCACGTGTTACGAACTCGGTGAAATTTGTTTGTTTAAATTCACAAGGCCTAGTAACAAAACGTTTGAATAAATTGAACAGTGAGTTTTATGAAAATATTTTCAAATGTAACGATGTAATTCTGCTAACAGAATCTTGGACGTCAGAGTTGAGTGATTTAAAGGTAATAGATTTTGAATATCATGCATTACATAGAACCGAAAGGTGTAAAGGTTCGAAGCGGGATTCAGGTGGTTTAATTGTGTATTTGAGAAATACTATTGTACCAGGCATTGAATTAGTTGTCAAAGATTCCGATGATATCATTGTGTTGAAAATGGAAAAAACTTTTTTTGGTTTTGAAAGGAATGTATATCTGGTGTTATGCTATATTTTACCTGAAACTACCAGTAGACAGGCTTTTATAGACGTAGACACTTTTGACCGTTTACATAACATATTAGTTGATATTGTTAATAATGAAGAAGATACTTGTGATTTTATCATTACAGGTGACATGAACGCTAGAACAAAAGAGTTATCTGATTTTGTCGAAAATGATGTAAGTTACTTTATACCTATAGATGACGAATACATAGAAGACAGTATGGGTAAGCGATATTCACTTGATAAAGGTAGAGTTAACAGCAATGGTTTGAAATTGATTGAATTCTGTAAGTCCTCTGGTTTGCGTATATTGAACGGTAGAGTAGGAAAAGATGCGGGTATGGGATCGTTAACTTTTGCGAATGACCGCGGATGCAGTCTAGTTGATTACGTCATTTCAACACCTGAATTATTTTCATCAATTATTGAGTTCTATGTTGATGTACCTAATGCTTATAGTGATCACATGGCAGTATATTTTGAAATTAAGACGTTTATAGAAACATGTAGTGTTAACTCAGTTATTTCGGATGAAATTCTTTCAATGAAATATAAATGGAATCCTGCTTTTGAAGATGTATTTTTGCAAAATTTGCAGAACGATGATTGTATGTGCAATTTTATGGAAATGAAACGGTTATTGAATACAACTGAAATTAGTCATACAGATTTAAACACTGCTGTGAATAAATTTAATGAAGGTCTGTGTAAAGCCGCAACTCCTATTATGTCGCACACTATTTCGCCTCCTAAGGAGTATGAAACGCGTGGACATTCCCGCAATATCCCTTGGTATAGTGATACATGTGAGCAAAAACGGCATGAGTTTTTACATCTATTAAATATTTTTAGAGAAAGTAATTCTGATGAGAACAGGCGAAAAATGGTCCAAAAAAGAAATGAATTTAAATATGAAGCAAGGAAAAGTCGGATGTCCTACGATAGAAATAATACACAAAAGTTATTACGGGCTAAGGAAACTAACGCACGAGAATATTGGCGGTTATTAAAATTGTCTTGCTCAAATCCACAAAAATCGCACATTAGCGCTGATGATTTTGTAGAGTTTTTTTCGTCTGTTACAAATCCAGATGATCCATTTTTTGAGCCCGAAACTGAGGTTGTAAATTTTGTTGATAGATATGTCAATGGTGAAATACAGGTCATGTTTGAAGAGTTGAATTGTGATGTTGAACAAGAGGAAATAATGAAAGCCGTCGCTCAGTTAAAAGCAGGTAAAAGCGCTGGACCTGATTTATTAATTAATGAATTTTTATTGTATGGCATTGATGTATTGTTACCTTATATGCTGGTATTATTTAACTCTGTTTTTAAAACTGGAATATTTCCAGAAGCATGGTCGGAGGGATATATTATTCCTTTACATAAAAAGGGATCTCTGGCAGATGTTTCAAACTACAGAGGGATAACTTTATTGAGTGTAGTTGGAAAATTGTTTACGAGGGTATTAAATAACAGGCTTAATTTCTGGGCCGAGAAATACAAAGTTTACGTTGACGCGCAGGCTGGATTTAGGACCTGTCACAGCACCATAGATAATATCTTTATTTTAAATGGAGTTATCTCCCATCTTTTTCATTTAAAAAAGAGTTTACATTGTGCTTTTATTGATTTCTCAAAAGCCTTCGATTATGTGGTAAGGGACAATCTGTGGGTAAAACTAATCAAAGTTGACGTTAGGGGTAAAATGCTTGATATAATTAAATCTATGTATACTTCTGTCAAATCAAGTGTTAAAGTAAATAATGAAATTTCAGAAAGTTTCCAGTGCATTACCGGAGTTCGTCAAGGTGAAAGTTTGTCGCCTTTTTTGTTTGCTATGTATATAAATGATTTAGAAAATGAATTTATATTGAATGGTTTTGATGGTATAACAATTGAATATTTAAAACTCTATTTAGTTCTATACGCGGATGATATCACAATATTTGCCGAATCTGCTGAACAGCTACAGCAATGATTAGATATTTTGAAAGTGTATTGTAACACATGGAAATTAAAACTGAATGTTGATAAAACTAAGGTTATGATATTTAGAAAAGGCGGAAGATTGGCAAGTGATGTAAAGTTCTATTATGACGGTAGTGAAATCGAGATAGTAAATAAGTTTTCGTTTTTGGGAATTGTTTTTACTTCAGGGGGTTCCTTTAATGAGGCTCAGAAAACCCTTGCCGGTCAAGCTACTAAATCTATATTCAAAATGGAGAAATACTTACAAAATTTTGTTAATTTATTCCCCAAACATACCTGTGATTTATTTGACAAGTTGGTAATGCCCGTGCTCTGCTACGGTAGCGAGGTATGGGGATTCCATTCGACTGAGGATATTGAACGTGTTCACCTCAAATTTTGTAAAAGGTTATTGTATGTAAAGTCTTCTACACAAAATAACTTTGTTTATGGCGAACTAGGTCGTTTTCCATTAAAAATAGCACGATATTGTAGAATAATAAAATATTGGCTGAGGATAGTATGCGATTCACCTAACGATCTTGTTAGATCGGTTTATAATATATTGTATCAAGACACTGAACAGTTTTCTAAAAGAAATTGGGCTAGTGCGGTGAAAGAACTTCTTTTTACCAATGGATTTGGTTATGTCTGGTATATGCAGTCTGTAGGTAGAATTGAAGCATTTATGCATATATTCAAAATAAGAATTAAAGATATTTTTGTTCAAAATTGGAAAAGGGAATTATCTGGTTCTACCAGGGCAAGATTCTATGTTAATCTTTCTAATAATTTCGAATATAGATTATATCTCGACCTCGTCAACATAAAAAAGTTTCGTATAGCCTTAACAAAATTTAGAGTCTCTTCGCATCGTTTAAGTGTTGAGGCAGGTCGTTGGCACAGACCGAATCCTATTCCATACGAGAATCGTACATGTAACTGTTGTGGGGTCTTAGAGGATGAGTACCATTTCCTTATGGAGTGTACTTTATATTCTAATATAAGACATATATACTTTAAGAAGAGGTACTATTATCACCCAAATAAACCAAAGTTTCTTGAATTAATATCGTCTACAAACAGGTGTATGCTAAGAAATATTGCTGCTTTCATTTATAAAGCGAATGAAATAAGAAATAATTATTTGTTCAATTAAGAGTTACGTCCGCCCTGATGTCGGATAATTAGCACTGAAATTCATAATGTCACTGTTTTACTGTATATATTTGTGAAATGTATTGCATTGTAGAATATACCATGTATATGCAATGTATTTATGGCACAAAGGCATGTGTGTCTATTGCTGAATAAAGAATAATGTATAGAGTCTTAAACGTAATCAGTATAACAGTTTTCATTGTATGCTGGAATGCTACTGAGTAGTTGCTTCCCTTTGTACTTACTTTGCAATGTCTAAATGTTTATGGCATATAACCGGAGACACCACTAACGGCATGCTATGTTTAAAGGCTGGTTTTTATCACACAAAGATGTGATATAGATATCACCACAAAACCACAGTAAATCATATTTACTACAAACATTTTTGATAAGAAAATCCCGCAAAAATCAATCGAATATATCAGCTAATAAAGAAACGAGCTAATCAGGACAGGCATATAAAACCCGTGCGAAATATATTAATTTCACATTTAAACATATCGACGATTTGTTGTCTATAAACAACAAAGAGTTTACTGACCACGTCGATCGTATATACCCTTCTGAACTTAAAATAAAAGACACAACATACTTTTCTACACCAGCTGCTTACCTCGATTTCTATTAAACTATGACCAGTAAGGACAGCTTGATAAACTTGACGTTTTCAATTTTACGAACGTGAACTTTCCATGTCTTGATAGTTACATCCATGTTTCTCCAACCTATGATGTTTACATGTCGCAGCTGATTCGTCATTTTAGGTCTTCAATTTCAACAAATTTTATTTCAAAAAGAAAAAGGATTGAACAACAGGCATAGCCTATATTAGTTCTCTCCAAATAGCAACAATGAGCATATACACAATGAGATATAAGTTGAAGTAAGGACAACTTTTAAGTATATTCATTTGATTTACTTTTATTATAGTTAATGTAATTCATTTAATTTATTTTTGTTCAGAAAAAGGTAAACCCTGTATTCATGCCTGGTATCCTTCCACCTATGGGATACAGACCAGAAACGTCCATAACAGCAAATAGCTGCTGGTCATCCACCTTTAAGTTTTAGGTACCAGCCATGGATACAGCATTTAAAGTTAAACATATATGAGATTTAAGAAAAGCAATATTTTGAAGATATATAGCTAGCGGAGTTTCACTAATTTACATATATATGAGATCATTTAATCTTAAATGGAGATATCAATGAATGTTGAGTGATATATGGAAGTTTAAAATTTTGAATAGATTAATAAATAACAGTATTGTATAAGTAGAAATATACAATTAGTATTACTCCGCTAAGATGTGGTTGTCCTTACTATTATATACTAGTCATTACATAATATAATACATAAAATACAAAACATATCTATATCGGATATAAAGATGGTAAGGAATTTTTTGGGAGGTTGTGAGAGTTGGGGGGGGGGGGGGGGGGGGAAGGGGGAGGTAGCTTCTTAGGGTAAGAAAGATGTAAAGAGAAAGCCATACATCAGATAAATTGGTAATTTCTTAATGGATTGCTGACGGTTTACTATATGGATTACGGAATAGATTATCATATGTTGAGTGATAAAAAAAAAGATAAGTTAAACAAGTTAACAATTAATCACACTAGCAAATATACATGTATACAACACTGGGAGTTAGAGTCTATTTGTAGCTCTAATAAATTCTGCAGTTGCCTCAAAGATAGACATATTTGTTTGATGATCACAATCACCACAACCTGATAAAAGAATATCCAAGTTGAAGTGGTTGTGATCAACATCAAATAGTTTTTCTTTTAGTATATCATTATCAAATAATGAAATAGTAATGTTTCAGTAGAACGTATAACCTTTCTATTAATCTTAACTTAAGATTACAAATATGCATACGTAGCAATCAGCTTAACGGATCATGTGCAGGAATAGGCAACAACACGTTTCGACATTTTTAAAACCTTAACATTTCCTGAAGATAAGCTCTCCTGTGACTGTTTGACATGGCAACAGATGTTAATGGCAGTAGAAGTAGGAAAACACATGTCTGGATCATGTAGGATAACAAAATAAACATAACCGATTTAAGTTTGAAGACAGTCCATATGACGTTTAATTGTAGATTTAATTATATAAAGAAAGCGGAATCCCGAAAGCGACGAAACTAGCACAAAAACGTTCAGCATTTAACATTAATCTTGAAATCATGAAATTTAGGGAGTCATGTAAAAAAGAATATGTGTAGAAGAAGAAGATCAAGTGTAGACAAAACACATTTTTGATATATATACAACGATGTAATGTTACAGCAATGGGATGGTGCTAATTATTACTATAAATTCTATATAAATAGCAGGATGGGTACTGAAATATAACAAGGCCAAGCCACCATCAACTTTCGGTTTGTATATGTTTTAGTAGTTTAACAAAGCCGGCGTTTCCCGAGATAAAACACCCACCTACGGCCAATACCTGGCACTGTCCGACGAAGGCCTCAATCCCGCGACCCTATAGTGGAGGGAAAGCAATAGCAGAATGGCAGACCCCGTCATCTACAATAAAATAACTGTTCTGTATACATTAGTCAAAAAGTGTAAACAAAGTCTCAATGATTCTTTCACATCGTACATTCCGATACTGCAACAGGAAGTTCTTATTTACGGATTTTGTTTTATACTTGGTATTTCACTACATGATATAAAGGTCGATGTTTTGTTTAATTTTTTTCATTTCACTTTTATTTATATCGACGATGTGTTGCCTGTAAAAACAAAACGTTTGCTGACCACGTCGATCGTATATACCCATCTAACTTGAAATAAAGGACGCAACAGACTCTTCTGCATCAGCTTCTTACCTTGATCTCTACTTAAACTCTGACCACCATTGGAAGCTTACTACTAAGCTATTCTTTATTCGTTGCGATTTTAATGTTCCTTTCGTGATTTTTCTCTTTATTAATAGTGTTTTGCCTGCCTCTCCAACCGCCAATGGTGTTTACATGTCGCAGTTGATTCGTTATTCAAGGGTTTGTTTTAACTATTGAGGTTTTCGTGATAGATGTTAAATGCTGGCAAACAAACCTTCAACATAGGGATTCGAAAGACGCAGGTTGATCAGAACTATGAGCAAGTTTTATGGTCCCAATTTTTGTCTCATTGAGAAATATTTTGTATCTTTTTGTGATATGAAGTTGGACGTTTTAGTGTGTTTACTTTTGTGGTAGCAGTAACCAGTAGCGGGATATTGCCATGGGTGATTTTTTTGTTAAACTGCTAACCCCTGTAATATGACGTGTAAAAAAATAATATTTGCATGATAAAATGGACCATGTGGGCTTCACATTTGTAAAAAAGCAAAAAAAAAATTGATTTTGGTTTGAAATTACGTTTTTCGCTTTTTTGACAGGGAGTCTACACATGAAATGCTAGCTTTACAGGAAGTGAAATTCTCACAACAGCAGATGACTGGCGTTAGCTAAAAATCTAAACAAACGACCTATGCTGGGACAGAGATAATTCTGTAACCAAGATAGTTACCTTTAATTTTAGATAGAACTTAAGAAAAACATTCCTATCTGCATAGGTCTTATTTTGTGTCAAAAGCATTGATTTTTTGCATTTTGATGTGGTAGCCATGGTTTTCACACAAGTGACATTCATAGGAAACATCAATGTATACACTTCATAGTCTTTTTTATGAATTGGAAATGATATACAATTTACAAAAATGTGTACATTTACATCTATGCAGTGTACGGTAAAATCTCTGTGTTGACAATTCTCAGGCATTGGTCTTTTTTTCGTTCAATCTCTAGATCTTCTGTACACAGCCACCTTTGATTGACAATGATGACTCGGTTCTCATTTCAAGGACTTGATGTTTATTTGGATGTGACATCGGGTTTAAATGGCGGATATCGTCAATGAAGCAGAAGACGCTTACTATTCCAGAACACCTTGTCTTATTCTTTTAGGTTAGTTTTACAAGGTGGCAGTGTACAGTAGGATTATTTGGCCGTGATATTTTTGTACAATGAATAAACCCTATAATATTATGTGTATCAAAATCTAAAAATAAAATAAGCAGTAAAATTGGCATGAACATGATAAAGTTTACTTTGTGGGCTTCACATTTGAAAAACAAAGAAGAGTAAATTTGGTTAGAGATTAACATTTTGGCCTCTCCGAAACTGGTGTCTACACATGAAAAGCTAGCTTTACAGGAAGTGAAATTCTAACAACAGCACATGAGGGAAAATAGCGAAAAATCTAAACGTACGACCTATGCTGGGACACAGATAATTCTTTAACCAAGTATGTAATCTTTAACTTTAGAAAGATCTTAGGAAAAAAATTCATATTTGCGGGGGTCAAATTTTGGGTTAAAAATAGTGTTTTTTTGCCTTTTTTGGTTATTTTTGATGTGGTTACCATGGCTTTCACACAAGTAGCATACATAGAAAAAACAAGTTTATACACTTCTCATTTCTTTATTTGTATTGGAAATAGCATGTCGTTCACAGACATATATAACATGTTTATTTTGTTTTGTTAGGTCATAATTCTTTATCTTTTTTTCTGAGACATATGGCTTTTTTCAGAATCAATTGATTTCACTGTAATTTGCTACCCAAGGGTTTCTATGTAAATCTTTCTATTTCGTTCATATTTTGCCCCTTCTTAAATCGATGTTCAGGCTTTCAATTTCCGAGTTCTCGATGTTTTGTTTATCTGGTATATTACTATGGCTGTTGGTTTGTTGTCACTAAGCAGGTTCTTGATATGAGAAGTTGACATTACCAGCATTTGACAAAATGACCATGGCTATCGCTCGGAAGCAGTGGACACTTACCCTTCCGGGATATCTGGTCTTCTTCTTAATTTTGTTTTGCTAGGCATGTAGACATTTAATTTGTTTTATTTTAATCCTTTAATACTTTATTTTGAGATCTAATTACATATATATGCTGAGACTTTTGTATGTTTTTGTAAGCAGTTTATTACTAGATAGTTACATTTGCTCTCTATTATACAATATAAACATTACCGACAATGATGCTTTTAGTTCGAGTATGAAAGCAAATGTTCTCGCATTATAACACGTGGTGTACTAATGACTCAAAAATCAACCTTTTTCAATGAGAGTCTTGTCGCTTTACTTCGAATAACATGGAGAACGCTCAAACGATTAATATTAATCACTGACGCAAATTTTATTCAAATTTGTGCTGTCCCGCTGATATCGTTTAAATGACGACGTAAATACAAGCGCAGGTAAAAAATCACGTATTGGTGAAAACATTAATAAGATTTACAATTGTTTAATTTAAATTAAAAACCTGACTTGCAATCCTTATATATAAACCATAAACTCTAGCCTCTTTTTCTAACAATCATTTTTTGAAATAGTTTATTTGTATTATGTCGTTGACATACGGAAATATGTCTATTAAGCCTCTTGTCAAACTGATGTTCACAAAGTTGTAACAGCTTTCAAATCCTTTTAAGATTTTCTTACCTTCATCCTGATCTGGTCCTTGCATGCGTTTAGACCATGACTGATTTGGTCTGTGTATGCATTTACACCATGCCTGATTACACATGTTACTTCAACAGTAGTGCACTTACATGTCCATATACCTATTTACTTATTATGTAACACAACGGATAAGGGAACAGTTTGTAAACCAAACCTTCCGTGTACAAATTATAAGCTAGTTGATCCTACTTTATAGAATGTTTCTTTCCTAAGAGGTCCACATGCTGTTTCCTGCTTCGCATTAATGCAAACCGCAGTAATATTAAACCACTCACTTTTCTTGTTTTTCTTCTAAAAAGACAACTGTAAATTTTGAAAAAAAGACATTATGCATAGGTCGACTCAATGATTTTTTTTTCAAGTTGTTACTTTCAATAATTTTAGTAATAAATAAAATTGCAAGAAACCATCCAATTTCATTTGTGTTTTAATGAACAAAAAGCAGGTAGGAGCATGCGTTATCATTCAACATTTTGAATATTAAAAACAAATAATATCACGCCTGACAAACAAACGTGGTCCAACAAACGACATTCACCAAGCGAGAATTTAGGATCAATCCTTGGAGTAAATATCACGTTGAGGTGATACATCCTCCTATATCGGTACACATTACTGTTTTTTTTTTTCATTTTATTGTGTTCAGTTTAATTCTTACAAAGAGGAACTTATGTTAATAATATGTGCAGTTAAAAAAAAGGGGGGGGTGGGGTGGGGTGGGGTTGGGGGTGTTGGGGGGTGGGGGTGGGGGTGGAGTCAAAAAGCGATTAGAAAATACTGAGGCGTCAAACAAACCATAGTCCGGTCTCAAAATCGATCAACAACTAATTACAAAATATAAACAAAAAGGAACGATTGATACAGAGAGTCTTGAAAACATGCAAGAGAATGGAACTGGTATTCCGAAAGGGTAAGATTCTTCTGCTTCATCGACGACACTCACCATGAAGATAAAATTCATATTCAAATAAATATCACGTCAAAATGAAAACTGATGGTTTTATTTTCGATAGTATCAAGTAGGCATACTGATGAACTTGTTAAAAATTTGAATTTAAAAGATTGCAACCATATAACTTGTCCATAGTTTTTGTCAACCCGACTCTCCCGAGCCCCTTTGCTATAAGTTTGGTCGTCAGCGGCCGACATATATCACGAACCTATGTTAGGAGAAAAGAAAAAGAAGAAACACATGTTCTTAAAGGACAGTGTTTGTAATAATGTAAATATAAATATAAATGTTTTTTAATCAAGACATTGATCCTATTTAAATTTATAAAGGGGATTATCCAATTATATAGTTTTAATTAAAAAACACTTTAAATATGATTAATGAAATCTATATCGCAGTTGATTCGTTATTCTAGGGCTTGTTCTAAATATCGTGATTTCCATGATCGATGTCGACTGCTGACAAACAATTCAACAACAGGGATTCGGGAGAGGCAGGTTGGGCAAGTTTTAAGGTTTCCATCTTTGTCTCGTTGAAAAATATTCTATATCTTTGTGTGATATGAAGATGGACATTTTTGAGTATGCTCATAAGTATGATTACTTCTGGAGATTGACAATGACTCGGTTTTCATTTCGAGGACTTGATGTTTACTTGGATGTGACAAAGATTAACATGGCGGGTGTTGTCGATGAAGCAGAAGACGCTTACTCTTTAGGACACCAGGGCCCTTATTCATGAAACCGTTCTCATGCTCAAGACCGGATTCTGTGCTCAAGCCAAATTTCTTTTTTCCGGATATAAATAAATAATGAAATAATATTTTGCCAAATATTTGGAAATAATTTGTAGAAAGTGAGAGCCAAATACTGTTTTCTTTGTTTACAATTTTTTTTATCGTTTGACACGATTTAAGTGGGTTTCAAGAAAGCTGACTTGAGCATGAGAACGGTTTCATGAATACGGGCCCTGGTCTTATTCTCTTTTAGGAGGGTCTCCATGTAAATCTTTCCCTTGTTCAAATTTCGCCTCTGGTATAATCGATTTTGAGTTCGGATTATTGTTTTGTTGACGCTTCGTTTTTCTTTATTGTTTGTATTTCGCTCCCAGTTTAATCGATTTTGAGTTCGGAATATGGGTTCTATTGATTTTGGTATTCTTTTTTTAATGTTCATATTATGCCGTTACTCCTAGGGCAATTATATTGCTTGATGCAAATGCATCATCGACCACCTCACTGGTTTCAAAATGGCGGTGTTTGACATTTCAAGGTTTGTTAAGGTTGTCAACGATTAACCGGTCAGCCGGTTAACCGTTCGTAACGTCAGTAACCGAATATTAATATCAGTAACCGGTTTATCGCAAATGTTAAAAATGTTTAAATAAATATGTGTTTTAAAGAATTAAACTGCTTTCACATGTCATTCATAGACAATATGAATGCAAACTGGACAAAGGCAATTTCATTGAAGCACGCTATGTTTTGATCCGGTTTGCCAACCCTACGTTTTTAAGATTCATGAAATCGTCAAGAAACTGAAAAATCATATAATTATCAGTTGATTGAAAGAATTATGTCTAAAGAAGTTTTTTATGTATATGCTCAAGATCTATGTATATTGCTAGCCAGACATAAAGTGGATGGATCAGCTTTTCAAAATTGATCAAAAGTCAAAAATAAAAGAGTTTGATATTCCTCTCTGACTTTTTCGTCAGACATCTTTTTATCTATCATTATAAGTACAAAACCTAAACAAATTTTGTGATATCACATTCAAATAACTATATGGACAATATGTTGTATTTATAATTATAACTAAAAGCTTAACTGACTGCATCGATTATATAATAAGTATACCTCATATCATAACTTTGTGTGAAAAATAATATATGCTGTCTCATCATAAATGTCATTTTGTCGTACTGTACCGTTAATGATAATTCAGTTATACTGTCATCATGTATGGCATTACAGACAATGGGCTAAACGTGAACATGCTGAATTAGATTCACTTTCAGAGTTGGTTAAATCTATCAGGTCCTATATTCAGAAAAGAATAAGCAGTTTGCGATACAAAATGAACATACTTTGTGAAAAACACAACAAAAGCTAGGTTGAAATATACTGAGGAAGATATATTGCGAACTAAATATTTGGACAATAAGCTGTTTTTATAATTATAACAAAAAGCTTTACTAACTGCATCGATTATTGAAAACATCGATTACCGATTATCGATTATCATCGATTATCGATTATTGAAAATTGAATTCCTGGTTGACAATATCTTTGTTGTGTTCGGAGGAAAGATTTTCCAACAGAATGTTGGCATTCCAATGGGCACTAACTGTGCACCACTTTTGGCTGACTTGTTTTTGTTTTCATACGAGGCTGAATTTTTCGAGGGGCTTATCAGGACGGGTAACAAAAACCTTGCCAAATCTTTCAATTTCACTTTTAGGTATATCGACGATTTGTTGTCTTTAAACAACAAGAAGTTTGCTGACCTTGTCGATAGTATATACCCTACTGAACTTGAGATTAAAGACACAACGGAGTCTCCTACATCAGCTTCTTACCTCGATCTTTACTTAAAGGATTTGTGCAACGAAAAATGAAAATTTTATATTTGGTAAAAGTCATGTTTTAAAACCATATTCGAACACCCAATCTTGCAAGCGTGGTCTGGTTACTTTGTGGTGACACGTTTATTAGGTCATTTTCATCAACCTCTAAATTATGCATATTTTGTGACGCAGAACGAGGCCACTCCCCCTGTGACGTCATCTTAGTCCGGGAAAATCAAGCTATCGCCACATTACACTGTTTGCTTACATAAACCTTGTTTATGTATAACGTGTATAACAGCAAATAGTGTTGTGATAGTTACATACTGATACATACATTACATACAGTATACTTTTTAAAACGAAAGTCCATGCAAACTTTTAACTTGTATTGGCCAAAATGGTGTTTTGTGGGACATTTGAATGCCAATTTCGTTCGTCATTCCGAAGAATATAGTAGTCAAGAGATCGACACCCTGTCGAAACATTACAAATCACGGGCGTGCCATTCACAGGGGATTAGTGATCTAACACAAGCGTGACACTAATTAGTTGATTGGTCAGTGAATTCACCTTGATAAGACAGGTAGATGGTAACATTTTACCTTTATACTGCTAAATATACTGACATCAGTCAGGACGACGAAACCCGTACCAAGGTCATAAAAATGATTCACACGTACAGCAGGCAACCAACTTTATATTTATACGAATTTGACGAAAAAAAGCAGAATTAATGTTTATTTCCAAATTATTTTCGCATTTTACGGTACGTGTAAAATACTATGTAATCGGGGCCTAATTTCCAAATTATTTCATTTTAATGTATATTGAAAATTCCATGTAGAAGATTCCGAAAATAGGATGCAATGTAAATGTAACATTATGTTATTTATTTTTGTTTTAGTGTTTATATGTGGGTTATAGAAAGCAGAGACGTATACAGCAAATAACTGAATAATAACTTTTTTTTTGTGGTTGGGGGTCGATCGGAACGTCCAGGGTGTCTATATCCGAGTTACAATAATAAACATTTTCTTCATATTAGATATTACTTAATTTCTTCAGCTTTATCTTTGCTAGTTACCTAATGCGAATAACTCCTGAGGTCATCACAGGTGTGAAATGACTTACCTGATATATCAAAGGGACGCGCGGCGGCCGGTAGATGTAAAAAAGACGATCGGTACATGCAATTATAATCTTATACATCTGGTAAATTAACACATTAGGAAAGGTATACAATAGATTGATACCCTGTCAAATTATCTCAGATAATAATTAAATGTACACTGCGATGTACATTATTTCGCCCACTATACATATATTTTGTATTCTTTGGAAAAATATGAATTAGAAAAAAAACGTCGCTAGTGCAATCGTTGCGATTGATAGGTAAAAACTGTCACCGACATGGAACTTAATAAAGAAGCGATATTTCCTTCTTCAAATTCCCGAATTATTCCACGCAGAGATCGATACGGGAATACTATCGAAAGTCCGGGCTTTCTGAGGCAAATCTAAGATGGGAATGTTCCATACGACACCCGCCTGGAACTACCTTCCGGTCGAGGTACCTAGACGGAAAAATGAGCCGAGTCGTTGCGAAGGTAGTTATTCGTGTCCTACTATGCTTTTCCTGCTTGAAATGTGACGAAAATGTTCTGAGTAAGACCAGTTGTATGAACTATCATGTGGAGTACTTATTCCCCGTTTCTAATTCCATGAAAACTTAACATATAATTCTGAAATGACGACGTGGAACTATTCTAGCTCACCCGCCATATTGGTTTGTGCTAATATAAAAACATTAACAAAATTTACTCCTATCTACTGGTTCATTATACCAAGTTCCTCATCATCATTATGACCGACGAGAATGTGAAATTGCCTGGTAATGTTCAGAAAAGTCTCCTGACTCTCCAAAACATTACTGACTCCACGATGATCCAAGAATTAGTAACACAGTTAATGGTAACTCACTGATCAAGGACAAATTGGTATCAAGCATTGGTATTACCCCTCTACATCAACAAGTGAAAATGCTAGAAAACAAAGTTGATGATCTTGAGCAGTACTCAAGAAGAAATTGTCTCAAGTTTAGGGGTTTACCAGAGACTGAAGACGAAGATACTGATGAACTTGGGTTGTCTGCCTGTAACACTACTCTGGGAGTTGTGGTTACCCTAAATGACATAAGTCGCAGTCATCGGATGGATCCTAAGTCTGCAAAGTATCCACGTGATATCATCGTAGGATTTTTTTCCTACAGTACGAGGTCCTTGGTGTTTGATGCGAGATTTCCCCTGTTTTCATCCCGACGAAGTTCCACTTCTCCCGAGAGTGATCACGATCCATCTGTCACTAATAAAACCCGCCTATATATAAATGAGGCCCTGACAAAACAGAGAACTGCTGTGTATGCTAAGCCAGGTATCTTAAACGACAGAATCTGATCTCTGGCACCTGGACCTATGATGGAAGTATTGCTATCCGCAACCAACACGGGAGAAAGACCCAGGTGACTTCATTGGATGAACTGTCTACATACCCTGACCCCCCTCCGAATGTTGGTAATAGTACTCTTGACCGGCCCCAAAGTGGTCATCGTGTGGATACAGTGAATCCCAAGCCAGGTTCCTCCTCCTCCGCGTCTCATAAATCTAGCCACTGGTCTTAACTTGACATATCAGTATGGTGTGTTTTACCTGTATTTAAATGCAAACAACAGTAATATGTATTTATTTAACAGCATAGAAAGTATTTATAATGGGTCTATACATAACCATTTGAATACAGAGGTGAATAATGCATTATGTATGTAGAGTATCCTCCATTGTATCAGAAATAAGATAAAAAAATTGGTCTCAAAATCAATTTAAACGTGCCGATAATAATAATCTGTTATTATCTAGTCCCTATTTATACCCCCCCCCCACCAACCAATATGAACACCATATGACTGTCTCTATCGTCATATAAATACTATTTGTGTTTGCTACCTCTACACAGAGCTATATGTTAACAATAAGTGGTTCTTGCATAATTATAACTTCTTTTTGTTCCTATAAGTTGCACAATTAGTTGCGTACATGTATGCCTATATGTATTTTCGTAGTATATGTTTATATATTTCTACCAATCAACATAACATTATGTTGATCTCCGGGGATCCATGTACAGTGTACATATGCTTTCATCATTTTGTGTAATTATATAATTATCATACTTGGGTATCAGCTACAATGTAATGCATGTTTGATGACTTGAGTAAAAAGTATGTATGTGTACTAACATGCTACGTATTATGTAAATAGTTACCCAACTGAATTAATAAACTCATCAAGTATGTATATATACCTAATCATGATTATTCAGTATCCTGTGTGACGCTGTAATGATCAACAGCTAAATAACAAACCTTGCGTTCTCATCAAATCAGTAACAAAAAACTCATGTTTATTCATAATGATTAACTCCACAGAACTGGCCGTGTATATCATATGTCATGTCCACGTGTCTATTTCGTTACACATTCCTTTGGCCACGTGCGTGTACACGCGTACATATACTTCCATACTAGTGATATGACCCATAGACCCTTTATAGTGACATGCATATACCGTGTCGCATAAGGATGTTTGCAATGAATTGTTTGTATATATATATTTGATGAATAGTGACAAAGATAAACCTAAAATAAAACTATTTTCTGGAGAACAGTCATTGTCCCATTTCCGTATACAGTAAGTGAATAATCAAAAAAGAAGCAACCGAAACATGTACTACATCTGTATAATAAGTAATTTAACTATGCTATGAGTAACAGATAAACCGATACATCTACACCAACATCAACGTATGTATTTTAACAAATCTATATAGAGTTTCTCATTATTTCTTTACATTATTATATTTTTATTATTGTTCTCCATGAGATGCAGGGTTGTCCAGATTGCTTATAAATGTATCCATACGTTACTATAGCTGATACTGAATGTTGTTTTTTGTTGAATTGTTGAGATCTATCTTTTTCCCCCAACCACCCTTTTCGGATTTGTGTAATTATGTGTCATGTTTTTTATGTGTTTTATGTGTGTGTATTCGCCACTACTTATTTTTATATAATTCTCAATAGTTCCAGTCTCTTCACATCTTCATCCTTTTGCAGAATGCTTAGATATACAAATAGATACTCAGCTCAGGTGAAAATTATATTAAATATAGTGTGTCGATAATAAAATACGAATAGCATCAGTAAACTGTCAGGGCCTGTGTTTGAAGAACAAGAGACAAGATGTATTGAACTACCCGAAAACACATTATAGCAACTTTGGTATCATTTGTCTTCAAGACACTCACTTTACATCGCAACAAGAAAAAGCTATAGAAACACAGTGGGGTCTACGTGTTTGTTCAACTCCTTTCAATCGAATGCCCGTGGAGTATGTATTATGATTAATAATAACTTTGAATACCAACTACATAATAGGAAAGATGATGGTGTTGGAAATATGCTAGCTCTTGATATAACAATTGAAAGAAACAGAATTACACTAGTAAATATATATGGCCCAAATAATGATAAACCAGATTTTTATGAAAATGTAAGAAAAACAATAAGAGATTTTGAAAATACTGAATGTATAATCTGTGGTGATTTTAACCTTGCTCTTGATCCTGAAATAGATACACATAATTATAAAAACATTAATAATCCAAAAGCTAGAGACAAAGTTACAAACCTTATAGAAGAATTTTCCCTTGTTGACTGTTTTAGAATAAACCACCCTGAATATAAGCGCTATACATGGAGAAAAAACCCTTGAAACAAGCTAGACTTGATTTTTTTCTAAAATCTGATAATCTCATGAATTTAGTAGAACAAACACACATACACGCAGGATACAGAACAGATAATTCACTGATAACACTAGAATTACAAATCAACAATTTTGACAAAGGCCGCGGACTATGGAAATTTAACAACAGTCTATTATATGATACACAATATGTTACCAAGATAAAGCAGAAAATTTACGACACTAAAATACAGTATGCTTCACCAAGATACAACAAAACATAGGCAATATTTCTGGAACTGACAATTATTGACCAGCTCTTTTTAGAAATTCTGCTTTTAGAAATTAGAGGACTTTCTATACAATATGCTTCAAATAAAAAAAAAACTCTAGTACATTAGAAAAAAAAATAAAAGAAGATATTGATGATATTGAGAACAATAACTTGACACTAACAGACACACTTATTCTAGAACTTGAAAATAAAAAAAATGAACTAGAAAATATTAGAAAAGAAAAACTAAAAGGAAACATGATAAGATCAAGAGTAAAGTGGATTGAAGAGGGAGAAAAGATAACAAGATTTTTCTGCAGCCTTGAATCGAAAACTTCATAAATAAAACTATATACAGTCTTGAAAAAAATGATGGAGAACTCAACACAAACCAGAGTGAAATTTTGAAAGAGACGCAGTTATTCTACAAAGGCCTTTATTCAAAACACTCCGAACACATTGAGTACATAGACTTAAATGAATTTCTTAAAGATTATGATTTTAACAAACTTAGTGATATCCAAAAGACAAGTATAGAAGTGGAGTTGAAAGAAAAAGAGATTTTATTTGCTCTCGAAAACATGAAAAATAATAAATCACCAGGATCAGATGGATATATTTCTGAATTTTATTAATTTTTTTGGCAAGACCTTAAACACTTTATTGTAAGATCTCTCAATGATGGCTATTAAAATGGACAACTATCTATTACACAAAAACAAGGTATTATTATATGTATTCCCAAAGGTAACAAACCAAGGCAATATCTAAAGAACTGGAGGTCTATCACTCTTCTTAATATAACTTACAAATGAGCTTCGGCATGTATTGCAAATAGATTAAAATCAGTTTTAGATTCTGTAATTTCCAAAACTCAAACAGGATTCTTAAGTGGAAGATACATTGGGGAAAATATTAGGTTAATTTACGATATAATGAAATATACTGAACAACATAATATTCCTGGACAACTTATTTTTATTGACTTCGAAAAGGCCTTTGATTCTGTGTCCTTGGATTTTCTTACGAAAGTATTAAAATGTTTTAACTTTGGAGCGAGCATAAGGAAATGGATACATGTTTTTAATACAAATACTTCTTCCGCAATCTTACAGAATGGCTTTCTATCCAAATTGATAGATATAAATAGAGGCTGTAGACAGGGAGATCCTGTTTCTTCGTATCTTTTCCTTCTGGTAGCTGAAATATTAGCTATAATGGTAAAAAATAATAAAAACTTTAAAGGCATACATATAAACAACAAAGAACACAGGCTCTCACAGTTTGCTGATGACACATCCTTTATTTTAAACGGCTCACAATCTTCATTCATAGAGCTATAAACATGTTAGACAAATATGCTAGAATATCAGGGTTGAAAGCGAATAAAGATAAAACATGTGTTATTTGGATAGGGAGTAAGAAATTTAATGCTGATATATATCATCACAGGTGGAAACTGAAATGGGGAACAACCAGATTTACCTTACTTGGGATTGATTTCTCTGTCAATCTAGAAGATATGGTTTCTTTGAATTTTAACAAAACTATTGCTGTTAAAGAAAATAAACTTCTTCATTGGTCAAGAAGACTTTTAACTCCTATAGGGAGAATAGCAGTTATTAAATCCCTAATTATTGCAAAATTGAATCATTTATTTATATCACTCCCTACTCCCAGCAAAGATGTTATTCAATTATTGAACACAAATTTTTCAAATTTATTTGGCAATCGCATATTGATCGAATAAAACGCTCAACGATTATTCAAGACTATTGTGAAGGTGGACGAAAAATGACTGATCTAGAGAACTTTATATATGATCTAAAAACATGGATCAGGAGAATACTCATTTCTGAAGACACTGAATGGTTAAACTTATTGCACGATATTTGTCACCCAAAAAAAAATAGCAGATTTAGGAATTATATACATTAAAAAGATTCAGACACAAAATTTGTTCTGGAGAGATGTTTTCGAGGCATGGACAAAAGTAACAGATGTGACAATTATCAAAAATTTTGAAGATCTTTTAAAATCACCAATTTGGTACAATAGAAATTTTAAGATTGATAATAACCACTTTTTCTTTAATGATTGGTATTTACAAAAAGTAATTTATGTTGGTGACATACTTCAAAAGGATGGTGAATTTTTATGCTATGCAGATTTTAAAGATAAGTAGAACATTACCACTGGAAACTTTTTAGGATACAAAAGTATCTGTGAATCAATTAAAAATTTGTGAAGAAAAATGATATCAGAGCAACTGATTTCTTGTTTCAAAGACCTTTTACTCCATTTCACATCAATACAATTTTACGAAACAAGAAAGGAATTAGAGACATGTACAATATTCTCATTAAAAACAAAAATCCTATAAACACAGCAAAGAAAAAGTGGTTATCCATCAACCCAGTTTTTTCCGCCATTAACTGGAAAGCTATGTTTGCTCTCCCATTTAAAATAACCAAAGATAGTAACATTCAATGGTTCATTTTTAGACTTCTTTCTAGAATACTTCCACTTAACAACTATTTAAAAATAATTGTAGTTAAACAATGTGAGTTATGTAATTTATGTCAAGAAAGCAAAGAAACTATAGAACACATTTTTTACGATTGTTAAATAACACAAAACTTCTGGCATGACATACGCAGATGGATAAACTTAAAAATTGACCAACCTTTTGAAATTAAAGTTGATATTATTTTATTTGGAAAAACTTCTGAATTTCAAAAATCAGTTCCACTTAATACCATTATGATCCATGCTAAATTCTTTATATATTCTAGCTCAAGACAGAAAAGAAAACCGAATTTGACAGCATTTAAGAAATATTTATGTAATATATATGAAATTGACAAAGCTGTAGCGCAAGGGAGTGGCGAAACTGAAAAATTTGATAAAACTTGGGTATGATGGTCTAGTATTTTTACACCATGAGTACAACAATAAATACATTATAATGTTATAACAATCCTTTATGCATCAAGATATATAGTATTAATACCACCTAGCTGACATAAAGATAAAATCACTACCATCAGTATTATAGTTAAATTGTATATTCCATATCTAACATGTACATGTAAGATGATAAGAATCTGGGCTATTATGTGCTTGTGTTTTGTGTGAGCTTATGTTTGTGTCTATGTTTTGCGTATGAAACAAGTAAAGGTATTGCATATTGTCCCCCTTTTAATGATTGTTTACTATATGTGGAGCATTTGGTATGAGAACACATAAATCTAATATTGAATTTGTTAGACTAGTTGATTAATTTCATGTGAAATCAGCCTTTTACAGTATATAAAGGTGAATGATAAACAGGCTTAACTGATGATTCAATGGATCACATTCCATGATATGTCATGCTTTGTTGTACTTATAAATATGAACTTGTATATGTACATGTACATGGGGTATGACGTATTATGGAATGTGATTATCCTAAACAATGATGGTGTTTCCCTGTTGTAAAACTATATTCATTAATTCAGTAAAACGCATTATTACACATCCTGTGCTCAATATAAAGTGAAAGTTTTGTGATAGAGCCTGGGATAATGTAATATACTTGAGCTTTTACATTCATGTATGTGGTATGCATGTATATGTATGCGGGTGTGCGTGTATTATGTTTGCATGTGTACATGTGTGTGTATGTTTGCATGTGTACATGTGTGTGTATGTTTGCATGTGTACATGTGAGTGTATGTTTGCATGTGTACATGTGTGTGTATGCTTGCATGCATCTATGAGTGTATGTGCATAGCCATGTTTTTCACATGCAATCATGTAAAATGTAGGTGTGCGGGCATGTATGTATGCATGTGTGGGCATTTGTATGTATGTATGTATGTATATATTTAAGGATTAACCTTTGATTTTGTTTAGTTTATGAGATCATAAATCCAATGGAGCACGAGGTAAATTGCCGACTGCTCCATTGGATTTATGATCTCATAAACTAAACAAAATCAAAGGTTAATTCTTATATTTACAGTATTTTCTTGTAAATGGTTCATAATTTTTCTGTTGAATTTAGCCCCATCTGCAGACATTATTTCATTTCAAAACTTACAAACGTGAAAACAGTTCAATAAATGTAACAGCATGAAATTTGCATAAGCGGTAGCTACTCCCCCCATGTCAATTGTTGATGACGTCATACAATTGTGATTCGAACGGGATAATTTGCATAGCTCCGCCCTCATGCATTGTTGTCGACGTCATAGAAATTTTGCACGTTCTCAAGTATAGTTATTGGAAAATAACACTAGTTTGCAGTACAATGGTTATCGAGTGAATATCAGTGTAGACTGTAAATATATATATATATATATATATATATATATATGGTACATGTGTGTATGCATGCATGCAAGTATAGCTCTATGTACTGCATCTACATATCGGTGTAAACATTGTATATTGCGGGCCTGTGCGTGTGCACGTGTATGTGCGCATGTGTGTATGCATGTATATAAGCTGTGTGTGCGTATGTATATACTATGTATGCATGTGTGTGTGTGTGTGTGGGTTTGTGATGATATGTGTGTGTAATAATATGTAAAATGTCCTTGTAATGTCTTATGAAAAAAAAGAAAGGTAAACCTATGAATTTCTCCTTTGACTCATCGTTGCCTCCTTCTTACATATAATGTATCTATACCCCAGGCCATTCCTCTTCTATCTCCCTACCCCACTCCTCAGTACATTGTATGTTGACGTAGCTAGCTCCAACACACGGGTTTGCTCGTTGCCAACCTAATATAATGACCAACATGTGTAAGTGAAAATAGAAAGCTACTAAATGAACTCCTGTAAAAAGTATAAAAAGATTTAATGTTATTTGAACATACATATATTCTCTATTCCCATACCTTTATGAGCAACACATATACTCTAGCCACTTTTCTAATGTGCAATAATCCACCCTGTTGGAAATAATCTGCTATATTATACCGGACTATCATTTTGTGTATGAATATCGGTTTGTTATTGGATGAAAATCCTCGCATTTATTTGTAAGTGACTTTTATTTCAGTAGTACATCAATCAGTTAGCAATTTTGTAGTCATGACTGTTTGTATCGGTATGCTCATATATAATGTCAGCTAAGGGATGCAAGAGGTTGTTTAACCAGTTCGACATGTTTTCACATGGACAGTATGACTGCCGCTAGGTAAATTAGTGTTAATTTATGTTTGTAAACTTGTGTTTTTAAGTTTTTGTTATTATTTTTGTTGTTCCTTTTTCATTTCTTAATTGATTTTGACTGTGCGGGCGATAACAGCTTCAGTCCGCAAGCACATCCATCTCAAACGATGTCAATACTTAGTACAACTGCTAGCTATATATATATAAGTAGCATAAACTTTGATATTGCCATTTGTAGATTAGCACTATAATTGCATTATAAATACAAAACTATCTTCCTTATTGTACTTGCATTCTCTCGTGGAACCCTCCCTCTGGAATTGTCTCTGTTGATTCTTTTTATTTCCTTATTTGATACTGACATGCCCAGCCCAGGGTGGGGTCCATGAGTGATGTACAGTTACAGCTACATGTATCTGTTTTCTATCTATCTCTGAACACATTTATATTTTTTTATCAATTTTTAGTGCTTGGTTAAGGGGATACTTTTAATGTTATGTATGGATATACACCTGAATCCAGGCCCAAACATAAGTAGTGACCAGTACATATCTTATAACATAAAAAATATTTGTTCACTTATTAACAAAACTGATCTAATTGATACGGAATATGGTGACTGTGGCATTCTCTGTATTACTGATCTTAATGAAAGTGTCTTCCTACTTGGTGATATTAATCAGAATATGTTGAAGTTGGCCCCAAATAATGTATGCAATATAACTGTAGACCCTCAAACACGTTGAACCATAATCTCATTTAAAACATTAAGGAAAATTGCCTTTAAAAAAACTTTGATTTATTTTAATAATGCAGATTTTTTCAGTGCTTACACTTATTAAACAGCAAATATTTACAGTCTACACTGATATTCACTCGATAACCATTGTACTGCAAACTAGTGTTATTTTCCAATAACTATACTTGAGAACGTGCAAAATTTCTATTAACATGGGGGAGCTAGCTACCGCTTATGCAAATTTCATGCTGTTACATTTATTGAACTGTTTTCACGTTTGTAAGTTTTGAAATGAAATAATATCTACAGATTGGGCTAAATTGAACAGAAAAATTATGAACCATTTACAGGAAAATACTGTAAATATAAGAATTAACCTTTGATTTTGTTTAGTTTATGAGATCATAAATCCAATGGATCAGTCGGTAAATTTAACGTAAACGCTTCGCGTTTACGCAATTTACCTCGTGCTCCATTCGATTTATGATCTCATAAACTAAACAAAATCGAAGGTTAATCCTTAATTAACTGGGATGATAAGCTATGCAATATTAATGAAATTGACTCCAGTAAGTTAATGATCTGTATTGACAGATTTGTACCACATAAGACAATAACAATCAGACCCAATGACAAAATATGGATGAATAATGAAATCAGGCTGAAAATGAAATTGAAAAATAGGCAACACTATAAGGCTAAACAAGTGAATACTCCAAACTCCTGGGATAAATATAGACAGCTACTAAATTCAGTTATCTCACTGATTAGAGAAAAAAAAATTATCTCCACAAAGTACAAAATTCTTTCACTGATAAAAACATCTCTCCAGGTAAATGGTGAAGAATTGCCAAATCTGTTAGATCTTCTCAAACAAAAAATGACCCTGATTATCCTTTGGAAATTAATGGTGAATTGAAAGTGCATCCTGTATATATAGCTGAATCATTTAACCAGTTTTTCACATCTATTTCTACTACAGTTAAATCTAACTAAAATGTTCCGCCAAATCCTCCTCCTTTTCCTCACCAATTTTGTAATATTAATATTACTGAACAAGATGTCCGTGATCAGCTTCAGCTTATTAATTCAAAAAAGCCTGCAGGTCCTGATGCAATTCACCCTAGATTCATCAAAGGTATATCTGAGTCTCTAGTAAAGCCTTTACATATTATGTTTAATAAATCAGTGGAATCTGGTCAGTTACCTGAAATCTGGAAAAATGCTAATGTCACAGCTGTATACAAGGGCAAAGGTGAAAGAAATGACACATCAAATTTCAGACTTATTTGTATTACTCCATTGTTAGTAAAATGCTTGAAAGAATTATGTTTAAATATTTGTTTAATTATCTTTCAAGTAATAACATAATTTCTAAGAACCAATCTGGATTCCTCCCCACAGATTCCACAGTTAACCAGTTATTATCATTATATGATTATACAATTCTGAAGCAGCTTGATAGAAAAAAAGAAGCTAGAATTGTGTTTTGCGATATTAGCAAAGCTTTTGATAGGGTCTGGCATGATGGTCTTGTTTACAAATTAAAAAAGTATGGTATTGGAGGAAATTTTCTAAACTGGCTTTCTAATTATTTAATTGATGGACAGCAAAGAGTAGTTATTGATGGGTATAAGTCTTCTTGGCGCACTCTCACAGCCGGTGTCCCGCAGAGCTCGGTCCTCGGGCTATATTTATTTCTCCTTTATATTAATGACCTAGAAAATGAAATTGGTTCAAATGTAATTTTTTTTTGCTGATGATACCTCACTATTTGTTCTTATAGAAAATGACAAAAATGCTGCTGCTGTAATTTTAGACAGTGATCTCCATAGAATATCTATTTTGGCTCATAGATGGGGTATAATATTTAAACCCAATAAAATAGAAGCTCTTCTTATGTCAAACAAATTAAACACAGATGGAATGCATCCTGGTCTCACATTTCTTAACAATCCTATGTTTAATGTAAAGAAACATAAACATTTAGGTATTTTCTTTAACAGCCATGTTTTATGGTCTGACCATATCAACTTCATATATAACAATGAATGTCAGAAAATGAATATATTTAGATCACTTAAGTACAGACTTGATAGAAAATCTCTTGAAAGTATATATAAGTCATATATTCGGCCTAGTCTTGAGTATGCTAGTGTTGTATGGAATAATTGTAACCAATCTGAATCAGATCTTCTTGAATCTATACAACTAGATGCTGCAAGAATAGTTACAAGTCTAAGAGAAACTAGTCATAGAAAAAATTATAAAGAAATTGGATGGGATACTCTTAAGCAGCGCAGAGAAAACCAACAGCATATAGTGTTTTTTTTAAATTATGAATCATATTTCTCCAAATTATTTGTTTGAAATTATTGAACCTCACATCATCAGCAATGAAGCTAGATACTACCATATCAGACATAAACGTCCTTTTGAACCACCTATCTGTAGATCTAATAATATTTTAATAGTTTTTTTCCTAGCATGATGTCTTGGTGAAACAGACCTGAATGTAACTATTATAGCTTAAAATTTATTAATGAATTGAAAAAACAACTTGCCCATCACACCACACCCCGAGATGCTGATGCTGATGATATTTGTATTAAGGAAGATATTTATACTATTTGCACTAATTGTTTCAAATATGATGGGACCAGATCTTATTAGATCGGAATTTAGCAAGTCAATTGAATTTTGATCTTTTTAGTGACCATCTTACTGATAATTCCTCATGTAGCTGCGGTTATGTTTATCAAAATATGAGCCACTTCTTTCTACACTGTCCAAGATATTTAGCCCAAAGGCAATGTAGGATAATGTGTCTGTCTCATCTTCAGCTTGACATGCATTTAAACTTCCACCTTAATATGGACTTAAACAGTTTTGAACATTAATCATCAAATATCAATATTCTGACTAGAGGATGTATTTACCTGGATGATCAAATTAATTCTGCCATATGTGTCTGTGTTCAGAGATACATCAAATTAACAAACAGATTTTGAATCTTGCATGCACGCATGTGTATATGTGTCATACTGGTGTGTTTGCATGTATGTATGTATGTGTGCTGGTGCGACGTGTGCTTACATGTGTGTGTGTACATGCATGTGTATATGCATGTGGCTATGCATATGTATGTGTGTATACGTGGGTATGAGTGCATGCACGACATGTGTATGCGTGTGTGTTTACACGCGTGTATATGTGCGTGTGTGTATGCATGTATGTGTGTATAAGCATATGTGTGCGGTGTATGTAGGAATATTTACTTAAACGTATCTATGACTGTATGTATGCATGCGTGTATGCGTATGCATGCACATGTATGTTTGTTCGTATGGAAGTGTATGCACGTACACATGCATTTGTGTTCACTTTATATTCAGGTATGTATTTATGCAGTTTGTGTGTACATGCATAATGCAATGCGCTAATCTATATCTTTGCTTTTATATATCTAAAATTTAAGTTATGTCTGAGATGTTTATGTACCTCCAGGGAGAGAGCTTGTATAGGCCTTGCCTGTTGCTCAATCCCTTTAAATCATATTGATTTAATGAACTATTTTGAAATGAAAATAAAACGACACCCGCCAAGTAAATCTTGGTCACATCCAAGTAAACATCAAGTCCTCAAAGTAAGAGTCGAGTCATCATTGTCAATCACAACAAGTCAGCACACTTATGAGCATACTCAAAAACGTCCATCTTCATATCACACAAAGATACAGAATATTTCTCAATGAGACAAATATGGCGACCATAAAACTTGCCAATAGTTCTGATCAACCTGCATCTCTCGAATCCTTGTGTTGTTAGTTTTTTGTTAGCAGTCGACATCGATCACGAAAATCTTGATATTTAGAGCAGGTCCTAGAATAACGAATCGACTGCGACTGGAGAAGCAGGGCTGTTACTATTTTGAAATGGTTCACGATCGGAACATTACAATCGTCACGTTTATGGTATAGCTTGATGAAAAATATGGGCAAGTTTTAAGGTAACTATCTTGGTTTTATGTCTTGGTTTGATATGAAGATGGACGTTTTTAATGTGCTTACTTGTTGTGATTGACAATGATGACTCTGTTCTTCTTTTAAGTATTGATGTGACCAAGATTTGCATGGCGGGTGTCGTCGATGAAGCAGTAGACATTACTCTTCCGGAACATCTGGTTGTATTATCTTGTACTTTTACGAGGATCTCCATGCAAGTATTTCCTTTGTTTATATTTTGCCTCCAGCTTAATTGACTTTTGAGTTCGGATTATGGTTTTTTTGACGCTTTGGTTGTCTTTGATTTGTTTGATAGTAAGCTGTCCATTTTAGTCATAGTTTTAGTAGAGATCTCGAGATAAGGAGCTGATGTAGAAAAGTCTGTTGTATTCTTTATTTCAAGTTCAGAAGGGTTAATACGATCGACGTGATCAGCAAACTTCTTGTTGTGCATAGACAACACATCGTCGATATATCTGAAAGTGAAATTAAATGATATGGTCCTGATTAGCTCTATTGTAGATTTAGCCCCGTATGAAAACAAAAGTACTCTGCTAAGAGTGGGGCAAAGTTTGTTCCAGTGAGAATGCCAACAGTCTGCTGGAAAATCTCTCCTTCAAACTCAACGAAAATAGTATACTGTATGTTTGTTTTGTACACAGAGAGAAATTGAAAACTTAACTTGTGACAAGTTTCACCTATGTATTTGTGGTTTTAGCTGTTGCATGAATTTGGTAAACCACTCCAGTCTGGTCTTCCTTCTGCACTTTATCCTTCGGATGTACTAGGAGTTGTTTGATAGTGTTGTGCGGTCGCCTAAGTGATGTGATGTTTACGCAGCACCCTTGAAAAAGATTCTGACCCTCCTCAAATGTATGGTATAGTGACTATGCCGTTGGTTTTTCTCCCTGTTGGTACCTTTCGTTTTTTTGTTTTGTTGGGGTTTTTTTTTGGGGGGGGGGGGGGTACCTTGCTTTTCCCTTCTACTCGTTGTTTTGTTGTTTCTACTTTCTTCATCGACCATTTTGGGTACCTTAATGTAGTCAGGGCTTGTTTAATATCCTGTTTTTCTGTCATCTGTCTAGGAGAGTACGCACTACCCCCCAAATTTCTTGTGCAATGATACGTGTGAATTGAAATTGAGTTATTGGTCTTTGTGCGTGTTTTTTCTGTATACGAGCGGTTTCTGGAGCCATTAACCTTTCTCACGATCAGGGAATTTTCCCCTTAGAACACCGACACTCGACTATTGTACTATTTGCTAGACAAAGGAAGTAGACGTTTTCGAAAGCTCGTAAATGAAGTTTTCGATTCCTGGATGTGTACAACACAAACTTAGAGTATATCATTCTTACCAAACTGATAAATCTTATTCCTAATATAACAACACTACTATCAACCTGGAATTCAATCATTTGTACTATATTTTCTTCAGTATATTTTATGTTAACTTTTTCACAAAGTATGCTCGGAGATAGCTCATTACCATATACTTGTATCGCCGCCAGCCTTTTTTGGAAAAGAAAGCTCTCACAACGAGATATATAAAACATCCTTTCAGTTTTGTATGAGATAAGTTTTGTCAAAGACCACTGATGTGTAAGATATCCTCAACTGAAGTTATTTCTTATTCATCTGTAGGGAAAGCGAGATTAGATGATGTAAGAGTCGATAATCTATAAGAATATTTGATGGCGTTACTTGATTTTTTATTTAATTATTCGCTCCATCTCACAATTAAGTAAACTTTGTGTGGACTATTTCTTATGTTTAGTAACGGTGCCTGCAAAAACACTGTTTTAACGTCTTCCTATGACAAAGGGGTACTCCATTTGAAGAAATAGACGTACTATCATTGAATAAAGAAAAACCCGAACAGTGCGATTTTGTATTGTTTTGTTTATTATACCGTCCCATTACACAGCCAGAGCGAGTTTGCTGCTGAAAGCTAACACGTGACGCCGAAGGCTAACACGTGATGCGTTGACAAGAACAGCATCTCCAGACCTTATGTGGCATAAACTTCAATTTCCACTTATTACCCACAATGCAGTACACTGGAATAGTGTACACCTTCTTACCATCGGGGATGCAGAAGAATCCTTCACCGTGTGTGGGCTTTACATACTTACAAGCTTCACACCTGTAACAAATAGACATCATTTATGTGTAAACGACGTGTAAACTGACAAATGTTCTAAGGAAGTCGCATTCAGACATTGGAAATATGATCGTATGATTATCATTGCACATGGGTATCATTCATTTACTCTTTATGAATACCTGGTCTTATTGTACCTTTTCAAGATTATTCATGTTAATCTTTGGTCCTTAGTTTAATTGACCCTTACTTCGGATTACGGTTTAGTTGACGCTTCGGTATTCCCTGGTTTTTTTTTAATGAAGATGCTATTATCGTGTGTCTTTATTACGATCCTTCTGACATAAATTCCTACCATTTAATACTTACCCACAAGTTCTGCTGATGTAACGATGCTTACCCACAAGTTCTGCTGATGTAGCGATGCTTACCCACAAGTTCTGCTGATGTACCGATGATTACCCAAATGTTCTACTGATGTAGCGATGCTTACCCACAAGTTCTGCTGATGTAGCGATGCTTACCCACAAGTTCTGCTGATGTACCGATGATTACCCAAATGTTCTACTGATGTAGCGATGCTTACCAACAAGTTATACTGATATAGCGATGCTTACCCACAAGTTCTGCTGATGTAACGATGCTTACCCACAAGTTCTGCTGATGTAACGATGCTTACCCACAAGTTCTACTGATGAAATGGAAGCTGCTGAATGGCTTTGGTACAATACAGAAACAGCCGCTGTAGTTAACATACTTAGGAAGTTGTGACGAGTGATACTCTTCTGGACACAAATTCATTAACGATGGCGTATCGGTCTTTATCAACCCGCTGTAAATGAGATTCCTTTCCTTGTACATATACCGGTATAAGGCATTTAGTATATCATCAAAAAAGATAGTTTATAGAAATAAAGCAAAGGTTCGAGATGTCTAAACAGATTTCAAAATAGAAGAGTTAAAATGAAAACTAATTAAAACAAAAACTTTATACATTTATAAATGAAGCATATAAACTATGTTAATCTTCCGATATTTCTGTTACCGTAAAGGTAATAAGTTCACTCGATAACATAACTTCATGGTTAAGCACACAAAATAGTCTCAGGTTTTAAACATGTAGTGATCAAGCATCTTTGAAAGCTGCTGAAAATGCCGTGGCGTTTGTTTGTTTGCTAGTTTTTGTTCGGGATTATTTTATTAATCGAGCAAAATACAAATTGTATGATAAAAGTAGATTTCCATAAGAACACCCAAGGATATTTACCGGTATATTTTTCCAAAAACCATACCCAAAGGAATATGAGTTGATTTCAAGAAATGTTCATGGGTGTATAATGAGGATCTAACACAACTTAAAATATATTTCATATAAAACATAGAAATAATATTTAATCAAATTGCTCTTAAAATGACATTCTGTACATGTTAACATCAGTAACACCGAATGTTCTACTTTTCATTCGGTTTTTCCTCATTATACTATCATTATAGTAGATAAAAAAAGGTTACGTTTCGTTAGCAGCAATCCCTTCCGCGATCTCCTTTGCGTATTTCTTCTTTTTCTTTAATTCACTGAAACAGTACACGGACAGGGTAATATCATTAGAGTGTTTGTATATACGACATACTAGGAAATCGAGACAAATTAAAATTACATTAGGCAAACATTTCCCCCATTATTTGTTATTTTTAAGAATAAAGGGTAAGGTGCCTTTTTCACATCAGACTTATACTTACCTTGGCATTTTCCTTTGAAGCTTCTTTGTTAGTTTGATCAGATTTGTAGCATCATAATCTTGGTGCTGTTTATATTCTTTGGGCACCTCATCGCACGTACCATTGGTGCTTGTATAGTGGTAGGGTGTATTTGTTTCTTTGTAAGGATAAGGTTTCTTTGTCGGTTTGTAAGGGTAGGGTGTTTTTGTTTCTTTGTAAGGATACGGTTTCTTTGTCGGTTTGTAAGGGTAGGGTTTCTTTGTCGTTTTATAAGGATAGGGTGTTCTAGTTTCTTTGTAAGGATAAGGTTTCTTTGTCGGTTTGTAAGGGTAGGGTGTTTTTGTTTCTTTGTAAGGATACGGTTTCTTTGTCGGTTTGTAAGGGTAGGGTTTCTTTGTCGGTTTGTAAGGGTAGGGTTTCTTTGTCGGTTTGTAAGGGTAGGGTTTCTTTGTCGGTTTGTAAGGATACGGTTTCTTTGTCGTTTTATAAGGATAGGGTGTTTTTGTTTCTTTGTAAGGATAAGGTTTCTTTGTCGGTTTGTAAGGGTAGGGTGTTTTTGTTTCTTTGTAAGGATACGGTTTCTTTGTCGGTTTGTAAGGATACGGTTTCTTTGTCGTTTTATAAGGATAGGGTGTTTTTGTTTCTTTGTAAGGATAAGGTTTCTTTGTCGGTTTGTAAGGGTAGGGTGTTTTTGTTTCTTTGTAAGGATACGGTTTCTTTGTCGGTTTGTAAGGGTAGGGTTTCTTTGTCGGTTTGTAAGGGTAGGGTTTCTTTGTCGGTTTGTAAGGGTAGGGTTTCTTTGTCGGTTTGTAAGGGTAGGGTTTCTTTGTTGTCTTATAAGGGTAGGGTGTTCTAGTTTCTTTGTAAGGATAAGGTTTCTTTGTCGGTTTATAAGGATAGGGTGTTCTAGTTTCTTTGTAAGGATACGGTTTCTTTGTTGTTTTGTAGGGGTAGGGTTTCCTTGTCGGTTTGTAAGGGTAGGGTGTCTTTGTTTTTTTGTAAGGGTATGGTTTCTTTGTCGTTTTATAAGGATAGGGTGTTCTAGTTTCTTTGTAAGGATAAGGTTTCTTTGTCGGTTTATAAGGGTAGGGTTTCTTTGTTGTCTTATAAGGGTAGGGTGTTCTAGTTTCTTTGTAAGGATACGGTTTCTTTGTTGTTTTGTAAGGGTAGGGTTTCCTTGTCGGTTTGTAAGGGTAGGGTGTTTTTGTTTTTTTGTAAGGGTATGGTTTCTTTGTCGTTTTATAAGGATAAGGTTTCTTTGTCGGTTTGTAAGGGTAGGGCGTCCTTGTCGCTTTGTAAGGGTAGGGTTTCTTTGTCGGTTTGTAAGGATACGGTTTCTTTGTCGTTTTATAAGGGTAAGGTTTCTTTGTCGTTTTATAAGGATAGGGTGTCCTAGTTTCTTTATAAGGGTAAGGTTTCTTTGTCGGTTTGTATGGGTAGGGTTTCTTTGTCGGTGTGTAAGGATAGGGTTTCTTTGTTTCTTTATAAGGATACGGTTTCTTTGTCGGTTTGTAAGGGTAAGGTGTTCTAGTTTCTTTGTAAGGATGCGGTTTCTTTGTTGTTTTATAAGGGTAGGGTTTCCTTGTCGGTTTGTAAGGGTAGGATGTCTTTGTTTTTTTGTAAGGGTACGGTTTCTTTGTCGTTTTATAAGGATAAGGTTTCTTTGTCGGTTTGTAAGGGTAGGGCGTCCTTGTCGCTTTGTAAGGGTAGGGTTTCTTTGTCGGTTTGTAAGGATACGGTTTCTTTGTCGTTTTATAAGGGTAAGGTTTCTTTGTCGTTTTATAAGGATAGGGTGTCCTAGTTTCTTTATAAGGGTAAGGTTTCTTTGTCGGTTTGTATGGGTAGGGTTTCTTTGTCGGTGTGTAAGGATAGGGTTTCTTTGTTTCTTTATAAGGATACGGTTTCTTTGTCGGTTTGTAAGGGTAAGGTGTTCTAGTTTCTTTGTAAGGATGCGGTTTCTTTGTTGTTTTATAAGGGTAGGGTTTCCTTGTCGGTTTGTAAGGGTAGGATGTCTTTGTTTTTTTGTAAGGGTACGGTTTCTTTGTCGTTTTATAAGGGTATGGTGTTCTAGTTTCTTTATAAGGATAAGGTTTTTTTGTCGGTTTGTAAGGGTAGGGTTTCTTTGTCGGTTTGTAAGGATACGGTTTCTTTGTCGTTTTATAAGGATAGGGTGTTCTAGTTTCTTTATAAGGATAAGGTTTTTTTGTCGGTTTGTAAGGGTAGGGTTTCTTTGTTTCTTTATAAGGATACGGTTTCTTTGTCGGTTTGTAAGGGTATGGTGTTCTAGTTTCTTTGTAAGGATACTGTTTCTTTGTCGGTTTGTAAGGGTATGGTGTTCTAGTTTCTTTGTAAGGATACGGTTTCTTTGTCGTTTTATAAGGATAAGGTTTCTTTGTCGTTTTATAAGGATAGGGTGTTCTAGTTTCTTTATAAGGATAGGGTTTCTTTGTCGGTTTGTAGGGATAAGGTTTCTTTGTCGGTTTGTAGGGATAAGGTTTCTTTGTAGTTGTCCTGTCTGTCGTAGTCGTCGTTGTTTCGGTCGTACTAGAGTGGTGATGGTGGTACCTTCGCGTAGTTGAGGTATCTATAAATGGTGTAGTAGTGGAAGGATCAGGGGGTTCATAGGTGTCCTTCGTCTTTTCGTGATAATGTTCTGTTTTAGTGTCATGTGTACCGTGATGATAATGACATGGCTTCTTCGTAGTTATTTCTGGCGTGGTAGTAGGAGGGGGTTTGTAGGGATAGGGTGTTGGTTCTGGCGTCTTTTTCGGATATCTGTATCCATGACAACCGAAACTAAGGAGAGCAAAGAGTACGCAAGTCACCTGAAAAAGAATGTTGTCAATCCTGTATTATACATAATTTACTGTGAGGTGGTATTTTATTTGTAATCCCTTTACAATCATCCCCAGAAACACTTTAGCAATTTACCAATGATGTCCATGCCAACTTGAAAATTGACTGCTCACAAAATTCATACCTGCAGGTTTTGAAAATAGCCCGCGTTCGATTGAAAGTAACGAAAATTGATACTCTAGATGACTAAAGATCATGAGTTTTCGAATAGGACCGTATAGTTTTCTATGCGGTCTATGATGGCCCTGTACGTTGTTAAAAATCTTCTTTCTTGACCAAAACATATGGCCTACATAACTCAAATTCAATGAACTTCAAACATGTAAACGCATTCCAGTTTATTAGTCTAACATTCTTGTCACATCAACATTTGAATAAAGGAGGTTCGAAAACAGATGTGGTAAAGGGGCGATGACCATTCAATCCCGACAGAGGACCAGCCTGAACGCTGGGACGTCAATTGTTTATCTTTATTCCTGTTAGTATGGTCTCTTTCAGAACTTTGGGCTTGACGTTTAAAATACTCTGGGGTCTTTACTCTTGCTCTTTTGAAAAGTTCTCACATAAAGGTCTAGTCTTATGTGTGCCTTAATGCTCTCGTGGTATTCCAGGTTGACCCTTCAACTGTTAGATGTTGTCCGGGTTGAAATCATTCTTACCTGTTTTTATTATACCTCTTGCTATTCTAGTCATACATTGAATGGAACAAAATAAATGGTGCTTTGATAAAAAGAAAATTCACATTACAAAAAATATCAGCATATTTTATCGCCCACAAAATATAAAAAGAAAAAGATATCCGAAATCGTGTTTGTTTCATTTAATAAAAAGGTGTACCTTGAAAAATAGATGTATATGAATATATCAGTATGTTTTAATTAGTATATTATATATATATATATACCAACATGACACAACCCATCAGGAATAACAGGACACAACCCATCAGGAATAACAGGACACAACCCATCAGGTCACAACTCACCAGAAATAACAGGTCACAAGTCATCCGGAATAACAGGTCACAACCAATCAGGAATAACAGGACACAGCCAATCAGGAATAACAGGACACAACTCATCAGAAATAACAGGACACAGCCAATCAGTTATAAAAGGACACAGCCCATCAGGAATAACAGGACACAACCAGTCAGGAATAACAGGTCACAACTCATCAGGAATAACAGAACACAGCCCATCAGGAATAACAGGACACAGCCCATCAGGAATAACAGGACACAACCCATCAGGAATAACAGGTCACAACCAATCAAGAATAACAGGTCACAGCCCATCAGGAATAACAAGACACAACCCATCAGGAATAACAGGTCAAAGCCCATCAGGAATAACAGGACACGGACCATCAAGAATAACAGGACACAACCCATCAAGAATAACAGGACACATCTAATCAGGAATAACAGGACACAGCCAATCAGTTATAAAAGGACACAGCCCATCAGGAATAACAGGACACAGCCAGTCAGGAATAACAGGTCACAACTCATCAAGAATAACAGGACACAACCAATCAGGAATAACAGAACACAGTCAATCAGGAACAACAGGACACAGCCCATCAGAAATAACAGGATACAGCCAATCAGGAATTTGATAAACGACGTAATGTCATGCACAGAATGTTTTGTATGCTTTATAAATGTCATCACAGACTGTGCCCGGATATTTATCAAACAATGTTTCTCTTGTATCTAGACGGTCACGGTAGGAATACAATATATGCTTTTTAAAACAATTTTCAAGTGCCACAACATACATTTGGGTTTTTTTATTCCATGCACTTCTTTATTGACAGTATAAACGAGTTGAATGTTTCAGCCAAAACCTAAAACAAAGTTGACAATTTCACAACTTTCAAACGAAAACTTACTGTATATTGTATATTAGTGTCTTTGGTTTTATTTCATTTCCATAGACATCCAGAAAACGTAATTTCTATTTTTGAATCGTTTTCTTACATGAAATAAAGTAATATTTTATATTATGTTGTATTATCATATAACTTTGTCATTTTTTTATTGTTTTGACATATTTGCAAGTAAGTTTATGGGTGCATGCCATTTAATATGGAAATTTTCGTGATCCTGAAAAATTCGGGAAAAAAATCAAGTTGATAACCATGCAAAAATAAGCCTAAAACGAAGTACACCTAAGCGGTAACTGACAAGAAACTCTTGACAAAAATATCCCAAAGAATTGAAAATAATTCAGGTGGGGCCCACTTCAACAACAAACCGAAGGTAGAAGACGGTTCAAAATGGACGCGTGTTTACAAATAGCGTGTTTCAACTGCTGCTGTACCGGTAACCGCGAAGGAATTTATCTTGGATATTACTGATATCAGTTAATCTTAACTAAATCTATAAATATAAAAAGTTATTAGGCTTGATTTTCGCTTCAAGTTTTGCCGAAAGTTACGTATATTGGGCCTTTAACGCATTATGTGATACTCTTGCCTAAAATAACTGTGATATATAGTTATATGTGTCGATTGAATAAATTATATATGTTACTTTTGACTCGTTCATATATATTAAAAGTAAAATAGTGTTTATATTTATTTTAACTGCATTGATTATAATACGTATTTTACTCGAAGGAACGCCTTGTGGAAGATTACGAAGTATATATGCATTTATCTTAAATAAAGTTTATTATTATCAACGTTATTTATGTCCTAACACTAACCGTAATATTGTTCCAAATTGCGTGGCAATGCTAAGTTTAAATTTGAAATGTGTTGCTGGCGAAAAAAGAAATGTGATAATGAAACAAATTACTGCAATTACGACGTAAAATGCTTATAAAACGTGCCCCTTTTAATACTTAATGATAACTTTGATAAATTGTTGATAAATTAATTTTCCAATTTCCTAACAAGGTAAGAATTTAAAAGTATTGTTTAAAAGCAATTTGTTGTTGGCAAAAAGAATTTCATGGTATATCGTCTCGTGAAATAAAATGTTCATCAAATATTGAGAATACATGTACAAATGCCTTACTTGAATATAATTAAACCTTTACAAAAGTACCATAGGTATTTGATATATCAATAAATAAATAAGGTTCAAAATATCGAAAATACAAGAATAAAAAAAATTGAAAAGTCCAAATGAATAAAGCATGTCAATGGGGAAACTGTAAAATGGCGTGAGAGGAAAAAACATTATTTACTGGCGCTAAATGTCAATTATTTTAAATAAAATGATGATTTTTTTTATCATTTCAATTCTTTAAAAGGAATGTATATTTACCAACAGAGTCATATCGGTGAGCGGTTTCTCTCGGCCTCCCCAGCCTCACACAAATGGTTGTGTTTTGTATTCGGTATCAGACTCAGCACCACTTTCGTGAATGTTCGTCGCTCTAGCAGTAGATTTGTATCGGTTCGCTTTTATACCAATTTACAGAAGATGTGATGTAATACTTTCGTTAAAAAAATACTAGATTTGAATTAAATTGTCTACAAACAGGCAGCAGCTGTGAATAGCTAAACCTCTAGCTTGTTACTGGCGTAAATCATATAAACTTATGGAAATCCTTTTATAAAACAGACGAATAAGCGTTCCTATACATAGATGTTCAAAGCTTCTCGGCGTAAATATCTTTTTTTAACGCGAACTCTCTAACTTATAAATTTCCAATTATGCCATAATTCAAAGCTTACATTGCATGTCAAAAGTATCGCATGAATGATCTGCAGAACGCAGGTACGTCAGATGATTTCAAGTTGCATGATGTTCATCAAATTATATTTAAATTAATTGTTCTGCTGGGATGTGCCACACTATACCTACCAAAGTATAGGTAGGCTACATTCCTAAGTTTCCACCAGGTGTATGAATACGTCAGCAGTGAAAATCATCCGGGAACAGATCGCTTTTAGTTTATTTTTTGGAAGTTTTCAATGTATAAATATGCATGTACACATGTATTTATATGTGCTATGTTGTTATAATGCTGTAATTGATACAGCCTAGGTATAGATGAAGATGACACCACACAGTAAGTGATGATGTCATCATTTGTGTTGGCATAGACCTTCATTGTGTCCGATATTTTGGAGAGAGAGAGAAAGAAAAAAAACCGAAAAAAATGTAATAATTGCACTGAATGTTTAGGATTTCATGAGATTCTATCATTGAATTGAGATTGGTTAACGACTTGATGAGGTGAACAGGTTTAGCCACCTGTAGCTAAGGTGAAGATAATTAAATTAAATTCATCATATTCAATTGCGTAAAATAATTATTCCATCTATTACCTTTTGTTACGTTCTTGAAAGAATATATTTTTTACTTCTGTTTGAATTTGAAACTCGACTTATTTGATTTTTGTATGTGCCTTAATTGCTGGTTCCCTGTACAGTTCATTGCATCACCTCGGGTCGGTCACCCCATAATCTTTCTATTTACATAACTACGTTTTAACAATAGCTAATCCTAATTGTCACAAGGTGATAATACATATATGTACCCATTCAACTAGGAACAAAATACGAGCACGGAAATATTTACATGGATGCCCTAAAAGTTCCGGAAGGGTAAGCGTCTTCGACTTTATCGAGGACACCCGCTTTATAAATCGAGGTCACATTCAAGTAAAATGTCACGTCCTCAAAGTGAGAATTAAGGTATTGACAAGATTGTACGTCATGGCATTTAATCCCACTCCACCATGCTTGCTTTGCGATTGACCTCAGCAACAACTACATGGTAAATAATTGTCTATTTCGGTATAAGCTCTGACAAATATTTCCCGGATCGAGAACGTTGTTCTGTAAGTTTTGTGGTCCGTTTTACAATTAAACCTGTGTTGAATAGAAGAACAGCAATAAAATGTAGAAATAACAGCATGCGGATACACCAAAGGAAATGACTTTATTTCTTTCTAATAATTAATATAGGTCCCATAAAGTTTTCCGTTAGTTAAACGGTACATTGTATGATTTAATTATATTGTTAAAGAGAAGACCTTTTCACAAACAAGATATAACGTATCGGTACCGTGGTGTCTGCGCTACTAATTATATTTTGCTGCTATTCCAATATTCAAAGTCCGCTCAAAATGTCTTTATGGACCACTCGCAAAAGCCCCGATAAAAATAGCGGTGATGACGCAACGTGACAGTTTTGTGGCGACAATAAACTGGTCGATTTACTAAGGGGCCGTAAGGGAGGGGAAGTGTTGTGTACTCCTCTACATTCTAAAATCCATAAGGTAAGTGTTTCAACAATAGTTTTAATCGATACCGATATTAAGCTGTTTGGCCTCTAATCATCACCGAAGCCGTGTCATGTTTGGTCTACAACCAAATGTTAAAGATGCCCTCCCAGGTCTGTATGTGTGTTATGATCATCCTCCAGGGTTTACGTTGTATATAGACTGTGTGACTGTTAAGAGAAAATCGAGGCACGTGGTAATTTAATTAGTTTGTTTCAAGTGTAAGCATCGCATGGCTGAAACATGTCAATAGAAGTGTCCGTCCTTACATGACCTTAGCAGTTAACAATAACTTAACTAAAGTGAACGGGCCACTTTTGCATAACAAAAGAGTTTTGACATCACTCCCCTGTCTGTGCGAGCTTTCAATACTATCTGCTTTTGGTTAGTTTGAAGTATACCAATACGATTTCTCGTGGGATCTAACAATAATCACATATATCATAAATGTTAACAAAGTATTTCTTGAATCTAACATAAAGAAGTACGTATGATATCGCGGGCTTTACCAATAATTAAACTGATCACATCCGATATCTGCTACAGGGTATCTAATTATCAATTACGGATTCCTTTGTCTAAATATACGTATTTTTCACACTAGTTGATTTTTAAAAATACGGGTTCACTAAATTGCCTCTTTAACTAAATATAACCAAAATCAAACCTTAACAGTTTACCGTTACTATGCCGCGTCATTTTTTTGATAAATATCAAATGATAGACTAGTATATTTGTATCCTCAATAAATTTAGGTAGCGCGTACATTGAAAGCATGCACTAAATGCGCTGTATTCGGTTTGGGCGTGGGGGGGGGGGGGGGGGGGTAAGCACCATATCGTCCTACTTTGAATTTTGCATCCCTGCTGTAAGGAAATACGATACTTTGTTTCCCAAAAGATGGGATGGATTAAAATGATCTAAGGAGAACTTAAACAGCTTTTACCTGCAAAGGCAGGGGTTGCCAAACGGAGAGGAAAAATGAAACATTTAAACTCAGGTTGGCGCACCATGAGATATGATCGTTGAATATTTCCATCATTTAGAGATACTGATAGGTTGTGGTGATTCTCGCTGATAATTCCAGAGATCCAAGAAACTCGAGAGCGTGAGAACGACAAAATGTGTTTATTACCTCGTCATGTAATTAAATACGCTGATATAAGGATAAGGTACCATCGATATACTATTATATATTTACCTTTGCTCTGCAACCCACTTTATGAAGATTACCAGCAAAAATGCCTTTCATAAAAGTATGAAAGCAATGGTTCTCGAGACGTAGCATGTGATCTAATTATGACGTCATAGACCAAGCTTGTTCAATGAGAGTCTTGTCACGCCGCTTCGAATAACATGGAGAATGGCCTTGCGTCAAACGCTCAAATGACTTATTAGTATCGTTGGCGCCAAATTTTATTCAAGCTGGACTGTTCCACCAATGTCGTTAAAATGACGACACATGTACAAACGCAGGTAATAAACTATTGATTGGAAAAAATATAAATGAAGTTAAGCAATTGCTCTATAGTAAAAATATAAATATATGGATTGAAAGTCATTTTTTTTTACTTTCATAGTGCTATGAAAGTTAAAAAAATGACTTTCAATCCCAATATACGTGTCAGTGATCTGGGTCGTTTTGTAAGTGTGATATTGACATGGTCATTGTAGAACCTCTACATACATCTAAAGCGCCATTTAGTATATTCACTTTCTTTTTAACTTTGATCCCCATCCCCTTTTTGATTAAGTCACGACCGATTAAATGTAAACAAGAAAGTTTCTTGAACGAACTATTATTTTAATGTATTTGGTATCTTGTTCCTCATTCCAACTTTCGTGATGCAAACAAACATGCGGTAGTTGAGTCAGTGATAACCTCTGTTATAGCTCACCAATACTTATTTGGATTTGAAAAGTTACCACATAAAAATAAGAACAAAAAATCAGTGTCTTATTCTAACTTATAGACATTCTTACAATCAAAACGGTGAACTTTGGTAACTTTTCCAGATCCACCTGTATGTACGTATAAGTCAATTCTACTAGACATCAATGGATTAACATTCCCATATACAGTGACGTGCCAAAAGTCTTTCATTTTGTTATTTTGCTATCTATTCTTTGTATTTCCAACTTTTTTCAATGAATTTTCCTGACTTCGTTTGTGGATGGATTTTGACAATTTTTGTCATTTGGTACCAAAATATCCAAGGTTTCCTCTCATAATAATTATTTAATTTTCCGTTGTGTATTTATGGAGCTATACAGAATTGTCTACACTGGTAATTTCCGTGAGACGCCATTTCTCTATGTAACGCTACCAAAATGACGTCAAAATGGAGTCCCGAAAATTGGATGTTGTAAACAAATTATGATTTATCTGGTCATACATAACGGAAAACAGTGAAAATATTATGAGATGAAACAGAAAACAATTCTTTATAAGAAAACAAAATTTCATTAAAATTGACCCATAAACATAGTCGGGAAAATTCATTGAAAAAAGTTGTAAATACAAAGAATATATAGCAAAATAAAAAAAAAATTGAAAGACTTTTGGCACGTCACAATATATAAACAACGTACATGTAGGAAAGCACTTATCATCAAACTATCGAAGTATTCTGTTCTACAGTATCTTCGGTGAGTTTTATCACTTCTAGTCACGTTAAAGTTACCGTTTCAGGTCCCCGTGTATAAGCACTACACTCCATCAGACATCATTGTGTAATAGATTGTGTTATGTTTTATTTCGTCACAACGTGGCAATGCTGTTCAAACTTCTTAAAACAGCGAAAAGTGGAATTCTAGTTTTCTAATTATATGTCGACTATGAACGGAGTTATCACCAGGTGCTATCACTATAAGGAACAGTTAATACCACTATACTTTGAATATACAATGATTCGCCTTGTGATATCACTATAAGAAACAGTTAATACCACTTTACTTTGAATGCTTCGCTTTGTGATATCACTATAAGGAACAGTTAATATCACTATACTTTGAATATACGATTATTCGCCTTGTGATATCACTATAAAGATCACGTAACACACACATATGCTGCACCTCTTAAATTTAGTAATAGATACAGTATGCCGAAAAAATGAATTAAACTGCATCATACAGCTGTTTCAAGGAACAGTTAATATCACTATACTTTGAATGTACGATGATTCGCCTTGTGATATCACCATCAGGAACAATTATTATCACTACAATGAATCTCCGAGATCGCCCTTTCTCTAATTACCTGATATTGTTAGTGATATTAATTTAACGACATAAAACATAAAACGGCGCCTCAAACTAGACATGGGCCTCAAACAGCCGAAACATTATTAACAATGTCAAATATCTGAAATGGAGGACAAGGCCATGCTCATGAGAATGGAATATTCCTCTGTCACACTGCTATTCGCTTGGTGTGACAACAATGAAAATTTACAAAATGAAATTCACTCACTTTTATTTTCTTTGATTGCTTCTAATCATAACAAACCGCACTTGCCTCCACTCTTCTTCTTTAGTATCAATGGTGACAATATGGCTACCATACTCCAGTTGTCACCCAGCATACACAAGTGGTTAAATTTTAATGGTTAAGAAGTTTTTACGTGATAGTATTACTCAACTAGTCATCGAAACGTCGAGATATTTAATTAATATGTTGATACGATAACGACTTCTATGTTGGAACTATCTTCCTTAACGAGTTCTTATTTCTCGTTATCGCGATATTGAAAAACGATTATCACGAAATTGACATAGATTATGTCGATAAAACAGCTTAGACGATGTAATTAAAATGATAAAATGAAATAACAGCTTCATTTAAGTCGCTAGTGCGTTATATCAAAGATACGAAAACAACTTATAAGTAAGTTGTACGTCATAATAAACCAATATTCTAATGGTAACCATTTATAAATTGGTTCAAGATGGTCAAGCTTCCGTAACATCCACGAGTGGGTGTCGTTCACGTCTGTGTTACGTATATGTATGTATGTATCCTGTAATTATATGCTGTTTAATGACTTCTGTGACATCTTTGGGATTTTACTAGCCCAAATCCCTCATAAGTCGTATTTAAATCTTACCAAATAAAAGACCGCCTGACAAGTCCAGTTTAATTATGTAAGATTAAAAAACAAACAAACTATAAAATCCAGGTCAATGATTTATTCCAAACATAAGTAAATCTATGAAAAGGTGCTAACTCAGAAACTATGTGACCTACATGTACTCCAGAGAGCCACTATCACATATGTACAAAAAATCAACTGAACTGTTCTTAAAGAAAGTGCATCAGCAGATTTCGTGAAATTAAAAATTATAGGTAAACGATTTAATTTGTGCTATGATATATCCACAGTCCCATGAGGCTACCACGAGGTACTACGTTTAATCATAATAGTTTACACCTTCTCCACGTTAGTGTAAATACAACAGCTTCTACCCGAATCCATTCCGGTAGATTCGATTTTGGTCGCCAATCTATCTTAACACACGACTATGCGTAATGCATCAATCGTGAAAGTTATAGTTTACCTTTGTTGTAGTAACTGCGTCAATATACGTAACTTTCGGCAAAACTTGAAGCGAAATTCAAGCCTAATTACTTATTATATGTATATATTTAGTTAAGATTAACTGATATCAGCAATATTCAAGATGAATTCTTACGCGGTTACCGGTACAACAGCAGTTGAAACACGGTATTTGTAAACACGCGTCTATTTCAAACTGTCTTCTCCCTTCGACTTGTTATTGAAGTCGGCCCCACCTGAATTATTTTCCATTCTTTGGATTTTTTGTCAAGAGTTTCTTGTAAGTTACCGCTCAGGTTTACTTCGTTTTAAGCTTATTTTTGCATGGTTATCAACTGGATTTTTTTTTCATAATTTTTCAGAATCCCGAAAAATTTCCTGAAGTTACGTATATTGGACCGTTAATGTTATTTTGACGCATTAAGACACATTGGTGCTTTAGAGGGAATAACAGGGTTGTCTGCAGTATCTTGCACTCAGTTTGAGTAATAATTGGGATAATGTGAAGGATATCTGAGCAATTATTTATGTGTTTCTTTATATGTTCATGACGTTTGGCATTACAACAAAAATAAATAAATTTCCATCTAATTCACACGCCGTAAAGTTAGTATACTTTCGCTAAATGAAAATCGCTTGCCTCCCTTGCAACACTATAATGCTGACAGCGATAGCTTCCCATTAAGTGTCTAGAGCAATCTGACACCATATGTCAGTTGAGTGCAAGTTCACTATTCTGGGAATAGCTGATAAGGATTACGAGCTACAGACGGATTATTGATGTCATATTTAGACAAACACAGTAGGAAAATCCAGTGTTTTAGGGTCGTGACAGTTACTTTAGTCAATGCCGTGTAACTTTAAAACAGAAATAGCGCACACAGGAATGATTTCTAAACGTCATAAAAATCCGGCGTGAAGAGAATTTGAGAATCTGTTCGACATCTTAGAATGAGTCCTTTACGATAAAAAGTCAAGGCGACAACCAAGTGACAATTTGTATCAACATATGATGTATTGTTGCCGTATCTCCTTGGCATTATGCTAGGGACTTCATCCAAACAACTCACTACAGTCATTGTACCATTAAATAAGAGTTACATTCATATTGTTTACTCAAGAACGGGCAGAATGGTATGTGAAATTTTAAGAATTTCAGAGATCTTTGATTTAATCTTAAAGATCATGTTCTCAATTATGTTTTTTTTTTTTTTGTATTTTTTTTTTAGCTTTTCCATCTCACCCTTTTTAATTCTTTTATTTATTTTTGCTTACATTACACTGAAATATATTTCACGAGTATGACAGATATTTTTTTGTTTTCACGAGTGCGTAGCACGAGTGAAAATATATTTAAAATCTGCCATACGAGTGAAAAATATCTAATATTTATTGGGAAACCATTGAATTTTCTTTTATTTCATTTTTGAAATTCCTAAAAGTCTTATTTCATTTTTAAAATTTGCGGTTGCAACTGAGAGGCACGGAGTGCCTAGGCTTATAGAATATGTATACGCCACAGGATGAAGTTCTATTTGTGGTTCAAAATATAGTAAAAATACAAAAACATAATAATAAAATCCATTAGATATCTATAAATTTCCAAAATACTACAAAGGTTTTTAATTTGCTTTATTTATATGATTAAATTCTAGAATAACGAAACAATAGTACACAATAGTGCGCGATGATATCAGACCGAAACTTATATCATCACTAGTGATGATATAAGCAGTGATGATATACGTTTTATCAAGCTGATATTTTCTGATATTTCATTGGTAAAAATGTAATAAAAACAATGGTATAAATATATTGTTGAAAAAGTTTTGGAGCATATTTTGTGAAAAATAAGCCAACAAATGTCACAATAAATGAAAATTAAAGTTGGATATGTATTCGTTATTCATTATTGAAATAACGAATATTTACCCTCCTGACAGTAATATTAAACAACTATTCGTTATTTTAATAACGAATAACTGTCCAACTTATCTTTGCCCAAATATAAAATCCAATCAAACAAAAAATTAAATTCAAAATGTATCGATTAATCGATTTAACTAGAGGCAAAATACGAACAAAGTAAAGATTAGCATGGAGACCATCGTAAAAATACAAGAGAATTAGACCAGGGCCCGTGTTCATGAAACCGTTCTCTTGCTCAAGTATGGATTCTGTGCTCAAGCCAGCTTTCTTGAAACTCTCCTTAATCATGTCGAAGAGTCAAAAAGTCAATGTAAATGTTGAAAACAGTTTTTGGCTTCATGTCGCTTCAACTTTTTTCGAAACATTTGACAAAGTTATATTTTCAAAAAAATGTATAGCCAGAACAAGTAATAAGGCATGAGCACGAAATCCATGCTTGAGAACGGTTTCATGAATACGGGCCCAGGTGTTCTGGAAGATTAAGCGTCTTCTGCTTCATCGACGACACCCGCCATTTAAATCTTGGTCACATCCAAGTAAACATCGATCCTAAAAATGAGAAACGAGTCATCATTGTCAATCACAACAAGTAAGCACACTAATAAGCAAACTCAAAACTTCCATCTTCATATCACGCAAATAGAACATTCTCGATGAGATCAAGATGGCGACCATAAAACTTGCCCATAGTCTTCATCAACCTGCTTCTCGCGAATACCTCTGCCGTAAGTTTGTTTGTCAGCAGCTGAAATCTATCGCGAAAATCTCGATATTCAGAGGAGGCCTTAAAATAACGAATCAACTACGACATGAAAATACCATAGGATGGAGAAACAGGGATGTCACTATCAAGAAAGGGAAAGTTCACGATCGAATAATCGAAATCATCCCGCTTATCATACAGTTTAGTAGTTAGACGCCCGTGTTGGTCATAGTTTACATAATGTAAGTAAAGATCGAGGTAAGAAGCTGATGTAGGAGAGTCTGTTGTGTCTTTAATCTCAAGTTCAGTAGGGTACATATTTACGATCGATTAGGTCAGCAAACTTAATAACAGACTTTATTTAAACTTGATAACTCGTCATACACATGGTCACTTCTTGTTGTTTATAGACACAACATCGTCGATATACCTTACAGTGAAATTGAAAGATTTGGTAAGGGTTTTGTTACCCTTCTTGATAAGCCCCGCGACAAATTCAGCCTCGTATGAAAACAAAAACAAAAACAAGTCAGCCAAAAGTGGCACATAGTTAGTTCCCATTGAAATGCCAACAGTCTGTTGGAAAATCTTTCCTCCAAACTCAACAAAGATATTGTCAACCAGGAATTCAATTATTCTCAATAAATCTTCCTCGGTATATTTCATCCTAACTTTTGTTGTGCACTTTACAAAGTATATTCCAAGATAGCTCTCAACCATGTACATTGTATCTGTTTCGTCGTCCACCTTTCTTGGAAAAGAAAGAACTTATCATGAGAGACCGGAGACGTTCTTTCAGTTTGGTATGTGGTATGGTAGGGTAGTGTACAGGGTGTAAAAACCGAATGGACGAAACATTTTAAAGAAGGGGTTACTCAAGACTGATCAAAAGATCTCTCGAGTTTTTCAAAATCCACATCCCTTTAATGCGACTACATGAGTATGCAGTGTCACTATAAGACTGAGTCCCAGATTTAACGGTACTAAGAATGGTAGTAAGAAATGGTTTCGTCCAACAATTAGCAGAGCCAGCGATACCAGTTTGCATATAAGGATCCTTGTGTAGTTGAGGTATCCAATATAGACGAAGTAGGTCAGCGTCTTTATCATTATAATTAAGACCTATATTTCAATCGTATCAAAATTGAAAAAGATGGCTTTTTAAAACGTGGTGTTAAGGGAAAAATCAAGGGAAATTCCGAAAAATTGATAATTAAAATAAACAGGCAGAGCAAATTCCATTAAGCTGTCAATCGACTTTTGATTGATGACCAGTAATACCGATGTGCCTTTGTCTGTCCACCCCGTCAGTGTGTGACCAGTAATACCGATGTGTGTTTGTCTGTCCACCCCGTCGTTGTGTGACCAGTAATACCGATGTGTGTTTGTCTGTCAACCCCGTCAGTGTGTGACCAGTAATACCGATGTGTGTTTGTCTGTCCACCCCGTCAGTGTGTGACCAGTAATACCGATGTGTGTTTGTCTGTCCACCCCATCAGTGTGTGACCAGTAGTACCGATGTGTGTTTGTCTGTCCACCCGTCAGTGTGTGACCAGTAATACCGATGTGTGTTTGTCTGTTCACCCCGTCAGTGTGTGACCAGTTATACCGATGTGTGTTTGTCTGTCCACCCCGTCAGTGTATGACCAGTAATACCGATGTGTGTTTGTCTGTCCACCCCGTCAGTGTGTGACCAGTAATACCGATGTGTGTTTGTCTGTCCATCCCGTCAGTGTATGACCAGTAATACCGATGTGTGTTTGTCTGTACACCCCGTCAGTGTATGACCAGTAATACCTATGTGTGTTTGTCTGTCCACCCGTCAGTGTGTGACCAGTTATACCGATGTGTGTTTGTCTGTCCACCCCGTCAGTGTATGACCAGTAATACCGATGTGTGTTTGTCTGTCCACCCCGTCAGTGTGTGACCAGTAATACTGATGTGTCTTTGTCTGTCCACCTAGTCAGTGTGTGACCAGTCATACCAATGTGTGTTGTCTGTCCACCCCGTCAGTGTATGACCAGTAATACCGATGTGTGTTTGTCTGTCCACCCCGTCAGTATGTGACCAGTAATACCGATGTGTGTTTGTCTGTCCACCCTGTCAGTGTGTGATGATAAAGTATTTGTGTTATACCCAACCCAAGAGTACAATATCATCAATTGTACTACTGTCCTTTGTTTATTCAAATTCAACACCTCAGTGCATCGATGTCACACACGAGGATAAAAGCTAATCTTAAAAAATGTCTTAATATATCAACTTCATTCGAAACCTCAATTTTTTTCAGAGAGAATGGAAACAACTACTTGATTTTAAACCCGTTTCCATTATGGTTTTATTTGATAATCTGAATTCAAATATTGGCCGTTAAATTGGAAACAAGGAGAATTTAGGAACCCATTTTGTTGCGTTTTATTTTTAACGCCTTTTGACAAAGTAATCCTTGCCTAAATATTCCAGATCTTCGCCAGGCGATGAATTAATGCGCGCCTATTACTGTGGGGTTTCTTGTTACACAACATGGAAGATTTAACTAGAAGACGATGGCAGCAGAAAGTGTGCGAGAGAGTCTGGCATACAATATCGACCAGGAAAAAAGGCAATGTTTAATTAACACAGCATGCTTCCATCACAGACCTCGGGTTGTTTACACGTCTCTTTGACAGAAATAAATAATACCCTGGCTACTTGGAAACAAATTAGCCGAAATCCGAAATAAAATCAGTTGTTCGTATTTAACTATCACTCCTATCCTTTAAAGGAAAACATATTCTATATTCAATTTAAGATGAAGTTCGTTTATGAGAGTTTTAACTGCAGCAGCTAATTGCAGATTTCACAGCCTTAGCATTATTGCTATTCAAAAAAAAATTAAAACCTAACACGTCCCCCTCACTTTAATTGAAATTCATTTCTTAAAACCAAACAAATGAATGCGTTTGATAGCTTTGTTTTACATTTCGATTTTGTGGGGAAAACAGTTCTGACTTGAGATGTTTGTCAGTTGCAGTTCTAGTTATTGACCAGATCTCGTCTATAACGGTGAATTTTGAAATGTAGGGAAATGCATTAATTGAAATCTCAAACGGAATTATAAACAATTAACCGCACAACTTCTGCAATATATAGTGGTGTAACGGTATATGTTTTGTAGTTATATCGCCATGTTTACAATACCTTTGTAATCTAACTTAAAGAACTTCTAATACTTACCTAGAACATTTAGCTATGATAAAACAGAAATCCTATACTATAAATGATAAGCTATGGTTCCTTATGCTATTTATGTTATGTTTTGAAATTTAAGCCTATCATTTGTTTCAGTAAAAGCAATATGTTTTTATTCACATTGAATGTCAAAAACTCTATAGGTGGCGTGTATTTGATAATGTAAACATATCGAATCGCTCACCTTAAACACAAACCATTTTTCTCGTTAATACAACATCATTTATATTGATCTTCATTAATCCCTGATACTTGTGTGTAAACAACATCGTTACCCCCTATCCACTGTTTTCTGGACAAATGGTTTTTTTTTTTCAATAAAGCAATTGCTATCATGTTTTGTTTGTTTTATAGCATTGGTAGCTAGATGAGGTGAACTGTCCGTTACAAGCATTGTACAGTTTATATGCGCCGGAACCTACCATTATTCAGTTACCTGTTGTGATAAACGACACTTTAGTATAATACACATTTCTGCCTGTAGAACAAGAATAGCCTCGGCGAAGTCATTAAAGAGGCGCATTGTTTTGTGATCCCCGCCTCGTTATTAGGAAGGGACGCTCACCTCCTTGATCAGGTAGCCTAGTTGTGGAGGCTAGTGTATGTAGGTCAATTTCATGTCGGCCGAAGATCGATTAAACTAAAGACTGACATAGCCCGGTGCCGGCGGATGAGTTGGTTAATGCGTCTCGGTATGTACAATGATACGCTTTCCCATTAAAGGCCCGATATACGAAACTTCAGAAAATTTTTCGGGATTCTGGAAAATTATGATAAAAAATCCATTTGATATCCATGCTAAATTAAGCCTAAAATAAAGTAAACCTCAGCGATAACTAACAAGAAACTCTTGACAGAAAAATCCAAAGGATTGAAAATAATTCAGGTGTGGCCCCCTTCAACAACAAGCCGAAGTTAGGAGACAGTTCAAAATGGACGCGTGTTTACAAATATCGAGTTTCAAATGCTGCTGTAACGCTAACCGCGTAATAATTCATTTTGAATATTGCTGATATCAGTTAATCTTAACTAAATCTATAAATGTAATAAGTTATTAGGCTTAATTTTCGCTTTTGCCGAAGGTTACGTATATTTGGCCTTCAACATAGTACGATAGTCTGCGCAAACAAAACCGAAAACGTTATAAAAGAAATAGTTGGAATATACACATGTGTATCATGCTCATTTGAAAACCCTTCAATATTTGAAAATTTAAAACAATATGAATAATATGGCAAGTGCAACTCCCTATCTGGATTCGAACTTTTCATTCGGGCAGTTTTGTTTCCTTGCTAAGCATTATTGACAAGTCCTAGAAGGACAAAACAGCTGTATGGTACAGTTTAATTCATTTGAGAATTTATTTGGTTCAACTGTATTCTAATTATAAAGATACCATTCTCGTGTGTGTGTTTTGTACAATGCTTATAATGCTGCTACATCAATGAGCTCGATCTCGCTGTACTGTGAACCATGGAGTTTTGGTGTCCTGTAAACTGTTAGTGCTGTGGTATTATGTGTCGAGTTATTGTTAATACGGTATCCGAAATAACACTGTATGCTTTACTAAAATTGAACTATAACTTCTACTGTGTTATATGTCTGTCCTGTCCGACACTCGTCATTACTAGTGTAATTCTTGACTGCGCTTCCTCTTTGTAGTAATGTGCGTACAATGTACGTCGTTCTGAGTCTCATCAAGAACGGATAAAGAGTCGGATCTACAAATCGCACTTAGTATAGTTTCGATAAAGAATGTTTTGATAAATTATTTATGTGTTCGTATAACGGCAATTTTATTACTGAAGGGAAGCATAAGCGCGTTCTCAGACAAGCCAATTTAAGGTTATGTCTTTGTCACGTGTTCGTCCCTTGGGCAACCGTTTGATGCAGGGGTTATATTACGTCTGCTGAAATCAATTTCAACTCGACAAAATGTAAATGTCAGATGAAATTACCATGATGATTTTGTTGTGTAAACAAGCCATCCAACTGTACTGGTATGATTAACAAATTTACATCAACACCAATGTCAAATGTCATCTGCTAGGCCTTAGCAATTAACACGAACTAATAATCACGCGCAGATGCTGGTATTTTGCTGCATATTTTTATAGAGTCTGCAGCGAATCGTAGCAAAATATAAATAGTTGGATCAAAGTGTTTTAGCGAGAGGTTCCAAACAGAGAAAGATAGACTAAGCGGTTAGCAAATGAGGCGAAAAAAATAGGAAACTGTTTAGGAAAACAAACCGAGATAGATGAATGTAGACATAAAGATTTTCATGATAAACATTGAACACAGCATTTACCACATAAATGATAAAGATTTTAAACCGAAAATAAACAATTAGTGACAGAGGCATCATCCAGAGGCAAAAGAGTACCTCATGGTCAACACACGATGTCAAAATGTACCAAAAAGTCAACACAACATTACCAACGTTGATAACATGTATCGCAACTGTTGACAAACAATGAAAAATGAACCAAAGCGACAACACACAATTGGGAAACATACAATTGACCAAGGCGTACACACACAATGATGAAACATATCAAGGCGTCAGTCAACACACACTGATAACGTACAAAGGCGTCAACACATTTAAGCAATGAATGTTTTAGCAAATGTTGTTACAGTCCTATAACACACATTGCTATTGATGACAAACTAAATAAAGCCCGGTAGGGCTTTATGTAAGTTTGTCAGCAATAGCAATGTGTGTTATAGGACTGTAACAATATTTGTTAAAATGTTCATTACTTATATTTACATTTTGATAGAATTATTGTGCTTTATTTAGCTACTTCGGACCGATTTTGAACAGCAAAACAAGTGAAGACAACAATGAAATTGATGACGTCACAATAGAGATTGATGACGTCATAATAGCAACTGCTGTTATAGTCTAAGGCACTGGGTGCTATAGGCGTATGACAGCAACTGCCTCTTAGCATTGTGTCAATGGAAAATTACAGAGCAAATGTAAATATAAGTATGTATCGTATCATGGCGTCAACATACACTGATGAATCGTACCATGGCGTAAACACACAATGATGAAACATACCAAGGCGTCAACACACACTGATAAAACTTACCAAGGCGTAAACACATAATTATGAATCGTATCATGGCGTCAACACACACTGATGAATCGTACCATGGCGTAAACACACAATGATGAATGGAACTAAAGAGTCAACACACAATGATTAAACATACCAAGGCGTCGACACACAATGGTTAAACATGCCAAGGCGTAAACACACAATGATGGAACATATAATGGCGTAAACACACACTGATAAAACTTACCAAGGCGTAAACACATAATTATGAATCGTATCATGGCGTCAACACACACTGATGAATCGCACCATGGCGTAAACACACAATGATGAATCGAACTAAAGAGTTATCACACAATGATTAAACATACCAAGGCGTCAACACACAATGGTTAAACATGCCAAGGCGTAAACACACAATGATGGAACATATAATGGCGTAAACACACACTGATGAAACATACAAAGGCGTAAACACACAATGATGAAATATGCATAGGCGTCAACACACAATGGTTAAACATGCCAAGGCGTAAACACACAATGATGGAACATATAATGGCGTAAACACACAATAATGAAACATACAAAGGCGTAAACACACAATGATGAAACATACAAAGGCGTAAACACACAATGACGAATGAATCACTGATGAAACATACCAAGGCGTAAACACACAATGATGAATCGTACCAAGGCGTAAATACACAATGATGAAACATACAAATGCGTAAACACATAATTATCAATCGTACCAAGGCGTAAACACACACTGATGAATCTAACCAAAGCGTCAACACACAATGATGAAACATACAAAGGCGTAAATACACACTGATGAAACATACCAAGGCGTAAACACATAATTATCAATCGTACAAAGGCGTCAATCTCAACTGATACGGTATCTCAAATGAACAAAGTGGTACTATAAAATGCTACACGCATAGAGCAGTTTTCAGTTTTGAGGATGTTTGGTTTTATAATCGTAGACAAACCAATTTTTATTTTGTCATAATAAATAATTTCCTTCTATTCTGAAAATGAAAAAAGCTTCATGAAGAAAACCTTTAATAAGAAAACCAATTGAAATCGTTCTATATCATGAAACTTGATTAATCGAGGACGAAATAAACACGGCGTTTCCTTAAAAAAACTATTTATAAATGTAATGAGTGTCAGAAAGATAATATGTAAGACACATTCAACAAGTGTAAACAGACCCAGAAGTGTTAGAAATATCAAATGGAACATTTCCCTTGTTGTTATTGGGTTGTTCAATCAGGAAGTGCAACCCACGTGTTGTAAAGGGAGTACTTCACTGACGTAAACATAACACGAAATGCAGAAATGTTTACCATCCCTCGGTCCCTATACTGTTGGTAAGAGATACCAAACATCCGTGTTACGGCATTGACTTAGATTGCTATCAGGTTTTTTTATAACCGAAAATAAATTCGGTGTGTCCCAAGCTATTAAGAGGCAGTAACATGATAATTATTATTTCCGATCGACAATTCAGTTCCTGTCTCGCCGCCCTCAGGAACACAGATTCACACTTCAGTTCCTGTAACTATAGTATATCGCCGTCCCCAGAAACATAGATCCACACTTCAGTTCCTGTACTATGGCATCCCGCCGCCCTAAGGAACATATATCCACACTTCAGTTCCTGAACCTATGATATCTCATTGCCCTCGGGAACATAGGTCCACACTTCAGTTCCTGTACCAATGGTATACGTATCACGCCGTCCCCAGGAACATAGATCCACATTTCAGTTCCCGTACCTATAGTATCTAGTCGCCCCCAGGAACATAGATCCACACTTCAGTTCCTGTACTATGGTATCTAGTCGCCCCCAGGAACATAATTCCACACTTCAGTTCCCGTACCTATGGAATCTCGTCGCCCTATGGAACATAGGTCCACACTTCAGTTCTTGTACCAATGGTATACGTATCTCGCCGTCCCCAGGAACATAGATCCACACTTCCGTTCCTGTACCTATGGAATCTCGTCGCCCTATGGAACATAGGTCCACACTTCAGTTCTTGTACCAATGGTATACGTATCTCGCCGTCCCCAGGAACATAGATCCACACTTCAGTTCATGTACATATGTTATCTCGCCACCCTAAGGAACATAGATCCACACTTCAGTTCCTGTACCTATGGTATCTCGCCGTCCTCAGGAACATAGATCGACACCTCAGTTCCTGTACTATGGTATCTCGCCGTCCCCAGGAACATAGATCCACAATTCAGTTCCTGTACTATGGTATCTCACCGTCCCCAGGAACATAGATCCACACTTCAGTTCATGTACCAATGGTATCTCGCCGTCGCCAGGAACATATATCTACACTTCAGTTCCTGTACCTTTCGTATCCCGCCCTCCCTAGGAACATATATCCACACTTCAGTTCCTGTACCTTTGGTATACGTATCTTGCCGTCCCCAGGAACATAGATCGTCACTTCAGTTCCAGTACCTATGGTATCTAGTCGCCCTCAGGAACATATATCTAAACTTCAGTTCCTGTACCTTTCGTATCCCGCCGTCCCCAGGAACATATATCCACACTTCAGTTCCTGTACCTTTCGTATCCCGTCGTCCCCAGGAACATAGATCCACACTTCAGTTCCTGTATTATGGTATCTCGCCGTCCCAAGGAACATATATCCACACTTCAGTTCCTGCCTGTACCTATGGTATCCCGCCGTCCCCAGGAACATATATCCACACTTCAGTTCCTGTACCAATGGTATACGTATCTCGCCGTCCCCAGGAACATATATCCACACTTCAGTTCCTGTACCTTTGGTATCCCGCCGCCCTCAGGAACATATATCCACACTTCAGTTCCTGTACCTTTGGTATCCCGCCGCCCTTAGGAACATAAATTGACACTTCAGTTCCCGTACCTATGGCATCCCGCCGTCCCCAGGAACATATATCCACAATTCAGTTCCTGTACCTATGGCATCCCGCCGTCCCCAGGAACATATATCCACAATTCAGTTCCTGTACCTATGGTGTCTCGCCGCCCCAAAGAACATAGGTCCACACTTCAGTTCCTGTACGCATGGTAACTCGCCGCCCTAAGGAACATAGGTCCACACTTCAGTTCCTGTACCAATGGTATACGTATCTCGCCGTCCCCAGGAACATAGATCCACACTTCAGTTCCCGTACCTATGGTATCTAGTCGCCCCCAGGAATATAGATCCACACTTCAGTTCCTGTACTATGGTATCTCGCCGTCCCCAGGAACATAGATCCACACTTCCGTTCCTGTACCTATGGTATCTCGCCGTCCCCAGGAACATATATCCACACTTCAGTTCCTGTACCAATGGTATACGTATCTCGCCGTCCCCAGGAACATAGATCCACACTTCCGTTCCTGTACCTATGGTATCTCGCCGTCCCCAGGAACATATATCCACACTTCAGTTCCCGTACCTATGGTATCTAGTCGCCCCCAGGAACATATATCCACACTTCAGTTCCTGTACCTATGGTTTATCGCCACCCTAAGGAACATAGGTCCACACTTCAGTTCCTGTACCAATGGTATACGTATCTCGCCGTCCCCAGGAACATAGATCCACACTTCCGTTCCTGTACCTATGGTATCTCGCCGTCCCCAGGAACATATATCCACACTTCAGTTCCCGTACCTATGGTATCTAGTCGCCCCCAGGAACATATATCCACACTTCAGTTCCTGTACCTATGGTATATCGCCACCCTAAGGAACATAGGTCCACACTTCAGTTCCTGTACCAATGGTATACGTATCTCGCCGTCCCCAGGAACATAATTATATCCACACTTCAGTTCCTGTACCTTTGGTATCTCGCCGCCCTCAGGAACATATATCCACACTTCAGTTCCTGAACCTTTGGTATCTCGCCGCCCTCAGGAACATATATCCACACTTCAGTTCCTGTACCTATGGTATATCGCCACCCTAAGGAACATAGGTCCACACTTCAGTTCCTGTACGCATGGTAACTCGCCGTCCCAAGGAACATAGATCCACACTTCAGTTCCTGTACTATGGTATCTAGTCGCCCCAGGAACATAGATCCACACTTCAGTTCCCGTACCTATGGTATCTAGTCGCCCCAGGAACATAGATCCACACTTCAGTTCCTATACCTATGATATCTCGCCGCCCCCAGGAACATAGATCCACACTTCAGTTCCTGTACCAATGATATCTAGTCGCCCCCAGGAACATAAATCGACACTTCAGTTCCTGTACCTATGGCATCCCGCCGTCCCCAGGAACATGTATCCACAATTCAGTTCCTGTACCTATGGCATCCCGCCGTCCCCAGGAACATATATCCACAATTCAGTTCCTGTACCTATGGTGTCTCGCCGCCCCAAAGAACATAGGTCCACACTTCAGTTCCTGTACCAATGGTTTACGTATCTCGCCGTCCCCAGGAACATAGATCCATACTTCAGTTCCCGTACCTATGGTATCTAGTCGCCCCCAGGAATATAGATCCACACTTCAGTTCCTGTACTATGGTATCTCGCCGTCCCCAGGAACATAGATCCACACTTCCGTTCCTGTACCTATGGTATCTCGCCGTCCCCAGGAACATATATCCACACTTCAGTTCCTGTACCAATGGTATACGTATCTCGCCGTCCCCAGGAACATAGATCCACACTTCCGTTCCTGTACCTATGGTATCTCGCCGTCCCCAGGAACATATATCCACACTTCAGTTCCCGTACCTATGGTATCTAGTCGCCCCCAGGAACATATATCCACACTTCAGTTCCTGTACCTATGGTTTATCGCCACCCTAAGGAACATAGGTCCACACTTCAGTTCCTGTACCAATGGTATACGTATCTCGCCGTCCCCAGGAACATAGATCCACACTTCCGTTCCTGTACCTATGGTATCTCGCCGTCCCCAGGAACATATATCCACACTTCAGTTCCCGTACCTATGGTATCTAGTCGCCCCCAGGAACATATATCCACACTTCAGTTCCTGTACCTATGGTATATCGCCACCCTAAGGAACATAGGTCCACACTTCAGTTCCTGTACCAATGGTATACGTATCTCGCCGTCCCCAGGAACATAATTATATCCACACTTCAGTTCCTGTACCTTTGGTATCTCGCCGCCCTCAGGAACATATATCCACACTTCAGTTCCTGAACCTTTGGTATCTCGCCGCCCTCAGGAACATATATCCACACTTCAGTTCCTGTACCTATGGTATATCGCCACCCTAAGGAACATAGGTCCACACTTCAGTTCCTGTACGCATGGTAACTCGCCGTCCCAAGGAACATAGATCCACACTTCAGTTCCTGTACTATGGTATCTAGTCGCCCCAGGAACATAGATCCACACTTCAGTTCCCGTACCTATGGTATCTAGTCGCCCCAGGAACATAGATCCACACTTCAGTTCCTATACCTATGATATCTCGCCGCCCCCAGGAACATAGATCCACACTTCAGTTCCTGTACCAATGATATCTAGTCGCCCCCAGGAACATAAATCGACACTTCAGTTCCTGTACCTATGGCATCCCGCCGTCCCCAGGAACATGTATCCACAATTCAGTTCCTGTACCTATGGCATCCCGCCGTCCCCAGGAACATATATCCACAATTCAGTTCCTGTACCTATGGTGTCTCGCCGCCCCAAAGAACATAGGTCCACACTTCAGTTCCTGTACCAATGGTTTACGTATCTCGCCGTCCCCAGGAACATAGATCCATACTTCAGTTCCCGTACCTATGGTATCTAGTCGCCCCCAGGAATATAGATCCACACTTCAGTTCCTGTACTATGGTATCTCGCCGTCCCCAGGAACATAGATCCACACTTCCGTTCCTGTACCTATGGTATCTCGCCGTCCCCAGGAACATATATCCACACTTCAGTTCCTGTACCAATGGTATACGTATCTCGCCGTCCCCAGGAACATAATTATATCCACACTTCAGTTTCTGAACCTTTGGTATCTCGCCGCCCTCAGGAACATATATCCACACTTCAGTTCCTGAACCTTTGGTATCTCGCCGCCCTCAGGAACATATATCCACACTTCAGTTCCTGTACCTATGGTATATCGCCACCCTAAGGAACATAGGTCCACACTTCAGTTCCTGTACGCATGGTAACTCGCCGTCCCAAGGAACATAGATCCACACTTCAGTTCCTGTACTATGGTATCTAGTCGCCCCAGGAACATAGATCCACACTTCAGTTCCCGTACCTATGGTATCTAGTCGCCCAAGGAACATAGATCCACACTTCAGTTCCTATACCTATGATATCTCGCCGCCCCCCAGGAACATAGATCCACACTTCAGTTCCTGTACCAATGATATCTAGTCGCCCCCAGGAACATAGATCCACACTTCCGTTCCTGTACCTATGGTATCTCGCCGTCCCCAGGAACATATATCCACACTTCAGTTCCTGTACCAATGGTATACGTATCTCGCCGTCCCAAGGAACATAATTATATCCACACTTCAGTTCCTGTACCTTTGGTATCTCGCCGCCCTCAGGAACATATATCCACACTTCAGTTCCTGTACCTATGGTATATCGCCACCCTAAGGAACATAGGTCCACACTTCAGTTCCTGTACGCATGGTAACTCGCCGTCCCAAGGAACATAGATCCACACTTCAGTTCCTGTACCTATGGTATCTAGTCGCCCCAGGAACATAGATCCACACTTCAGTTCCCGTACCTATGGTATCTAGTCGCCCCAGGAACATAGATCCACACTTCAGTTCCTATACCTTTGATATCTCGCCGCCCCCAGGAACATAGATCCACACTTCAGTTCCAGTACCAATGATATCTAGTCGCCCCCAGGAACATAGATCCACACTTCAGTTCCTGTACTATGGTATTTCGCCGTTCCCAGGAACATAGATCCACACTTCATTTCCTGTACTACGTATTTCGCCGCCCCCAGGAACATAGATCCACACTTCAGTTCCTGTACCAATGGTATACGTATCTCGCCGTCCCCAGGAACATATATCCACACTTCAGTTCCTGTACCTTTGGTATCCCGCCGCCCTCAGGAACATATATCCACACTTCAGTTCCCGTACCTATAATATCTAGTCGCCCCTAGGAACATAGATCCACACTTCAGTTCCTGTACCTATGGTATACGTATCCCGCCGTCCCCAGGAACATAGATCCACACTTCAGTTCCTGTACCTATGGTGTCTCGCCGCCCCAAAGAACATAGGTCCACACTTCAGTTCCTGTACCAATGGTATACGTATCTCGCCGTCCCCAGAAAAATAGATCCACACTTCAGTTCCCGTACCTATGGTATCTAGTCGCCCCCAGGAATATAGATCCACACTTCAGTTCCTGTACCTATGGTATCTCGCCGTCCCCAGGAACATATATCCACACTTCAGTTCCTGTACCTTTGGTATCTCGCCACCCTCAGGAACATATATCCACACTTCCGTTCCTGTACCTATGGTATCTCGCCGCCCTAAGAAACATATATCCACACTTCAGTTCCTGTACCTTTGGTATCTCGCCGCCCTCAGGAACATATATCCACACTTCAGTTCCTGTACCTATGGTATATCGCCGCCCTAAGGAACATAGGTCCACACTTCAGTTCCTGTACGCATGGTAACTCGCCGCCCTAAGGAACATAGGTCCACACTTCAGTTCCTGTACCAATGGTATACGTATCTCGCCGTCCCCAGGAACATAGATCCACACTTCAGTTCCCGTACCTATGGTATCTAGTCGCCCCAGGAACATAGATCCACACTTCAGTTCCCGTACCTATGGTATCTCGTCGCCCTCAGTCCTGTTCCCATGGTATCTCGCCGCCCAAAGGAACATAGATCCGCTCTGCACTTCCTGGAATCTTTAATTGTTGGTAGATGATGCAATAGCCCCGTCATCTTACATGTGTCAGATGAAGCTAATAATCTTCCGATAGGGTACAGGGGTTCGTCACAAATAAACAGATATACACCCATTGTGTATCTTTCCTTAGTTTGTGTATTGATATATATTGATATTGCTGACAAGTTGTTAATGTGTTTTCCTCTTCCATGGCTCCGAGGTTGGAGTGATAAACGTCCGTTTCATTTGATATGCATTTTGTACGATAAAATATTGGGACTAAGCTTAGTCTTTTTGTTGTTGTTGTTTCTGTAAAACACATTTCACGTCTGCAATTAAATTAAGTTCTCACCATGCCACGCGGTATTTCAGCAGAAGCCATGTTTGATATTGTAGTTCCGGTATGTGTAACGTGATGCATGACATCTAAAGTCCCATCAATGACACAGCTCTCAGAGAGACTGTATATTGGTAATGCAGAGGAAATGTAAATAATTGGTAATACACTGCATCGTAGAGATCTTCGTCTATCTAGGACTCACTGGTGATGCTGAAGAAACAGATGTGTAACTTGTATGGCCGCGTCCTCGTTCATTACGTGGTAATGATAGAAGTAAGAAAGAATTTCATAATTTAACAAACCAGAAACAATTAGGAGCAAGAAACAAATGTGTTTACGCTTGTTTGCATTAGTCATGTACGATAGTGAGAACTGAGCTGAGCTGATTTAAGGTTCAAATATAACACATTATTATCAACTCTGGCAAAAAAAGCATGTTTAACACTTTCAAGAAAACATTATGATTTTTATTTTGAACATATGCCAAGTTGTCATTGTAATTTTGTCATAATAATTAATGAATCTTGTGGATATGTTTCCAAATCGGCTGGATTTATCGATGTTAGGACGGGGAAGTATTTTACTTTACTTAAATAAACATGGGCAATATTGTTGATGAAGCATGTGACCCTTATCCTTCCGACACAACTGGTCGTATTATCCTTGTGCGTTTTACAGGATGAGCTTCGTCCAATACAACATTAACATCCAAAGATTGTGTAATGAAGGTTATTAATAAAGATGTATTGAGCCCTTAGATTCCAAGTCTTCCCCTGTGTTGATGATGCATCCATTCTTTCCCAATTACATGTGTCGAAACGGTCATTTTGAGGTGTGTTTATTGAAATTGTAATTAGTACGAAATAATGTATTTTGTATATGATTGAATGAAAGCGCTTTGGAGAAATGATATTATTGATGTCCATGTACTGGTGATTAAGACAAAATCTGTTCGCATAATGTTGGGCGTGTTTTCTTCTTGTTTCTCTGATATGTTTTACATGTACCAAGTACTAAATACAGATTTAATCCTTGTCATTATTTGGATTACGTGTAGCTTAATCGCCTGCTCAGATTGATCACACCAGTATCACGGACATTTTGAAACTTGATTCCTCTGTGTTATATCTTCAGTACAAAATGATGAGCAAAAGTTAATATAATCCGTTTCAATAACGTGATATATCAAGTAGCGTATATCAAAAAAAGCTAAGGCATTTCTTATCATACGTATGTCCACGCCTAGTGTTGTCGGGAGAGGTCGACATTTATGGTGGGTATATATAAGTCAGTTGGTCCGGAAAATGGGCGTAAACTAATCAGTATAGACACTCATCACATCTGTAGTTTTGTGTAGAAGTACTAAACCTACAGCAGTAATGACCAAAGTGACCTAACACCGTCATCAGGTCCAACATAATACCTCTAGAGTCCGATGAAGCCCTTGTTAGGTTGTTATTTATTTGGGTCAATTGCCATGATAGACTTTCGATAATTCCGTTCTAGCTGAAACCCATCATGTAGGGTTTCTTTTACGTCCCGTCAGACTTATTCTGGTCGTAGAGGAACTAGGCATGCTTAGTATAAATGTGACATTGGCTGTTTCTTGAAGGAATAATTTGTTCATTGACAGGAACAACTGCAAACCATCTAAGATATTAATACAAACACACTGTATTTCGTCAAAATAATCATGGTTCATACAATTTCCTGTCTGTGAAATATTTAAGTAAATATATGGCACACGATATATCAAATTACTCACAAATGGGCGTAAATATAACCCCGAAATCATTATATTTGAACAATTTACTCGATATGCATCGATCAATAGCTATTGTAGCGAGAAGAAATGATTTTCTTCCACGGAGTAGGGCTATACAACTTTTCTGCTGGACTGCAATAGGCATCATTTCTATTGATTTCCGGTTTATGGAAGGCAAACGTTCCGCTTTGGATGTTATTTGTCTTGTTTTCACAGTTTGGCACATCCTTGATTCATCGATACAGAACAGCCTCACTTATAGATGATCCGAGATGGCAGCTAGACATAGTTGGGAAAGTGCTTTATTTAGTAATGCGTATTGCATATTGCTTAGGCGAAATTGAATTAGTAACGCCACACATCTGTAGTCCGGGTAGTGGTATTAATCCAAGGTACACATGAACCATCTGTAGTCCGGGTAGTGGTGCTAGTCCAAGGTACACATGTAACATCTGTAGTCCGGGTAGTGGTGCTAGTCCAAGGTACGCATGTAACATCTGTAGTCCGGGTAGTGGTGCTAGTCCAAGGTTCGCATGTAACATCTGTAGTCAGGGTAGTGGTGCTAGTCCAAGGTACACATGTAACATCTGTAGTCAGGGTAGTGGTGCTACTCCAGGGTACGCATGTAACATCTGTAGTCAGGGTAGTGGTGCTAGTCCAGGGTACGCATGTAACATCTGTAGTCAGGGTAGTGGTGCTAGTCCAGCGTACACATGAACCATCTGTAGTCAGGGTAGTGGTGCTAGTCCAGGGTACACATGTAACATCTGTAGTCCGGGTAGTGGTGCTAGTCCAAGGTACACATGTAACATCTGTAGTCAGGGTAGTGGTGCTAGTCCAAGGTACGCATGTAACATCTGTAGTCAGGGAAATGGTGCTAGTCCAAGGTACGCATGTAACATCTGTAGTCAGGGTAGTGGTGCTAGTCCAAGGTACGCATGTAACATCTGTAGTCAGGGTAGTGGTGCTAGTCCAAGGTACAAATGAACCATCTGTAGTCCGGGTAGTAGTGCTTGTCCAAGGTACACATGTAACATCTGTAGTCAGGGTAGTGGTGCTAGTCCAAGGTACGCATGTAACATCTGTAGTCAGGGTAGTGGTGCTAGTCCAAGGTACGCATGTAACATCTGTAGTCAGGGTAGTGGTGCTAGTCCAAGGTACGCATGTAACATCTGTAGTCAGGGTAGTGGTGCTAGTCCAAGGTACGCATGAACCATCTGTAGTCAGGGTAGTGGTGCTAGTCCAAGGTACACATGTAACATCTGTAGTCCGGGTAGTGGTGTTAGTCCAAGGTACACATGTAACATCTGTAGTCCGGGTAGTGGTGCTAGTCCAAGGTTCGCATGTAACATCTGTAGTCTGGGAAGTGGTGCTAGTCCAAGGTACACATGTAACAGTCCACGATGCCATCTGAAGTCTGAAAGGTAACGCCAGTCCACAATGTTATTCTAAACGTTTTGTTATAACATTATATTTACATTTGAGCTGCAACCAACTTATATGAACATCACTAGCAAAAATGCTTTCATGCGAGTATGACAGCAAAGGTTCTCGAGAACATTGAGAACGCCACTGCATCAAACGCTCAAATGACTACTGTGGCGCCAATTTTATCAAATAGGGCTGTTTCACCAATGTCGTTTAAATGAAGAAACAAATACTTGAAATGGAGGGGCATATAATGTTACCAATGTTCGTCCTGTCCCGTCGCGTCCCGACCCGTCCCACGGTAATGTAACCGGCTAATTTGAAAAACTTTCAATGCGAGTGTCATCAAACTTGGCATACATAATAAGCATGATGTTTTGTTGTGCACCTTGCTCTTTCTCAGGATCAATCATCCAAGATGGCCGCCACGGCATCTGATTGGCTAAAAACATATCCTGTAATACATGTTCTTCTACTTTACGCATTATGATGAAATTTGATGGGATGAATGATAACGTGACGGAACTCATTATAAAATGGCATTAAGATTAATGGTGGCGGCCAAATAAAGGCTTCTGATTGGTCGAAATTTAAATATTGTTCGATTTTAATGAAATGGTATGTATTTTAACCTGGCAATACGAAGGAATCGGCAGTATTCATTTTGTGAAAAAGCAAAATGGTAGGGATTCAAGATGACCACCAAAGCCTCTGATTGCTTGAAAAAATATCCTGTAATAAGTTTTCTTCTACTTTACAGATTATGACTTCACTTGGTGGGAGGGATGATAACGTGATTATTTGGGCGGGGTATTTATGTCTCAGATATTTCTAGTGTTTTTTTGTTGTTGTTTTTTAAATTTTCATAGCGAACTTCGTGAAATATTGATGAAACCGCTGAACATCCATAGCACTATGAACGTTACAAAAACAAAACATTCTTTGAATCTTCATATGAAGTTAGCTTGATCGGTGTGCAACAAGGTGTCAATTTTACATCTCTGTTAAAATATTTGACTGTTCTTTTCCTGATGTGTCAGTGTTCTAGTTTTACTCAATCACTGTGTGCGATACGGTTGCATTGAAAACTGTATCCTGACATCATTTCCGACTGAGGGACTTCTGTAATGGTTCCCATTACAATTATAACTTGTGTATGTATGCAATTTATCATTTTGTAGGAGGCAGTTCCCCTGATTATTTGATCATTAACTAGACTCTATGGAATTTATGCAGGAAATTCTTGTCTGGGTCGTCAGTTTTTAACCGTTAAAGGGAAGACATACAATGCCGGCATATGATCTTGCGCACCTAAGGATTCAATCGCCGATAGTAAATGAAAAAGATATATATATGAAAGAATGATATCGTAAAAACAAAGAAAAACATTTCTTTTCCATTAAATACAGCAAAAACATTGATATTGTTTTGATATATATATCGATTGTTGGTCAAACATTGAACATACCCCCTGTTTCAACATGTATAGTTATCCCATGGCGGCCCAGAAGTGCAAATAAACAACCAATTATCAGGGACATGGTGGGAACACATGAAATAGTTTATAATTATCACAGTTATTGTCAATACATTTCAAAATTTTTAACTTTGAACGAAATGATAAAAGCAAACACATTGACAAGTGTGAAGGGATGTGGTATTTTAACTTTCTTTGGTGCACATAGGACAAAGAAAGTCGTTTTTTCCTACAAACGTTTGATTGTTGTGCAAAATTTCAAATGCGCCCATTTAGGTCAATCATGCTTATCAATATTTTGACAGATAATCAGATATTAGGTATGCGCAAGATCATGTGCCGCGCAAGATCATGTTCCTTTCCTGTTTATTTTTGCTTTAAAAATAATTTCTTGTTACATACTATTTTTATCTGTTTGTTTTGTTTAATAAGTAGATTTGATTGATTAGTTCGTCTTTGATCCGATGCCTGGACAAACACGTCAGTATATACAGCGCGTTAAGTAAAAATATAAAAGTACCAAAGTCACAGTGGATGTAGTAGAGAAACACGAGCGCTGTCACCATCAATAACCATAGCATGTCGTAGACATGACTATCAGCGATAGTAGCATCACATTGAGAAATGGTTTACGTTCAAATCGAAAATCATGGTCAATTGACCTCTTTGGAATGTTATGCCAGGCTTTATCGATTTCCGGTTCACAAAAGAGCGAGTTTATGTCTCAGACACAGACGAGTTTGTTTGTGCTTCAAGCGTCTGGCACGGTGTTGAACAAAGTCTGAGCAATGTTTTATATTTCTTAATGTAACGTATCGATGGAAATCAGACCAAAAGTATAAGTCTGGGGGGAGAGGCTGTATTTGACATCGGACGAAGACAACGCATTTTTGAATATTGTCTTCATGTCTAGTTTCGCTCTCAAGTACACATCCCAATTTTCGTTATTGTGTGATGGGCTCACGTGCAACGACTCGACCAGCTGATAACGTGAAGGGTAAGTCAAATTGATACGAAAGTACAACAGTGAGGAGAAGCCCCGAAGCAAAAAGACGCCAGGTGGTTTCTCACCGATGCCATTGTAAACAGAATTTCAAAGTGTAGGATTACTAAAATAAGACTAACTTAAGTTGCTTAATAAGTTAACTTTTAGTAATCATTTTAATGTCAATAGGATTGCTTGTTAAAATAATATTACTAATGAATCCCAATAAACTTTCTAACAATGAAAATGGTATCTAGCAAGGCAACATTTGAATAAACAATAGTCTTTAATCATTACTTGTGTTCATTTTATATAAAATGTTCGTATACAAGCATTTCACAATTTTGAACCTAAAAGATAAGGAATCTCTTTGTTTTAATCCTGTTTGTTTTGAGATAAAATTCCAAATCATATCCTTCAAGGATTGGTAGACCAGACTCAACAAAGTTAGAAGATCACATACGTTTTCCAACCACGTTGTTTCACTTATTCTCTACTATCTGCTGGTAGGTATTTTAACTATAACCTACTTTTTTGCGTCATTTTCACACCATTTCCGCCAGAGTCATTTAGAGGAAAGATAGTGAAGTTTGTTTACTTTTTTATAATATCGCCAGATATTGTATAAAATTGAAGTTCTGTACTCCTTAATAACTACTCATACCGATATGTTGACAAAAGCCGAAGTTTTACGTTCGTTTTTATTTTATTGAAAATAAAGAAATCCTTAATCGTCCAACCAGACGAATAATATGCAAAAGAGACATATGTTTACAAACATCTCTGAGCAATTTTTGACCTTTAGGAGCATGCGCGGAACCTGTCTCGTAGATGTAAATACATGTACATGATTGTCTCCTATCGTTTCAAGTGCCTAACTGTATTCCTGTATCCATAGCACTTTCTTTATGTCATCACTATAGCTATGATTCGTGACGAGCTCAATTTTAATAAACGCGCATATCATATCGGCGAGCACACGTGTCCCGGTAATGAAATGGGCCCATTTGTGTGTGAGCTCTCAAAAATATCCGTTTTTGACTGATTTGAAACATAACAAAACAATTTCTCTTGAGTTCTAATAATCCTAACGCCTTTCACAATTGTTTACAACGTATTTCGCAAATGAAACATACATAGAATGAAGTATTTGTGAAATCAAACGTACAATGTTTCATTTGTTTACATGATACGCATGCATACTCTACACGTGTTCGCGCCAGGTGACGCATTTTTCCTGCTATATTTAACTTTGCTATTTATTTGAAACGGGCTTTCTCAAAAATTAAATTGACCACACTGGACATTGGCTACGTATTATCTAATGATGAAATACGGATTATTTTGTCGGAATGCAAGTTTTTTTTATTCTAGTTGAATTAATAAAACGTTGGTTGACTTAGTTGCCCTTTAATGACGGTCTCCCGTTGTATGCAATGTGGATGCGTGTTTTGAATACGTGTGCTTTTCAGAGGCTACGGTAGGGTCGACGGGCAAGCCTCCTTGCGTTAGTCCAGATTTTTGCCGATTTAAAATGCTTCACCACTGAAGTATACTTCCGAAGGCCCCTAGCAGAACACCCCACCCGGTCACATTATACTGACAACGGGTGAAACAGTCGGAACTGCCATTGTTACATGTAGATGCTTTAGTATATCTCGGCCTGGGGACAGAACACAAGTCTTCCTCACAGGGGCGAACGCTCAACTAAAGGTCATAAAGGGAGACATTAGGAAGAAGGAAGTTGTTAAGACAGAATGGAAAAGATAAGATCCAAAATCCAGTCGCCTCTTACGATCATGCAATAGGGTTAGCAGGTACAATTTTTACGCCCACTTGATTTTTAACCCTATTTTCGTTATAAGCATGTCTAAACAACAATCGCAACTTGCTGCATAATGCCTAGGTCACACATTCACGGATTTGACGTCGGGTTAGCCACGGATACGATCCGGCAACATTCGTAGTAATCTGTATTGGTCCGTAGCTTTGCGTATTGCAGCCTTAGTCTTACGAAGTAATACTTGCAAAATTTGACCACAGATCAAATAACCGTCGTTTATCCTTTCTAAACCTTGTTAGAACGTACTGATCCGTATTAGTCCCTGTGAATTTTTACTAATCTATAGTACTAGTTACAACATGTATTTGCTAAGGATACAGTACGGTTTGCTACGTATTTGTCACGGAATGGCACAATCTCATTTTAGTTCCTCCGTGGCGGTTCGTAGTATTCCGTATCCAACTGTTCTTATTCGTACTAACCCTTACTTATACCGTGGTAAACCGCTGCTCATTTTCAATGCAAACGCCCTGCCACGTGTCGTTCCGTATTAAACCGCATCAATTCCGTATTAAACCGTGTTGTACCGTAATAATCCGTATTTATTTTCTATCTCATTCGTGGTAGATACGTCGAAATCCGTAGTCACACCGTTGTGTTTCCGTATCGGAGTACGGAAATTGGCATTCCCGGGGTCATCCGTGAGAGTGAATCCGTAGTGGAACTGGCAAGGCGATCCGAGAATGTGTGACCTAGGCATTGATACATTCATTGCTAGTATGCGATATTTTCGAGCAGGAATTGTTACTAGAATACGAAAAAAGGAAAGACTCTTGTAAAAGTACAAGATAATAAGACAAGGTGTTCCGGAAGAGTAAGCGTCTTCTGCTTCACCGAAGACCCCAACCAAGTAAATATTGGTCACATTCAAGTAAACGAGTCCTCGAAATGAGAACCGAGTCATCATTGTCAATCACAACAAGTAAACACACTAATGAGCATACTCGAAAACGTCCATCTTCATATCACACAAAGATGAGACAAAGATGGCGACCATAAAACTTAATTCTGCTCAACTTGCATCTCTCGAATCCCCTGTGTTGTTACATGTAGTTTGTTTGTCAGATGCCGAAATTGATCACGAAAATCACGAAATTTAGAGCAAGCCTTAAAATAATGTAAACCAGGAGTTCAATTTTTCGTACTATATCTCCTTCGGTATATTTTATCCTAACTTTTGTTGCGTTTTTCACAAAGTAAGCTCCACGAAAGCTCACTACCATTTGTATCGTCCCCCGCCTTTATGTAGAAAAGAAAGATCTCATAACGAAATATCTAGCTCTCATAACGAAAGATCTAGCTCTCATAACCAAAGATCTAAGACTTTTTTCAGTTTTGTTTCAGTATGGTAGTGTAGAGGGTGGTGGAAAAATCAGATGTTTTGATCAAAAATTAAACAAATTAAGAGGGGGTGTTCAAGATTGATCAAAATAGAAAAGATCTTTTTGCGTTTTCGTAAAACAAAATCGTATTAATTTTACTCTTGGAGTAAACAGTGTCACAAATGATCTGTGATCCAGTCACCACTGTCATCAACATTACTGAGTGGAAGTGTGCAACTTTAGAGGAAGTATTGGTAATAAGAGCTATTGTGTTGTTGGGTCACTTATCACGGAAAGCGTAGAAATCAGCTGCTGCGAAAACTACTAGTTTTACAACTAAACATCTCTGCTTTTTGTCACTGATTTCAAACAGAAGTCCCGGCAAGACAGTAAGCTTTGTTCGGATTGCGCTATAAATGGAAAATATTGAAATTTATTTTTATTCAAAAATATGACACAAAGCCATGTTTTGTCTTAGTTACTTTCTGCCTATCCGATTGCTTTCTAAAAAAAAACGTGATTTGAAACATGTCCCTTTAATAAGCTTGTCTATGAAGTTGTGACGGAGGCGTTATAAATGCAATACACAAGACAGCGACTACAAAATCATGGCTTGGTAGTATTAATAGCCCACACCAGCAAATAGGCTTTCCTTTCTTCACGGTCTCGCTGGCATATGCAATATGTCAATACTTCACAAAACAGATGCATTCTGAGAATGTGTTAGCAAAAACACGAATGAAACTTGCATATTTGGTGTAACTTTCGATTTTAAAGAAGAGTTCATTGTTCATTTTTTCGGCAAGAATATCAAGAAGAGCTTGCTAGTTATTGTCAATATAGTGAATATAGTTGTCATTCCAATCGTCTATTTGTTATAATTCGTTGTCTTACACATATCGTTGGTCATTGCCATAGTCTCATATAAAAACTCCACGTCATTTACATTAATGCATTATCATTAGTGGTGACTTTAAACCTCAGTCACCCTCTGACACCAACACAATGTTTATTGTTATAACTCAGGGAAAAGCTGTCTGGCATTCACATATACAAGTGACTTAAATTATATGTTGCATAAAAAGACGCTATATCTACAACAGTATTAAGTAGTAATGGTGTATGTACTCTACATGTCTTTTTTAGAATTGACGTTTTACACTTAGGTCTTTAAAACGATAGTAGAAGGATATTAATTCTAGACGCGTAGAATAATTATCGGTGCAACCTTCAAGATATCAGCTTTTGGTCTTTGATCAACTTCTGGATTCAACAAGGCTTTTAGATTTAAGAAGAATACAAAGCAACAAAATATGAACAAAGGAATGATTTAGCGGAGATCGGTGAAAAGTACGAATAATCAGACCAAGTGTTCCGGAAAGGTAAGCGTCTTTGCCTCATCGACAACCCCGCCATGTAAATATATAAGTAAAATCATTGTAAAGATCCCGTTCTCAAAGTGGGAACTGAGGTTTTTACAAACGTAACTGACCAGAATATCAGAGATACCAAGACACACAATCTGAAAACCGGGAGCAAACTCTGCCCGGGAAATCAGTGGAAGAATCATGGAATTTATAAATATCGAAAAACAATAGTATTTAGACAAATATACCAGTAAGCAAAAATAAATAAGACATGATTAATAAACTATGGATGGACGAGGGGGTTATACACGCAATAAAAGCCAAGACAACAGCAGGGAAGGGTGAACTTGGAAACAAAAAATCGGTACATTATGTGGCTTACATCACAGAAGGATATCAAAAGGTGGGAAACAAAGGTAGCGAAGGAGAGCAAAACAAACCCTAAAAGTTACTGGCACAACATGGAAAGTAAGACAAAATGAACAGAAGAAATACTCGCAATTGGCACAGATAACAGAGCTAAACACACAGGAAAATACGCCAATTAAGTTTCAGAGGAAATCGTTAAGCAAAAAATATACGATGAATAATGACGTTATTTTAAACATTTCATTTATACAATTTCCCACATTATTTAAGAGTAGAGATGTCTTACTAGAACATGAAATCAAATGGCATAAGCTTTAGAAAATATGTACAACACGATCAAATGAAAAATGTTCCATCTTGATGGAGGCAACGATATCACTTATGATGGTGAAAATAATAGGACAATCTGATTGGTTGTTATAAATAATAGGACAATCTGATTGGTTGTTATAAATAATAGGACAATCTGATTGGTTGTTATAAAAAAAATAGTACAATCTAATTGGTTGTTATAAATAATAGGACAATCTGATTGGTTGTTATAATAGGACAATCTGAAGGTTGTTATAAATAATAGGACAATACTCTGATTGGTTGTTATAAATAATAGGACACTCTGATTGGTTGTTATAATAGGACAATCTGATGGTTGTTATAAATAATAGTACAATCTGATTGGTTTTTATAAATAATAGGACAATCTGATTTGTTGTTATAATAGGACAATCTGATTGGTTGTTATACTTGGACAATTTGATGGTTGTTACAAATGATAAATGTAATTATTAAACTTTTACACAACAGCTATTAGACATATACTTCTACTCAACAGCTATTGGACATATAATTCTACTCAACAGCTATTGGGCCTATACTTCTACACAACAGCTATTGGACATATACTTATACACAACAGCTATTGGATATATACATCTACACAACAGCTATTGGATATATACTTATACACAACAGCTATTGGATATATACATCTACACAACAGCTATTGGACATATACTTCTATTCAACAGCTATTGGACATAAACTTCTACACACCAGCTATTGGACATATATTTCTACACAACAGCTATTGGACATATACTTCTACACAACAGCTATTGGACATATACTTCTACACAACAGCTATTGGACATATACTTCAACTCAACAGCTATTGGACATATACTTCTACACAACAGCTATTGGACATAAACTTCTACACAACAGCTATTGGACATATATTTCTACACAACAGCTATTGGACATATACTTCTACACAACAGCTATTGGACATATACTTCTACACAACAGCTATTGGACATATATTTCTACACACCAGCTATTTGACATATACTTCAACTCAACAGCTATTGGACATATACTTATACACAACAGCTATTTGACATATACTTATACACAACAGCTATTAGACATATACTTCTACACAACAGCTATTGGACATATACTTCTACACAACAGCTATTGGACATATACTTATACACAACAGCTATTGGACATATACTTATACACAACAGCTATTAGACATATACTTCTACACAACAGCTATTGGACATATACTTCTACACAACAGCTATTGGACATATACTTATACACAACAGCTATTGGACATATACTTATACACAACAGCTATTGGACATATACTTATACACAACATCTATTGGACATATACTTATACACAACATCTATTTCACATATACTTATACACAACATCTATTGGACATATACTTATACACAACAGCTATTTGACATATACTTATACACAACATCTATTGGACATATACTTATACACAACATCTATTGGACATATACTTATACACAACAGCTATTGGACATATACTTATACACAACAGCTATTAGACATATACTTATACACAACAGCTATTTCACATATACTTATACACAACAGCTATTAGACATATACTTCTACTCAACAGCTATTGGACATACATAATTAATAAGAAACTGTAGCACTATGTATATATGTACTGTTTAACCAATGAAAGGTTTGTAGTTTAATCACAGACCAATCAAAGGTCGGTTGTTCTATCAAACAACAATGATAGTTCTATTGTTTAACCATAGACCAAGAGGTTTTCTTTCCATGTCTGAATGATTTGTTCACGAAACTTGTCTTATATCTGAGAAACCCTAATACGAGTATAAAGTAAGCATGTTTTTTCGTTAATTTTTAATTGTTGATAATCTTACATCGTGAGAAAACATTTATTCATTAATGTCATAATAAAGCTAAGGATGTCAGGGATATACTCTATTTGACACTGGTTTATCGGTCGACTATTTTTATTAATATATAAAGTCATGTGTCGCTCACCTAAATACTATATAAACATTTTCATTTAATGTGCTTTACGGTCCCTAGCATCACTGAAGAGTCTAAGGAGGACGAAACAGCTGTATGTGCAGCATATGTGTGTGTCATCTTTAACATTTTTTATCTTTCATGTGAAATTAAAATTTATGTGTTTTTTTTCAAATGAGCGTGCATCTAATAATAAGCGGGTTTCTGATATACTTAACATTTGAATATCCTTAACGAACCTACTAAGATGTGAATAAGTCTAATATTTGGATATCCTTAACGAACTTATTGAGATGTGATATTAAATAAGACCACGTTTGACTGCCTGGTATTCATTAATTGTATCAAGTAGCCCTCAGTAATGCTAGTGTTACGTCCACAGCGTTACGTGTAGACGGTATAAAGCATTGTTATATGTGTGTCGGCTTCAGTACAAATTACCTGATCGACACTGAACCCCATCGACAGGTGAACGCAGCAGGTGTTCCTATTTACAAGCATAATTAACAATGGCCCTATTTGTACACAGAATTGTTGACGCAACCACATAATCAATATAACTGCTATTGTTTTAATTCCTCTATTGTATTATGAACTTGTTTGTCATTAATCATGGATGTGTGAAGGACAGAGGTAACAAAGACAGGTGTGTGTACACGTCACTAGATCATGTTATAATAACAGTGCTGCCACCAGAATCTGTATTATAATCACAGTGCTGCCACATAATCTGTATTATAATCACAGTGCAGTTGCTGCCACAGAATCTGTATTATAATCACAGTGCAATGCTGCCACCAGAATCTGTATTATAATCACAGTGCTGCCACATAATCTGTATTATAATCACAGTGCAATGCTGCCACAGAATCTGTATTATAATCACAGTGCAATGCTGCCACCAGAATCTGTATTATAATCACAGTGCTGCCACAGAATCTGTATTATAATCACAGTGCAATGCTGCCACAGAATCTGTATTATAATCACAGTGCTGCCACATAATGTGTATTATTATCACAGTGCTGCCACAGAATCTGTATTATAAACACAGTTTTGCCACAGAATATGTATTATAATCACAGTGCTGCCACAGAGTATGTATTATAATCACAGTACAGTGCTGCCACAGAATCTGTATTATAATCACAGCGCAATGCTGCTACAGAATCTGTATTATAAACACAGTTTTGCCACAGAATATGTATTATAATCACAGTGCTGCCACAGAGTATGTATTATAATCACAGTACAGTGCTGCCACAGAATCTGTATTATAATCACAGCGCAATGCTGCCACAGAATCTGTATTATAATCACAGCGCAATGCTGCTACAGAATCTGTATTATAATCACAGCGCAATACTGCCACAGAATCTGTATTATAATCGCAGTGCTGCCACAGAATCTGTATTATAATCACAGCGCAATGCTGCTACAGAATCTGTATTATAATCACAGCGCAATGCTGCCACAGAATCTGTATTATAATCACAGTGCAATGCTGCCACAGAATCTGTATTATAATCACAGTGCAATGCTGCCACAGAATCTGTATTATAATCACAGCGCAATACTGCCACAGAATCTGTATTATAATCACAGTGCAGTTGCTGCCACAGAATCTGTATTATAATCACAGTGCAATGCTGCCACAGAATCTGTATTATAATCACAGTGCTGCCACAGAATCTGTATTATAATCACAGTGCTGCCACAGAGTATGTATTATAATCACAGTACAATGCTGTCACATAATCTGTATTATAATCACAGTACAATGCTGCCACAGAATCTGTATTATAATCACAGTGCTGCCACAGAGTATGTATTATAATCACAGCGCAATGCTGCCACAGAATCTGTATTATAATAACAGTGCTGCCACAGAATATGTATTATAATCACAGTGCTGCCACAGAGTATGTATTATAATCACAGTACAATGCTGCCACAGAATCTGTATTATAATCACAGTACAATGCTGCCACATAATCTGTATTATAATCACAGTATAATGCTGCCACAGAGTATGTATTATAATCACAGTACAATGCTGCCACATAATGTGTATTATAATCACAGTGCAATGCTGCCACAGAATCTGTATTATAATCACAGCGCAATGCTGCCACAGAATCTGTATTATAATCGCAGTTCTGCCACAGAATATGAATTACATGTATAATCACAGTACAGTGCTGCCACAGAATCTGTATTATAATCACAGTACAGTGCTGCCACAGAATCTGTATTATGATCACAGTGCAATGCTGCCACAGAATCTGTATTATAATCGCAGTTCTGCCACAGAATATGAATTACATGTATAATCACAGTGCAGTGCTGCCACAGAATATGAATTACATGTATAATCACAGTGCAGTGCTGCCACAGAATATGAATTACATGTATAATCACAGTGCAGTGCTGCCACAGAATCTGTATTACATGTATAATCACAGTGCAGTACTAGTTCTGCCACAGAATATGAATTACATGTATAATCACAGTGCAGTGCTGCCACAGAATCTGTATTACATGTATAATCACAGTGCAGTACTAGTTCTGCCACAGAATATGAATTACATGTATAATCACAGTGCAGTGCTGCCACAGAATATATCTTTTACTTTGTTCTCTTTTACTTCACAATTTTCTTATAGAGTAAGCTTCATATCAAAGAATATACTCAAATAAGAGGGACAGAGTTTTAACCTTTACAATCTTTCAAGAGAATTTAACAATTATGTTGCTATCCACGAACTCAATCACTTGATTTCATCTAGAGAATGTTTCCACGTTCAGCTTCTTAATTCTAAATTGGTAATGCTCATCTTATTAAGGACAAACGTTTTATGAACGACCACTACTTTGAAACTGTTTATGAGCCATACTTATGTTTCACGTGTCACAAAAACCTTATCCTATATCGTCATTCACAGATAAAATTGTTACAATACAGGATGAAATCAAGAGCATTCCCATGAATCTCGGATCTTACATTACAATACACAGAGAGTGTCATTCAAATTATTTCCGTTGAAATCAGCCTATGCTTGTATGAGTAATTGCTGGATCTTTGAACTCGACATCGATTATTAATAGTAATATGCCTCCAAACCAGGTCCCGGTTGGTAACGTATACAATTTTGATGTATTGATGTCCGAAGTGTGATTCGACGATATCTTTGCATATAATCAAATCATTAAATAAAAATGTGATAATAGCATTTGTTGGTGAATGTGCTCGATTTATATCATACATTTCAGTTTTCCAATTACCATACATGATTTAGGCTGAGTCTCACGCGTATACAAGTTAAGCGTCAGGGATGGGTTTACATCTGTATACCAGTAATCTAAGACAATGGTGTTTGATGGAGGTGTAATCACTGATCTTCTGGTTCTATACAACAACCTTATCAATTCTGTACGTTATAACACACAAGGTTTACAACGGATTTTATACGGCTCCCTGGAGACTGCATATTCATTACGGAATCTGAAAATGCGAGAAGCGATCATTCAAAATTTAATATAATATGGAAAACACATGACGCGAATGGTGAAACATAATCTCCTTAAACGTGACACGAATTCAATCAAAATGCAAGCAGAAACTCACCGATCTAGTTTTATCGGAGTGTTCCGTGGCATTACTGCACAACTACTGCTCAAATTGGGTCAGATGTGATGCAATCATTGACGTATATGTTAAACTTCCAGCTATACCAAACTATAACTCAGATTTGTTTTCCCTCTTATTATTTAAATTGGTTAACACATCGATTGTTGTTCTTTTGTTTTGTGTTTTGTTTACATTGACCGTCCTATTTGATGGCGTCTTTCCCAATGTGATGTGACCGTTCTATCTGAGATAAACCTATCATAAATACTCCATTTATAAGAGATGACGTAACAAATACATATGCTGCACCTTTTAAATTAAGTGATAGATACAGTATGCCGAATAAATGAATTAAACTGCATCTTAAAGCTGTTTCATCCTCCTCGGACTCTTCAGTGATGCTAGGGGCCAGAAAGTGGGAATCCAAAATCCAATATAATTTATCTTCAGCTGCAACGATGACAGTCGTCATGTAAATCTAGGTCACACCCAAGTAGATGTTTTGGAAGGTATTTATCTATATATATATATTCAAATCTGCGTAAAAACAAAAAGTAAAACTGATAATAATAAGATATATATGGACTGATATATAACCGAGGTAGGACACTTACTACTAATAATAATACGGCGTAAGAATTGCACCTGCTGCCCCCACTGCAAGGTCGCAAGAGGCGAGTCAGTTTGGGATCGTGTCCTTTGTCTCCCCTTTCTAACAGCTAGGTTTGCCTTATGTCTCCCCATTCCAACAGCTAGGTTTGCCTTATGTCTCCTCTTTCTAACAGCCAGGTTTGCCTTATGTCTCCTCTTTCTAACAGCTAGGTTTGCCTTATGTCTCCTTTTTCTAACAGCCAGGTTTGCCTTATGTCTCCTCTTTCTAACAGCTAGGTTTGCCTTATGTCTCCCCTTTCTAACAGCCAGGTTTGCCTTATGTCTCCTCTTTCTAACAGTTAGGATTGCCTTATGTCTCCGCTTTCTAACAGCTAGGTTTGCCTTATGTCTCCTCTTTCTAACAGCTAGGTTTGCCTTATGTCTCCCCTTTCTAACAGCCAGGTTTGCCTTATGTCTCCGCTTTCTAACAGCTAGGTTTGCCTTATGTCTCCTCTTTCTAACAGCTAGGTTTGCCTTATGTCTCCTCTTTCTAACAGCCAGGTTTGCCTTATGTCTCCTCTTTCTAACAGCCAGGTTTGCCTTATGTCTCCTCTTTCTAACAGCTAGGTTTGCCTTATGTCTCCTCTTTCTAACAGCCAGGTTCGCCTTATGTCTCCTCTTTCTAACAGCTAGGTTTGCCTTATGTCTCCTTTTTCTAACAGCTAGGTTTGCCTTATGTCTCCTCTTTCTAACAGCCAGGTTCGCCTTATGTCTCCTCTTTCTAACAGCTAGGTTTGCCTTATGTCTCCTCTTTCTAACAGCTAGGTTTGCCTTATGTCTCCTCTTTCTACTTTCTAACAGCTAGGTTTGCCCTTTGGCTCTCTTTCTAACAGCTAGGTTTGCCTTATGTCTCCTCTTTCTAACAGCCAGGTTTGCCTTATGTCTCCGCTTTCTAACAGCCAGGTTTGCCTTATGTCTCCTCTTTCTAACAGCTAGGTTTGCCTTATGTCTCCTCTTTCTAACAGCTAGGTTCGCCTTATGTCTCCTCTTTCTAACAACTAGGTTTGCCTTATGTCTCCTCTTTCTAACAGCTAGAATTGCCCTTTGTCTCCTCTTTCTAACAGCTAGGTTTTCCTTATGTCTCCTCTTTTCTAACAGCCAGGTTTGCCCTTTGTCTCCCCATTCTAACAGCTGGGTTTGCCTTATGTCTCCCCATTATAACAGCTAGGTTTGCCTTATGTCTCCTCTTTCTAACAGCCAGGTTTGCCTTATGTCTCCTCTTTCTAACAGCCAGGTTGGCCTTATGTCTCCTCTTTCTAACAGCTAGGTTCGCCTTATGTCTCCTCTTTCTAACAGCTAGGTTTGCCTTATGTCTCCTCTTTCTAACAGCCAGGTTTGCCTTATGTCTCCGCTTTCTAACAGCTAGGTTCGCCTTATGTCTCCTCTTTCTAACAGCCAGGTTTGCCTTATGTCTCCTCTTTCTAACAGCCAGGTTGGCCTTATGTCTCCTCTTTCTAACAGCTAGGTTCGCCTTATGTCTCCTCTTTCTAACAACTAGGTTTGCCTTATGTCTCCTCTTTCTAACAGCTAGGTTTGCCTTATGTCTCCTCTTTCTAACAGCCAGGTTTGCCTTATGTCTCCTCTTTCTAACAGCCAGGTTTGCCTTATGTCTCCTCTTTCTAACAGCTAGGTTTGCCTTATGTCTCCTCTTTCTAATAGTTAGGTTTGCCTTATGTCTCCCCTTTCTAACAGCTAGGTTCGCCTTATGTCTCCTCTTTCTAACAGCTAGGTTTGCCTTATATCTCCTCTTTCTAACAGCTAGGTTTGCCTTATGTCTCCTCTTTCTAATAGCTAGGTTTGCCTTATGTCTCCTCTTTCTAACAGCTAGGCTTGCCTTATGTCTCCCCTTTCTAACAGCTAGGCTTGCCTTATGTCTCCTTTTTCTAACAGCTACGTTTGCCTTATGTCTCCTCTTTCTAATAGCTAGGTTTGCCTTATGTCTCCTCTTTCTAACAGCTACGTTTGCCTTATGTCTCCTCTTTCTAACAGCTAGGTTTGCCTTATGTCTCCTCTTTCTAATAGCTAGGTTTGCCTTATGTCTCCTCTTTCTAACAGCTAGTTTTGCCTTATGTCTCCTCTTTCTAACAGCTAGGTTTGCCTTATGTCTCCTCTTTCTAACAGCCAGGTTTGCCTTTTGTCTCCTCTTTCTAACAGCTAGGTTTGCCTTATGTCTCCTCTTTCTAACAGCCAGGTTTGCATTATGTCTCCTCTTTCTAACAGCCAGGTTTACCTTAAGTCTCCTTTGTCACACAGACTCACTTTTGTCTTTAGTTTAGCGTTCGCCCCTTTAAGTGAGGAAGACTTTGGAATATGTCCCTTGGCCGAAATATTTGGTACACCATAGTCTCAAAAATATTGGTTTCTATTCATTACTTTGCGGTCAGCATTACAAATGTATGGGGGTTGGACGACTGGTCCAACAGTTGTCAGTATAATGTTACCGGGTGGGGTGTAGTAGTAGTAGTACCATAAATTCGGCATCTGTTCCGTACTAACGTAAGGAGGCTTACAACAACAAACCGCGGCCTCCCGGATACACACAGGCAATGAGGCTTACAACAACATACCGCGGCCTCCCGGATACACACAGGCAATGAGGCTTACAACAACATACCGCGGCCTCCCGGATACACACAGGCAATGAGGCTTACAACAACATACCGCGGCCTCCCGGATACACACAGGAAATGAGGCTTACAACAACATACCGCGGCCTCCCGGATACACACAGGCAATGAGGCTTACAACAACATACCGCGGCCTCCCGGATACACACAGGAAATGAGGCTTACAACAACATACCGCGGCCTCCCGGATACACACAGGCAATGAGGCTTACAACAACATACCGCGGCCTCCCGGATACACACAGGCAATGAGGCTTACAACAACATACCGCGGCCTCCCGGATACACACAGGCAATGAGGCTTACAACAACATACCGCGGCCTCCCGGATACACACAGGCAATGAGGCTTACAACAACATACCGCGGCCTCCCGGATACACACAGGCAATGAGGCTTACAACAACATACCGCGGCCTCCCGGATACACACAGGCAATGAGGCTTACAACAACATACCGCGGCCTCCCGGATACACACAGGCAATGAGGCTTACAACAACATACCGCTGCCTCCCGGATACACACAGGCAATGAGGCTTACAACAACATACCGCAACCTCCCGGATACACACAGGCAATGAGGCTTACAACAACATACCGCAACCTCCCGGATACACACAGGCAATGAGGCTTACAACAACATACCGCTGCCTCCCGGATACACACAGGCAATGGGGCTTACAACAACATACCGCGGCCTCCCGGATACACACAGGCAATGAGGCTTACAACAACATACCGCGGCCTCCCGGATACACACAGGCAATGAGGCTTACAACAACATACCGCTGCCTCCCGGATACACACAGGCAATGAGGCTTACAACAACATACCGCAACCTCCCGGATACACACAGGCAATGAGGCTTACAACAGCATACCGCGGCCTCCCGGATACACACAGGCAATGAGGCTTACAACAACATACCGCGGCCTCCCGGATACACACAGGCAATGAGGCTTACAACAACATACCGCTGCTTCCCAAATACACACGCAAGAAGCCTTACAACAACATATCGCCGCCTCCCAAATACACACGCAAGAAGCCTTACAACAACATACCGCAGCTTTCCAAATACACACGCAAGAAGGCTTACGCCAACATACCGTTCCTCCCAAATACACACGCAAGTAGGCTTACACCAACATTCCGCGGCCTCCCAAATACACACGCAAGTAGGCTTACACCAACATACCGCAGCTTCCCAAATACACACGCAAGGAGGCTTACGCCAACATACCGCAGCTTCCCAAATACACACGCAAGTAGGCTTACACCAACATACCGCAGCTTCCCAAATACACACGCAAGTAGGCTTACACCAACATACCGCGGCCTCCCAAATACACACGCAAGGAGGCTTACGCCAACATACCGCAGCTTCCCAAATACACACGCAAGGAGGCTTACGCCAACATACCGCAACCTCACAAATACACACAGGCAAGGAGGCTTACGCCAAAATACCGCGGCATCCCAAATACACACGCAAAAAGCTTACAACAACATACCGCAACCTCCCAAATACACACGCAAGGAGGCTTACGGTAAAATACCGCGGCTTCCCAAATACACACACAAGGAGACTTACGCTAACATACCGCGGCTTCCCAAATACACACGCAAGGAGACTTACGCCAATATACCGCAGCTTCCCAAATACACACGCAAGGAGGCATACGCCAACATACCGCGGCTTCCCAAATACACACGCAAGGAGACTTACACCAACATACCGCGGCCTCCCGGATACAAACGCAAGGAGGCTTACACCAACATACCGCAGCTTCCCAAATACACACGCAAGGAGGCTTACGCCAACATACCGCAGCTTCCCAAATACACACGCAATGAGGCTTACGCCAACATACCGCTGCTTTCCAAATACACAGGCAAGGAGGCTTACGCCAACATACCGCAGCTTCCCAAATACACACGCAAGGAGGCTTACGCCAACATACCGCGGCCTCCCGGATACAAAAGCAAGGAGGCTTACACCAACATACCGCGGCTTCCCAAATACACACGCAATGAGACTTACGCCAACATACCGCAACTTCCCAAATACACACAGGCAAGGAGGCTTACGCTAACATACCGCAGCTTCCCAAATACACACGCAAGGAGGCTTACGCCAACATACCGCGGCCTCCCGGATACACACACAAGGAAGCTTACACCAAGATACCGCGGCCTCCCAAATACACACGTAAGGAGGCTTACACCAACATACCGCGGCCTCCCAAATACACACGCACTGAACACATATACTCACATCGCATAAACCAGAAGCCGTCCTTACAACTGTTAATAGGATAAAACAAAGCAAAAACTTGTGTCGTTACTCCAAAGATACCTAATTGTTCGACGTATACCAAATCCCAGTGCTCTACTTAAGGTCAAGGGGTTTACTCTCGCATAACTCCTACTCAGTCATTTATTTACAAGCAACTTCAACAATCTTTACTCTGAAGGTTGGAGATAGATATTTGCCACCTCTATAATTTACATGTTGCGATTTTCTCTTTTTAAACTTCTATCGAGAAAAATGATAATATTGAAGGAGTTAAGGACCAAGGAGAATGACATACCAGAAGTGAAGACAGCATACGAGTATGTAATCGACTTGAGCAATCAACTACACGATACATGGGGAATGGCTAGGAAGCAGCTAGAAAAATATCAGGTTACTTACAAACGTTAGTTCAACAAAGTGGTATAACAAGATCCGATGTCGGGGCCGAGTATTAGTCCTGCTACCTATCAACGAGAACACCCTTCTTCTGAAATGGCAGTGACCTTTCATTATTCTTGAAAAAGTAAAGGCATGGATTACATAAAACAGTATTGGAAAACAATCTAAGGAGAATTTCATCGATGTTAAATGTTCACCTAAACTTGATGTTAAGTCAAAGGAGAATCTGGAGGAGTTAGTTTCACACTATTCCCTGTTCCAACATACGATCAAGCTAACTTCCCAGAAGGACATACGGTCAAATTCACATGCAAATAATATGTAGACGCTAGTAAAATTCTTTATTAAAAATCTATTTAAGAAAAGATTATTGGATCAATCTAGAGTTACATGAATGTACGAAGATGACAGCTCGGATAATGACGACACCTCACATCATGCTCTTTCAGCTGAAACGGCCCATGTGTATCAAAACATGACCGCTCTCTCTCTCTCTCACCGCTACTAGGTGAGCTAGATTCTGATTGGTCACAAATATATGTATTGCCCAGTACGATTAGTACACGACTTATAACAATATCAGACTCATTAAGTCATGTTAGTTCTGCTGTATTATATAAACCTGTAACTCAACCCTAATTACAGATTTGATAGTGATTTCTAAGTTAACAGTCAATTACTTGTTGAATATGTTTAAGCTTTGATAGGAATAGTTTTCATTTTAATGCAGGTAGGAGAGAAAACTTAATTGCAAACTGAATGAATGCGCGTAGCGGTTTTTCTTTCATACCGGCATGGAACTAAAAACTATTCCTATAAAAGTTTATGATTAATTTTCTAAATACGTTTGAAAATAAAAAGTGTTGCATCAATGCTGTAATTAAACGGTAAAAAGACTTTATATTTCAAACAAATAACTACGCATTTGTACGCGTAAGAACGCATGACCTTACTTCATAGACAGGGCAGTCACGCCATTTAAAATTCACGCCAAGCAAAATTGATAATTTAAAAATACTAAAAAATTCTTTACAACATTTCGACGAAAACAATTAGAAAATACAGAAGCGCCAACAAAAGCATAATACGTACTCAAATTCGATTAAACTAGGGGCAACATATGAACAAAGGGAAATATTTACATGTGGAGATCCCTGCAAAAGTACAAGAGAATAATACCAGCTGTTCCGCAAAAGTAAGCGTCTTCTCCTTCATCGACGACACCCGCCATGTAAATCTTGGTCATATCCAAGTAAACATCAAGTCCTCAAAATGAGAACCGGGTCATTATTGTCAATTACAACCAGTAAGCACAATAATAATCATACTCAAAACCGTTCATCTCCAAATCACACAAAGATACACAAATTTTCTTAATGAGATAAACATGGCGACCATAAAATTTGCCCATAATTCTCGAATCCTTGTGTTGTTTGTTTGTCAGTAGTCGACATTGAAGAACCGAGTCATCATTTTCAATCACAACAAATAAGCACACTAATGAGCACGTTCAAAAACATCCCCATTATCATACAAGGATTCAAAAAAAATTTCAATGAGACCACGATAGCGACCATAGCCGCATTGTTTTAGTCGTATCATCTTGCATCCCTCGAATTCCTGTGTCATATGTTTTTCAGCAGCTGGTCCAGCATCTATCACTAAAATCTCGATATTCAGCGCAAGCCATAAAATAGCGCTTACTGTTACCTAGGAAGTTGAGAACAGTGGTTGTGTCTGTGACTCATGTGACCAACTGTTCTGTATGGACCGTCAAAACATTAATAGCTGGTCATACGAGGAAATGAACGTAGTACAATTACCCGGAACTTATTTATTATTTAATGATAATCTAAATCTTTTCTTATTTGATCTACACTGCAAATGTACTCCGAATCCTTTTGAACGGCTATTTCTTGATCTTGTTCAGTATATACCTCAACGCGTTGGTAAAGCAAGTGGTAGGCTGTGCTCGGTATATGCAGGAACGCGTTGGTGAAGCAGGTGGAAAGTTGTGTTCAGTATGAACCTCAACGCGTTGGTAAAGCAAGTGGTAGACTGTGCTCGGTATATGCATGAAAGCGTTGGTGAAGCAGGTTGTAGGTTGTGTTCAGTATATACCTCAACGCGTTGGTAAAGCAGGTGGTAGGCTGTGCTCGATGTATGCATCAACGCGTTGGTAAAGCAGGTGGTAGGTTGTGTTCAATATATACCTCAACGCGCTGGTAAAGCAGATGGTAGATTGTGTTCAGTATATACCTCAACGCGTTGGTAAAGCAGGTGGTAGGTTGTGTTCAGTATATACCTCAACGCGTTGGTAAAGCAGATGGTAGATTGTGTTCAGTATATACCTCAACGCGTTGGTAAAGCAGGTTTTAGGTTGTGTTCAGAAGATACCTCAACGCGTTGGTAAAGCAGGTGGTAGTTTGTGTTCTGAAGATACCTCAACGCGTTGGTAAAGCAGGTGGTAGTTTGTGTTCAGAAGATACCTCAACGCGTTGGTAAAGCAGATGGTAGATTGTGTTCAGTATATACCTCAACGCGTTGGTAAAGCAGGTGGTAGGTTGTGTTCAGAAGATACCTCAACGCAATGATAAAGCAGGTGGTAGTTTGTGTTCAGAATATACTTCAACGCGTTGGAAAGCAGGTGGTACCACGAAGGTAGGTTGTGTTCAGTGCATATTTCAGCAGGTGGTAGATTGGTTATTGCAATAAAGAGAAAGATATTGTTTCTTAGGAGTACATACCTCTTTCCACCAAATTAGTGTGAAATTGTTGGCATTTAAATAGAAATGTAGGTTGCAAAACCTTACATTTATTGTCATTTTATAATCCTAAAACAGCAGACGGATGCAAGTTGATAAACCTTGACAGTTAACATTTCGGAGGCGATTTCGATCTACCATATTGGAATTATGAGCATGATATAACCAAACCCAATACTCTCCACCCACATATTCATTATGATTTTATCAAAGCCCTTGAAAAGCCCACACAAATTATCAAAATTGCAGTGGCTAAAACAGAGGAGCCCGAGATGTGTCAGATCGCTTTTGGAGTACACCTATTGTAACTGATATGATTAATTCTTTAACTAGGAAGACGCAGGATGTAAGGTCATGGGTAAGATCCGGACGCAGAATTTAAATTCGTAGGTAAGAGGCATGTCTAAAGATGTTCTATGCAATCCACCAGGACACTGTGGCTATACCAATGAATGACAGGAGAAATTCTCACAGGTCCACTACCAACAGCAACTTTAAAAAACAGTAGTTGGAAGCAACCCATTTCTCCACCTTACATACAGACTGGAACGAATCCGATCTTCATTGTTAACCCACCTCCATCTCTGTCAACATAACACTGAAGGTGCAGAGTAATTAGTTACTTCGAAGGACTTTACACGAGACTTTAGCACTTATCTCCCCCTTTTTTCAGTGGGATAGTCAATAATTGGCTTACTAGGACCTCTCTCTCTCTCTCTCGGACTCTAATAAAATTAATTTTCCTCTCGAAACTCTTCTCTACCTTAGTGCTGGCGAAATGTCGGGTGAACTTTGTCGGTTGGAATCGGCACGATCATTTGCTAGCCCAAAATATATTTACAAGAAAACACCCAAGCCTGCCTTACCATTCCTCTTTCCTACAATCTGTTACGTTATCCTCTGAATAACTTAGTAACTAATCATAAGTATGTGATGTAGAAAACAAAAATTCCTCAGAAGTGGATGTTTCGCCTGCGCAGCAAGCTGGGAGATGAGTATTACCGAACAAGCTATGGATATTCATTGAATCAATTCCAAGTTTAATATGTATGGAAGCACTGCACCAAGCTTGAGTTAGATCAGCAAAAGGACACCCGACTTATCCCAAGGAAACTGATTTTCTATTTCTAGTAACAGCGACCTTGACTTTTGACCGTTGAACCTGAAAAGCAATCCAAAGCAAGCGCGTATGGTAAAGAAGCACTGTATGAAGTTTGAGCTTGATCGGCTAAAGTTGCCTCGAGTTATCGCACAGAAACTGATTTTCTATTTATAGTTTAAAGTAACAGCAGCTGTCTTGAACCAGAAAAGCAATCCCAAACAAGCACTTAAAGGAAAGATTTACACGGAGACCATCGAAAAAGTGCGAGAGAATAACACCAAGTTTCGGAAGAGTAAGCGGCATCTGCTTCATCAACGACACCCGGCATTAAATCTTGGTCATATCCAAGTAAACATCATGGCTTCAAAGTGAGAACTTTCAATCACAACAAGCAAGCATACATTTGTACGTATGAACATATTCTAAAATACCATCGTCATACCATACACGGATACAGAATATTTCTCAATGAGACTAACATGGCGACCATAAAACTTGCCTGCATATCTCGAATCCCTGTGTCGCGAGTGTTTCAGCGACCGACATGTATCACGAAAATCTTGATAATCAGAGAAAGCCCTAGAATAACGAAGCAAATGCGACATGTAAACACCCAAGGCTGGAGAGACAGGGATATTACTATCAAGAAAGGGAAAGTTCATCTATAGATAAACGGTCATTTGCGCTGCATTAACCCAATGTCGTGACGGAATCTTACACTGTAGTTATATGGTGACTGTACAACCGTAGAAATGAAACTAGACTAGAATTGGATTGTTTTACGTCCTATTAACAGCTCCATGGTCCTTTAAGAACTGCCTTTCGGCGTATTCGATGTGGATGCATGCGTTGAGTGTATGTATCTAGGAGGCTCGGTATGTTCGTGTAAGTCGCCTTGCCATAGTCGGGATCGTTTGCTGATTTTAAAATCAACCACACTGAAATATACCTCCGAAGGCCCCCAGTAGAACATCCCACCTGGTCACATTATACTGAAAATGGGTGAGCCAGTCATTCCACTCCCATAATGCTTAGCGTCAAACAACGGTAGTGACCACCATTGTTAGAGACTCTCGTATATCTCGGCCCGGGGACGGAACCCATCGCCTTTCTCACTAGGGCAGACGCTCAATTAAAGGCCAAGAGTGAGGTACTGTCAAGTGAAATATTAGGAAGGAGAATGTTGTTTATAAAGAAAAAAAATCAGAGAATACCAAAGCGTCAACAAAACCATAATACGCACTCAAAATCGATTAAACAAGGGGCAAAATAGGAACAAAGGAAAGATTTACATGGAGACTCTCGTAAAAGCACACGAGAATAAGACCAGGTGTTCCGGGAGAGTAAGCGTCTTCTGCTTCATCGACGACACCCGTCATGTAAATCTTGGTCACATCCAAGCAAACATCAATCCTCAAAATGAGAACCGAGTCATCATTGTCATCACAACAAGTAAACACAATAACAAGCAAACTCAAAAATGTCCATCTTCATGTCACACAAAGATACAGAATATTTCTCGATGAGATCAAGATGGCGACCATAAAACTTGACCATAGTCTTCATCAACCTGCATTTCTCGGATCCCTGTGCCGTAAGTTTGTTTGTCAGCAGTTGACATCTATCACGAAAATTGCGATATTCAGAGCAAGCCCTAGAATAACGAATTAACTGTGACATGTAAACACCATAGGATGGAGAAGCAGGGATGCTACTATCAAGAAAGGGAAAGTTCACGATAGGAAAATCGAAATCGTCACGTTTATCATACAGCTTAGTAGTAAGTTCCCCGTGTTGGTCATAGTTCAAGTAAAGATCGAGGTAAGAAGCTGATGTAGGAGAGTCTGCTGTGTCTTTAATATCAAGTTCAGTAGGGTATATACGATCAATTAGGTCAGCAAACTTCATTTTGTTTATAAACAACACATCGTCGATATATCTGAAAGTGAAATTGAAAGATTTGGCAAGGTTTTTGTTACCCCTCCCGATAAGCCCCTCGACAAATTCAGCCTCGTATGAAAACAAAAAACAATTCAGCCAAAAGTGGTCCACAGTTAGTGCCGATTAGAATGCCAACAGTCTGTTGGGAAATCATTCCTCCGAACTCAACAAAGATATTGTCAAACAGGAATTCAATCATTTGTACTATATCTTCCTCAATTTATATTTTAACCTAGTTTTTGTTGTGTTTTTCACAAAGTATTCTCCAAGATAGCTCACAACCATGTAATTGCATCGTCGTTCACCTTTCTTGGAAAAGAAAGCTCTCATAATGAGAGACCGAAGACGTTATTTCAGTTTGGCATGTGGTTTAGAAAGAATAGAAAAGAAAATATTCTAAATTTAGTCGCCTCTTACTATCTTGCAATTGTGGCAGCAGGTACAATTTTTCTCGGGTCTATGTGCATAGTACTGGTACATGACAATTTTATCTTTATTCATATAATCAGAGCAAGCCCTACGTGTATTAATTATATTCACATTCCGTTTTGTACACACCTGTAGAGTAACCTCCCTTATTGTTGTCCGCAAACCTTGCGTAAGTAAGATGGACTAGGGTTTGTCAGTGCTCACTGTAACTGTTGTAAATCCTCATGCAAAGACCCGATACTGACTGTAACTGTTCTAAAACCTCATGCAAAGACCCGATACTGACTGTAACTGTTCTAAAACCTCATGCAAAGACGTATTGATGGCCCAACTCGCCCATAAAAAGCAGACATGGGTCGGTACATGCTATGGCAACCAGTACATTCTAGCGAAGAAAACGACGGCGTTACCCAAACTACACGCCTCTGAAGACTCTAGCCCTTACAGATATGTTCCGTTCTTGCTGGTTATTGTCAAACAGCCATAAACATGTTCGAAAAACTCCCATCTAGCGTGTCAGAAAGCCAGGTCCCTACATCGATATCAATATTTAATTTTACTGCTATAAATGTCTGTTCTTTTTATATCATACCGTTAATAAGCCACATTTATTCGACAAGTTTGAAAAATTTAATGATTCGATTACTCTAGAGTACGGTATAGTTAATGCACTCTGACACTAAGGTGAAAGACCAAACCGATACGAACCCCTATATTGGGTTAATCTGTTTTAATCTGTTTTTCGTCTGATCACGCTTAAAAAGACATATTATTGAGCACATCAATTTTAATATCCGTTATCAGTTTTATAGATATCTAAATGAAAACAAGTTCACTAAATTGAAATACTGGTACAAGTGCTGCTAAGATGTATGTACTAGTCCAACATTAGAAGTAACTTTAGATACACAATATGTTAAAATCACTGATTTATATATCAGCCGATACTATCCATTTTCAAATCTTGATAAAAACTTCCTTACCAACGAAACTATGTTCGCTACATAAAATTCCTTACTTTTACTTGTTTATTTTCGGTAATATTGTATAAAATATGTGTTGTTTTCCTTTCTGATAGTGCCATTAACTTCTAAATACTAAGTTTGATAATTAAAATACAGTTTTCTTTTAACATAGACTAAGTAAAGGTAGCAATTCTTCACTGTAAGAAAACTGTACTAAATAATCTGTTCAACTAATAATAATAACACCTTGTACGTCGCTGCTATAATAACTGAACATGTGCATTATTTAAAGAAAGTAAACACTGAAGAAATGTATCCAGTTAGGTTAAACAAAAACTTATTTATTTGATGTGTTACTATAATCCTACTGCATATAAAACACAAAATAAAATCCCTAACGACATTACAACGTTAGTTAAAAAATAATCGATGTTATTCAGAAAAACTAAGACAAACAGAAAAATGAATTTAAAAATACGCATTTTGTTGTGTTAAAGTTGGCCACAAATAGCGTTCAGTTTAATAAAAGTTTAGAACATTTGCCGATCCTGCATTTCAAAAATCAATTGTAAATAAATCTCCAATTTGATTACATCTTGTTCTTTCAGCACTCTACCTTTATATGGTTATATGAATAGGGTAGTTTGTGGCCCTAAAGTCTAATTTGTAACAATTATTCACTCGAAGTCCCAGCAATATAAAATTAGTGTTTAATGTTTGAAAGATATTCATTTGATAATGTAATAAAAAAAGAATGCGAACGCTAATGCTATTTTGATTCCTTCATATCGAGTTCTAGGGAATGTCCTTCCTTAAGACAACGCATTATGAATGTGTACGTTTACTCTCGGCTCTGACAAATTGCTGAAATCTTCATCCGTGAAAGAATTGACTTAACTTAATTCGATTTACTTAAAAGACTTAAATTCAGGAAAAGAAGTGGCAGGAGGTTTTGTTTGATCCTACTAACAGGGAAGGTATTTTAAGGACATGTCTTGTTTTATGTATACATGCGTGAGTGTAGAGCAGACAGAGTAAGCTCGTGTATTTGAGTGTAGAAGAGATAGAGTAAGCTCGTGTATTTAAAGTTAAAAGAGACAGAGTAAGCTCGTGTATTTGAGTGTAGAAGTGACAGAGTAAGCTCGTGTGTTTTAGTGTAGAGCAGACAGAGTAAGCTCGTGTATTTGAGTGTAGAAGTGACAGAGTAAGCTCGTATATTTGAGTGTAGAAGAGACAGAGTAAGCTCGTGTATTTGAGTGTAGAAGAAACAGAGTAAGCTCGTGTGTTTTAGTGTAGCGGAGATAGAGTAAGCTCGTGTATTTAAAGTAAAAAGAGACAGAGTAAGCTCGTGTATTTGAGTGTAGAAGAGACAGAGTAAGCTCGTCTATTATAGTGTAGAAGAGATAGAGTAAACTCGTGTATTTAAAGTTAAAAGAGACAGAGTAAGCTAGTGTATTTGAGTGTAGAAGAGACAGAGTAAGCTCGTGTATTTGAGTGTAGAAGAGAGAGAGTAAGCTCGTGTATTTGAGTGTAGAAGAAACAGAGTAAGCTCGTGTATTTGAGTGTAGAAGAGACAGAGTAATCTCGTGTATTTGAGTGTAGAAGAGACAGAGTAAGCTCGTGTATGTGAGTGTAGAAGAAACAGAGTAAGCTCGTGTATTTGAGTGTAGAGGAGACAGAGTAAGCTCGTGTATTTGAGTGTAGAGGAGACATAGTAAGCTCGTGTATTTGAGTGTAGAGGAGACAGAGTAAGCTCGTGTATTTGAGTGTAGAAAAGAAAGAGTAAGCTCGTGTATTTGAGTGTAGAGGACACAGAGTAAGCTCGTGTATTTGAGTGTAGAAGAGACAGAGTAATCTCGTGTATTTGAGTGTAGAGGAGACAGAGTAAGCTCGTGTATTTGAGTGTAGAGGAGACAGAGTAAGCTCGTGTATTTCAGTGTAGAAGAGACAGAGTAAGCTCGTATATTTGAGTGTAGAAGAGACAGAGTAAGCTCGTGTATTTGAGTGTAGAAGAAACAGAGTAAGCTCGTGTATTTGAGTGTAGAAGAGACAGAGTAAGCACGTGTATTTTAGTGTAGAGGAGACAGAGTAGGCTCGTGTATTTTAGTGTAGAGAAGACAGAGTAAGCTCGTCTATTTCAGTGTAGAAAAGAAAGAGTAAGCTCGTGTATTTAAAGTTAAAAGAGACAGAGTAAGCTCGTGTATTTGAGTGTAGAAGAGACAGAGTAAGCTCGTGTATTTGAGTGTAGAAGAGACAGAGTAAGCTCGTGTATTTGAGTGTAGAAGAGACAGAGTAAGCTCGTCTATTTGGGTGTAGAAGAGACAGAGTAAGCACGTCTATTTGAGTGTAGAAGAGATAAAGTAAGCTCGTGTATTTGAGTGTATAAGAGACAGAATAAGCTCGTGTATTTTAGTGTAGAGGAGAGAGAGTAAGCTCGTGTATTTGAGTGTAGAGGAGACAGAGTAGGCTCGTGTATTTGAGTGTAGAAGAGACAGAGTAAGCTCGTATATTTGAGTGTAGAAGAGACAGAGTAAGCTCGTGTATTTGAGTGTAAAGGACACAGAGTAAGCTCGTGTATTTGAGTGTAGAAGACACAGAGTAAGCTCGTGTATTTGAGTGTAGAAGAGAGAGAGTAAGCGCGTGTATTTGAGTGTAGAAGAGACAGAGTAAGCTCGTCTATTTGGGTGTAGAAGAGACAGAGTAAGCTCGTGTATTTGAGTGTAGAGGAGATAGAGTAAGCTCGTGTATTTGTGTGTATAAGAGACAGAATAAGCTCGTGTATTTTAGTGTAGAGGAGACAGAGTAGGCTCGTGTATTTGAGTGTAGAGGAGACAGAGTAGGCTCGTGTATTTGAGTGTAGAAGAGATAGAGTAAGCTCGTGTATGTGAGTGTAGAAGAAACAGAGTAAGCTCGTGTATTTGAGTGTAAAGGACACAGAGTAAGCTCGTGTATTTGAGTGTAGAGGACACAGAGTAAGCTCGTGTATTTGAGATTAAAAGAGACAGAGTAAGCTCGTATATTTGAGTGTAGAAGAGACAGAGTAAGCTCGTGTATTTGAGTGTAAAGGACACAGAGTAAGCTCGTGTATTTGAGTGTAGAGGACACAGAGTAAGCTTGTGTATTTGAGTGTAAAGGACACAGAGTAAGCTTGTGTATTTGAGTGTAGAAGAGATAGAGTAAGCTCGTGTATGTGAGTGTAGAAGAAACAGAGTAAGCTCGTGTATTTGAGTGTAAAGGACACAGAGTAAGCTCGTGTATTTGAGTGTAGAGGACACAGAGTAAGCTCGTGTATTTGAGATTAAAAGAGACAGAGTAAGCTCGTATATTTGAGTGTAGAAGAGACAGAGTAAGCTCGTGTATTTGATTGTAAAGGACACAGAGTTAGCTCGTGTATTTGAGTGTAGAGGACACAGAGTAAGCTCGTGTATTTGAGTGTAAAGGACACAGAGTAAGCTTGTGTATTTGAGTGTAGAGGACACAGAGTAAGCTCGTGTATTTGAGGTTAAAAGAGACAGAGTAAACTCGTGTATTTGACTCTTTGCCATAACGCGGTTCTGACGCCGATTTACCATTTTCCTGTGATGTACACCTTTTGATGGCGGGTGTCGTCAATAAAGCAGAAGACGCTTTCTCTTCCGGAACACCTGGTCTTATTTTCTTGTATATTTACAATAGTCTCCGTGTCGATCTTTCCCTTTTCCGTAAATTGCCCATTTTTTATCCATTTTGAGTTCGGATTTTTGTTTTGTTGACGCTTGGGTATTCTCTAATTTGTGTTTAGATATTAAATTGCAGATGTGTTGATTTTGTTCTAGATTGCTGTTTACTTTCTGCGCCTTGAAATTTGCTCTATCTTATGGCTTTCAAATATCTTACTCCACACTTCATTGTGCGCATTCTTGAAAATCGTACCATTTGATGTATATCCAGTAACGTTGTATATAAAACATACACGTGTTAATTTTAAATTTCTTTTCATCTAAATCAAATACCTATATGTGATAAACGGGAGTATGATTATCTGTTAATTTGTCTAATTATTATTTTTTGTTATGTTTGTTAGCCCTGTGGTGTTTTGTTGTCGAAAGACAAAACCTTCGAGCTTTTGTTCGTTGTTCTCAATCACATTAATATGAAATGATACAATGTACAATATTAAATATATGAATTTATTGAATCATAGAGCTAGTGCACCTTTCTATTTTGATTTGGACATTCCTGTCCGCCGGTTGTGTTTCCATAGCAGCTTCCTAGGCTTAATTGTTTATGCCCCAGCATCATCGACGAATGCTAAAAGGATAAAACAGCTGTATGGTCAGTTTAATTCACGATTCGGCTCGACTCTTGTTCTGAGTTATTAAGGTGCTATTATCGTGTGTGTTTTCTGTACGGTCCTTATCGACCATAGTATCTATGGACATGTGACGTTATCGGCGCCATGTTATGCCTCAATTTTGTACAATGTACAGAACCATTTTGAGTTATTTTGTATCTTTTTTTAGGTTTTCTTAGTCGTTTGCAACTTGTGATATTATGTTCCGATTGATTTATCTGTATATCTATCAAATTACTTAAGAGTCAGCGTAAAAACCTTGCAACACGTATGTCTGGCAGTGTGATTTTATAGAAACATGAAAATGTCAGCTAAAAGCACGTGGATTATTGAATTTCAATTTCTTAAAAAAAAATCCAGTCTCTCTAGAAACGACATGTGTCAACAGAAGAGGCAAAAACCTTTAACATGACGTAATACATGCCCTGGGTGTCGTACAGTGTGTCTACATTATATAACACTGGACAGGCTGTCATGTATAGCCAGGATTGAGGCCGACCAGAAAACTTTTCCATCGCAAATCAATGTTAACGTACCTTCTTCACACTACATCGTCGTGCATTTCAGCCATTATAAAGCCCCACTAACGAGGACACCATCATGTCTAGATAACAAAGAAATGCAGCTTTAGTTTTTAACAACTGCCATCTCTATGTGGAACAAAGAAAAACAATTGCCCTCACGCATTTACGCAAGTTGATGGAATTGTAACTTAACACCTAGTCTTACGAATATGAGTGAAAAGGAATATGTAGATCACATTGACCTGTATTGGATTTTGTCATATAAAGACTATATATATAGGTCACAATGACCTACATTAGATACTGTGATACCGAGTCTCTTTATATAGGTCACAATGACCTACATTAGATACTGTCGTACCGAATTTTTTTATATACATGTTGGTCACAATGATCTACATTTGATAATGTGATACCGATATTTTTATATAGGTCACAATGACCTACATTTGAATATGTGATACCGAGACTCTATACAGCTCACAGTGACCTACATTAGATAATGTGATACCGAGAATGATTAAAATATGTATATAGATCACAATGGCCTACGTTTGATACTGTGATACTTAAACTTAATAAATAGGTCACAATGACCTACGTTTAGTACTGTGATACTGAGAATCACGTTTGGTACTATGATACCAAGAATAACGTTGGATACTGTGATACTGAGAATCACTTTGGATACTGTGATACCAAGAATCACTTTGGATACTGTGATATCAAGAATAACTTTGGATACTGTGATACCAAGAATAACTTTGGATAATGTGATACCAAGAATAACTTTGGATACTGTGATACCAAGAATAACTTTGGATAATGTGATACCAAGAATAACTTTGGATACTGTGATACTGTGATACCAAGAATAACTTTAGATAATGTGATACTAAGAATCACTTTGGATACTGTGATACCAAGAATCACTTTTGATACTGTGATACCAAGAATCACATTGGATACTGTGATACCAAGAATCACTTTGGATACTGTGATACTGTGATACCAAGAATCACTTTGGATACTGTGATACTGAGAATCAGGTTTGGTACTATGATACAAAGAATATATAGGTCACAATGACCGAGACTCAATTGAACGCTATAACCCAGTAGAAAATTCATGGCATGTTTTTTTTCATTCATTTTTTAACTTTATGGACATCAATTTGGGATCACACGAGATGGAAAACGATTACATATTTTTAATATGATTACGGTTTTTAAGACCCTTCTATACCGTTTCCCTTACTATTGATATCCGCATTGCGTTCATAAGCAGTTAACCCTTCCTACGTTCACAAACAAAGTACACTCGGGGTAAAAATTATGTTCATTACTGTTTGGCATTGAGTATTGCAGGAAATGAAAGACAAACTACTTAATAACCTACATGGCAGGGCGGTTTTAACTTGTAATTTTTGCGGTTTTTAACTTGTAATTTTTGCAGTTTGTAATTTTTGCTGTTTTTAACTTGTAATTTGTATCGTATAAAAGAAACTACGACGGTGACTGTTACAATTACGATGTAAATAATGAAACGAACCGCTTCAGAATGTTCCAATAATCATTGAAACTGAATGTTTTAAGATATATTTTCTTTCCAAAGATGAATATTTGTGAGTTATAAAACTTTTCGGTTCTGGTTTAGAACCGCACAATACGACTGATTTGCCAACAGGATGCATTGTATAAGATCTTCAATACCTTGTGACTGTTTACATGTAATAAGCTAATTATACGGGAAGTATTTTTACGCTCCGATGACACACTATACAAGAACGTCCTGTTACATTCAATTACGGTGTTTAATATACATAATTCATATTCCAATATATAGTGATGCTTTGCATGCATTTTTTGGTTTAATTTACACGGCGGCGAGGAACGAGGTGTAATAGCATCCCAATCAATTATAAAGTCACATCCAGACCACGTGTTAGAGACAGTCCAACAGATGTATAGTACTTTATATAAACAACCCCCAATCGATAGTCGATCGATCGTTACCTTCAGGTTGGTTCGTGCCCCGTTGCATTATTGCCCATTTTCAATCTACGAAGACAGTAGATACACAACTGAAGCACCTCGAGCAGTCCTGTACGAACGTGGCCCAGTTACACAGTGACGATGACAACACCCTATGCCCAATCAATTACAACACTGCCACGCGCAGTGTCCCTCTGTGCAGCAGTAGCCCAAATTAGTTCCTTGCGATGTCAAGATGCAATCTGTTGATAGCTTAGGTCGGATGACGCTGTCCACATATTTACCTGGCCAGATGGCAAGCTGGCCACTCGCGCGCGCTGGCTATTGTTCCGTTAGGTAGATATGTATGTCCATACCTGGTGTGGCTGTCAACAAACCATAGTTGTGCCTGTTGGTGCTATCTGCCGTGGTTAAGCGTATGGTAGCTTCAGTCATCAGAAGGACAGTTGTTCATCGTAGTTCGAGGTGTGAAGGTGTACCATGTAGACGGTATTCTACCGATGTCGTTTGGACGTAGTAAACACTTCACGGAAGCCGAAAGTTCGCTTATATCTTTGATAGAAAGTACTTTCAGAATTTAGTCGAGATGTATTATTAAGTGGTCTCCGAGCATCAAATCGGAAAACAAAATCGTATACTGTCGTAATGCCTATTGATTTCCCTCCTACATGTGCTTCTATGAAAAGCTTTCGGAGGGAACCGGCATTTACACACATTTTGAAACTATCAAGAAAGTCGGTACTGGACAACACGTGGAGCGTTTAAGGCTGTGACCGATTGATTATATTCCAAAGAAATGAACATTACTCAACGATAACTATTAAACTTTACACCGTCATGACGAAAATTTTACCCAGAAATCAATCAGCCGTCAAGTAACAGTGATTCCGGCTTGAAAAGGGTGTAAATCTGTCAACGAAATGGAGCAGCATGCTTCATAACCCGTCGGATTATTTATGACTTAGGAATCTGTGTGGAGGAAACACTTCGTTTAAATTTCGCTGTTCTGTCTTTTGTTTTTTTTTCTCGGAAGTGTATCTTGAAGAATTCATGGGTTTTGGTAACTAATCTTCCGGAATCATGGTTATAGATGTGTAACGTCGCAGCTCCATTAGGAGGGGCTGGATGGTGCTCTTCTCGGGGAGCATGGCACGATCTGGTCACCGAGGGTGTTGCTATGTCCTTCACCTCCGGGAGGATAACGCCCGGTTCATTCTACTGTTCGTGGTTTTGGGGATCTATATGATTACGGGAGCTATACTGTTTATGATTCTCGAGCAGGATAACGAAGTGCTGGAGAAACAAGTGTATATGGACAGGTTAAACTCCTTTCTGAGAGCTTATCCGTCCGTCAACAGAACCGATTTCGATGCGATCCTAAAGGTACACGCCGAGGCAGATTCGGCAGGATTCGCTGGCACAAAACGACCACGATGGGATTTCCCTGGTTCGTTTTACTTCGTCGGGACCGTCGTATCAACAATAGGTAAGTTCTGAAATACGTCTCCATTTACATAACGGTGAAGCTTTATTTGTTATCATATACAGGAATGAAATTGTTTAAAGTTGTTTTAAAGAGATAAAATCTTATGGTATAAAAACATTGTATATATTGCAGATTATTTATTTTGTAGTAAACTTCTAAACTTAGGGATGCTTACCACATTACTGTGATTAATATTTGTTCAGAAATTCAGGATATAAAATATATTCAGTAGTAATCGAATCAGACACGAACCACTTCCGGAAAAGAACGGAAACATCAATATTTTCTTATTAATATTCACACTGCTCGGTCGCCAGTTATACATATAAATTCTTAAAGTCAAAAGTATTGATTGTTTCTATAATTAAAGGCGCCTGTGTGACAGTGTTCTTACACCTAGCACTGAAGCCACCTTCTGTTGAGCCAGTCCGAGGTGTTGTCTCATTAAGGTCTCTATCCCGTGTCATCATTTATAAATTGTGTCCATGGTACAGCTGTCGCGATGCTGACTAGTTTTATTCTCTTTAAACTAAGCGTGCGATGTATATGTTAAAAATGAAAATATAACACTGGTGATGTACGTCTGTTTGGGGTATAAAATTATATCGTGAACTCACTGAAATAAACTTGATTTGCAGGTACGTGTTGTTCCTTTACAAGTAGTAGTAATTAATGTAAAAAATGGCGTCGTCAGGGTGATCATGAGCCCGTTTCTCTTGGGATAATAACGCTTAATTACTTTTGTATTATACTTTAAAACAACCGGTTTCGGGCGTGTCAAAGTTTACTAACTACGTTGTAAAAGGCAAAGTCCTTCACTACCTGTTCCTACTAGACTGTCGGCTGAAAAACAGTTCTGAAGGTGGTCATCTGTCAATGTAATCATGTTTAATCTGATGGTTATGGTGACAATTCGTTGAATAAACTAAGGCAGTGATGATTGTGAGCAAAACGATTTTTTATAATTAACCATTCAAACATTCCCACTCTCTAAACTGCATAAAACATTATTATTAACATATATAATACATAGACCTCTGAAATCTTTTCAAAATTCAGTTTGATTTTATTAATTGAATTGCTTCCCCACGCATGCACGGCTTGTTGTCTATCGATAGAAATACCATGACATCTCGTGTCTGTATAATGCCCTGTAGCAGATAGCGTGAGAATCAGTGTTCCGTGCACTGGTTCTGCTCCACTGAGATCGATTAGTACGACTGTTATAGATTGAGCAAATACTGATCTGATTGTCAGCCACCGAGCCTTACACGGTCCATGCTGAGCGGTGCAGGGCTTAACGATTTACCTTTATGTACTCGTATGTACTGGTTACTAGCTCAAATCTGTTTCGAAGACTCATTTGTTTCATTGGTATTGCAGGATATCGTGTTATCATTTTGGTTTGCCTTTGGCTTTGAACGCATTTTCAGGAGTTACAATGCGTTCGTGCATTTTTCACAATCGCGTATTAGCTTGCAACGTTATTTCTATAGATATAACATTGACTGGTCTTGTTATTATTGATGAAATATAAAAAGAATATGTTATTTTCAATCAGAGGGAGCTTAATTCCAACACAGACCATGTTTACGGATAAAACTGGTGTTTAGTTCACAAGTTAGGTAAGACAGATTGCTGTGTTTAGTTCACGAGTTAGGTAAGACAGTTTGCTGTGTTTAGTTCACGAGTTAGGTAAGACAGTTTACTGTGTTTAGTTCACGAGTTAGGTAAGACAGTGTGTTGTGTTTAGTTCACGAGTTAGGTTAGACAGTGTGTTATGTTTAGTTCACGAGTTAGGTAAGACAGTGTGTTGTGTTTAGTCCATGAGTTAGGTAAGACAGTTTGCTGTGGTTAGTTCACGAGTTAGGTCAGACAGTTAGCTGTGGTTAGTTCAAGAGTTAGGTAAGACAGTTGGCTGTGGTTAGTTCACGAGTTAGGTAAGACAGTTAGCTGTGGTTAGTTCACGAGTTTGGTAAGACAGTTTGCTGTGGTTAGTTCACGAGTTAGGTAAGACAGTTTGCTGTGGTTAGTTCACGAGTTAGGTAGGACAGTTAGCTGTGTTTAGTTCACGAGTTAGGTAAGACAGTTAGCTGTGGTTAGTTCACGAGTTAGGTAAGACAGTGTTCTGTGTTTAGTTCACGAGTTAGGTAAGACAGTTAGCTGTGGTTAGTTCACGAGTTAGGTAAGACAGTTAGCTGTGTTTAGTTCACGAGTTAGGTAAGACAGTTAGCTGTGTTTAGTTCACGAGTTAGGTAAGACAGTTAGCTGTGTTTAGTTCACGAGTTAGGTAAGACAGTTAGCTGTGGTTAGTTCACGAGTTAGGTAAGACAGTTTGCTGTGGTTAGTTCACGAGTTAGGTAAGACAGTTTGCTGTGGTTAGCAAAGTTTTACTTTACCTGCCAGGTGTGTCATAGAAATACGCAAAACTTCCACGAAACTTCTTGGTATACATTTACGAAAAAAGGATAATAATATGTTTCTGTTATTGTCTAGATGTACTGTAAACGGTCAAACTATATTTTTAATATGATGGTATGGCAGTCTTGTCCATGTGGCCGTGGACTATCACATGACTTTTAGACTGTGTTGGCAGCCTTGTCCATGTGACCCTGGACTATCACATGACTTTTGGATTGTGTTGGTAGTCTTGTCCGTGTGACAGTGGACTATCACATGACTTTTGGACTGTGTTGGTAGTCTTGTCCATGTGACCGTGGACTATCACATGACTTTTGGATTTCGTTGGTAGTCTTGTCCATGTGACAGTGGACTATCACATGACTTTTGGATTGTGTTGGTAGTCTTGTCCATGTGACAGTGTTTGTCCGTGTAATGGGTAGGGTTACCAGCGGAGGACTTTCACTGCTGAATGAGTACACCTTCCTGTACACTTGGTCATTGTGACGAGCAGGTTGTTTAAGCTCCCTGGAGTACGGCCTCGGCAACAGGTCTGCAGCGTTTATATATGACAGCAGACAGCTTTATCGATGTTATCTGCATTTTGTGTAACACTGTACCGATCAATCGTATATTTCGAAACTAGATGAATAATACGTAAATGAGCCGGTATTCCTGAATTTAGTCGATGTCGAATTCGATTTGTACTCAAACATTGAAGCCTACATTGTACGATTTCCTATCTATACTCTTTAATATACCATCAAGGATTTCATCGAATCCATGGCACAGCTGCTTTCTCGTTACATGGTTATAGACTGAGTCCGATTCACGGTACATTCTCTTTATTTTGAGTCGTTTGTCCGGTCAAGGATATATACCTTTGAGAAGACAATCATCTCCTGTATTTTTGGAAAAAGAAGTTCGGTGCGTGGCAGAAAATGCAAAGAGAATTATTTATCGGTGTGCTCGGGTTTTTTGTTTTAATATGATCGGTCAAAGATACCAATTTGGCATAACATGTGACTTTAAGTTAGTTTTGGCGTTTTTACCAATTGTACGACAACATCGTACGTCTTTTTATGTAGACAGGGTACAGTAACATATTTAGACATGTGTTCAGTTGACAATATAGCACTGTTAAACATAATTGATATATAAGCTACAAACAAAATATGAAAACTAATAACAGACATTTATTACATTCTTACTTCTAAATACGTGATTTTTGTTTTTACATGCAATACGTCACAACTGCTCCAACCCATATCATCCCTCGTCGTACCACATTCCTGATATCCCTCTCCGTATCATATCCTTAAACCCATCTCAGCCCTCTCCGTATCATATCCTTAAACCCATCTCAGCCCTCTACGTATCATATCCTTAAACCCATCTCAGCCCTCTCCGTATCACATCCTTAAACCCATCTCAGCCCTCTCCGTATCATATCCTTAAACCCATCTCAGCCCTCTCCGTATCTATCATTAAACCCATTTCAGCCCTCCCCGTATCATATCCTTAAACACCTTTCATCCCTCTCCGTATCAAAACATTAAAACCATTTCGGCCCTCCCCGTATCATATCCTTAAACCCATTTCAGCCCTCTCCGTATCATATCATTAAACCCATTTCAGCCCTCCCCGTATCATATCCTTAAACACCTTTCATCCCTCTCCGTATCAAAACATTAAAACCATTTCGGCCCTCCCCGTATCATATCCTTAAACCCATTTCAGCCCTCTCCGTATCATATCCTTAAACCCATTTCAGCCCTCCCCGTATCATATCCTTAAACACCTTTCATCCCTCTCCGTATCAAAACATTAAAACCATTTCGGCCCTCCCCGTATCATATCCTTAAACCCATTTCAGCCCTCTCCGTATCATATCCTTAAACCCATTTCAGCCCTCTCCGTATCATATCCTTAAACCCATTTCAGCCCTCTCCGTATCATATCCTTAAACCCATTTCAGCCCTCTCCGTATCGTATCATTAAACCCATTTCAGCCCTCTGCCTCTTCTCATCTACCACCAACAGTGTCATTCGTAACCATGTTTACAATTCAACAATGGCTGATGTTGAAAAACGGCGACGAATTGGGGAGCAACCTTGAAGGATCTTACATATAGGTTTATTGAGTTAGAATATCTTTTCGAGCAGGAGAACGATCAGTCCTTTGTGACGTAACTGTCTGCCGTCATTGAAACGATTGACGATCTGGCGGCTGAGGAAGCAGAGCCTCAAGCTCTCACCTATACAGCTGTAGCAGACGACACCTACGGCTTTGTTATAAGCATGCGAAACAATAACACTGTCACATAAAGACAAAGTCTGACGTGGGGTAATTTAAGGCATTTCATTTGGCAAGCAATTGTAAATGGAAACATTTGACGGCCTGCAGGTTGATACTAGATGCGATGGATCAAATGTCCTATTTTCTGTGTAAACACAAATATGTGTTTAGCAAGTTGATAATTCTACATTTATATGACAGGAAAGATCATGACAACCAAACATATAAAAATAGAGAATACCGAAGCGTAAACATAACCATAACCGGACTTAAAATAGATTAAACTAGAGACAAACTACGAAAAAAGGAAAGATCTACATGGAGACCCTTGTAAAAGTACAAGAGAATAATACTAGGTGTTCCGAAAGAGTAACCTCTTCTGCTTCATCGAAGACACCCGCCATGTAAATCGTGTCACATCCTAGTAAACATCAAGCCCTCGAAATGAGAACCAAGTCATTGTCAATCACAACAAGTAAGCATATACCAATGAGCATACTCAAACACGTCCATCTTCATATCACACAAAGATACAGAATATTTTTCAATGAGACAAAGATGGGGACCATGAATCTTGCCTATATGACAAGTTATAATAGTACGTTCACATAGTATGACTTTTATCGCAGTATGGTAAACGCAAACAATATTTAGTTGAGATCGGAGAATGCCATGGTGTTCGGAACAACTACAGCTTTCGAGTCATTTATGTGATGCAATGGTCATTACGGCTAGTCGTTTTCCTTTCTTTAAAAACAAGTTTTTTTCATTTCATTGAAAAAAAAGTTTTGTTTAGGTTTTTAACTTAGTCTTTCTCCAGCTCAAACCACGCCCTCCTGTATTAAATATTAACAGCTAATAGCGTGTATTTTGAATTATTTCTGATATGTTTTAGTGTGTTAAGATGTTAAACTTGCTAGCTGTATCGCTCAGAGCTATTTTACTGTTGCTATCTACAAGTCATAGCAACGAACAATCAATCAAGACTATCGTCAGTTTTGGTCTCTTTCCATATATCGGCTAAATTCCTACCGTTTAATTATACTTTCAAATTACCCATCGATTTAAATTATAGAATGGAGACAACATGTGAGCATTATCGCCTTCACAAAATAATTCTTACGCGAATGATTTATGTTTCGGCAAGTTATTTGCCCTTTTGCATATCCATTTTGCAGACGACAGTTACATCACAACAACTTCCGGTTTCCGCCTGAAGACGGCGAAGAACAAACTAAATGTGTGTTAAATTGCTTCCGCCAACGATTTGTTTTTACGGTGGCATTTCACAGATTTGCAATGAGAGTGAGAACACAGTACCAGTATGGTGTCATCATTTATTTTTTCGCGTTAAAAAACAAACTTAAAAAGTTTTTGTTGTGCAGCAAATAACGGTAAACTTACCGATCAAATGTTTTGTAGACAGTCTTTAATATTTCCCTAACTTTCTTTTTGTACGCTGTTAATATGCTTGGTTTAGAGGATCTGAAATGATAATGAAATAATTTCTATATCCTACTGTCTGCCTTTTTTACTCTATTCCTGGGGAAACGGAGGAGATCACACTTTTGTCTTAAAGCCCCCAATTAAACTATGGAATATCTATTTAATGTTTCTACTCGACAAACTCTGTCCTCTGTGATACTACAGAAGGTAACCCTGGTTAATTAGCACAAAGGGACTGAGCATACGTTCTTATAATCTACTAGGCTTCCTCACAACATCACAATATACAACAAGAACAAACATCACGTGACAACACAAAATAAACACACATTACATACTAAATAAATAATGTAAAACAGTAAAGAAAGGAAATGAAAGAAGTGAACATATGGATCAGAAGAGAGAGACGTTCTGGTTGCATCGTGTATCCTCTAGTTGTTCCTGACCTTTTTGAGGTGTTTGTGTACGACTGCGTAGCAAGACCAGTTCAGTATCAACGACGGGAGCGTATCACGACGAGGATCGGGCAGTAAGCCGAGGTTCTCGTGTACATTTGATAATAATATTGGCGTTTTTAAGAAAATGATACGTATCTTCATTACTGTCATCACAGTGACAATTTCCCGTAAGGGGTCATATTCTTGTTATTTTCGTATAAGCCGATCAAATTGCACTTTACAGAATCTTGAAAATGAAAGTTGGTGGACGAAAAAGCTTGCATTAGGTTACTACGTTGTTATTTCGTCACAACAAGCTTATGAAATGTCTCGCTGCAGAAGACTGCGTCAATTAGACGATTTGTCTTGATTGTACAGAGGATACAAAGATCACCCGAATATGACCTCTTGTGGGATGTTGTCAGATTCTACGTGTGGAGAGAATAAAGAATCAACGATTATGATCTGCATTTCAATCAGAATGAATTCTCACTGAAATCACTGAAACAATATCGGACTGGTTTAGTTTGGTTGTTTTACGTCCTATTAACCGCTAAGGTCAGAACAGATCCCGGTGTGTGTGATGTGGGTGTATGTGTTGAGTGTGTGTATGTTTGTGTAAGCCTCCTTGCGATAGTCTGAAACTTATGTCGATTAAAAGTGCTACCACACTGAAGTATACTGCCAAAGTCCCCAAACAGAACACCCCGTCCGGTCACATTATATGACAACGGATGAAACAGTCGTTTCACTTCAATATAGCTGAGCGTCAACCAGGAAGTAGCAGCTACTGTTGTCTTGGACTCTGATATGTATTGGTCAGAGGACAGAACCCAACGCTTTTCTCACAGGAGTGATTTACATATGGTGGTAAAACCCCCGTATTACCTCTGGCTAACCTGTGTTAGAACAGTGTGAAATACTACTGTAACGCTACTGTTTCCAGGTAGAACACTTTAGTAACATGATGACTGTCTTTACAGTAAGGAAGTGTAAACTACGAAACAAATAAAATGACTGAGTTCTCTATAAAGTAAAAATGCATTGGCTTTCTTTGGTTATCGATTGATACTCAGAATCGCTGGCGATGACTGAATCTGTATTGATCATTGTTTATCTTAGAAAGGTTTAAGTAAACATTTCATTTAGATTAAATCTGACCTTTCAAATGCATAAACTTCTAAAGAACTGATCAACGCTAGAATTACACATGAAAAGGAATATCAAATGAGTACAATTTGAAAAAGTGATGCTATCAAACTTAATAATGTATGTTGTGATTTCTTTAAACTAATGGATAGCGGTGATCCAGTCAGGCCATCAATCACTCCCCCTAGCGGCCGCTCTAGGTATGATGTTCTTCTGTAGATTGCAATCATGAGTATTTACCTTTCCCTCGCGTTCGTATGTATGTATGTCGACCCTGGTCGATACTTGCTCACCGATACACACTGGAAATTGCTATTTCGAGGGACATTGTGGAGCCGCATATCAAATCATAAAGCTGCCTGTCTAACAAAGTGGGTGAGCATGCGCTTAACATGTGTCATGACCAACCGATTAACCGGCAAATCGACAATAAAATAAAATCGAAACATTTACAATAACACTAAACTGATTGACGGGTATGGACACACGGCTCGTGAACTATACACGAGTTTATCGTGGTAATACGTAGCACACGTGTATCAATATTTCACGTTTCGGTGATGTATCTATAGTACACATGTATAAATATCTCACGTTTTGGTAATGTATATACTACACGTGCATTACAGAGTGCGAAATCGTCGTTATTGTGTCCATAAATACCACGCAGATATTGCTACAGAGTGAATAATAGAGTGTGCGACATGTTGCCCATTTACAGATTAGTCTGTTTGTTTTCGAAATCGTGGTAATGGCACGTGGTACAAACACAGGGCACTGCTATGTGTTGGAGGCTTCCTGGGCGTATTTGATTAACGTATAAATGATTAACAAGGCAATTAGTCGAGAACATCTCCGTAAAACGCACTCATAACATACAACAAGTACAAATACAAAAGCTTTATTCTCCCAAACTGTACAGTAAACAGTGAGAGACAGACAGGTGACAGGATTTTTTTACATTTTTTGGCGATAGTGCAATATGATATGTTATGATCATGGCTCAGTTTTGACATAGGGAGTAAAAACATGTAATTAACTCGTTTGAATAATTATCTAAATCATCTAATTCAGAACGACTCTAATTCGATAAATCCCAGTACACCCAAGAGTTTACGGTGTTTTCTACAACTTGCGTGTCTCCTTTATGAAATTTTATGAAAAATAAGTGAAAATTACTTTCCAAAATCTTCTATCATCAACGTTGTTTAAGTCCTACGGTAATAAATGAGTTTATTTCCTGCCAAATATCCTTTCGAAGAAAACAACACATGACTGAGTGCGATTTTATTTTCGAATCAACGTATTTCACAGACAATTTTACTTCAACATAACATGTTATACTATTTTAACTATCCAGTCACTTTTTGGTCGTATTGCTATGATAATAATTATTGAAATAACCACCTCAGTCATGTCCTCAAGAGGTGTGGCAAGGTAACGCTGTCTGAGCCTTATAGCATGAATGTATCAGTGTTATTATAACAGGGGTGGCATAGTATATATATTATATTACCTTACAGCAGGTTAGTGAGGACTGGTAACGGGCCTTGGTCTTTTAGTGGTCTTTGATACAGATACGGACTGGTAACGGGCCTTGGTCTTTTAGAGGTCTTTGATACAGATACGGACTAGTAACGGGCCTTGGTCTTTTAGAGGTCTTTGATACAGATACAACAGTATCTATTGCTCTTAACGGTCAGTCATCTCTCTTACTGGATTGAGAACGAGGTTTGCAAAATTGTGTGTGACATGATAAACGTATTGTCATGTTTAGTCAGCAAGTGACGGTGTCGGAAAAAGGTGACGGTGTAGGAAAAAGTGACGGTGTAGGAAAATGTGACGGTGTAGGAAAAAGTGACGGTGTAGGAAAAAGTGAGTGGTAGGAAAAAGTGACGGTGTAGGAAAAAGTGACGTGGTCGGAAAAAGTGACGGTGTAGGAAAAAGTGACGTGGTCGGAAAAAGTGACGGTGTAGGAAAATGTGACGGTGTAGGAAAAAGTGACGGTGTAGGAAAAAGTGAGTTGTAGGAAAAAGTGACGGTGTCGGAAAATGTGACGGTGTAGGAAAAAGTGACGGTGTCGGAAAAAGTGACGTGGTCGGAAAAGTGACGTGGTCAGAAAAAGTGACGGTGTCGGAAAAAGTGACGGTGTCGGAAAAGTGACGGTGTAGGAAAAAGTGACGGTGTAGGAAAAAGTGATGGTGTAGGAAAAAGTGACGGTGTCGGAGAAAGTGACGGTGTAGGAAAAAGTGACGGTGTAGGAAAAGTGACGGTGTAGGAAAAAGTGACGGTGTCGGAAAAAGTGACGTGGTCGGAAAAGTGACGTGGTCGGAAAAAGTGACGGTGTCGGAAAAAGTGACGGTGTCGGAAAATGTGACGGTGTAGGAAAAAGTGACCTGGTCGGAATAGTGACGGTGTCGGAAAAAGTGAAGGTGTCGGAAAAAGTTAGGTTAGACCATGTATCGGAAAAAAGAGCGAAAAATCCCACACTACGTCTGAACTATCGAGGATATCTGACATTGTGTATTTTTAATTGTCCGAGTGATTCTTAAATACGCAATTGATTTTAAATACACATTGTAGTCTGACGTCGTCTACCAATAGAATTATTAATTAGTGAGCAAAAATAGTAAAGGCTGAAACCCATCTTTATGCAGAATCTGGTTAAGTTATGCTGTTGATCTGAACCGCTGGGGAAATAGTAAACATAGGCTCCTCTGCTGATTCCGTAAACCATCCGTACCGCGCACTATATTTATCAAGGTCTCTACATTTCATTTGAAAACATTTTATTGACATACATCAATGGGATCAGACAGCAGGCGTATAGCCTATATGTATCTTCTCCTAGTTCTGTACACAAGGCTTACACCTCAGTAGGTATCAGAATAATTATATTTCTGTCGTGTTTAATTATTCATTTTATCTTGTATGACATGTATAACACTTTAATAAAGTTGATAAAAAAGAGCTTAACACTTCCTTTTGGGTAGATTTCGTAACAAAACAACAGCGCCACCGCACGTGGAATAGCAGAATAATTCGAAATAGCCCTGTTATATACGTTCGGACTTCTCTGACTTTATCCAACAATTCTCCCTCTTCGAATGGCGACATTACAGTTAGCAAGTACCAATCGCTGCGCATCAATCGTGTTTGGCGAGCCAATCAAAGAACAAAACCTATTTGTATCATAGGAAAACATCTCAAAATGGCTGCTACAGCGACCGATTCTAAATTCTACCATCCTGGGATGGGACATGTAGCAATAATCACGGATGATATTACCCGTCATACTCCATGGTCCATCTGTCTGGTACCCTTGCGTGGCGTTTCCAGGAATAGTGACACTGCGGTGTAGTCATCCACACACCATCGGCTTGAAATCGACAGTCTGCATTATAAATATTCATTTTGTATATCTGCTATTGTAGATAATATATCATCTACACGGTGAAGTACGTGTCTTACTTAAGTAGTTACAAGGACGGATTACATTTTTACGAGGAAGCATTTATAAATGTGTAGATTTTATTGTGAAGATGTTATTTTCATTTGAGGCTTCGATTCTGTAACAACCCAACCTCGGCTACGGCCTCGATCTGGATTATGTTACAGAATATTAGCCCTGGCCCGAGATAACCCGACCTCGTCTAATTACGGGTTATAGATAAATGCTGACTATTATCCAATCATTGACGTCGGGGTTCGTGTTAGATCTCATGGCCGAACCAGACTGCAGGGTGGCGTTGTGGTCCCTGTTTAATCTATGGAGGTTCGTTGTAGCTTTAAACTCGATTTTAGGTCGCTGTTAGAAAAACCTTTCCTTCCATTTTAGACATATACATATAGCTAGTCATTGTTGGGTTAAGTTCTCGTACGTGTTGGCACTATATTGTGTCTTTGTTATGTGATGTTGTTGTCTATGTTTTATCAGCATCTTGTTATTGTAGGGGGATGGTATAACCCACTTTCATTATCAGAACTGTTGTCCTGAAACAGGTTAGACCAATATTTGGTGGTTGTGTGGCGATCTTGTGGTCTATGTTAGACAGGTAAGACCAATATTTGATGGTTGTGTGGCGATCTTGTGGTCTATGTTAGGCTGGTTAGACCAATATTTGGTGGTTGTGTGGCGATCTTGTGGTCTATGTTAGACAGGTAAGACCAATATTTGATGGTTGTGTGGCGATCTTGTGGTCTATGTTAGACAGGTAAGACCAATATTTGATGGTTGTGTGGCGATCTTGTGGTCTATGTTAGGCTGGTTAGACCAATATTTGATGGTTGTGTGGCGATCTTGTGGTCTATGTTAGACAGGTAAGACCAATATTTGATGGTTGTGTGGCGATCTTGTGGTCTATGTTAGACAGGTTAGACCAATATTTGATGGTTGTGTGGCGATCTTGTGGTCTATGTTAGACAGGTAAGACCAATATTTGATGGTTGTGTGGCGATCTTGTGGTCTATGTTAGACAGGTAAGACCAATATTTGATGGTTGTGTGGCGATCTTGTGGTCTATGTTAGACAGGTAAGACCAATATTTGATGGTTGTGTGGCGATCTTGTGGTCTATGTTAGACAGGTTAGACCAATATTTGATGGTTGTGTGGCGATCTTGTGGTCTATGTTAGACAGGTAAGACCAATATTTGATGGTTGTGTGGCGATCTTGTGGTCTATGTTAGACAGGTAAGACCAATATTTGATGGTTGTGTGGCGATCTTGTGGTCTATGTTAGACAGGTAAGACCAATATTTGGTGGTTGTGTGGCGATCTTGTGGTCTATGTTAGACAGGTAAGACCAATATTTGGTGGTTGTGTGGCGATCTTGTGGTCTATGTAAGACAGGTAAGACCAATATTTGATGGTTGTGTGGCGATCTTGTGGTCTATGTTAGACAGGTAAGACCAATATTTGATGGTTGTGTGGCGATCTTGTGGTCTATGTTAGACAGGTAAGACCAATATTTGGTGGTAGTGTGGCGATCTTGTGGTCTATGTTAGACAGGTAAGACCAATATTTGGTGGTTGTGTGGCGATCTTGTGGTCTATGTTAGACAGGTAAGACCAATATTTGGTGGTTGTGTGGGGATCTTGTGGTCTATGTTAGACAGGTAAGACCAATATTTGATGGTTGTGTGGCGATCTTGTGGTCTATGTTAGACAGGTAAGACCAATATTTGATGGTTGTGTGGCGATCTTGTGGTCTATGTTAGACAGGTAAGACCAATATTTGGTGGTTGTGTGGCGATCTTGTGGTCTATGTTAGACAGGTAAGACCAATATTTGGTGGTTGTGTGGCGATCTTGTGGTCTATGTTAGACAGGTAAGACCAATATTTGATGGTTGTGTGGCGATCTTGTGGTCTATGTTAGACAGGTAAGACCAATATTTGATGGTTGTGTGGCGATCTTGTGGTCTATGTTAGACAGGTAAGACCAATATTTGGTGGTTGTGTGGCGATCTTGTGGTCTATGTTAGACAGGTAAGACCAATATTTGATGGTTGTGTGGCGATCTTGTGGTCTATGTTAGACAGGTAAGACCAATATTTGGTGGTTGTGTGGCGATCTTGTGGTCTATGTTAGACAGGTAAGACCAATATTTGGTGGTTGTGTGGCGATCTTGTGGTCTATGTTAGACAGGTAAGACCAATATTTGATGGTTGTGTGGCGATCTTGTGGTCTATGTTAGGCCGGTTAGACCAATATTTGATGGTTGTGTGGCGATCTTGTGGTCTATGTTAGACAGGTAAGACCAATATTTGGTGGTTGTGTGGCGATCTTGTGGTCTATGTTAGACAGGTAAGACCAATATTTGATGGTTGTGTGGCGATCTTGTGGTCTATGTTAGACAGGTTAGACCAATATTTGATGGTTGTGTGGCGATCTTGTGATCTATATTAGGCATGTGTTATATCGTTTTATCAGCTATAGACTGGTGATGTGATACTTGGAATATTTGAATACAATGTCCTTCCCATAGGGAAATTGAAAATATTCTGCCTGGCTTTCTCTTTGTGAAAGATGGTGTTTTCGCCAGCCTTACTGATTCACACGACACGGTCAGAAGTACACGTCTCAACGCATGCTCTCCCAGTCGTACAGAGTCCCATTCCGCTTCTCGTGATCCACGGTCCCGTGGGATGTGGAGGAAAAGTTGACCGCCGCGTTCACTGTCGGGCAGGGTCATGATTGTTCCTCCTAAAAGCACATCATCACCTCTAATCACCCATACGTGTATTGTGTTCCGGAAAAAATCATATCCAACAGCTTGTAGCTTATGTAAAGATCAATAGTCTATTAGATAGTGGGTACGAGGTGAGGTTTAGCAGTGATTGGCAAGGAGACAATGGGGCCGCTTAGGAATAAGGAAGGCCATTCGTAAGTTACCATGCTAAAACGAGGGCTGGTATAAGACTGACTTATTGCTCTAAGAGAAAATGATTGATAACTTCTGACGATTTCAGAGTTCTGAACAAACACCGAGGACAATTGGCATTTGGATTCTGTGTAGTCGGAGATTATCTTCCAGCTCTGTGTAAGCACAGATTATCTCTTGGATTAAAGGACGTGGGGATAATCCCCTGTTACTGCGCTTGTGGACATAATCATGTGGCTTTGCAAACACGAATCCGGAAATTTTCTCTCGTCTCTGGTTTCGTGACGCAATCATTGGAAGGGTTCGACACTGTGAAGATAGTTTATGAGAATATAGTTAATTTGAATATTACACCCGTAAATATTTTGTCTTCCACATTCTCTTGTTTTCATTGACATGGCAATTTGTATATATTATTTCTATCTTTTGTGTAGGGCCATTCCTCTGGTCGAGACTCGGGCACGAGGTCTCCTCTGGTCGATGCGTTCAAACCAGACTAATTTTGTGCCATTACGAGGATATTACCAACATTGTGGTCATTTAATATCCGCGGTAACACTAAGGGGAATAGTGTTTCAATTGACAAGATTAGCTTATCGGCAGGGACGGTACCGCTACCAAATTATCGACAGGGTGGCCGTTTGCTGGCACCGTACAATTACCCGATTCAGGGGTAACAAATCTACATCGAGCACTGATCATGACATGACATTTGATTGGCTTTCAAGAAGGTATAAGAGGGCTAGGAGTAAGCTGTAGTTGAGGACAGCTTTCAACATCAATATGTTTCACCACAATAGGTCAAGGCAGAAGATATACTACTTTCAAACAGACGCCAGACATACCGCAACCTTACCCGTGTATGTGTCACTTAAACTCTTTAAGGAATACTGACCAACGCGGCCTATACTGTATCGGTTCTATGTGGGAATTCAGATCAACACCACAAGATAATTGATAAATTTGACAAGCCACTTAGTTCTAGCCAGAGCAGTTCTAAAACAAGCAAATCAGGAATATAAAAGATAGTGGTTAAAACCGGCAACAGGGGAGATCACCCTAAATGGTACAAATATCGTATTTTTAAATATTGAAGGTTGGCGACCAACCAAATATCGATATAATAAGTACGTGTATAGACTTTATTGGTAATTACCATAACAAAAACCAGAAAAAAATAAATTCCGAATTCTCCCAATTTTGGACATCCCTGAAATAATATAACTTGTCACGAGCCTTTAGGCTTTTTATCATATAACCTGTATCCATGAGGAAATTCACCAAATCTCTCCAATTCATGTATTTATAAAAAAAAAAAAGGCAAACTACTTTCACTACCGACACAATCATATGTCGTGAAGAAGACTTTTGACGCTTTGGTATTCTCTGATTTTATTTGATTATGACGCCACAATAGTGTTATTACACATGTGTAATACCATTTTTACAACATGGCCGTATGACATGACTTAACGGGTTAGTTTTGTGATAAAAGATTATTCGGTTTGAAAAAAATAGCTGCGCGAGAGGTTGTAGTAATATGGCGCCATAATCCGTAAAGCCGGCGTTGTTATTACTTCATCCGGGTAAAATATAAAGTGATTATTGTTTGGACTTACTTCAAAGAAAATAACATACTAACAGAAGACAACAAACGCTCATGGGTTGTCTCGGATAAAACAACTTATTGCGCGGAAGGATATTATTTCACTGGGGAGTACTTAAAAGTGAAATATTACTCCGTAAATGATACTTTAGGTCATGTTGTCATTGGCGATGTCAAAATCAGGAGAGCAGACATGGTAGAAAACTTGCCAGATGGCGACGTCACAGTGCGTGTTTGACAAGCATCATAGTACAGTGTACACTGCTACCTCATAAACTCGCAGCATACTACAGAAATATGGATCTTACAACGACAATGGCGGGAATATTATGAACACCACTCTCTCCTCAAATGACAATCAAGGGGGTTGATTCCGTCAGCGGTAACTGTGACTTACTCACTAGTGTAATGTAGAGATTTCATAGAGGAAATAAAAAAAATATAACAGCTTATTATTGTATAAGAATACTTTCCAAATCGTTTATTGTAGACAGATCAAGCATACCAAGTCAATCTCAGCACTGCTTAGAATTAAAAAATAAATTACCCGTCCATAAATATTTAATTCGTTCCTGTTTATTTTCGGTTTTAAGAAAACTGAGTTGATATACATTGAACTAAACGTACCTGGAGTGGTGGATGATCGAGGGGCTGTCTCGGCATACATTTTTCCTCCTTTTTTAAGAGCAGTTGAACAAGCACACTTCGTTTATATTTGCATATTTATTTTTTCAACAAGCCGAGTTCACGCACTGTGCCAGACATCTTTGATAAAACGATTGTTTTCAAATCGGTGCGTGTGAAGTTTAATGTGAGAGCGGAATACACTGGAGAAGCATATTTTCCGTGTGACATGTAATGTTTACAACAGAGAAGACAGTGTACAGTGAGATAACGCGCATCATATAGTCGTTTGACTTCACGCTCGCAGTTTTACTTAACGTTCGGGGTTTTATGGCATTTAAAAAGCAGCAAACTGAGGGTTTTTGAAAATCCATTTATAAAACGTCCGATTGGAGACTTGAAGTGTCATCTTGTTAACTGCCGACTCATCATTAGCATTAGCAATTAGCGTTTACTGTGTCATTTCACACCTTGTTCATATATAGTACCGTAATTACGGCAAAAATAGTCCTATTCTAGTAGTGACTGCGGTGAAACTATTGTTGTTTTGAGGCTATTTGCAACGTCCCGGTATAATTACGATACATATTCAGATGTTCTATCGGGATTATGGTAAATATCACCCAGTTCTCTTTGTTATTGGGATTATGGTAAATATGACATTAAATATTTTACTATTTTTTACGTGTTTATGGTAAATATCCGCGTCTCTATAGTGAATACTGACAATGTCTCACTGTCCTACCACGATGGTGATCGTTTCGACTGGTAATCATGATTACTCCTATAAAATGTCTTTAGGACACGAGAATAATGTTCCATGGTTCGTAACCAGAACACTCATCCTCGAGATAGGCCACAAGACTGTCGGGTTTACGTCGCGATGATAAACACTTGGTTACCTAGAAATAACGTGTACTCGTAGGTTTACCTAGGTCTCTCTTCTCTACCCCAATCCTCCTTAATATTTTCATTCTCGTCACTCTGTTTTTTCAAGTGGCATAATCATGTACAATTTTGTATATATAATTGTTTTCCTAAGTGCGTGCGCTTGAATGAACATGAGTCAGTGTGGTATTATGTGTGCGATATTTTCGATAGACCTTTGTACATACTGTAAACACGTGTATAAAATAATATAACATAATTGGCATGTGATGGGCCATCGAGCAACAGTCGGCGCAGTGGAAACGGATTTTCAAGAAAGGACGGATTGAAAAGGAGAAAGACACAAGCGCGGGATGCGATGAACAATTGTTTAGTTGAAAGATTCGAATAGTGCCATGATATCACTGTGCTGTCTGTGCTGGGTGGTTCAAATCAAAACCAAATATTGATATTTATCATAAGAATATTCTTAATGTATTTTAACTGTGTAATTATAGAGTAAATGTGTAAATAGTAAGAGAGAAAGTGTAAAAGTATTTATATAACATTATTGTGGAGGTAATCCCCCCTCTCCCCCCCCCCCTGCCCCCTCTCTCTCTCAACTCTCTCTCTCTCTCTCCCTCTCTCTCTTTCTCCCTCTCTATATAGCATTAAGATTATGAAATTTAAACTAATTAAGCCATCTTATGATATGTATATAAAATTAAATATATTGATTGGAAAGGGCGTTGATAATGTTCATGTAACTTGTGCCCAATCCATTTGCAAATTGGCAATAAAATATGTTTAAACTAACGTGCGCCTTTGGAGGAAATGGAGAACATGTTCCCAAAAGGAGAATAAATTATATGTGCATGTAGGATGTTTTCGAAGTAAAAATCGCCATGCTTTCCAACGGTACTAAACGTTTTCCAATGCATTATCTAGAATCTTGCTTTTGTTGCAAAACAGCATCGAGACCTATCCATCCTTCTCTTATGTTTGACCAGTGAGGGGGCATTCGTTTTAAAAAAAAAGAATACCGAAGCGTCAACAAAACCATAATCCGAACTAAAAATCGATTAAACTAGGGGCAAAATATTAAAAAAAATTCATAAAGACCCTTGTAAAAGATGACGTAACACACACATATGCTACACCTTTTAAATTTAGTAATATATACAGTAAGCCGAAAATGAATAAAAGTACAATAGAATAAGACAAGAATATGTCCAAAATAGATCTTAATCCCTCCAAAGTGTAAAATTTCTTTAAAGATCTAACGTTAGGCCCTCCAATAACTGTAACCAATCTCAGGACCCTGTGACCGAAATTTGAAATTCTAAATTGTCTTGGCCTTACTACCTTTATATTGACCTGCTTAATCGTCGAAAAAGAAAACAAAGAGAGAAACAAAAAAAGGGAGAAAAAAAAACCAATTTCTAGCGACAAGATTGCTCTGGTAGATTTGATGCGCCCTAATGCCATAACCGCGGCTGCTTCCTGATAGTGCTTCTCTTTAAATTAGTGATCCTACGCGGCGTCATTATCAATGGTTTCCTTGTGACAGGATCAATATTGGAATCTAATTCACAAACAAGACAGATTTGTTGCCGAATCCACAATGATTTTACAGTATAATTATGTAAAATGCTACTATTTAATAGCAGCGTTAAAAGACCTTGTCCTAATTTCAGACCAATTCTCAAATTAAAACCACATAAAACTGAAAAGGCCAAAATTCTAAACTTCAACGATGAATAATATCTGACATAATTTAGGGAATTTTTCATCCGTGATTTTGTTGCTTGCAGCGTGAAACTTTCAAAAGTTCGGTTCTGATGTTTGTTTAATATATTGTATCAATACAGTATTGATTTCACTGTTTAAACTCGTTTCCATTAGACATGGAGAATTATTTCTGTGTATAAAGAGACAGAAAACACGAGAGAACGCCGTGTGATACAGGAGCATGCGAGGACATCGGTTTGTAATATCTGAAGGCTAGCAGTCCCGGCAATCTTGATATTAAAAACATGTAATGTCGTTTACTTCCACTAAAATCGTACTGTTATGGTATCCTGGATGTACGATGGTCTAGTGGTGAGATCGAAGGGTTGCGAGTTCGATTCCTGGCCCCGGCACTTGTGTTGTATCCTTGGGCAAGATACTTTACTCCGCTTGTTTAAGTCTATTCAGCTGCTGCAAATTAGTACGTGGTTTTGGCAGTGCTAGAAATTGTAGAATGCTATCCGTGAGCGCCAAAATGGCAGCACCGATTGTAAGCTCCACAGGGAGTTGAAAACGATATTAGCTGGTTGCTAAGGCCTTTAACCACGGATAATAGTTTGAGAACCGCTTTGAGACGACCTATAGGTTGTGATAAAGTGGTATATAAGAACCTCAAAAATTATTATTTACTATTATCCTTCCCTAGGATAAGGTACATTGTACCTTTACCCAAAAGAAAGACAGTATTGTAAAAAAGAAAGTTTGTCAGAAGGACAGATGCGGAAAAATCCTTATTGTTACAAAGGAGGAGAACAGCTCACCCGTGTCTGTTCTGTGTACAGACAGCAGAAAGAAGCATGACCGTAACACGGATATATGATGCACCCTTTAAATCTAGTAGTAAATGCAGTATGCCGAAATGACTAGAAACAGGGATGTTACATATACTATGGAACACAGAAGGTATATTCTTGCTTCATACATACTTAGAATAATTAACCAATGAAAATTGTCGTTACATTGCAAACGATTTCGAACAGGAAATCTGCGCGTGTGACGTTAGTTTGAGAGCATACGCCAATGACATTTATTTGTCAACTACATCAAATTACAACCGAGAGTGTTGATATTTCGGCAAATCTACCCGAATCATGGGAAGTTGAAGCCGGCCATTTTCTCGACCGTGATGTACAGAGTGGTTGGCTCCAAGGTGAAGAGTGCCAAGGTTGTTTGACGTGTTTTAACACGCTAGACCAGTGTTTTAGTTAGCACCTTAAAACTGTAATGACATTTTCTTTATGTGGCACGCTGCCCTTAGTAAAACAATACTGGGTTTTGCCGCCTTTTTTTTTGTTAAATCAATCAACCATTTGGGGAAGTCGCCACACAACAACATTACAACAGCAAGTCATATCAGAGATAGGAAAACACAGAAATACGAGTCATGCTTTATAGGTGTTAGATGTTTTTAATTTCCCATGAAAAGCAGTAAGTTGATTTGAGCGCCTCTGAATGAATAAAGGTCATTGTCGTAATTTGACCTTGCTTGGTTGAAAACAAGCCGTTTCAAAATAGCACACTCGCATACTACCACAATACAAAAAGCGTCGTCAGCACAACCAGAAGTTAATATCAAAGGGTTTGTCAACAACGCCAAGTGGCGATATCGTTTAACAATCCTGACAAATGATGCATTGCCCGCTTAAAGCTACAGCAACCCAAAATAGAACCTCGGCGTGAAGTTAGAACTGGTATGCAGGTTATTTTGAAATATCAATATTGCTGGACTTAATCAAAGACCGATCTGATATCATGTTTAAGTTTATTTATTTCTGTCTAGTAGTGTAGCCTTTAATTACCGTTCTTTTATAGTAATACACAGGTACAGTATATCGTCCATTACGTTGCTAAGAACAGAGGAAGTGCCAACTATGTTGCTAAGCTAAACAAGCAGCGAGCCATGTTGTTAGGACAACACCGACAGAATGACAATCGAGTGTTTATTAATATGAAAAGGATTAATCCTGTCTCCATTATGTGGTGTCGCGGAACTCGTTTAACGAAAGCTAATCACGATAAAAAAAAACCCAAGTCTTTCTCCGTGTGATATGTCAGTGTCCGGGATTTCTTAACGACAAAAAAAATGACGTTTTAGTGTGATATTCAAATTGCGAGAATGTCGCGGTATCAACAACAGGAGGGATAGAAAAGCGGCGGTCGCCTTGGGTTTCTCTTCTTTCTTTGAATACACATTCATCAACCGCAGGAATAGTCAATAAGATCGGGCTTTGTCGGAGGTTTTGTCCCTCTTTCCCGTAATGGATACACTATTAATGCCTTAAGACCGTCTGGCAGATACTAGTTCCCATGCTTTCACTCTAGTACCATTTACAGTGCAATATTAGGCGTTATTCCATGTCATAGTGTGTACTTGCAGACCAAGCAGTACAAAGGTTTTTGCTTTGCTCACAAATGATATAAGTATGTTCGTTTTAGAAGCTCGCCATGCAAAGTAATAGTATACCGATATTTCAGCTTGAAATTTCTATTGCAATCAGGTATGGATTTTTACAAACGTTCGCTGAAAGAATCCCGGAAATTTTATTTTCAATTGGCACACACAATATGAAGTTCGGGTTGGTCTTGCTAATACCCGCGGCAAAGACACATTTTTTACGGTGAAGCTAATTAAAATCTTCTCTTGGAGAGACCTGTTAATCTCCTTCCAGTACAATACCACGTTGTTGGGCCTAAGCTTGCAATTACCAGTCCAGGGTCGACATATTCATCGTGGCTAATACGGTACCCTGGCTTGTTGTAGGGCGGACAGAACCATCTAGTTTGGCTTGGCGGGGACACAGAATGTTCCTGATAGGTTTTCACGGAGGAGTTGTGTCCTAAATACAAGATTCTTCTTGAAAAAGTGTAGTTTTGAAAGAGAGCGTATTCTTGAAAAGGGAGTGTTATTGAACCGTGTTTGCTTTTACAATATTGTTTAGATTAATGAAGTAATATTTTAAAGAGGGCTATGCTCTTTATGGAGTGTTTGTATTATAGGGTTCTTCTTGAGGTGGGCACATTTTTTTTAAATTATTGAGCTGTATTCATGAGGGAGGGATGCATTTGAAGAATGGGAATTCTTGGGGGAGAGATGGTCTGTTATCAGTGACTTAGTGACAACGTCTTCCCTTTGTTGTCAATTACAGTCACTGGCGGACATACCTAAAATAATATCAGTACCATACTACAACTTGCTTACGATCATAACAGTCTTGTCCTGTAAGTATAGGACATACCGTCATTATTTATCTACTGGTATGGGGCAAACCAAGACTCTAAAATATAATAATGTCCTTGAAAATGGCAGACTCAACTAGTTCCTTTTATATGCCCTAGCAGGTCATCATTGCGAGTTATTTACGATCGAGTTGACGGTCAAAAGGTCAACTATGTGACTTACCAAAACCCAGAAGCTAATAAGAAAAATCGACCTGCACTAATTATCCGACGGGGGAATAAAGACGAAGTTCAACAGGAGAGGTCATCATATGAGGGGGACATATAAGCAGATATGTGACTGACTAATTACCCCGGAGGTCAGACTAATTACCCCGGAGGTCAGGCGGATCACCCAGGGGAAAGGCAGTACTTGTCGTTTTATCTGTAGTTCTATGAATTAAGCATTGACTCTTACAACTGAGCAGTAAATATATCCGAATAATTATCAGGCACCATATGATGGGAATCTAGAATAGGTACAGCTGTAAATCAAAAGGGGAAGGGGTACGGTATATTGGTCCATACCGTTGTTTCGTGGTAGATAACGCATGTTTGAATATGTGATGTGAAGAACATAGCATGTGTAAAGTACGTGGACGGACGGGTAATTGCTGATCCGGCTTCTGACGAGGCGTCTTCCGCTATATACAACAGTCGTTTCTATGCAAAAAGGACCTACATTTCCAAGCAATGGCACATAGAAAACGTGATATCTTTAGGTTTTCTCTCTTTTGTATTTCCTCTTGGAAGATTGGGAAGTGAATTCTCATAAAAATGTAAATTCACTGTCAAACAGAACTGTGATACAATCTGGTAAAGGTTTGCTTAGGCAGAAGGGAGATTGGGAGATACTGTGTGTTTTGGACAATTTGGTTGGTTTTTTTTTTTACATAGAACGGTTTCTATACAAACGAACGGTTATGTATTATGTTGATTCATATATAAAAGATTACCAACAGAGAGTTGTGTATATATATAGTGGTTCCTATACAAGACTACAAACTGACGGTTGTGTTTAAAGTGGTTCATATATATGGCTACAAACGAACGGTTGGGTATATGGTTGTTCCTATGCAAGGCTAAAAACTGACGGTTGTGTATATGGTAGTTCCTATATATATATATATACAAGGCTACAAACGGACGGTTGTGTATATGGTAGTTCCTATACAAGACTACAAACGGACGGTTGTGTTAAAGGTGGTTCATATGTATGGCTACAAACGGACGGTTGGGTATATGGTTGTTCCTATGCAAGGCTAAAAACTGACGGTTGGGTATATGGTTGTTCCTATGCAAGGCTAAAAACTGACGGTTGTGTATATGGTAGTTCCTATATATATACAAGGCTACAAACGGACAGTTCTGTACATACACAACGAGTGGTTTTTCGGTATGGAGGATATTTCACTCTCCTTAGAATTTACATAGATAGAATTGCACTAAAAGCTTCATCGAAGTTGTGATTTTATATGCTCTGAATCTCCAATTTAAACCTGGGGACGGGATTTTGCTATAGTTAATACAGCAAAAGAAACCCTGGATTATATTTGTTTATTTTTCATCACCTGATTGATGTTTGATATAAAAAAAAAATTGCATAGACACCATCCTCGATATCCAGTGACTACTCTCCGCCCCTTCAGCGTAACCCCTGGATATCGAGGATGCAATACTTCAACTCGACACTAGATTGCGTGCGGAACGCAGCCAGAATGAGTTGAACTGACGAAAAGTTCAACAGTTTTCTTCTTCAGATCCAGATATGCTAGAGTCGAGTCTGTGTCGTCGATGGAAGCGTCCAATGTACTTTATCACAATTGCGAATTTTTAGATCGCTAAATTTATGTCAAATGTCAGTATGATTTATATAGAGGGGTACCACGCTTATATTTTATTGTTTTAGTAGGAAACAGTTCTTGTTTGTTTCTAACATATACATGTATTATGAATCCCCGATGGAAATGTCTTAAGGTGAATGGTCCAACCTGTGAATACCCCTCCTCAATGAGGTATAATTTATTCTCTCATTTCTAGGTGTGTAATACTGGCCTGTCCAGGGCAATACACCTAAGATCGCTGTGGTTGTATTACACACCTACCTATGCAATACAGCCACGGCGTGACGTCACAATGGCGCAACAATGATGTGACGTCACGAGTTCGGTAAAATCTGATGCCAAAAAGAGAAAAATGGCGACGTGTTGAAATTAAAACCTTTCAAGATATTTTAACCGTGTACATAAGAAAGCTGAGATTATTTTTTTCTGCGCAAACTACGTTTTCAAATATGGGGTATGCTCGATCTCGCTGTATCATTTGTTTTCGACAAAAAAATTCAAGGAAAAATTTGATTTTTTCAAAATGGTTGCCAGTCAAAAGTATTTTCATGGTTTTTGAGCTTATTCAGGTAGTTGAAATGAGAGAAAAATACTCTTTCATGACCAAAGGTGTCAGATAGGGAAATTCTACCCTCGGGATTTTCAAATTTGGCAAAACCCTTGGCAAAGCCTCGGGTTTTACCAAATTTGAAAACCCCTCGGGTGGAATTTCCCTATCTTACACCTCTGGTCATGAAAGAGTCTTATAATACTTATACTGCCATGAAAAAGTATATCATTTCGTGTTTGTATATACACAATGTAACATCGTAGGTATCTCCCCAACATCGTTTTGTCAGCGAATCAACAGCGGCCAAACGACATCACAACAACAAGAAACAAGAACCCGTTCCTTACAAGTATAGCTTGTTTAACTTGTTCCCAGTTTACCGTTCCATGTATGGAAACCTAGGAAACCTGACCTGGTTCAATTATCGCGGAGACATCATTACCTACCAAACAATCGCCAGTTACTTTATAACGGCACTCGTTAACAGTATTACAGAAGAACGGTCTTTAATTATGGTTAACGGGAGATGTGAGGGATGCGATCTACGAGCTGTACGGTAGATATAATTAGGGATGTTTTCTCCCATAAGTCTGTCCATTCGTGAGTTCAACAATAACAAAGGCTATATCTGAGCTGTGACTGATACATATACATGTATGTAAACAGACCAGTCGAGTTCTTTTGCTTTTGCATGCCTTTCTCATAGTTTTCTTTGATGTTAATTGAAGGTATTTGTCTTTGACCGTCGTTCTCATTAGATTTCAGCCTTGTCCTAATGATTAACTCCGCTGTACACAGATAGAAGTCAACGGTCACGTGATGTTGATGAAATAAAACGTGATTTAAACGTTTACACGTGTAGCGAATACCGCACCTGTGAATTTCTCAGAATGATATTGGTTGATTTCTATGTTAATTGCATTGCTTTTATGAATTATGTATATGTAAATATTGCAAAGTGATTAAGAATTATTTATGTTACCTAGATAGTGCATTTGATCAAATGTTTTGCAAATTAAAACAATGCTATTGTTACGTGATCTATATACGATATCAGTAGATGATTTGTTCATACAATGTATCAGTAGTTCCCCTTTCCTTAGTTGATATGTATTCCAGAACCTTGTACGCCCAGTAAACTTGGACACGGTAGGAACCAGCCTTTAAGGTCTTCATGAATCCCTTCACTTCATACATGTGTACATCTGTGTAATGAACGATTAGCTCATTACAAGTCTAAATCCCCCTTGTCCGCCGTAGAAAACCCCTATATTCGACTTATATGTGGCTAGAGATCTTGTTTTTGGAGTTCTATTGATTACACATGTTCCAGCAGCAGTCTCTGTGGGAGGGGCACAGAAAATCTGTGTGGGAGGGACATTGAACGTCTCTGTGGGAGGGACATGGAACGTCTCTGTGGGAGGGGCACGGAACATCTGTGTGGGAGGGGCACGGAACGTCTCTATGGGAGGGGCACGGAACGTCTCTGTGAGAGGGGCACGGAACGTCTCTGTGGGAGGGGCACGGAACGTCTCTGTGGGAGGGGCACGGAACGGCTCTGTGGGAGGGGCACGGAACGACTCTGTGGGAGGCGCACGGAACGACGCTGTGGGAGGGGCACGGAACGACTCTGTGGGAGGCGCATGAACGTCTCTGTGGGAGGGGCACGTAACGTCTCTGTGGGAGGGGCACGGAACGTCTCTGTGGGAGGGGCACGGAACGTCTCTGTGGGAGGGTCACAGAAAGTCTCTGTGGGAGGGGCACGGAACGTCTCTGTGGGAGGGGCACGGAACGTCTATGTGGGAGGGTCACAGAAAGTCTCTGTGGGAGGGGCACGGAACGTGTCTGTGAGAGGGGCACGGAACGTCTCTGTGAGAGGGACACGAAACGTCTCAGTGGGAGGGGCACAGAACGTCTCTGTAGGAGGGGCACGGAACGTCTCTGTTGGAGGGGCACAGAACGTCTCTGTAGGAGGGGCACAGAACAACCGACTCTTGTACAGTAATACTTACAGTTTGAGAAACATTCGGTCTGAAATGAAATCAATTGCAATGCAACATTTATTGACAATTATTAGAATTGTTTTTGTCACACACACGAAAGACTAGCAATAAAGGAGTGTTTGTGTCCTGATAAACTTCAATAAAGCTACAATATAGAGATAAAGTTTTTACCTCCTGTCATATACATGTATTAAATGTGAAAATGTCAATTTCCTTATGATACGACGGCAATTCTGAATGCACACAATCATGGTAACAAAAATAAAATTGTTATCTACGGGGAGCATGGCTGTGTATATTGTATTCCATTAGTTAGCCCGTATAGACACCGTAATGGCCTCGTAACTATCACGATATCCAATATTTTAGTGAGTTTAAATGTTCTGACAATGAGGAAATAGTTATGAATTATTGAGTATGTCGGTATTTCTTGCCGCGCCCCTTGCATAGGCTTCTCCCTTGAGCGTCTCGGGTCTAAATAAGTCGTCAGTTATCGAGGAAACGTTGAACATTTATCTGTTGATTTAATTCATTCCAAAATATACAGAACAGTTGACAATCCTTACAGATATAACGTTTTCTCCGGGCTGGAAATACTTGGTTGCTACAGAGACAGTAGTCTTTGTACGTCACAAGAAAATAACACGTGGTCAACATGTTTGAAGTGTCTATATTGTACGAAAATTCTTACAAATGAAACATAACTTCTTTACCAAATACAGAAAACATATCCTTGGGACTCTTTATGGGTTAATACGAAAACCTGCAAATTCTAGGAAGGTGGACGGATGGCACGAATCGGTTTAGGGGAGAAATGTCTTCAAGAACATACTTGATCCGAGGAAGAAATGTCTTTCAGGACATATTCGGCCCGGAAAAGATTGATTTTGTGAGGATACACTCAGTTTGGGGGGAGGAGGGATTGTCGAGTTTAGACTTACTCGGTTTCCGGTGAGTTACAAATGTATGTTGTTATAAGGGTGTTTGGGTACATAATTGGTCGGGGTAGATTAGTGGTGTTACGACACACTCAAACCGGAAGTTGGGACTGGGGGTCGGGATTGGGGTGGGGGTCGGGGTAAGAACACACTCGATACCGGGGAGATTATTTGTGTTAGTGTTATTGGTTGTTGAGAACAAAACACATACTAGAATGTCACCTTGGTTTGAACTGCTCCCTCTCTCAATCCGTTCCCTGACAGCGGTGACGTCTAACGACACATACCCAATATTTCCCTTCAAGTCACATCGTATTGTCTCCCTAACAGCTGTTACTCTATGAAAGAACGATATGCAAATGTATAGATTTTGTCAAAGGGCTTAATAAATTAACATGTGTATTTGCTGGACTTTATTCCATTGCATACAAATATGGCGATACATGATGTAAAATAACGCTGATTGTCTGTACGTCGGTAAATTGACTAAACGTGGTCTGCCCTCTGTTACAGCAGGACTGTCACCGTGCCATCTGTTACTTTTGTCTGTTACTGTGGAGTATGTTACTATTATGACTTTTACTTTGGGGTATGTTACTGAAACTATGCCTACTTGTCCACATGAATCTGCACTGCGACATCCGCCTCATAACCTAAAGTTCACTGGAAAATCTGAGGATGGAAGGAAGTGACTGTTTCGCCGACAAAACGCCATCATCCCGGCTTTTTGGGTCAGGTTTCATCAACGTTGCTTAACCGAAGGAAACTCTTTAACTAGAAAGCATTACAGACGTTTAGGAATTTCCCTTAACTTCTGTAATGACGTTTCTATGGAGAAGTTTAAGAGAGGGACTTTCCTTAAGTTAAGGAACGTTGATGAAAACGTAGCAAAATGGAGCATATCTTTTACAGTAAAATAACAGCAATCCAACTTGTCCTGAATGATAAAGGCAGATTCGTTATCTGTTCTCCAAAGTATACATACTCGCAATATTTTCAGTCACATGCAACAGCTAATTCTTTCTGTCATAAAATTGTCGTATAGCGTGCCAATGGGACCCTAGTCGTATTGTAATTCGTGGAAACGAATTGGTCGGCAAAACTGCAAAACCTGTAACCGGTCGAGCAGACAATATTTAATTGTGATGGTTAACATGATATTACCAGTTTTATAACACCTAACTCGCAACAAAAATGGTGTCTGAGATAATATCAACAATAAAATTTTTATTCCATTCGACTTCATATGAGTTCAAAAATCCCTGTCGGCGAAGACCACAGAGGAGGTCGTCCTTTCACGACACAGCACGTTACACACATATTGTACTCGTGTTTCACGTGCTCTGGGGAGATGAGCAGCCCCTTTGTTAAACATGCAACGAACATTTGAATGTGTTTAAAACATAGATCGGAAGTGACGATATTAGATACGATGTTATTAATTATCTGTCATAAACAGTTGTCAATTTATTGTAACAGTGACCTTGTTTTTGATAGCAGAAGGTTGAAACGCAAACTCATACAAGAAGTGATGTTTGTGACCATTTGTGTTTAGCTTTCAAACTGCAGCCTTCAGAGCGGTGACGTCGTTTGGGATACGTGCGAACGTACGTACGGGGGGAGGGGGATATCCCTATATACCCTCCACGACTCGTCGCGAGGGTATAATTATATCCTCAATCGTATAATAATTTCCTTGAAAAATGTTTTTTTTTATTTTTTTTTTTTTTTACTTTAAACATATTGTATTCACCAAAGTTTGGATAAAAGGATTTGGCACAAGTTATAGCAAATTATGAAGCCATCTCCTTACAAGGTCTTGAAAAATGTTGAGGATGCATCAAATAAACTGCTTCGACCTAAAAAAAACAATGCCCGTTCACGTGTTCATGTATTATGTACTGTAAACATATCATGTCGTGTTGAAAGTCTCTTAACGCTGTGTTTTAAAAACAAATCAGTTAAATATCTGTCATCTTTGACATTTCAAAAGATATTGCGTCACTATGGTAGATTTATCTGTCTCGTTTCCGTTGAAATAACAGACATAAAGTTAAGCCTCGATCATTCTCTTCTAATGGCGTGTCACGTGCACGATATCCGTGTAGGACCGCTGCAGTCATAAATCGGAGAAGTTGTTCATAAATATTGCAGAGAACCGTGATTGTGTAGGTCCCCCGCGGTAGTTCTGTGGTCGGATAACACGTATATCGCTATTAAATACCATTCAGCCAACACGTTATTCAACACTTATTTCCAATCTGTGTATTTCAATAAGGATGCTTGAAAATAAAGTCTATGTTCACGTGTACAGTGTATATTGTTATGGTCGGAAAGGAACGACCTGTGGGGTCTTGACTGTCAAAAAATGAACCATGCAAGTAATGAAATGCAGCAAGATCAGTATAAACTATGTTTATTTTAAAATTATATCTAAAATCAAACACCTAACACGGCACCATTATCCCAATGTTATTCTCATCTCGTGGCATTTCCTGCGAATTTCAATATGACGGAATTAAGGTCACTTACATTTTATGTTGCATCATGGGAAGGCGGAAGTCGGTATACATCTATTCACATACGATATATGCTCTGGTATCTCTGTCTTTCTTCTGCATGGCCGGGCTTTTCCGAGTGATTTCCAATTGACTAGGGATGCATGTTTGTAAAAAATGTCCACCGACACGATATTTTTCTTAGCCGAACACAGATGTAAAAAGCATGCCGACGAAAGCATGCTTTAAACTCTGTTTTGTCTGAGTGTATTGTTATTGTGGAGATGACAGATGGTCAGTGACTGCCTGACTTGTTGGCTCCTAGCCGCATGTCTTTATTTCCAAACTATGTTCTGGAACTAATTCTTCTGAAACTTCGTTTCCAGTATGGCGGCTACATTTGCGGGAACTGGTCTCTAGAGATCAAATTGGAGCCTGAAATATTATACAATGTTTTTAACGATACCGGTAAAAACCGTACAGACTTTATTTTAAACACAAAAAAAAGAACAATTTCAAAAGCTGCATCTATAATAATCTGCACTGGGATCTAGATCGATGACCTACCAAAGGGTCAAGGGTATCTAAATGTTCCGTTCTTTTTCGGTCAGTTCTAATAAATAACGGAACCTGTCGTAGAACTCCGCAATTGTTTGACTGTCTAGACGTTGTACGAATTTAAGTAAACGGGACGGCAATTCAGTCCTCATCGTCTGTTGTTTACCGAACTACGCGGTAGTAAAACGGACGCAACACCACTCAAACAAACAAACAAACAACTCAGTCCTCAGCGTCTTTTGTTTACCGAACTACGCGGTAGTAAAACGGACGCAACACCACTCAAACAAACAAACAACTCAGTCCTCAGCGTCTGTTTTTTACCGAACTACGCGGTAGTAAAACGGACGCAACACCACTCAAACAAACAAACAACTCAGTCCTCAGCGTCTGTTGTTTACCGAACTACGCGGTAGTAAAACGGACGCAACACCACTCAAACAAACAAACAACTCAGTCCTCAGCGTCTTTTGTTTACCGAACTACGCGGTAGTAAAACGGACGCAACACCACTCAAACAAACAAACAACTCAGTCCTCAGCGCCTGTTGTTTACCGAACTACGCGGTAGTAAAACGGACGCAACACCACTCAAACAAACAAGTCAATCCTAGAAGTAGCCCTATAATATTTTTAGATGAAAAAAATATTTCCTTAATAAATTTCTATCTATTTTTATTTTGATATACGGTTTGCAACAAAGCACATACATGTATTAGTATGCTTCATGAATATTTATATTTGCTTTAGATTCAAAATTTTATAGTAAGAAAGGGGCCTCCCGATCCCAAATGTACATGTACAACATTATTTGGATGTAATCGCATGTTGTTTTTTCTCTCAGATTTTTCTTCGATTTTTCTCAGAATGAGATGTATCTTTATATATAAGTAAATATTTTATGGGAGGTAGTTAACACGTTATCTATACGAAATGGGATCATTTTGACTTATCAATATCAATATTTTTTTATTTACTCAATATCCTAGATTAATTGATATCTTTATTGTACATAAATGTATATGATAGTGACGCTCATCTATGTCACTATAGATGAGCTAGAGGTTAGTCGGGTGGTGAAATAGATAGCGCGCTTGCCTTTCACCAAGGCGGCCGGGGTTCGATTACCCGTCCGGACGTGAAAAGGTATGGGGTCACCTGCCCGACCACGTGGGTTTTCTCCGGGTACCCCGGTTTCCTCTCACAATAAGACCCCTTGCGTGCTAACATCCGGAACAACAAGAGTGATTAATATAAGTTATTATAAAACTGATTATTGTTGTAAAATGAATTATATGTTTTTATGCCACTATAAACAGTGACGCTCATCTATGCCACTATAAATAGTGACGCTCATCTATGCCACTATAAATAGTGACGCTCATCTATGCCACTATAAATAGTGACGCTCATCTATGCCACAATAAATATTGACGCTTATATATGCCACTATAAACAGTGACGTTCATCTATGCCACTATAAATAGTGACGCTTATCCATGCCACTATAAATAGTGACGCTCATCTATGCCACTATAAACAGTGACGCTCATCAATGCCACTATAAACAGTGAAGCTCATCTATGCCACTATAAACAGTGACGCTCATCTATGCCACTATAAATAGTGACGCTCATCTATGCCACTATAAATAGTGACGCTCATCTATGCCACTATAAATAGTGACGCTTATCTATGCCACTATAAACAGTGACGCTCATCAATGCCACTATAAACAGTGACGCTCATCTATGCCACTATAAACAGTGACGCTCATCTATGCCACTATAAACAGTGACGCTCATCTATGCCACTATAAACAGTGACGCTCATCTATGCCACTATAAATACTGTGTTTAGCACTAGTTATATCACCAGTGGGTGGATAATGTCCGCTTACGCTGTCGATACAATTCCAATGGGTCTGGAGCGAGTAATTGTTGAGTTGGGAACGAGGAAGGCGCGCCGTTCCGTACCCATTAATTGTAATTGATCAATGGTGTTTAAATTGTAATTGAAACACATTACATTTGTTTGTTGTTTTTTTTTTAATTTCTTCAAGTACTCGTCCAGTTTGAGCGAATGCACGCACAGTGATGCTTTTCTAGTTCCACAAGTGGCGTTAATTAATCCACTGGTTCGATAACGATGATAAAGTGCTTTAAACATGTTCTGCACGTGCAGCTTTCGTGCATGTTCAGAGATAGTCTCAGTTCCCTCACTGTACAGTCGCGTGTACTGGCCATGATATGCTCTGCTGAATTAGTACACATTGCACCATTCGATTTCTAGGTTACCATTGAATAATTTACATGTAGCTATCCCATGAAACTCTCGCTGACAAAGCTTTCATTTCAATTACTATCCTCGTTTCCATGCTACTGTTGCTGGGCCAAGTTGCTTGCAATGCCTTTACAAAATGGTGAGGACCTATGACTGAGTATAACGATCTGGGGTTCTATCACTTACTGAGTTGAGGCGGTCCGGATGGAACAAAAACCCAGGCTCGCAGCTAAATCCGTTTAATTTTGAAGAGAAAAGCAAAACAAAAATTCTTTCAACTTCACGATGGATTTACAAGTATTTTGCAACTGAACGACAGAAAAACTAATGATGTAAATTGAAGTTGACAGTTTTCTGAGTTTAGCATGGCACTTGTCATGGTTTAAATATGCTTACAAATAACTGATCTCGTAGGTTGAAATGAGGACCTACCTTTTTCACACGTCCTGGTCCGCCATCTTGAAAAGACCAATCCATAACACGTAATCGACAGTGATATTTATTACCAATAAACATTAAATAAGGGATTAGGCACAAGTTATATCAACTTATCATAGCCTTCTCCCATCATACATTGACAACAATGATTATAGACATAGACATAATACATAAGTGGTATTTATATGATATTAACAAAGGTAGAAATTTCACAAAATAAAAAATAGTAGCCAAATCTCTTGCTGGTTTTGATGAAATAATGCACATGTGTAAAACTTTTCAATTAAGATATACCGATAATTCAGAGCTACCCAGATAAACAAGCTCTATGATAATGATTAAACCTTAGGTATTCAAATGTTGAAATAGCATTCGTCTTTCATTTGCAAAACGTTGACATTCAAAGAAAAAGTGAAAGGCATTTTGACAGGGATGGCCACAAATGCTAGCAGGACTTTCAACGAGATTGACTCGGAAAAAATCCTACTTAAGAAAAGTATACTTGTGCCTCAGTTTAGTATGTATAATATTCACTTTTCGTTCTCCAAAACTGAAGCAACTTAGAGGGGATGGTTGCTCATTTGACGTGAGAGAGATTTTTTTAATAAATTCAAAGAAGGCAGCGATCGGCTCCGACCAACGGTTAGCTGCGCCCCTGCCAAATGTACGTCGAGGGGAGGGCGAAATTATATGTTTTGCGATTCTTCTGCCTGTACTTGAATTTTTAACAGACTTTAATTTCCCAGTCAGATTTCTAGTTTCAGGCACGGCTGGCACTCCCCAGATCAGACTCGGCTCCCAGCTGTGCTTGTTTCCATGCAATGGCTGCCTTACAAGGTTAAAATCAGAAACACTGAGGTGACTTAAAGCTCTATAAGGTTTAAACACAGCCAGAATCGGACGATTTCCTCGAAAACAGAATAGGCTTTGTCAGTGGCTTGATTTTCTTTGTGACGTGTTCCTTGCTTATCTTTCTTAATTGTTTTCTATTATCATAATCATACTTCCCCCTTTCTTATATTAACCCTGAAAATTCTTCCTAACTCGATACCCGTATTAGTACGAAAGCCGATTAGTACCACACGAAAAAAAAATATTTATCTCGTTATAACGAGTTACGCTAAGTCGTTATTACGAGATACGCTTTACTTAAGTCGTTATTACGAGAAACGTTAAGTCGTTATTACGAGATACGCTAAGTCGTTATTACGAGTTACGCTAAGTCGTTATTACGACTTACGCTAAGTCGTTATTACAAAAATGTACGAGATACGTTATCTCGTTATTACGAGTTACGCTAAGTCGTTATTACGAGATACGTTATCTCGTTATTACGAGATACGCTAAGTCGTTATTACGAGTTACGCTAAGTCGTTATTACGAGATACGCTTAGTCGTTATTACGAGTTACGCTAAGTCGTTATTACAAGATAAGTTATCTCGTTATTACGAGATACGCTAAGTCGTTATTACGAGATAACTTATCTCGTTATTACGAGATACGAAATGTTGTTATAACGTGATGATATAATTCGCAATAGCAGCACATAAATTGGACAGGCCCGTAGCGTGCGCAAAGGGGGCTGGATGGGATGGTGGGTGGGGCTAAGAGGGGAGGCTTGTTTATTCTCCCGGTACTGTACATTTTGAACGAATTTAAAATCACAGGATATATTTCAAGGGTGCTCTTGAATTAAAAACAAAACTACCCTGAATTGTATTGGCTTTGTTTTTTTGTTTTAACTTTGGTGCTCTTATATATAGGCGTCACGCCGCGTGTGCTCACATACTTTAAAACATATATGTATATGTATTAGTTATGGTCCGATTTCCCCCATTTCTCATTGGCTAAATTTGGTCATGTTGAGGTCGATATTTTATTTTATTACGTGACTCTTTATTAAAATATATTTGAAGTGTTTTTTACTGTTTTGATGAATACAAAACCCACAAAAAGACTGAAACCTGGTAAAGTTACGCCAGGGTGCAACAGTCGACTGTTGCATAGTACTGTTACGTCGGTGTCGGAAACGATTACCCATATTATGTAAAATTAAATCAAAGAAATCTCTCTCTCCGTCTCTCTTAAACATTTTAAACATGTCCTCCTGTAAATAAATTGTATGTATATTGTCAAATGTCGTCTTGTAGATCAATGTTTATTGTTAAATTTGATTGGGAAAGGGCTTCATATAAATTAGTAAACTTGTGCTCAATCCCATTGTATATATTTTATACAAAAATAAAATATGTTTAAATCAAAAAGTGTTACATTCGCGGAAATTGTGCGGTGATGTTTATTCCGTCCGGGGTCAATTCAAGCGGCATTTAGCAAAATAATTTTTCAGGACTCGCATCTTTAACGTACTAAAATTTGTGATATCAATGCAATTTAACATTTCAATAACTCTAGGTTTAAATCAAAATGTTGAAATACAGTCATTAACATACAATTCTTATGCACTGATGATTAAAATTTTACACGCACAATAATAAAGATGAAAAAGATAAAGATGAAATTGTCTATGTCTTCGGCCTTGGGCAACAGTTCCCTAGGTCCCCCCTGCTACCTCGGAGCAATGATTTGACTGTTCCCCTAAGTACCAATGAAACAATTGTATAATATTGACCTAGGTCCGTATTCATGAAACCGTACTCATGCTCAAGCATGGATTCTGTGCTCAAGTCAGCTTTCTTGAAACTCACCTTAATCATGTCAAAGAGTCAAAAAATCATTATGAATGTTGAAAACAGCTTTCGATTCAATATCTCTTCAACTTTTTTCAAAACTTTGTCAAAAGTAGATTTAAAAATAAATTATAGTCTGAATAAGAAATTAGGCTTGAGCACAAAATTCATGCTTGAGCATGAGAACGGTTTCATGAATACAGGGCCCTGATGTTTCTACTTTTAGAAACACCGAGTAAAAACTGCGTTTATGACGTCATAATCATAGCGACGTCACAGTGCCCCATTGTAAATTTTATGCTTTACCAAGATAGCTTTTGCAATCAAGTTGCATATCTAATTATTCGTTCATCAACTAGAAATGTGATTTTGATGCAATACAGGTAGGTGGGGTCGATTTTTCGCCCTCGAAAGCTTTCCACCCTTTAGCCTTTATAACCATCGAGGGGGCATTTTTATTGAAAATTGATCACCCCCTCCCCAAAACTAGCTGTAACCAATTCTCAGATCCCTGTGGTCTTAATAACCAAGAGGCCAATAATAATGGTATTCGACCAGTAACATGCTGGAATGAAGGGCTAGAAAGTTTGTTCGAATAAGTAACATTCATGTATATTCAATGCCAATGGTCAAGTTTAATTAAATTACAATTGCATTCTCATGAATAACAAAACCAGTGCCAGGGTATTATTTCGACAGAAGCATACTGGGATGAAGGCCTATTCAACTGAGTGCGATTGTTCGCCTTCCTTGGCTAAATGGATAATATGTTTTTAACAGTTACATTTAAAATGACAATGTACCTTTATTTTAGTCTACTTTTCGGGTAAGCGAAGCAGGTCCGTTCGGCCCCTTGTGATGGTACTTATAACAATATTACAAAAAATAAAATCAAATAAAAAAAAAATATCGTTGATAGAAAGACTTTTTTTTTCAAAACACGTATCATTTCTTGTCTTATTCGACATTTAAATACTGATTCCAGTAAATGCCATCCCCCATAACCTATGTCGTAATGACGAAATAACGTATTTCGTAATAACGACTTAGCGTAACTCGTAATAACGAGATAACGTATCTCGTAATAACGACTTAGCGTATCTCGTAATAACGAGATAACGTATCTCGTAATAACGACTTAGCGTAACTCGTAATAACGACTTAGCGTATCTCGTAATAACGAGATAACGTATCTCGTAATAACGACTAAGCATAACTCGTAATAACGAGATAACGTATCTCGTAATAACGACTTAGCGTAAGTCGTAATAACGACATAAGCTATCTCGTAATAACGAGATAAAGTTTCTCGTAATAACGAGATAAATATTTTTTTTCGTATGGAACTAATCGGCTTTCGTACATTAGCGAGTGACGTCAAAGGCATTTCCTCCCGCTTGGATAAACAGATTCCTGTCACACTACACGGATGTTGTGTTATAAAGATGAATGTTTTCCGGTATTTTTGCATGGAATTAGTACGTGCAATTATGTGTAATAAGGTCACAAGTACTAAGCTCCAATGACCTCATTATGGACCACTTTCTGTCCAGAAGCGTTTAGACACGTTTAATAGTACATTATTTGAGTATAAAGTAAACCTTTAATGTTACAGCCTGAATTTCACCGAAGACTATTTAACTGGTCCGTAAAGTTTCAACATTCTATCGAATATAGTTAATGTCTGTCATGTGTACGAAATATACTTAGTAATTACGTACTTTACCATGGCATTTTCTGTCAATAAGGTTAAACTAGTGTTTAAACATGTACGAGGACGACTACTTCTCCTTTCCCCGTTTGTCTAACTCTCTGTCTAATGTTTGACTAACTCCCTGTCTAACGTTTGACTAACCTCTAATTGAACATTTGACTAACCCCCTGTCTAATGTTTGACTAACCCCCTGTCTTCCGTCTGACTCACTCTCTGTCTAACGTCTAACTCCCTGCCAAACTTTTGACTACTCCCTATCTAACATTTGACTAACCCCCTGTCTAATGTTTGCCTAACTCCCAGTCAAATATTTGACTAACTCCCTGTCTAATGTTTGACTAACTCCCTGTCTAATGTTTGACTAACTCCCTGTCTAACATCTGACTATCTCCTTGTCTAACATCTGACTAACTCCTTGCCAACTGCTTGACTAACTTCTTGTCTAACGAGGATTACCTTACACAGAACCTCTAAACGGTCTTGCAGCAGCCTTTTAGCAGCTTAATTTTGTCTCACCGATTTTCCTGCCTTATTTATTGGAAACTGACGAAGAAGTGTGTCTACTGTTTGCGTGAGTTGGAGAAATTTAAGCGATTAGAAACCTATTTCCAGTGTTAGTTGATAGTGATTTTGAAATCGATTGCCGTATTGGTAATACGTATGCCACTAATTGGCGTGTCCTTGATACTATACAAACGGCTCGTGTCGGTACGGAGTTAACAACAATGGTATTTGTTCTTGTGAAAGAACAGTCGATGAACGACATCATGGCTAATGATATGGATTCGTGTCATTCATTTAATTTTTTTTTCTTGTCAGCAACAAATTGTCAATCAACTGTATTAATGCTTAGTTAAGCTTTAATGAATTTTGATGTACAAAACATTTCCACACCCCACCTGGTAGTAATGGAATGGGCCAGTGTACTTAAAACCCCGCCAATAACTCCAAGGTCAGCACTCCCAAGGTCAGCATCATGCACGCGCCTGCACTTGGCTTCGCCGACGTAATGGCACCAGCCAGTGGTTATTATCGCTTCAAATCTTTGATTAATAAAATATTGAACAAGAACGGTTGCACAAGTCAAATTGCTACATCATCTGTTCCTGCGTTGAACTGATGATATTGGTAAACCAGTGACAATACTCTAAGCAAGTGTTTGCTACAGAGATTAGTATTGGGCACTGGGACACATCTCGTAGAGAGAGTATTCTACAGAGTATAGTATTGGGCACTGGGACACATAGAGAGTGGATTCTACAGAGTATAGTATTGGACACTGGGGCACATAGAGAGTGGATTCTACAGAGTATAGTATTGGGCACTGGAACACATAGAGAGGGGATTCTACAGAATATAGTATTGGGCACTGGAACACATAGAGAGGGGATTCTACAGAGTATAGTATTGGGCACTGGGACACATAGAGAGTGGATTCTACAGAGTATAGTATTGGGCACTGGAACACATAGAGAGGGGATTCTACAGAGTATAGTATTGGACACTGGGACACATAGAGAGTGGATTCTACAGAGTATAGTATTGGACACTAGGACACATAGAGAGTGGATTCTACAGAGTATAGTATTGGGCACTGGGACCCATAAAGGGTGGATTCTACAGAGTATGGTATTTTGCACTGGGACACATAGAGAGTTGATTCTACAGAGTATAGTATTTGGCACTGGGACACATAGAGAGTGGATTCTACAGAGTATAGTATTTGGCACTGGGACACATAGAGAGTGGATTCTACAGAGTATAGTATTTGGCACTGGGACACATAGAGAGTTGATTCTACAGAGTATAGTATTTGGCACTGGGACACATAGAGAGTGGATTCTACAGAGTATAGTATTGGGCACTGGGACACATAGAGAGTTGATTCTACAGAGTATAGTATTTGGCAGTGGGACACATAGAGAGTGGATTCTACAGAGTATAGTATTTGGCACTGGGACACATAGAGAGTGGATTCTACAGAGTATAGTATTTGGCACTGGGACACATAGAGAGTTGATTCTACAGAGTATAGTATTGGGCACTGGGACACATAGAGAGTGGATTCTACAGAGTATAGTATTGGGCACTGGGACACATAGAGAGTGGATTCTACAGAGTATAGTATTGGGCACTGGGACACATAGAGAGTTGATCTAGAGAGCATAATATTGGGAACTGGGACACTTAGAGAGTGGATTCTACAGAGTATAGTATTGGGCACTGGGACACTTAGAGAGTGGATTCTACAGAGTATAGTATTGGGCACTGGGACACTTAGAGAGTGGATTCTACAGAGTATAGTATTGGGCACTGGGACACTTAGAGAGTGGATTCTATAGAGTATAGTATTGGGCACTGGGACACATAGAGAGTTGATCTACAGAGTATAGTATTGGACACTTGGACACATAGAGAGGGGATTCTACAGAGTATAGTATTGGGCACTGGAACACATAGAGAGTTGATCTACAGAGTATAGTATTGGGCACTGGGACACTTAGAGAGTGGATTCTATAGAGTATAGTATTGGGCACTGGGACACTTAGAGAGTGGATTCTATAGAGTATAGTATTGGGCACTGGGATACTTAGAGAGTGGATTCTACAGAGTATAGTATTGGGCACTGGGACACATAGAGAGTGGATTCTACAGAGTATAGTATTGAGCACTGGGACACTTAGAGAGTTGATTCTACAGAGTATAGTATTGGGCACTGGGACACTTAGAGAGTGGATTCTACAGAGTATAGTATTGGGCACTGGGACACTTAGAGAGTGGATTCTACAGAGTATAGTATTGGGCACTGGAACACATAGAGAGTGGATTCTACAGAGTATAGTATTGGGCACTGGGACACTTAGAGAGTGGATTGTACAGAGTATAGTATTTGGCACTGGGACACATAGAGAGTTGATTCTACAGAGTATAGTATTGGGCACTGGGACACATAGAGAGTGGATTCTACAGAGTATAGTATTTGGCACTGGGACACATAGAGAGTGGATTCTACAGAGTATAGTATTGGGCACTGGGACACATAGAGAGTTGATCTACAGAGTATAGTATTGGACACTTGGACACATAGAGAGTGGATTCTACAGAGTATAGTATTGGGCACTGGAACACATAGAGAGCTGATCGACAGAGTATAGTATTGGGCACTGGGACACTTAGAGAGTGGATTCTACAGAGTACGGTATTGGGCACTGGGACACTTAGAGAGTGGATTCTATAGAGTATAGTATTGGGCACTGGGACACTTAGAGAGTGGATTCTACAGAGTATAGTATTGGGCACTGGAACACATAGAGAGTGGATTCTACAGAGTATAGTATTGGGCACTGGGACACTTAGAGAGTGGATTCTACAGAGTATAGTATTGGGCACTCGGACACTTAGAGAGTGGATTCTACAGAGTATAGTATTGGGCACTGGGACACTTAGAGAGTGGATTCTACAGAGTATAGTATTGGGCACTGGAACACATAGAGAGTGGATTCTACAGAGTATAGTATTGGGCACTGGGACACTTAGAGAGTGGATTCTACAGAGTATAGTATTGGGCACTGGGACACATAGAGAGTTGATTCTACAGAGTATAGTATTGGGCACTGGAACACATAGAGAGTGGATTCTACAGAGTATAGTATTTGGCACTGGGACACATAGAGAGTGGATTCTACAGAGTATAGTATTGGGCACTGGGACACATAGAGAGTTGATCTACAGAGTATAGTATTGGGCACTGGGACACTTAGAGAGTGGATTCTACAGAGTATAGTATTGGGCACTGGGACACTTAGAGAATGGATTCTATAGAGTATAGTATTGGGCACTGGGACACATAGAGAGTTGATCTACAGAGTATAGTATTGGACACTTGGACACATAGAGAGTGGATTCTACAGAGTATAGTATTGGGCACTGGAACACATAGAGAGTTGATCTACAGAGTATAGTATTGGGCACTGGGACACATAGAGAGTTGATCTACAGAGCATAGTATTGGGCACTGGGACACATAGAGAGTTGATCTAAAGAGCATAATATTGGGAACTGGGACACATAGAGAGTGGATTCTACAGAGTATAGTATTGGGCACTGGGACACTTAGAGAGTGGATTCTACAGAGTATAATATTGGGCACTGGGACACTTAGAGAGTTGATTCTACAGAGTATAGTATTGGGCACTGGGACACATAGAGAGTGGATTCTACAGAGTATAGTATTGGGCACTGGAACACATAGAGAGTGGATTCTACAGAGTATAGTATTGGGCACTGGGACACTTAGAGAGTGGATTCTACAGAGTATAGTATTTGGTACTGGGACACATAGAGAGTTGATTCTACAGAGTATAGTATTGGGCACTGGGACACATAGAGAGTGGATTCTACAGAGTATAGTATTTGGCACTGGGACACATAGAGAGTTGATTCTACAGAGTATAGTATTGGGCACTGGGACACATAGAGAGTTGATCTACAGAGTATAGTATTGGGCACTGGGACACTTAGAGAGTGGATTCTACAGAGTATAGTATTGGGCACTGGGACACTTAGAGAGTGGATTCTACAGAGTATAGTATTGGGCACTGGGACACTTAGAGAGTTGATTCTACAGAGTATAGTATTGGGCACTGGGACACTTAGAGAGTGGATTCTACAGAGTATAGTATTGGGCACTGGAACACATAGAGAGTGGATTCTACAGAGTATAGTATTGGGCACTGGGACACTTAGAGAGTGGATTCTACAGAGTATAGTATTTGGCACTGGGACACATAGAGAGTTGATTCTACAGAGTATAGTATTGGGCACTGGGACACATAGAGAGTGGATTCTATAGAGTATAGTATTTGGCACTGGGACACATAGAGAGTGGATTCTACAGAGTATAGTATTGGGCACTGGGACACATAGAGAGTTGATCTACAGAGTATAGTATTGGGCACTGGGACACTTAGAGAGTGGATTCTACAGAGTATAGTATTGGGCACTGGGACACTTAGAGAGTTGATTCTATAGAGTATAGTATTGGGCACTTGGACACATAGAGAGTGGATTCTACAGAGTATAGTATTGGGCACTGGAACACATAGAGAGTTGATCCACAGAGTATAATATTGGGCACTGGGACACATAGAGAGTTGATCTACAGAGCATAGTATTGGGCACTGGGACACATAGAGAGTTGATCTAAAGAGCATAATATTGGGAACTGGGACACATAGAGAGTGGATTCTACAGAGTATAGTATTGGGCACTGGGACACATACAGAGTGGATTTTATAGAGTATAGTATTGGGCACTGGGACACATACAGAGTGGATTCTACAGAGTATAGTATTGCACACTGGGACACATAGAGAATTGATCTACAGAGTATAGTATTGGGCACTGGGACACATAGAGAGTGGATTCTACAGAGTATAGTATTGGGAACTGGGACACATAGAGAGTGGATTCTACTGAGTAAATTATTGGACACTGGGACACATAGAGAGTTGATCTACAGAGTATAGTATTGGGCACTGGGACACATAGAGAGTGGATTCTACAGAGTATAGTATTGGGCACTGGGACACTTAGAGAGTGGATTCTACAGAGTATAGTATTTGGCACTGGGACACATAGAGAGTGGAATCTACAGAGTATGGTATTTTGCACTGGGACACATAGAGAGTGGATTCTACAGAGTATAGTATTGGGCACTGGGACACATAGAGAGTGGATTCTACAGAGTATAGTATTGGGCACTGGGACACATAGAGAGTGGATTCTACAGAGTACAGTATTGGGAACTGGGACACATAGAGGGTGGCTTCTACAGAGTATGGTATTGGGCTCTGGGACACATAGAGGGTTGATTCTATAGAGTATGGTACTGGGAACTGGGACACATAGAGAGTGAATTCTACAGAGTATAGTATTGGGCACTGGGACACATAGAGAGTGGATTCTACAGAGTATGGTACTGGGAACTGGGACACATAGAGAGTGAATTCTACAGAGTATAGTATTTGGCACTGGGACACATAGAGAGTTGATTCTACAGAGTATAGTATTGGGCACTGGGACACATAGAGAGTGGATTCTACAGAGTATAGTATTTGGCACTGGGACACATAGAGAGTGGATTCTACAGAGTATAGTATTGGACACTGGGACACATAGATAGTGGATTCTACAGAGTATAGTATTGGGCACTTGGACACATAGAGAGTGGATTCTACAGAGTATGGTATTGGGAACTGGGACACATAGAGAGTGGATTCTACAGAGTATAGTATTGGGCACTTGGACACATAGAGAGTGGATTCTACAGAGTATAGTATTTGGCACTGGGACACATAGAGAGTGGATTCTACAGAGTATGGTACTGGGAACTGGGACACATAGAGAGTGGATTCTACAGAGTATAGTATTGGGCACTGGGACACATAGAGAGTGGATTCTACAGAGTATAGTATTTGGCACTGGGACACATAGAGAGTGGATTCTACAGAGTATAGTATTTGGCACTGGGACACATAGAGAGTTGATCTACAGAGTATAGTATTGGACACTTGGACACATAGAGAGTGGATTCTACAGAGTATAGTATTGGGCACTGGAACACATAGAGAGCTGATCTACAGAGTATAGTATTGGGCACTGGGACACTTAGAGAGTGGATTCTACAGAGTACGGTATTGGGCACTGGGACACTTAGAGAGTGGATTCTATAGAGTATAGTATTGGGCACTGGGACACTTAGAGAGTGGATTCTACAGAGTATAGTATTGGGCACTGGAACACATACAGAGTGGATTCTATAGAGTATAGTATTGGGCACTGGGACACTTAGAGAGTGGATTCTACAGAGTATAGTATTGGGCACTGGGACACTTAGAGAGTGGATTCTACAGAGTATAGTATTGGGCACTGGAACACATAGAGAGTGGATTCTACAGAGTATAGTATTGGGCACTGGGACACTTAGAGAGTGGATTCTACAGAGTATAGTATTGGGCACTGGGACACATAGAGAGTTGATTCTACAGAGTATAGTATTGGGCACTGGGACACATAGAGAGTGGATTCTACAGAGTATAGTATTTGGCACTGGGACACATAGAGAGTGGATTCTACAGAGTATAGTATTTGGCACTGGGACACATAGAGAGTTGATCTACAGAGTATAGTATTGGACACTTGGACACATAGAGAGTGGATTCTACAGAGTATAGTATTGGGCACTGGAACACATAGAGAGCTGATCTACAGAGTATAGTATTGGGCACTGGGACACTTAGAGAGTGGATTCTACAGAGTACGGTATTGGGCACTGGGACACTTAGAGAGTGGATTCTATAGAGTATAGTATTGGGCACTGGGACACTTAGAGAGTGGATTCTACAGAGTATAGTATTGGGCACTGGAACACATACAGAGTGGATTCTATAGAGTATAGTATTGGGCACTGGGACACTTAGAGAGTGGATTCTACAGAGTATAGTATTGGGCACTGGGACACTTAGAGAGTGGATTCTACAGAGTATAGTATTGGGCACTGGAACACATAGAGAGTGGATTCTACAGAGTATAGTATTGGGCACTGGGACACTTAGAGAGTGGATTCTACAGAGTATAGTATTGGGCACTGGGACACATAGAGAGTTGATTCTACAGAGTATAGTATTGGGCACTGGGACACATAGAGAGTGGATTCTACAGAGTATAGTATTTGGCACTGGGACACATAGAGAGTGGATTCTACAGAGTATAGTATTGGGCACTGGGACACATAGAGAGTTGATCTACAGAGTATAGTATTGGGCACTGGGACACTTAGAGAGTGGATTCTATAGAGTATAGTTTTGGGCACTGGGACACATAGAGAGTTGATCTACAGAGTATAGTATTGGACACTTGGACACATAGAGAGTGGATTCTACAGAGTATAGTATTGGGCACTGGAACACATAGAGAGTTGATCTACAGAGTATAGTATTGGGCACTGGGACACATAGAGAGTTGATCTACAGAGCATAGTATTGGGCACTGGGACACATAGAGAGTTGATCTAAAGAGCATAATATTGGGAACTGGGACACATAGAGAGTGGATTCTACAGAGTATAGTATTTGGCACTGGGACACTTAGAGAGTGGATTCTACAGAGTATAGTATTGGGCACTGGGACACTTAGAGAGTTGATTCTACAGAGTATAGTATTGGGCACTGGGACACTTAGAGAGTGGATTCTACAGAGTATAGTATTGGGCACTGGAACACATAGAGAGTGGATTCTACAGAGTATAGTATTGGGCACTGGGACACTTAGAGAGTGGATTCTACAGAGTATAGTATTTGGCACTGGGACACATAGAGAGTTGATTCTACAGAGTATAGTATTGGGCACTGGGACACATAGAGAGTGGATTCTACAGAGTATAGTATTTGGCACTGGGACACATAGAGAGTGGATTCTACAGAGTATAGTATTGGGCACTGGGACACTTAGAGAGTTGATCTACAGAGTATAGTATTGGGCACTGGGACACTTAGAGAGTGGATTCTACAGAGTATAGTATTGGGCACTGGGACACTTAGAGAGTGGATTCTACAGAGTATAGTATTGGGCACTGGGACACTTAGAGAGTTGATTCTACAGAGTATAGTATTGGGCACTGGGACACTTAGAGAGTGGATTCTACAGAGTATAGTATTGGGCACTGGAACACATAGAGAGTGGATTCTACAGAGTATAGTATTGGGCACTGGGACACTTAGAGAGTGGATTCTACAGAGTATAGTATTTGGCACTGGGACACATAGAGAGTTGATTCTACAGAGTATAGTATTGGGCACTGGGACACATAGAGAGTGGATTCTACAGAGTATAGTATTTGGCACTGGGACACATAGAGAGTGGATTCTACAGAGTATAGTATTGGGCACTGGGACACATAGAGAGTTGATCTACAGAGTATAGTATTGGGCACTGGGACACTTAGAGAGTGGATTCTACAGAGTATAGTATTGGGCACTGGGACACTTAGAGAGTGGATTCTATAGAGTATAGTATTGGGCACTGGGACACATAGAGAGTTGATCTACAGAGTATAGTATTGGACACTTGGACACATAGAGAGTGGATTCTACAGAGTATAGTATTGGGCACTGGAACACATAGAGAGTTGATCTACAGAGTATAGTATTGGGCACTGGGACACATAGAGAGTTGATCTACAGAGCATAGTATTGGGCACTGGGACACATAGAGAGTTGATCTAAAGAGCATAATATTGGGAACTGGGACACATAGAGAGTGGATTCTACAGAGTATAGTATTGGGCACTGGGACACATACAGAGTGGATTCTATAGAGTATAGTATTGGGCACTGGGACACATACAGAGTGGATTCTGCAGAGTATAGTATTGGACACTGGGACACATAGAGAGTTGATCTACAGAGTATAGTATTGGGCACTGGGACACATAGAGAGTGGATTCTACAGAGTATAGTATTGGGCACTGGGACACATAGAGAGTGGATTCTACTGAGTAAATTATTGGACACTGGGACACATAGAGAGTTGATCTACAGAGTATAGTATTGGGCACTGGGACACATAGAGAGTGGATTCTACAGAGTATAGTATTGGGCACTGGGACACTTAGAGAGTGGATTCTACAGAGTATAGTATTTGGCACTGGGACACATAGAGAGTGGAATCTACAGAGTATGGTATTTTGCACTGGGACACATAGAGAGTGGATTCTACAGAGTATAGTATTGGGCACTGGGACACATAGAGAGTGGATTCTACAGAGTATAGTATTGGGCACTGGGACACATAGAGAGTGGATTCTACAGAGTACAGTATTTGGAACTGGGACACATAGAGGGTGGCTTCTACAGAGTATGGTATTGGGCTCTGGGACACATAGAGAGTGGATTCTATAGAGTATGGTACTGGGAACTGGGACACATAGAGAGTGAATTCTACAGAGTATAGTATTGGGCACTGGGACACATAGAGAGTGGATTCTACAGAGTATGGTACTGGGAACTGGGACACATAGAGAGTGAATTCTACAGAGTATAGTATTTGGCACTGGGACACATAGAGAGTTGATTCTACAGAGTATAGTATTGGGCACTGGGACACATAGAGAGTGGATTCTACAGAGTATAGTATTTGGCACTGGGACACATAGAGAGTGGATTCTACAGAGTATAGTATTGGACACTGGGACACATAGATAGTGGATTCTACAGAGTATAGTATTGGGCACTTGGACACATAGAGAGTGGATTCTACAGAGTATGGTATTGGGAACTGGGACACATAGAGAGTGGATTCTACAGAGTATAGTATTGGGCACTTGGACACATAGAGAGTGGATTCTACAGAGTATAGTATTTGGCACTGGGACACATAGAGAGTGGATTCTACAGAGTATGGTACTGGGAACTGGGACACATAGATAGTGGATTCTACAGAGTATAGTATTGGGCACTGGGACACATAGAGAGTTGATCTAAAGAGCATAATATTGGGAACTGGGACACATAGAGAGTGGATTCTACAGAGTATAGTATTGGGCACTGGGACACTTAGAGAGTGGATTCTACAGAGTATAGTATTGGGCACTGGGACACTTAGAGAGTTGATTCTACAGACTATAGTATTGGGCACTGGGACACTTAGAGAGTGGATTCTACAGAGTATAGTATTGGGCACTGGAACACATAGAGAGTGGATTCTACAGAGTATAGTATTGGGCACTGGGACACATAGAGAGTGGATTCTACAGAGTATAGTATTTGGCACTGGGACACATAGAGAGTTGATTCTACAGAGTATAGTATTGGGCACTGGGACACATAGAGAGTGGATTCTACAGAGTATAGTATTTGGCACTGGGACACATAGAGAGTGGATTCTACAGAGTATAGTATTGGGCACTGGGACACTTAGAGAGTTGATCTACAGAGTATAGTATTGGGCACTGGGACACTTAGAGAGTGGATTCTACAGAGTATAGTATTGGGCACTGGGACACTTAGAGAGTGGATTCTACAGAGTATAGTATTGGGCACTGGGACACTTAGAGAGTTGATTCTACAGAGTATAGTATTGGGCACTGGGACACTTAGAGAGTGGATTCTACAGAGTATAGTATTGGGCACTGGAACACATAGAGAGTGGATTCTACAGAGTATAGTATTGGGCACTGGGACACTTAGAGAGTGGATTCTACAGAGTATAGTATTTGGCACTGGGACACATAGAGAGTTGATTCTACAGAGTATAGTATTGGGCACTGGGACACATAGAGAGTGGATTCTACAGAGTATAGTATTGGGCACTGGGACACATAAAGAGTGGATTCTACAGAGTATAGTATTGGGCACTGGGACACATAGAGAGTTGATCTACAGAGTATAGTATTGGGCACTGGGACACTTAGAGAGTGGATTCTACAGAGTATAGTATTGGGCACTGGGACACTTAGAGAGTGGATTCTATAGAGTATAGTATTGGGCACTGGGACACATAGAGAGTTGATCTACAGAGTATAGTATTGGACACTTGGACACATAGAGAGTGGATTCTACAGAGTATAGTATTGGGCACTGGAACACATAGAGAGTTGATCTACAGAGTATAGTATTGGGCACTGGGACACATAGAGAGTTGATCTACAGAGCATAGTATTGGGCACTGGGACACATAGAGAGTTGATCTAAAGAGCATAATATTGGGAACTGGGACACATAGAGAGTGGATTCTACAGAGTATAGTATTGGGCACTGGGACACATACAGAGTGGATTCTATAGAGTATAGTATTGGGCACTGGGACACATACAGAGTGGATTCTGCAGAGTATAGTATTGGACACTGGGACACATAGAGAGTTGATCTACAGAGTATAGTATTGGGCACTGGGACACATAGAGAGTGGATTCTACAGAGTATAGTATTGGGCACTGGGACACATAGAGAGTGGATTCTACTGAGTAAATTATTGGACACTGGGACACATAGAGAGTTGATCTACAGAGTATAGTATTGGGCACTGGGACACATAGAGAGTGGATTCTACAGAGTATAGTATTGGGCACTGGGACACTTAGAGAGTGGATTCTACAGAGTATAGTATTTGGCACTGGGACACATAGAGAGTGGAATCTACAGAGTATGGTATTTTGCACTGGGACACATAGAGAGTGGATTCTACAGAGTATAGTATTGGGCACTGGGACACATAGAGAGTGGATTCTACAGAGTATAGTATTGGGCACTGGGACACATAGAGAGTGGATTCTACAGAGTACAGTATTTGGAACTGGGACACATAGAGGGTGGCTTCTACAGAGTATGGTATTGGGCTCTGGGACACATAGAGAGTGGATTCTATAGAGTATGGTACTGGGAACTGGGACACATAGAGAGTGAATTCTACAGAGTATAGTATTGGGCACTGGGACACATAGAGAGTGGATTCTACAGAGTATGGTACTGGGAACTGGGACACATAGAGAGTGAATTCTACAGAGTATAGTATTTGGCACTGGGACACATAGAGAGTGGATTCTACAGAGTATAGTATTGGGCACTGGGACACATAGAGAGTGGATTCTACAGAGTATAGTATTTGGCACTGGGACACATAGAGAGTGGATTCTACAGAGTATAGTATTGGACACTGGGACACATAGATAGTGGATTCTACAGAGTATAGTATTGGGCACTTGGACACATAGAGAGTGGATTCTACAGAGTATGGTATTGGGAACTGGGACACATAGAGAGTGGATTCTACAGAGTATAGTATTGGGCACTTGGACACATAGAGAGTGGATTCTACAGAGTATAGTATTTGGCACTGGGACACATAGAGAGTGGATTCTACAGAGTATGGTACTGGGAACTGGGACACATAGATAGTGGATTCTACAGAGTATAGTATTGGGCACTGGGACACATAGAGAGTTGATCTAAAGAGCATAATATTGGGAACTGGGACACATAGAGAGTGGATTCTACAGAGTATAGTATTGGGCACTGGGACACTTAGAGAGTGGATTCTACAGAGTATAGTATTGGGCACTGGGACACTTAGAGAGTTGATTCTACAGACTATAGTATTGGGCACTGGGACACTTAGAGAGTGGATTCTACAGAGTATAGTATTGGGCACTGGAACACATAGAGAGTGGATTCTACAGAGTATAGTATTGGGCACTGGGACACTTAGAGAGTGGATTCTACAGAGTATAGTATTTGGCACTGGGACACATAGAGAGTTGATTCTACAGAGTATAGTATTGGACACTGGGACACATAGAGAGTGGATTCTACAGAGTATAGTATTTGGCACTGGGACACATAGAGAGTGGATTCTACAGAGTATAGTATTGGGCACTGGGATACTTAGAGAGTTGATCTACAGAGTATAGTATTGGGCACTGGGACACTTAGAGAGTGGATTCTACAGAGTATAGTATTGGGCACTGGGACACTTAGAGAGTGGATTCTACAGAGTATAGTATTGGGCACTGGGACACTTAGAGAGTTGATTCTACAGAGTATAGTATTGGGCACTGGGACACTTAGAGAGTGGATTCTACAGAGTATAGTATTGGGCACTGGAACACATAGAGAGTGGATTCTACAGAGTATAGTATTGGGCACTGGGACACTTAGAGAGTGGATTCTACAGAGTATAGTATTTGGCACTGGGACACATAGAGAGTTGATTCTACAGAGTATAGTATTGGGCACTGGGACACATAGAGAGTGGATTCTACAGAGTATAGTATTTGGCACTGGGACACATAGAGAGTGGATTCTACAGAGTATAGTATTGGGCACTGGGACACATAGAGAGTTGATCTACAGAGTATAGTATTGGGCACTGGGACACTTAGAGAGTGGATTCTACAGAGTATAGTATTGGGCACTGGGACACTTAGAGAGTGGATTCTATAGAGTATAGTATTGGGCACTGGGACACATAGAGAGTTGATCTACAGAGTATAGTATTGGACACTTGGACACATAGAGAGTGGATTCTACAGAGTATAGTATTGGGCACTGGAACACATAGAGAGTTGATCTACAGAGTATAGTATTGGGCACTGGGACACATAGAGAGTTGATCTACAGAGCATAGTATTGGGCACTGGGACACATAGAGAGTTGATCTAAAGAGCATAATATTGGGAACTGGGACACATAGAGAGTGGATTCTACAGAGTATAGTATTGGGCACTGGGACACATACAGAGTGGATTCTATAGAGTATAGTATTGGGCACTGGGACACATACAGAGTGGATTCTGCAGAGTATAGTATTGGACACTGGGACACATAGAGAGTTGATCTACAGAGTATAGTATTGGGCACTGGGACACATAGAGAGTGGATTCTACAGAGTATAGTATTGGGCACTGGGACACATAGAGAGTGGATTCTACTGAGTAAATTATTGGACACTGGGACACATAGAGAGTTGATCTACAGAGTATAGTATTGGGCACTGGGACACATAGAGAGTGGATTCTACAGAGTATAGTATTGGGCACTGGGACACTTAGAGAGTGGATTCTACAGAGTATAGTATTTGGCACTGGGACACATAGAGAGTGGAATCTACAGAGTATGGTATTTTGCACTGGGACACATAGAGAGTGGATTCTACAGAGTATAGTATTGGGCACTGGGACACATAGAGAGTGGATTCTACAGAGTATAGTATTGGGCACTGGGACACATAGAGAGTGGATTCTACAGAGTACAGTATTTGGAACTGGGACACATAGAGGGTGGCTTCTACAGAGTATGGTATTGGGCTCTGGGACACATAGAGGGTTGATTCTATAGAGTATGGTACTGGGAACTGGGACACATAGAGAGTGAATTCTACAGAGTATAGTATTGGGCACTGGGACACATAGAGAGTGGATTCTACAGAGTATGGTACTGGGAACTGGGACACATAGAGAGTGAATTCTACAGAGTATGGTATTTGGCACTGGGACACATAGAGAGTTGATTCTACAGAGTATAGTATTGGGCACTGGGACACATAGAGAGTGGATTCTACAGAGTATAGTATTTGGCACTGGGACACATAGAGAGTGGATTCTACAGAGTATAGTATTGGACACTGGGACACATAGATAGTGGATTCTACAGAGTATAGTATTGGGCACTTGGACACATAGAGAGTGGATTCTACAGAGTATGGTATTGGGAACTGGGACACATAGAGAGTGGATTCTACAGAGTATAGTATTGGGCACTTGGACACATAGAGAGTGGATTCTACAGAGTATAGTATTTGGCACTGGGACACATAGAGAGTGGATTCTACAGAGTATGGTACTGGGAACTGGGACACATAGAGAGTGGATTCTACAGAGTATAGTATTGGGCACTGGGACACTTAGAGAGTGGATTCTACAGAGTATAGTATTTGGCACTGGGACACATAGAGAGTGGATTCTACAGAGTATAGTATTTGGCACTGGGACACATAGAGAGTGGATTCTACAGAGTATAGTATTTGGCACTGGGACACATAGAGAGTGGATTCTACAGAGTATAGTATTTGGCACTGGGACACATAGAGAGTGAATTCTACAGAGTATAGTATTGGGCACTGGGACACATAGAGAGTGGATTCTACAGAGTATAGTATTGGGCACTGGGTCACATACAGAATAGATTCTACAGAGTATAGTATTTGGCACTGGAACACATAGAGAGTGGATTCTACAGAGTATAGTATTGGGCACTGGGACACATAGAGAGTGGATTCTACAGAGTATAGTATTGGACACTTGGACACATAGAGAGTGGATTCTACAGAGTATAGTATTGGGCACTGGGACACATAGAGAGTGGATTCTACAGAGTATAGTATTTGGCACTGGGACACATAGAGAGTGGATTCTACAGAGTATAGTATTTGGCACTGGGACACTTAGAGAGTGGATTCTATAGAGTATAGTATTGGGCACTGGGACACATAGAGAGTTGATCTACAGAGTATAGTATTGGACACTTGGACACATAGAGAGTGGATTCTACAGAGTATAGTATTGGGCACTGGAACACATAGAGAGTTGATCTACAGAGTATAGTATTGGGCACTGGGACACATAGAGAGTTGATCTACAGAGCATAGTATTGGGCACTGGGACACATAGAGAGTTGATCTAAAGAGCATAATATTGGGAACTGGGACACATAGAGAGTGGATTCTACAGAGTATAGTATTGGGCACTGGGACACATACAGAGTGGATTCTATAGAGTATAGTATTGGGCACTGGGACACATACAGAGTGGATTCTACAGAGTATAGTATTGGACACTGGGACACATAGAGAGTTGATCTACAGAGTATAGTATTGGGCACTGGGACACATAGAGAGTGGATTCTACAGAGTACAGTATTGGGCACTGGGACACATAGAGAGTGGATTCTACTGAGTATATTATTGGACACTGGGACACATAGAGAGTTGATCTACAGAGTATAGTATTGGGCACTGGGACACATAGAGAGTGGATTCTACAGAGTATAGTATTGGGCACTGGGACACTTAGAGAGTGGATTCTACAGAGTATAGTATTTGGCACTGGGACACATAGAGAGTGGAATCTACAGAGTATGGTATTTTGCACTGGGACACATAGAGAGTGGATTCTACAGAGTATAGTATTGGGCACTGGGACACATAGAGAGTGGATTCTACAGAGTATAGTATTGGGCACTGGGACACATAGAGAGTGGATTCTACAGAGTACAGTATTGGGAACTGGGACACATAGAGGGTGGCTTCTACAGAGTATGGTATTGGGCTCTGGGACACATAGAGGGTTGATTCTATAGAGTATGGTACTGGGAACTGGGACACATAGAGAGTGAATTCTACAGAGTATAGTATTGGGCACTGGGACACATAGAGAGTGGATTCTACAGAGTATGGTACTGGGAACTGGGACACATAGAGAGTGAATTCTACAGAGTATAGTATTTGGCACTGGGACACATAGAGAGTTGATTCTACAGAGTATAGTATTGGGCACTGGGACACATAGAGAGTGGATTCTACAGAGTATAGTATTGGGCACTGGGACACATAGAGAGTGGATTCTACAGAGTATAGTATTGGACACTGGGACACATAGATAGTGGATTCTACAGAGTATAGTATTGGGCACTTGGACACATAGAGAGTGGATTCTACAGAGTATGGTATTGGGAACTGGGACACATAGAGAGTGGATTCTACAGAGTATAGTATTGGGCACTTGGACACATAGAGAGTGGATTCTACAGAGTATAGTATTTGGCACTGGGACACATAGAGAGTGGATTCTACAGAGTATGGTACTGGGAACTGGGACACATAGAGAGTGAATTCTACAGAGTATAGTATCGGGCACTGGGACACATAGAGAGTTGATTCTACAGAGTATAGTATTGGGCACTGGGACACATAGAGAGTGGATTCTACAGAGTATAGTATTTGGCACTGGGACACATAGAGAGTGGATTCTACAGAGTATAGTATTGGACACTGGGACACATAGATAGTGGATTCTACAGAGTATAGTATTGGGCACTTGGACACATAGAGAGTGGATTCTACAGAGTATGGTATTGGGAACTGGGACACATAGAGAGTGGATTCTACAGAGTATAGTATTTGGCACTGGGACACATAGAGAGTGGATTCTACAGAGTATAGTATTTGGCACTGGGACACATAGAGAGTGGATTCTACAGAGTATAGTATTTGGCACTGGGACACATAGAGAGTGGATTCTACAGAGTATAGTATTTGGCACTGGGACACATAGAGAGTGAATTCTACAGAGTATAGTATTGGGCACTGGGACACATAGAGAGTGGATTCTACAGAGTATAGTATTGGGCACTGGGACACATACAGAATAGATTCTACAGAGTATAGTATTTGGCACTGGGACACATAGAGAGTTGATTCTACAGAGTATAGTATTGGGCACTGGGACACATAGAGAGTGGATTCTACAGAGTATAGTATTGGACACTTGGACACAAAGAGAGTGGATTCTACAGAGTATAGTATTTGGCACTGGGACACATAGAGAGTGGATTCTACAGAGTATAGTATTTGGCACTGGGACACATAGAGAGTGGATTCTACAGAGTATAGTATTGGACACTGGGACACATAGAGAGTGGATTCTACTGAGTATATTATTGGACACTGGGACACATAGAGAGTGGATTCTACAGAGTATAGTATTTGGCACTGGGACACATAGAGAGTGGATTCTACAGAGTATAGTATTGGACACTGGGACACATAGAGAGTGGATTCTACAGAGTATAGTATTGGACACTGGGACACATAGAGAGTTGATCTACAGAGTATAGTATTGGGCACTGGGACACATAGAGAGTGGATTCTACACAGTATAGTATTTGGCACTGGGACACATAGAGAGTGGATTCTACAGAGTATAGTATTTGGCACTGGGACACATAGGGAGTGGATTCTACAGAGTATAGTATTTGGCACTGGGACACATAGAGAGTGAATTCTACAGAGTATAGTATTGGGCACTGGGACACATACAGAATAGATTCTACAGAGTATAGTATTTGGCACTGGGACACATAGAGAGTGGATTCTACAGAGTATAGTATTGGGCACTGGGACACATAGAGAGTGGATTCTACAGAGTATAGTATTGGACACTGGGACACATAGATAGTGGATTCTACAGAGTATAGTATTGGGCACTTGGACACATAGAGAGTGGATTCTACAGAGTATGGTATTGGGAACTGGGACACATAGAGAGTGGATTCTACAGAGTATAGTATTGGGCACTTGGACACATAGAGAGTGGATTCTACAGAGTATAGTATTTGGCACTGGGACACATAGAGAGTGGATTCTACAGAGTATGGTACTGGGAACTGGGACACATAGAGAGTGAATTCTACAGAGTATAGTATCGGGCACTGGGACACATAGAGAGTGGATTCTACAGAGTATAGTATTGGGCACTGGGACACATAGAGAGTGGATTCTACAGAGTATAGTATTGGACACTTGGACACATAGAGAGTGGATTCTACAGAGTATAGTATTTGGCACTGGGACACATAGAGAGTGGATTCTACAGAGTATAGTATTTGGCACTGGGACACATAGAGAGTGGATTCTACAGAGGATAGTATTGGACACTAGGACACATAGAGAGTGGATTCTACTGTGTATATTATTGGACACTGGGACACATAGAGAGTGGATTCTACAGAGTATAGTATTTGGCACTGGGACACATAGAGAGTGGATTATACAGAGTATAGTATTGGACACTGGGACACATAGAGAGTGGATTCTACAGAGTATAGTATTGGACACTGGGACACATAGAGAGTTGATCTACAGAGTATAGTATTGGGCACTGGGACACATAGAGAGTGGATTCTACAGAGTATAGTACTGGACACTGGGACACATAGAGAGTGGATTCTACAGAGTATAGTATTTGGCACTGGGACACATAGAGAGTGGATTCTACAGAGTATAGTATTGGGCACTGGGACACATAGAGAGTGGATTCTACAGAGTATAGTATTGGGCACTGGGACACATAGAGAGTGGATTCTACAGAGTATAGTATTTGGCACTGGGACACATAGAGAGTTGATTCTACAGAGTATAGTATTGGGCACTGGGACACATAGAGAGTTGATCTACAGAGTATAGTATTGGACACTTGGACACATAGAGAGTGGATTCTACAGAGTATAGTATTGGGCACTGGAACACATAGAGAGTTGATCTACAGAGTATAGTATTGGGCACTGGGACACATAGAGAGTTGATCTACAGAGCATAGTATTGGGCACTGGGACACATAGAGAGTTGATCTAAAGAGCATAATATTGGGAACTCGGACACATAGAGAGTGGATTCTACAGAGTATAGTATTGGGCACTGGGACACATAGAGAGTGGATTCTACAGAGTATGGAATTGGGAACTGGGACACATAGAGAGTGGATTCTACAGAGTATAGTATTGGGCACTGGGACACATAGATAGTGGATTCTACAGAGTATAGTATTTGGCACTGGGACACATAGAGAGTGGATTCTACAGAGTATAGTATTTGGCACTGGGACACATAGAGAGTGGATTCTACAGAGTATAGTATTGGGCACTGGGACACATAGAGAGTGGATTCTACAGAGTATAGTATTTGGCACTGGGACACATAGAGAGTGGATTCTACAGAGTATAGTATTGGGCACTGGGACACATACAGAATAGATTCTACAGAGTATAGTATTTGGCACTGGGACACATAGAGAGTGGATTCTACAGAGTATAGTATTGGGCACTGGGACACATAGAGAGTGGATTCTACAGAGTATAGTATTGGACACTTGGACACATAGAGAGTGGATTCTACAGAGTATAGTATTTGGCACTAGGACACATAGAGAGTGGATTCTACAGAGTATAGTATTTGGCACTGGGACACATAGAGAGTGGATTCTACAGAGTATAGTATTGGACACTGGGACACATAGAGAGTTGATCTACAGAGTATAGTATTGGGCACTGGGACACATAGAGAGTGGATTCTACACAGTATAGTATTTGGCACTGGGACACATAGAGAGTGGATTCTACAGAGTATACTATTTGGCACTGGGACACATAGAGAGTGGATTCTACAGAGTATAGTATTTGGAACTGGGACACATAGAGAGTGAATTCTACAGAGTATAGTATTGGGCACTGGGACACATAGAGAGTGGATTCTACAGAGTATAGTATTGGGCACTGGGACACATACAGAATAGATTCTACAGAGTATAGTATTTGGCACTGGGACACATAGAGAGTGGATTCTACAGAGTATAGTATTGGGCACTGGGACACATAGAGAGTGGATTCTACAGAGTATAGTATTGGACACTTGGACACATAGAGAGTGGATTCTACAGAGTATAGTATTTGGCACTGGGACACATAGAGAGTGGATTCTACAGAGTATAGTATTTGGCACTGGGACACATAGAGAGTGGATTCTACAGAGTATAGTATTGGACACTTGGACACATAGAGAGTGGATTCTACAGAGTATAGTATTGGGCACTGGAACACATAGAGAGTTGATCTACAGAGTATAGTATTGGGCACTGGGACACATAGAGAGTTGATCTACAGAGCATAGTATTGGGCACTGGGACACATAGAGAGTTGATCTAAAGAGCATAATATTGGGAACTCGGACACATAGAGAGTGGATTCTACAGAGTATAGTATTGGGCACTGGGACACATAGAGAGTGGATTCTACAGAGTATGGAATTGGGAACTGGGACACATAGAGAGTGGATTCTACAGAGTATAGTATTGGGCACTGGGACACATAGATAGTGGATTCTACAGAGTATAGTATTTGGCACTGGGACACATAGAGAGTGGATTCTACAGAGTATAGTATTTGGCACTGGGACACATAGAGAGTGGATTCTACAGAGTATAGTATTGGGCACTGGGACACATAGAGAGTGGATTCTACAGAGTATAGTATTTGGCACTGGGACACATAGAGAGTGGATTCTACAGAGTATAGTATTGGGCACTGGGACACATACAGAATAGATTCTACAGAGTATAGTATTTGGCACTGGGACACATAGAGAGTGGATTCTACAGAGTATAGTATTGGGCACTGGGACACATAGAGAGTGGATTCTACAGAGTATAGTATTGGACACTTGGACACATAGAGAGTGGATTCTACAGAGTATAGTATTTGGCACTAGGACACATAGAGAGTGGATTCTACAGAGTATAGTATTTGGCACTGGGACACATAGAGAGTGGATTCTACAGAGTATAGTATTGGACACTGGGACACATAGAGAGTTGATCTACAGAGTATAGTATTGGGCACTGGGACACATAGAGAGTGGATTCTACACAGTATAGTATTTGGCACTGGGACACATAGAGAGTGGATTCTACAGAGTATACTATTTGGCACTGGGACACATAGAGAGTGGATTCTACAGAGTATAGTATTTGGAACTGGGACACATAGAGAGTGAATTCTACAGAGTATAGTATTGGGCACTGGGACACATAGAGAGTGGATTCTACAGAGTATAGTATTGGGCACTGGGACACATACAGAATAGATTCTACAGAGTATAGTATTTGGCACTGGGACACATAGAGAGTGGATTCTACAGAGTATAGCATTGGGCACTGGGACACATAGAGAGTGGATTCTACAGAGTATAGTATTGGACACTTGGACACATAGAGAGTGGATTCTACAGAGTATAGTATTTGGCACTGGGACACATAGAGAGTGGATTCTACAGAGTATAGTATTTGGCACTGGGACACATAGAGAGTGGATTCTACAGAGTATAGTATTGGACACTGGGACACATAGAGAGTGGATTCTACTGAGTATATTATTGGACACTGGGACACATAGAGAGTGGATTCTACAGAGTATAGTATTTGGCACTGGGACACATAGAGAGTGGATTCTACAGAGTATAGTATTGGACACTGGGACACATAGAGAGTGGATTCTACTGAGTATATTATTGGACACTGGGACACATAGAGAGTGGATTCTACAGAGTATAGTATTGGACACTGGGACACATAGAGAGTTGATCTACAGAGTATAGTATTGGGCACTGGGACACATAGAGAGTGGATTCTACAGAGTATAGTATTGGACACTGGGACACATAGAGAGTGGATTCTACAGAGTATAGTATTTGACACTGGGACACATAGAGAGTGGATTCTACAGAGTATAGTATTGGACACTGGGACACATAGAGAGTGGATTCTACAGAGTATAGTATTGGGCACTGGGACACATAGAGAGTGGATTCTACAGAGTATAGTATTTGGCACTGGGACACATAGAGAGTTGATTCTACAGAGTATAGTATTGGGCACTGGGACACATAGAGAGTGGATTCTACAGAGTATAGTATTTGGCACTGGGACACTTAGAGAGTGGATTCTACAGAGAATAGTATTGGGCACTGGGACACATAGAGAGTTGATCTACAGAGTATAGTATTGGGCACTGGGACACTTAGAGAGTGGATTCTACAGAGTATAGTATTGGGCACTGGGACACTTAGAGAGTGGATTCTATAGAGTATAGTATTGGGCACTGGGACACATAGAGAGTTGATCTACAGAGTATAGTATTGGACACTTGGACACATAGAGAGTGGATTCTACAGAGTATAGTATTGGGCACTGGAACACATAGAGAGTTGATCTACAGAGTATAGTATTTGACACTGGGACACATAGAGAGTTGATCTACAGAGCATAGTATTGGGCACTGGGACACATAGAGAGTTGATCTAAAGAGCATAATATTGGGAACTGGGACACATAGAGAGTGGATTCTACAGAGTATAGTATTGGGCACTGGGACACATACAGAGTGGATTCTATAGAGTATAGTATTGGGCACTGGGACACATACAGAGTGGATTCTACAGAGTATAGTATTGGACACTGGGACACATAGAGAGTTGATCTACAGAGTATAGTATTGGGCACTGGGACACATAGAGAGTGGATTCTACAGAGTATAGTATTGGGCACTGGGACACATAGAGAGTGGATTCTACAGAGTATATTATTGGGCACTGGAACACATAGAGAGTGGATTCTACAGAGTATAGTATTGGGCACTGGGACACATAGAGAGTGGATTCTACTGAGTATATTATTGGACACTGGGACACATAGAGAGTTGATCTACAGAGTATAGTATTGGGCACTGGGACACATAGAGAGTGGATTCTACAGAGTATAGTATTGGGCACTGGGACACATAGAGAGTGGATTCTACAGAGTATAGTATTTGGCACTGGGACACATAGAGAGTGGATTCTACAGAGTATAGTATTGGACACTGGGACACATAGAGAGTGGAATCTACAGAGTATAGTATTTTGCACTGGGACACCTAGATAGTGGATTCTACAGAGTATAGAATTGGACACTGGGACACATAGAGAGTTGATCTACAGAGTATAGCATTGGACACTGGGACACATACAGAGTGGATTCTACAGATTATAGTATTGGGCACTGGGACACATACAGAGTGGATTCTACAGAGTATAGTATTGGGCACTGGGACACATAGATAGTGGATTCTACAGAGTATAGTATTGGACACTGGGACACATAGAGAGTTGATCTACAGAGTATAGTATTGGGCACTGGGACACATAGAGAGTGGATTCTACAGAGTATAGTATTGGCACTGGGACACATACAGAATAGATTCTACAGAGTATAGTATTTGGCACTGGGACACATAGAGAGTTGATTCTACAGAGTATAGTATTGGGCACTGGGACACATAGAGAGTGGATTCTACAGAGTATAGTATTGGACACTTGGACACATAGAGAGTGGATTCTACAGAGTATAGTATTGGGCACTGGGACACATAGAGAGTGGATTCTACAGAGTATAGTATTTGGCACTGGGACACATAGAGAGTGGATTCTACAGAGTATAGTATTGGACACTGGGACACATAGAGAGTGGATTCTACTGAGTATATTATTGGACACTGGGACACATAGAGAGTGGATTCTACAGAGTATAGTATTTGGCACTGGGACACATAGAGAGTGGATTCTACAGAGTATAGTATTGGACACTGGGACACATAGAGAGTGGATTCTACAGAGTATAGTATTGGACACTGGGACACATAGAGAGTTGATCTACAGAGTATAGTATTGGGCACTGGGACACATAGAGAGTGGATTCTACACAGTATAGTATTTGGCACTAGGACACATAGAGAGTGGATTCTACAGAGTATAGTATTTGGCACTTGGACACATAGAGAGTGGATTCTACAGAGTATAGTATTTGGCACTGGGACACATAGAGAGTGAATTCTACAGAGTATAGTATTGGGCACTGGGACACATAGAGAGTGGATTCTACAGAGTATAGTATTGGGCACTGGGACACATACAGAATAGATTCTACAGAGTATAGTATTTGGCACTGGGACACATAGAGAGTGGATTCTACAGAGTATAGTATTGGGCACTGGGACACATAGAGAGTGGATTCTACAGAGTATAGTATTGGACACTTGGACACATAGAGAGTGGATTCTACAGAGTATAGTATTTGGCACTGGGACACATAGAGAGTGGATTCTACAGAGTATAGTATTTGGCACTGGGACACATAGAGAGTGGATTCTACAGCGGATAGTATTGGACACTAGGACACATAGAGAGTGGATTCTACTGTGTATATTATTGGACACTGGGACACATAGAGAGTGGATTCTACAGAGTATAGTATTTGGCACTGGGACACATAGAGAGTGGATTATACAGAGTATAGTATTGGACACTGGGACACATAGAGAGTGGATTCTACAGAGTATAGTATTGGACACTGGGACACATAGAGAGTTGATCTACAGAGTATAGTATTGGGCACTGGGACACATAGAGAGTGGATTCTACAGAGTATAGTATTGGACACTGGGACACATAGAGAGTGGATTCTACAGAGTATAGTATTTGGCACTGGGACACATAGAGAGTGGATTCTACAGAGTATAGTATTGGGCACTGGGACACATAGAGAGTGGATTCTACAGAGTATAGTATTGGGCACTGGGACACATAGAGAGTGGATTCTACAGAGTATAGTATTTGGCACTGGGACACATAGAGAGTTGATTCTACAGAGTATAGTATTGGGCACTGGGACACATAGAGAGTTGATCTACAGAGTATAGTATTGGACACTTGGACACATAGAGAGTGGATTCTACAGAGTATAGTATTGGGCACTGGAACACATAGAGAGTTGATCTACAGAGTATAGTATTGGGCACTGGGACACATAGAGAGTTGATCTACAGAGCATAGTATTGGGCACTGGGACACATAGAGAGTTGATCTAAAGAGAATAATATTGGGAACTCGGACACATAGAGAGTGGATTCTACAGAGTATAGTATTGGGCACTGGGACACATAGAGAGTGGATTCTACAGAGTATGGAATTGGGAACTGGGACACATAGAGAGTGGATTCTACAGAGTATAGTATTGGGCACTGGGACACATAGATAGTGGATTCTACAGAGTATAGTATTTGGCACTGGGACACATAGAGAGTGGATTCTACAGAGTATAGTATTTGGCACTGGGACACATAGATAGTGGATTCTACAGAGTATAGTATTGGGCACTGGGACACATAGAGAGTGGATTCTACAGAGTATAGTATTTGGCACTGGGACACATAGAGAGTGGATTCTACAGAGTATAGTATTGGGCACTGGGACACATACAGAATAGATTCTACAGAGTATAGTATTTGGCACTGGGACACATAGAGAGTGGATTCTACAGAGTATAGTATTGGGCACTGGGACACATAGAGAGTGGATTCTACAGAGTATAGTATTGGACACTTGGACACATAGAGAGTGGATTCTACAGAGTATAGTATTTGGCACTGGGACACATAGAGAGTGGATTCTACAGAGTATAGTATTTGGCACTGGGACACATAGAGAGTGGATTCTCCAGAGTATAGTATTGGACACTGGGACACATAGAGAGTTGATCTACAGAGTATAGTATTGGGCACTGGGACACATAGAGAGTGGATTCTACACAGTATAGTATTTGGCACTGGGACACATAGAGAGTGGATTCTACAGAGTATAGTATTTGGCACTGGGACACATAGAGAGTGGATTCTACAGAGTATAGTATTTGGCACTGGGACACATAGAGAGTGAATTCTACAGAGTATAGTATTGGGCACTGGGACACATAGAGAGTGGATTCTACAGAGTATAGTATTGGGCACTGGGACACATACAGAATAGATTCTACAGAGTATAGTATTTGGCACTGGGACACATAGAGAGTGGATTCTACAGAGTATAGTATTGGGCACTGGGACACATAGAGAGTGGATTCTACAGAGTATAGTATTGGACACTTGGACACATAGAGAGTGGATTCTACAGAGTATAGTATTTGGCACTGGGACACATAGAGAGTGGATTCTACAGAGTATAGTATTTGGCACTGGGACACATAGAGAGTGGATTCTACAGAGTATAGTATTGGACACTGGGACACATAGAGAGTGGATTCTACTGAGTATATTATTGGACACTGGGACACATAGAGAGTGGATTCTACAGAGTATAGTATTTGGCACTGGGACACATAGAGAGTGGATTATACAGAGTATAGTATTGGACACTGGGACACATAGAGAGTGGATTCTACAGAGTATAGTATTGTACACTGGGACACATAGAGAGTTGATCTACAGAGTATAGTATTGGGCACTGGGACACATAGAGAGTGGATTCTACAGAGTATAGTATTGGACACTGGGACACATAGAGAGTGGATTCTACAGAGTATAGTATTTGACACTGGGACACATAGAGAGTGGATTCTACAGAGTATAGTATTGGGCACTGGGACACATAGAGAGTGGATTCTACAGAGTATAGTATTGGGCACTGGGACACATAGAGAGTGGATTCTACAGAGTATAGTATTTGGCACTGGGACACATAGAGAGTTGATTCTACAGAGTATAGTATTGGGCACTGGGACACATAGAGAGTGGATTCTACAGAGTATAGTATTTGGCACTGGGACACATAGAGAATGGATTCTACAGAGTATAGTATTGGGCACTGGGACACATAGAGAGTTGATCTACAGAGTATAGTATTGGGCACTGGGACAATTAGAGAGTGGATTCTACAGAGTATAGTATTGGGCACTGGGACACTTAGAGAGTGGATTCTATAGAGTATAGTATTGGGCACTGGGACACATAGAGAGTTGATCTACAGAGTATAGTATTGGACACTTGGACACATAGAGAGTGGATTCTACAGAGTATAGTATTGGGCACTGGAACACATAGAGAGTTGATCTACAGAGTATAGTATTTGACACTGGGACACATAGAGAGTTGATCTACAGAGCATAGTATTGGGCACTGGGACACATAGAGAGTTGATCTAAAGAGCATAATATTGGGAACTGGGACACATAGAGAGTGGATTCTACAGAGTATAGTATTGGGCACTGGGACACATACAGAGTGGATTCTATAGAGTATAGTATTGGGCACTGGGACACATACAGAGTGGATTCTACAGAGTATAGTATTGGACACTGGGACACATAGAGAGTTGATCTACAGAGTATAGTATTGGGCACTGGGACACATAGAGAGTGGATTCTACAGAGTATAGTATTGGGCACTGGGACACATAGAGAGTGGATTCTACAGAGTATAGTATTGGGCACTGGGACACATAGAGAGTGGATTCTACAGAGTATAGTATTGGGCACTGGGACACATAGAGAGTGGATTCTACTGAGTATATTATTGGACACTGGGACACATAGAGAGTTGATCTACAGAGTATAGTATTGGGCACTGGGACACATAGAGAGTGGATTCTACAGAGTATAGTATTGGGCACTGGGACACATAGAGAGTGGATTCTACAGAGTATAGTATTTGGCACTGGGACACATAGAGAGTGGATTCTACAGAGTATAGTATTGGACACTGGGACACATAGAGAGTGGAATCTACAGAGTATAGTATTTTGCACTGGGACACCTAGATAGTGGATTCTACAGAGTATAGTATTGGACACTGGGACACATAGAGAGTTGATCTACAGAGTATAGCATTGGACACTGGGACACATACAGAGTGGATTCTACAGATTATAGTATTGGGCACTGGGACACATACAGAGTGGATTCTACAGAGTATAGTATTGGGCACTGGGACACATAGATAGTGGATTCTACAGAGTATAGTATTGGACACTGGGACACATAGAGAGTTGATCTACAGAGTATAGTATTGGGCACTGGGACACATAGAGAGTGGATTCTACAGAGTATAGTATTGGGCACTGGGACACATACAGAGTGGATTCTACTGAGTATTGTATTTGGCACTGGGACACATAGAGAGTGGATTCTACAGAGTATAGTATTGGGCACTGGGACACATAGAGAGTGAATTCTACAGAGTATAGTATTGGGCACTGGGACACATAGAGAGTGGATTCTACAGAGTTTAGTATTGGGAACTGGGACACATACAGAGTGGATTCTACAGAGTATAGTATTGGGCACTGGGACACATACAGAGTGGATTCTACTGAGTATAGTATTGTATTGGGACACATAGAGAGTGGATTCTACAGAGTATAGTATTGGGCACTGGGACACACAGAGATTGGATTCTACAGAGTATAGTATTTGGCACTGGAACACATAGAGAGTGGATTCTACAGAGTATAGTATTGGACACTGGGACACATACAGAGTGAATTCTACAGAGTATAGTATTGGACACTGGGACACAGAGAGAGTGGATTCTACAGAGTATAGTATTTGGCACTGGAACACATAGAGAGTGGATTCTACAGAGTATAGTATTTGGCACTGGAACACATAGAGAGTGGATTCTACAGAGTATAGTATTGGACACTGGGACACATACAGAGTGGATTCTACAGAGTATAGTATTGGACACTGGGACACATACAGAGTGGATTCTACAGAGTATAGTATTGGGCACTGGAACACATAGAGAGTGGATTCTACAGAGTATAGTATTGGACACTGGGACACATACAGAGTGGATTCTACAGAGTATAGTATTGGGCACTGGAACACACAGAGAGTGGATTCTACAGAGTATAGTATTGGGCACTGGGACACATACAGAATAGATTCTACAGAGTATAGTATTTGGCACTGGGACACATAGAGAGTGGATTCTACAGAGTATAGTATTGGGCACTGGGACACATAGAGAGTGGATTCTACAGAGTATAGTATTGGACACTTGGACACATAGAGAGTGGATTCTACAGAGTATAGTATTTGGCACTGGGACACATAGAGAGTGGATTCTACAGAGTATAGTATTTGGCACTGGGACACATAGAGAGTGGATTCTACAGAGTATAGTATTGGACACTGGGACACATAGAGAGTGGATTCTACTGAGTATATTATTGGACACTGGGACACATAGAGAGTGGATTCTACAGAGTATAGTATTTGGCACTGGGACACATAGAGAGTGGATTCTACAGAGTATAGTATTGGACACTGGGACACATAGAGAGTGGATTCTACTGAGTATATTATTGGACACTGGGACACATAGAGAGTGGATTCTACAGAGTATAGTATTGGACACTGGGACACATAGAGAGTTGATCTACAGAGTATAGTATTGGGCACTGGGACACATAGAGAGTGGATTCTACAGAGTATAGTATTGGACACTGGGACACATAGAGAGTGGATTCTACAGAGTATAGTATTTGACACTGGGACACATAGAGAGTGGATTCTACAGAGTATAGTATTGGGCACTGGGACACATAGAGAGTGGATTCTACAGAGTATAGTATTGGGCACTGGGACACATAGAGAGTGGATTCTACAGAGTATAGTATTTGGCACTGGGACACATAGAGAGTTGATTCTACAGAGTATAGTATTGGGCACTGGGACACATAGAGAGTGGATTCTACAGAGTATAGTATTTGGCACTGGGACACTTAGAGAGTGGATTCTACAGAGAATAGTATTGGGCACTGGGACACATAGAGAGTTGATCTACAGAGTATAGTATTGGGCACTGGGACACTTAGAGAGTGGATTCTACAGAGTATAGTATTGGGCACTGGGACACTTAGAGAGTGGATTCTATAGAGTATAGTATTGGGCACTGGGACACATAGAGAGTTGATCTACAGAGTATAGTATTGGGCACTGGGACACATAGAGAGTGGATTCTACAGAGTATAGTATTGGCACTGGGACACATACAGAATAGATTCTACAGAGTATAGTATTTGGCACTGGGACACATAGAGAGTTGATTCTACAGAGTATAGTATTGGGCACTGGGACACATAGAGAGTGGATTCTACAGAGTATAGTATTGGACACTTGGACACATAGAGAGTGGATTCTACAGAGTATAGTATTGGGCACTGGGACACATAGAGAGTGGATTCTACAGAGTATAGTATTTGGCACTGGGACACATAGAGAGTGGATTCTACAGAGTATAGTATTGGACACTGGGACACATAGAGAGTGGATTCTACTGAGTATATTATTGGACACTGGGACACATAGAGAGTGGATTCTACAGAGTATAGTATTTGGCACTGGGACACATAGAGAGTGGATTCTACAGAGTATAGTATTGGACACTGGGACACATAGAGAGTGGATTCTACAGAGTATAGTATTGGACACTGGGACACATAGAGAGTTGATCTACAGAGTATAGTATTGGGCACTGGGACACATAGAGAGTGGATTCTACACAGTATAGTATTTGGCACTAGGACACATAGAGAGTGGATTCTACAGAGTATAGTATTTGGCACTTGGACACATAGAGAGTGGATTCTACAGAGTATAGTATTTGGCACTGGGACACATAGAGAGTGAATTCTACAGAGTATAGTATTGGGCACTGGGACACATAGAGAGTGGATTCTACAGAGTATAGTATTGGGCACTGGGACACATACAGAATAGATTCTACAGAGTATAGTATTTGGCACTGGGACACATAGAGAGTGGATTCTACAGAGTATAGTATTGGGCACTGGGACACATAGAGAGTGGATTCTACAGAGTATAGTATTGGACACTTGGACACATAGAGAGTGGATTCTACAGAGTATAGTATTTGGCACTGGGACACATAGAGAGTGGATTCTACAGAGTATAGTATTTGGCACTGGGACACATAGAGAGTGGATTCTACAGCGGATAGTATTGGACACTAGGACACATAGAGAGTGGATTCTACTGTGTATATTATTGGACACTGGGACACATAGAGAGTGGATTCTACAGAGTATAGTATTTGGCACTGGGACACATAGAGAGTGGATTATACAGAGTATAGTATTGGACACTGGGACACATAGAGAGTGGATTCTACAGAGTATAGTATTGGACACTGGGACACATAGAGAGTTGATCTACAGAGTATAGTATTGGGCACTGGGACACATAGAGAGTGGATTCTACAGAGTATAGTATTGGACACTGGGACACATAGAGAGTGGATTCTACAGAGTATAGTATTTGGCACTGGGACACATAGAGAGTGGATTCTACAGAGTATAGTATTGGGCACTGGGACACATAGAGAGTGGATTCTACAGAGTATAGTATTGGGCACTGGGACACATAGAGAGTGGATTCTACAGAGTATAGTATTTGGCACTGGGACACATAGAGAGTGGATTCTACAGAGTATAGTATTGGGCACTGGGACACATAGAGAGTTGATCTACAGAGTATAGTATTGGACACTTGGACACATAGAGAGTGGATTCTACAGAGTATAGTATTGGGCACTGGAACACATAGAGAGTTGATCTACAGAGTATAGTATTGGGCACTGGGACACATAGAGAGTTGATCTACAGAGCATAGTATTGGGCACTGGGACACATAGAGAGTTGATCTAAAGAGAATAATATTGGGAACTCGGACACATAGAGAGTGGATTCTACAGAGTATAGTATTGGGCACTGGGACACATAGAGAGTGGATTCTACAGAGTATGGAATTGGGAACTGGGACACATAGAGAGTGGATTCTACAGAGTATAGTATTGGGCACTGGGACACATAGATAGTGGATTCTACAGAGTATAGTATTTGGCACTGGGACACATAGAGAGTGGATTCTACAGAGTATAGTATTTGGCACTGGGACACATAGATAGTGGATTCTACAGAGTATAGTATTGGGCACTGGGACACATAGAGAGTGGATTCTACAGAGTATAGTATTTGGCACTGGGACACATAGAGAGTGGATTCTACAGAGTATAGTATTGGGCACTGGGACACATACAGAATAGATTCTACAGAGTATAGTATTTGGCACTGGGACACATAGAGAGTGGATTCTACAGAGTATAGTATTGGGCACTGGGACACATAGAGAGTGGATTCTACAGAGTATAGTATTTGACACTTGGACACATAGAGAGTGGATTCTACAGAGTATAGTATTTGGCACTGGGACACATAGAGAGTGGATTCTACAGAGTATAGTATTTGGCACTGGGACACATAGAGAGTGGATTCTCCAGAGTATAGTATTGGACACTGGGACACATAGAGAGTTGATCTACAGAGTATAGTATTGGGCACTGGGACACATAGAGAGTGGATTCTACACAGTATAGTATTTGGCACTGGGACACATAGAGAGTGGATTCTACAGAGTATAGTATTTGGCACTGGGACACATAGAGAGTGGATTCTACAGAGTATAGTATTTGGCACTGGGACACATAGAGAGTGAATTCTACAGAGTATAGTATTGGGCACTGGGACACATAGAGAGTGGATTCTACAGAGTATAGTATTGGGCACTGGGACACATACAGAATAGATTCTACAGAGTATAGTATTTGGCACTGGGACACATAGAGAGTGGATTCTACAGAGTATAGTATTGGGCACTGGGACACATAGAGAGTGGATTCTACAGAGTATAGTATTGGACACTTGGACACATAGAGAGTGGATTCTACAGAGTATAGTATTTGGCACTGGGACACATAGAGAGTGGATTCTACAGAGTATAGTATTTGGCACTGGGACACATAGAGAGTGGATTCTACAGAGTATAGTATTGGACACTGGGACACATAGAGAGTGGATTCTACTGAGTATATTATTGGACACTGGGACACATAGAGAGTGGATTCTACTGAGTATAGTATTTGGCACTGGGACACATAGAGAGTGGATTATACAGAGTATAGTATTTGGCACTGGGACACATAGAGAGTGGATTATACAGAGTATAGTATTGGACACTGGGACACATAGAGAGTGGATTCTACAGAGTATAGTATTGTACACTGGGACACATAGAGAGTTGATCTACAGAGTATAGTATTGGGCACTGGGACACATAGAGAGTGGATTCTACAGAGTATAGTATTGGACACTGGGACACATAGAGAGTGGATTCTACAGAGTATAGTATTTGACACTGGGACACATAGAGAGTGGATTCTACAGAGTATAGTATTGGGCACTGGGACACATAGAGAGTGGATTCTACAGAGTATAGTATTGGGCACTGGGACACATAGAGAGTGGATTCTACAGAGTATAGTATTTGGCACTGGGACACATAGAGAGTTGATTCTACAGAGTATAGTATTGGGCACTGGGACACATAGAGAGTGGATTCTACAGAGTATAGTATTTGGCACTGGGACACATAGAGAATGGATTCTACAGAGTATAGTATTGGGCACTGGGACACATAGAGAGTTGATCTACAGAGTATAGTATTGGGCACTGGGACACTTAGAGAGTGGATTCTACAGAGTATAGTATTGGGCACTGGGACACTTAGAGAGTGGATTCTATAGAGTATAGTATTGGGCACTGGGACACATAGAGAGTTGATCTACAGAGTATAGTATTGGACACTTGGACACATAGAGAGTGGATTCTACAGAGTATAGTATTGGGCACTGGAACACATAGAGAGTTGATCTACAGAGTATAGTATTTGACACTGGGACACATAGAGAGTTGATCTACAGAGCATAGTATTGGGCACTGGGACACATAGAGAGTTGATCTAAAGAGCATAATATTGGGAACTGGGACACATAGAGAGTGGATTCTACAGAGTATAGTATTGGGCACTGGGACACATACAGAGTGGATTCTATAGAGTATAGTATTGGGCACTGGGACACATACAGAGTGGATTCTACAGAGTATAGTATTGGACACTGGGACACATAGAGAGTTGATCTACAGAGTATAGTATTGGGCACTGGGACACATAGAGAGTGGATTCTACAGAGTATAGTATTGGGCACTGGGACACATAGAGAGTGGATTCTACAGAGTATAGTATTGGGCACTGGGACACATAGAGAGTGGATTCTACAGAGTATAGTATTGGGCACTGGGACACATAGAGAGTGGATTCTACTGAGTATATTATTGGACACTGGGACACATAGAGAGTTGATCTACAGAGTATAGTATTGGGCACTGGGACACATAGAGAGTGGATTCTACAGAGTATAGTATTGGGCACTGGGACACATAGAGAGTGGATTCTACAGAGTATAGTATTTGGCACTGGGACACATAGAGAGTGGATTCTACAGAGTATAGTATTGGACACTGGGACACATAGAGAGTGGAATCTACAGAGTATAGTATTTTGCACTGGGACACCTAGATAGTGGATTCTACAGAGTATAGTATTGGACACTGGGACACATAGAGAGTTGATCTACAGAGTATAGCATTGGACACTGGGACACATAGAGAGTGGATTCTACAGATTATAGTATTGGGCACTGGGACACATACAGAGTGGATTCTACAGAGTATAGTATTGGGCACTGGGACACATAGATAGTGGATTCTACAGAGTATAGTATTGGACACTGGGACACATAGAGAGTTGATCTACAGAGTATAGTATTGGGCACTGGGACACATAGAGAGTGGATTCTACAGAGTATAGTATTGGGCACTGGGACACATACAGAGTGGATTCTACTGAGTATTGTATTTGGCACTGGGACACATAGAGAGTGGATTCTACAGAGTATAGTATTGGGCACTGGGACACATAGAGAGTGAATTCTACAGAGTATAGTATTGGGCACTGGGACACATAGAGAGTGGATTCTACAGAGTTTAGTATTGGGAACTGGGACACATACAGAGTGGATTCTACAGAGTATAGTATTGGGCACTGGGACACATACAGAGTGGATTCTACTGAGTATAGTATTGTATTGGGACACATAGAGAGTGGATTCTACAGAGTATAGTATTGGGCACTGGGACACACAGAGATTGGATTCTACAGAGTATAGTATTTGGCACTGGAACACATAGAGAGTGGATTCTACAGAGTATAGTATTGGACACTGGGACACATACAGAGTGAATTCTACAGAGTATAGTATTGGACACTGGGACACAGAGAGAGTGGATTCTACAGAGTATAGTATTTGGCACTGGAACACATAGAGAGTGGATTCTACAGAGTATAGTATTTGGCACTGGAACACATAGAGAGTGGATTCTACAGAGTATAGTATTGGACACTGGGACACATACAGAGTGGATTCTACAGAGTATAGTATTGGACACTGGGACACATACAGAGTGGATTCTACAGAGTATAGTATTGGGCACTGGAACACATAGAGAGTGGATTCTACAGAGTATAGTATTGGACACTGGGACACATACAGAGTGGATTCTACAGAGTATAGTATTGGGCACTGGAACACACAGAGAGTGGATTCTACAGAGTATAGTATTGGACACTGGGACACATACAGAGTGGATTCTACAGAGTATAGTATTGGGCACTGGAACACATAGAGAGTGGATTCTACAGAGTATAGTATTGGACACTGGGACACATAGAGAGTGGATTCTACAGAGTATAGTATTTGGCACTGGAACACATAGAGAGTGGATTCTACAGAGTATAGTATTGGACACTGGAACACATACAGAGTGGATTCTACAGAGTATAGTATTGGACACTGAAACACATACAGAGTGGATTCTACAGAGTATAGTATTGGGCACTGGGACACTTAGAGAGTGGATTCTACAGAATATAGTATTGGACACTGGAACACATACAGAGTGGATTCTACAGAGTATAGTATTGGACACTGGGACACATACAGAGTGGATTCTACAGAGTATAGTATTGGGCACTGGGACACATAGAGAGTGGAATCTACAGAGTATAGTATTGGGCACTGGGACACACAGAGAGTGTATTCTACAGAGTATCGTATTGGGCACTGGGACACATACAGAGTGGATTCTACAGAGTATAGTATTGGGCACTGGGACACATACAGAGTGGATTCTCTGTTGTGCTTATCTTTATGTCGTTGTTGTTCCGTTGCCGAGTTCGTTTTACCAATTATAGCATTGTTGTGTTTCAATAATTAATTTGATTGGCTTAGAGGCAGATAAGCCCTTCCAATTAGGGCATGGAGCCGAGGTGTTAGCACGTGACATTGTAGCATATCTAGTGGAATCACGTGACGTGTAAACGAACACTAACAGATGCTTTTTGATCAAAGCTTTCCTCACTTTATTGTCAGCCGTTTTATGATAGAGAGATGCAGGATTTAGATTTGTCTTTTATGAAATGAACACATTTAATAATTTTCACTGGTGAAACGACTACTTGTATATTGGGCAGGTGGTGATATTGAACGTTTGAAAATTGACATATATATTATACAGGTGATATAAATATATTATACAGGTGATTTGAAATATATTACTACATTTTAGTTGGTATAATCATATTTCACAGGTGATGTGTTACGTTAGACAGGTGTCATAAATAAATTTCACATTTGATATGAACATATTAGACAGGTGATGTGAATATCAACGGCATGTGATAAGAACATTAGGTAGGTGACATACGTATATTACACGTTACACAGGTGTCATGGCCATTAGACAGGTTCTACGAATAGTATGCAATATAAGATAATCTATACCAATATATACACTGAATATTTCAGTGAATGATATTTTATGCAGATTAAATTTTCATTAATTGATTCTAAAAAAAGGATGCCTCCTACGAGATTTCTATAACCGCAGACTGTGGTGAATTGATCTACCTACCAGTAATGTATTTAGACTTGTGAGGGAATTTTCCAAACGGCAGGAGAACATAAGATACTGCTTTGAACGAAGAGCAGGCTTGGGTAGGTAGGATATAAAGATCCCGGTACAGAGAAAATGTCAGCGAAACCAGTGAAACTACGTAACGGGATGTGGCATGCGGTGATGCGGAGGCGTCGTATGGCTGAGTCCGGGCGGACGGGAGAGTGTATGTACAGGGCCGGGCGGACTGGCGATCTTATTTAGATTGGACAGCAACACATTGGGGTTTCAATTAAAAAATAGATATCATTGATTTTTTTCCCTTTAAACTGGTTTGAGAAGTTACAGGTTCGGGTCTTTAAATGTCAGATTGTGAGATCAATAAGGTTAGTGATAAACTTTAATCTGAGTAGAAAGTCCCAGAGGAGGTTCGTGGAGAGATCGCCCCCTCCTATATATAGTAAAATAAAAGGCAGGAGATGATGTCTTCCTGTCGCCCTCCCTATGAAGCCTTTCCATGTTGACGTCTCTGGGGGTTACTCGACTCATCCTCCGTGTATACCCGCATTCTCGGTCCGGTTATCTGCTCTTACTTAACTTAGATTTGGATGATTTAGATAAGCCTTGGTGTTCGACAACACGGACTAAAACGATCACCGATCACCAGCGTTATCCCGTATCAAATGTAATGTGTCCACTTATAGGTGAGTAAATTAAAGATGTTGTCGCGTGCTATTTATTCTCTCCGCTTCGACATTGAGCTTGGACAAGCTCAATATGGAAGCGGAGAGAATGACTTTTTAACCGTTAAAGACTTGTATACTTGTATCACCCATACGCAATATGAAGTGCTGTGCCATAAGTCAAATGACATTGCTCCCAAGGTTAAATGTCAAAAATGTAACCGTTTTACGTACACTGTTTTTCGGGCCGTACCTTTTCAACCAAACCGATACTTTGGGTGAATCATGCATCACCCAATGACAAAGTGATGTACACTATTTTAAGGTTACATTAAGGTCACAGGTAAAAAAAAAGTCACCAATGTGTTGTCAACTGTCCTTCACCGTGTCTTATTACATGTAACAATATGTCATCCGACCAAACGTCATGGTCAACGGATCAAAGGTCAAGGTCATATTTCACATCTCCTTAAAGTTCTACGTTTCGTTATGCCACCATGCGGCAAAGCTGGCCAGAATCAAAGAATGTATCAACGGACAAAACCTCAATGTCATCAGATCAAAGTCAATGTTATACTTCACATCCCGTTAATGTTTAACGTTTTGTTATGACAGTATGCGGCAAAGCTGGTCAGAATCAATGAAAGTACCAACAGATAAAACCTCAAGGTCATCAGATCAAAGTCAAGGTCAAATTTACATTTCTTAACTTTGAATCCAACTATCCATATCACTGTATCAAAGGGCAAGTCACATTTAACATCTCTTTGCTTAGCTGTTAGGGTCAGATACAAAGTGAGGCACATCCTTACATGTCAGTGCATACTAAGTCTGGGTGTCATACTGACGGCTTATTTAGAATATCTACAGCGGAAATGTATCTATTACAAATAGTGCTCTTCATTGTCTAGAAAATATGTTATTTGCTTAAAAATGTCGATTTTCAGTCAATAAAAGGCATCGTCTGAAAACCTGCGCATTTGTTATAGGTTTGAGAGAAATTATAGCATCGCCTTTAGGATGAAGGACAGATAACAAGCAACGTTGTGTTTATATGTCATCGTATTATCGGTAATACAGTACGTTCAGCAATATAGAAACATCGTATTATCGGTAATACAGTATGTTCAGCGGTATAGAACATCGTATTATCGGTAATACAGTATGTTCAGCGGTATAGAACATCGTATTATCGGTAATACAGTATGTTCAGCAGTATAGAACATCGTATTATCGGTAATACAGTATGTTCAGCAGTATAGAACATCGTATTATCGGTAATACAGTATGTTCAGCAATATAGAAACATCGTATTATCGGTAATACAGTATGTTCAGCAGGATAGAACATCGTATTATCGGTAATACAGTATGTTCAGCAGTATAGAACATCGTATTATCGGTAATACAGTATGTTCAGCAGGATAGAACATCGTATTATCGGTAATACAGTATGTTCAGCAGTATAGAACATCGTATTATCGGTAATACAGTATGTTCAGCAGTATAGAACATCGTATTATCGGTAATACAGTATGTTCAGCAGTATAGAATATCGTATTATCGGTAATACAGTATGTTCAGCAGGATAGAACATCGTACTATCGGTAATACAGTATGTTCAGCGGTATAGAACGTCGTATTATCGGTAATACAGTATGTTCAGCAGTATAGAACATCGTATTATCGGTAATACAGTATGTTCAGCAGTATAGAACATCGTATTATCGGTAATACAGTATGTTTAGCAGTATAGAACATCGTATTATCGGTAATACAGTATGTTTAGCAGTATAGAACATCGTATTATCGGTGATACAGTATGTTTAGCAGTATAGAACATCGTATTATCGGTTATACAGTATGTTTAGCAGTATAGAACATCGTATTATCGGTAATACAGTACGTTCAGCAATATAGAAACATCGTATTATCGGTAATACAGTATATTCAGCAGTATAGAACATCGTATTATCGGTGATATAGTATGTTCAGCAGTATAGAACATCGTATTATCGGTAATACAGTATGTTCAGCAGTATAGAACATCGTATTATCGGTAATACAGTATGTTTAGCAGTATAGAACATCGTATTATCGGTTATACAGTATATTCAGCAGGATAGAACATCGTATTATCGGTAATACAGTATGTTCAGCAGTATAGAACATCGTATTATCGGTAATACAGTATGTTCAGCAGTATAGAACATCGTATTATCGGTAATACAGTATGTTCAGCAGTATAGAACATCGTATTATCGGTAATGCAGTATGTTCAGCAATATAGAACATCGTATTATCGGTAATACAGTATGTTTAGCAGTATAGAACATCGTATTATCGGTAATACAGTATGTTCAGCAATATAGAAACATCGTATTATCGGTAATACAGTATGTTCAGCAGTATAGAACATCGTATTATCGGTAATACAGTATGTTCAGCAGTATAGAACATCGTATTATCGGTAATACAGTATATTCAGCAGTATAGAACATCGTATTATCGGTAATACAGTATGTTCAGCAGTATAGAACATCGTATTATCGGTAATACATTATGTTTAGCAGTATAGAAACATCGTATTATCGGTAATACAGTATGTTTAGCAGTATAGAACATCGTATTATCGGTAATACAGTATGTTCAGCAGGATAGAACATCGTATTATCGGTTATATAGTTTGTTTAGCAGTGTTTATGTGTGTTGTCCCTTTTTTATATAGTCATTTTCACTAATTACTAGATACATTGATTAATTGTCAACAAGTACAACTTTTTACGTAAAGAATTATATTATTGAATTAATCAAACAACATTAGACAAATGAGTATTAAGGCGACGGCGAACTTGTTTGTGCTCTGCTAAGCTTGGAAATTTCAATTATTTTTACCTTCGAGCAATGACCCTCTAAATAGGAATGAACTACTTCCCATTGAAAAGGTATATTTTACGATAGTATGATAACGAAATACGACCGCAGATTTCAAAATACAGGGTTATCCCTTCAGTATATATATATACAGGGTTATCCTTCCAGTATATATATACGGGGTTATCCATTCAGTATATATATACAGGGTTATCCCTTCAGTATATATACAGGGTTATCCCTTCAGTATATATATACAGGGTTATCCCTTCAGTATATATATACAGGGTTATCCCTTCAGTATATATATACAGGGTTATCCCTTCAGTATATATATACAGGGTTATCCCTTCAGTATATATATATATATACAGGGTTATCCCTTCAGTATATATACAGGGTTATCCCTTCAGTATATATATACGGGGTTATCCATTCAGTATATATATACAGGGTTATCCCTTCAGTATATATACAGGGTTATCCCTTCAGTATATATATACAGGGTTATCCCTTCAGTATATATATACAGGGTTATCCCTTCAGTATATATATACAGGGTTATCCCTTCAGTATATATATACAGGGTTATCCCTTCAGTATATATATACAGGGTTATCCCTTCAGTATATATATACAGGGTTATCCCTGCAGTATATATACAGGTTTATCCCTTCAGTATATATATATATACAGGGTTATCCCTTCAGTATATATATATATACAGGGTTATCCTTTCAGTATATATATACAGGGTTATCCCTGCAGTATATATACAGGGTTATCCCTTCAGTATATATATATATACAGGGTTAACCCTTCAGTATATATATATATACAGGGTTATCCCTTCAGTATATATATACAGGGTTATCCCTTCAGTATATATATATATACAGGGTTATCCCTTCAGTATATATATACAGGGTTATCCCTTCAGTATATATATACAGGGTTATCCCTTCAGTATATATATATATACAGGGTTATCCCTTCAGTATATATATACAGGGTTATCCCTTCAGTATATATATATATACAGGGTTATCCCTTCAGTATATATATACAGGGTTATCCTTTCAGTATATATATACAGGGTTATCCCTGCAGTATATATACAGGGTTATCCCTTCAGTATATATATATATACAGGGTTAACCCTTCAGTATATATATATATACAGGGTTATCCCTTCAGTATATATATACAGGGTTATCCCTTCAGTATATATATACAGGGTTATCCCTTCAGTATATATATATATACAGGGTTATCCCTTCAGTATATATATATATACAGGGTTATCCCTTCAGTATATATATATATTCTGGGTTATCCCTTCAGTATATATATATACAGGGTTATCCTTTCAGTATATATATACAGGGTTATCCCTACAGTATATATATACAGGGTTATCCCTTCAGTATATATATACAGGGTTATCCCTTCAGTATATATATACAGGGTTATCCCTTCAGTATATATATATATACAGGGTTATCCCTTCAGTATATATATATATTCTGGGTTATCCCTTCAGTATATATATATATACAGGGTTATCCTTTCAGTATATATATCCTCATTGAGCTGTAAGTTTACACCAATCATCTAAGTGCCTTTAGCTGTACGTCCCTATGGCCGGGTTTGTGTTTTCAGTGTTGGTCGGCATTCCTTAAGGCATTTACCCTCAATCTCCGCGATTTGACCATCTACCGTTCCCCGTTCTACCCTTAAGTGGGCTTTTTTCTTACGTTGTCAATCTTTCATTTATGTTCTGTTTTATACTGATGAAACATTATATTCACGGCATATTTCCCCCTCAGAGACGTGACCCAATTTCAATAGTGACGTCATCCTTTATCATCAATTGTTCAACATTTGTTTATGTTATTGATTGTCAGCTAGTGTAACAATCGTTTATGTATAGCCTCTCATTGAAGCTGCCAAAAGACTTGTCAGGAAAATAATACATAGACTCGTTATGAAATCAATCGTTTATGATACTTTACATCTAGACATGTTGAAGTTCTGGTTCACGTTGCCGGTATCCTCCATCAATGTGCTCTGTGACTGTCCTGGTTCCTGGTATACACGGTCGGTCATCATATTATCCAATGAAATATCCCCAATGACTAGCGCCACCTGGCGTAGTGTATTTGTCCATTTACTTAAAAGCAATGACGAACACTATGTTCTGTGGTAATTTGTTTGTATATGGAAAACTGCAATTCTATTTGGTAGAAAATAGATTGTCTGTAATAGTTGGAGTAACAGTTAAAAGATGGAGCAATGTCAGACACGGAATTAAGTCGGACATTTAAACGGCACCATGGACTGCCTTTTGTAGCTGACACAAGCTTCGTGTAATCGATGTACTTTGTCTTTAAAACTAGCAGATAATACAGTTTTTACCTAATATAGCAATACCATTTCACACAGTTTCTAGCCACCAAAGCAGCTAACATATAGCTAAAACATATAGCTAACATAGAAGTTCCTTACAGCTTTTCCTATTGACGTTGCAGGTTATACAGTTTCTGAATAACAGGGTAATACTATTTCACAGTTTAAGCTAGCATAGCAGTACCTATTGACCTGTATGTAATACAGTTTCTAGCTAACACAGCAGTTCATTTTGACCTTGGAGATTATACAGTTTCTAGCTAACAAAGCAGTTCATTAGACCTTGGAGATTATTCATTTTCTAGCTAACAAAGCAGTTCATTTTGACCTTGGAGATTATACAGTTTCTAACTAACAAATCAGTTCATTTTGACCTTGGAGATTATACAGTTTCTAGCTAACAAAGGTGTCCCTATTGATCTTGGAGATTATACAGTTTCTAGCTAACACAGCAGTTCATTTTGACCTTGGAGATTATACAGTTTCTAGCTAACAAAGCAGTTCATTTTGACCTTGGAGATTTTACAGTTTCTAGCTAACAAAGCAGTTCATTAGACCTTGGAGATTATACAGTTTCTAGCTAACATAGGTGTCCCTATTGCCCTAGGAGATTATACAGTTTCTAGCTAACAAAACAGTTCATTAGACATTAGAGATTATACAGTTTCTAGCTAATATAGGTGTCCCTATTGCCCTTGGAGATTATACAGTTTCTAGCTAACAAAGGTGTCCCTATTGACCTTGGAGATTATACAGTTTCTAGCTAATATAGGTGTCCCTATTGACCTTGGAGATTATACAGTTTCTAGCTAACAAAGGTATCCCTATTGACCTTGCATATTATACAGTTTCTAGGTAACAAAGGTGTCCCTATTGACCTTGGAGATTATACAGTTTCTAGCTAATATAGGTGTCCCTATTGACCTTGGAGATTATACAGTTTCTAGCTAACAAAGGTACCCTATTGACCTTGCAGATTATACAGTTTCTAGCTAACATAGGTGTCCCTATTGCCCTTGGAGATTATACAGTTTCTAGCTAACAAAGGTGTCCCTATTGACCTTGGAGATTATACAGTTTCTAGCTAACATAGGTGTCCCTATTGACCTTGGAGATTATACAGTTTCTAGCTAACAAAGGTGTCCCTATTGACCTTGGAGATTTTACAGTTTCTAGCTAACAAAGCAGTTCATTAGACCTTAGAGATTATACAGTTTCTAGCTAATATAGGTGTCCCTATTGACCTTGCAGATTATACAGTTTCTAGCTAACAAAGGTGTCCCTATTGACCTTGGAGATTATACAGTTTCTAGCTAACAAAGCAGTTCCTATAGACCTTGCATATTATACAGTTTCTAGCTAACATAGCAGTACTACTTGCTAATTACGTATTATTCTGTTTAAAGCTACATGTGTAGCAATATCCCATTAGGAATGTCAGTTATTGTGATAATTTGAACGAATGACTTATTTTTGCAGTCTAGTAAATGATGCCGTTTAAGTAAGTAAGAAATACTATTTGTAACAAAAAACGAAACAAGTTAGTAACTTGCCATAAATATAACTATTCAAAAGCAAACAAACAAACGTATGACGGTCGTTAATGTAAAGCGGTAAAATATGTTACAAGCTGTTTGTTAAGCACGTGTGTTACTAACGGTAGTTATACTGCTGAGTTATTCCCCTTGGCAATCCACCTTATAGGAAATTTAATCCACATTACTTCCCCGGGGCCTGGAGTCTGTGCCCCAAAACTCTACGATATATATTGATCTATTTCATAAAACACAACAATTAGAGACAAGAATTAATTGAAGATCCATAAAGGCAAATACTATTTCCATTATTAGATTTTTGATCGGTGTTATGTTTTAGAAGAATTTCTAGAAATCTGGTTTGAGCACAGAATCCATGCTTGGGCACGAGAACGGTTTCATGAATACGGGCCCTAATGTTTCTACTTTAGAAACACCGAATCAGTATTGACTTGTTATATCAACCTGATAGAATAAAATACATATTTTGACCAATATTTTGTTTTGTATTTGTTATAATATTTTTTTTACATTTTTACCAGTGAAATATCGAGAATTATTCATTCTTTCCACTATTGAAAAATATCACTTTTTCTGATTTGACCAGTCAGAACGCTGCTTTTAAACGACATTTGGGAAAATGAAAAGCTTCCATTATAGATTTTACTATAAATATGTAATAAACAGAATACACATATCTCACTCGTGAGGCTAATATTTTGATATTTTCACTCGTGCTACGCACTCGTGAAAAATATCGAAATATTAGCCCCACTCATAAAATATATTTGGTATTACTGAAGACACTGTTAGATATCCTCTATATATCGACCTCATCAAAAGGCTGTAATTGTAAAGTATCATGAATTACCCAAACAAGTCGTATTATTTTTTGCTGGGAAATATTTCTGCTGCTCATGAATTGGTTGATTTTGTTTAAGAGGACTGTCAGTCCTACCAGCGATGCTAAATATGACTTATATACGTCAAACTAAACACGATTTCAATCATCGCCTAATTCATTAAGCCGAATGTTGCCGGTATTTGGTCTAATTAGACGGCGCACCTGTCCCGGAAACCATTGTATCCGCTGTTAAGCCCACTGGATCAGTACCTTATAATAGCATACCATGACTGCCCTGATTCTTAATTACAGAACATTTTAATTGGTTATGATGAGACGCCGCCATACACAGTGTTGTTGAAAAGTGTACTACAAACGAGCAACGCAATTAGATGAATTTTGTTAATGATCTCCTGTTTTTCTTTCTTTATCTATTTTTGAATTTCACCACACGATTTTTATTGTATTTTCGGTCTTCGGTTGTAATTTCACAGCAAAGATATCAGAGTTGAATATTTCTCTTCCTTCTACGGGTGCTTTCGCAAAGGTTGATCAATTAGTTAATTCATCTCATATGTTGCTGTGGGTGGACGGTGTTAGTTAATTCATGGCATGTTTTACTGAGGATAGGCGGTGTTGGATACGACGAAACACTATACCGATGTATATGTTACAGGTGAAACGTAACTGTTAAAGCAGAATGGGTGTTAAATGAATAGCAGAGATATCATCCGTACGTATGTCATAGATGTGATAGGCTATGGGTTGATATTGATTCATTAGAGGTTTAAAAAGTGCTGGCAAATTCCCTACTTCGTTTGTAGTGGCCTTGTATACGCCGAATCTATCTGTAAGGCCCATATTTGATAATCAGGATTAGCCTTACACCAAGATAAGCAGGGTAGCCTTACACCCAGATAATCAGTGTAGCCTTACACTCAGATAATCAGGATAAGCCTTATACCATGATAAGCAGGGTAGCCTTACACCATGATAAGCAGGGTAGCCTTACACCAAGATAAGCAGGATAGCCTTACACCATGATAAGCAGGATAGCCTTACACCATGATAATCAGTGTAGCCTTAGCCCCAGATAATCAGTGTAGCCTTACACCCAGATAATCAGTGTAGCCTTACACCCAGATAATCAGGGTAAGCCTTACACCCAGATAAGCAGGGTAGCCTTACACCAAGATAATCAGGGTAGCCTTACACCCAGATAATCAGTGTAGCCTTACACCAAGATAATCAGGGTAGCCTTACACCAAGATAATCAGGGTTAGCCTTACACCCAGATAATCAGGGTTAGCCTTACACCAAGATAATCAGGGTAGCCTTACACCCAGATAATCAGTGTAGCCTTACACCCAGATAATCAGTGTAGCCTTACACCAAGATAATCAGGGTAGCCTTACACCAAGATAATCAGGGTAGCCTTACACCAAGATAATCAGAGTTAGCCTTACACCAAGATAATCAGTGTAGCCTTACACCAAGATAATCAGGGTTAGCCTTACACCCAGATAATCAGGGTTAGCCTTACACCCAGATAATCAGTGTAGCCTTACACCAAGATAATCAGGGTAGCCTTACACCCAGATAATCAGTGTAGCCTTACACCAAGATAATCAGGGTAGCCTTACACCAAGATAATCAGGGTAGCCTTACACCCAGATAATCAGGGTTAGCCTTACACCAAGATAATCAGGGTAAGCCTTACACCCAGATAAGCAGGGTAGCCTTACACCCAGATAATCAGGGTTAGCCTTACACCAAGATAATCAGTGTAGCCTTACACCAAGATAATCAGTGTAGCCTTACACCAAGATAAGCAGGGTAGCCTTACACCAAGATAATCAGGGTAGCCTTACACCAAGATAATCAGGGTAGCCTTACACCAAGATAATCAGGGTTAGCCTTACACCAAGATAATCAGTGTAGCCTTACACCAAGATAATCAGGGTAGCCTTACACCAAGATAATCAGGGTTAGCCTTACACCAAGATAATCAGGGTAAGCCTTACACCCAGATAAGCAGGGTAGCCTTACACCCAGATAATCAGGGTAGCCTTACACCAAGATAATCAGTGTAGCCTTACACCAAGATAATCAGTGTAGCCTTACACTCAGATAATCAGGGTTAGCCTTACACCCAGATAATCAGGGTAGCATTACACCAAGATAAGCAGGGTACCCTTACACCCAGATAATCAGTGTAGCCTTACACCAAGATAATCAGTGTAGCCTTACACTCAGATAATCAGGGTTAGCCTTACACCCAGATAATCAGGGTAGCATTACACCAAGATAAGCAGGGTACCCTTACACCCAGATAATCAGGGTACCCTTACACCCAGATAATCAGGGTACCCTTACACCCAGATAATCAGTGTAGCCTTACACCAAGATAATCAGGGTAGCCTTACACCAAGATAATCAGGGTAGCCTTACACCAAGATAATCAGGGTTAGCCTTACACCAAGATAATCAGTGTAGCCTTACACCAAGATAATCAGGGTTAGCCTTACACCCAGATAATCAGGGTTAGCCTTACACCCAGATAATCAGTGTAGCCTTACACCAAGATAATCAGGGTAGCCTTACACCCAGATAATCAGTGTAGCCTTACACCAAGATAATCAGGGTAGCCTTACACCAAGATAATCAGGGTAGCCTTACACCCAGATAATCAGGGTTAGCCTTACACCAAGATAATCAGGGTAAGCCTTACACCCAGATAAGCAGGGTAGCCTTACACCCAGATAATCAGGGTTAGCCTTACACCAAGATAATCAGTGTAGCCTTACACCAAGATAATCAGGGTAGCCTTACACCAAGATAATCAGGGTTAGCCTTACACCAAGATAATCAGGGTAAGCCTTACACCCAGATAAGCAGGGTAGCCTTACACCCAGATAATCAGGGTAGCCTTACACCAAGATAATCAGTGTAGCCTTACACCAAGATAATCAGTGTAGCCTTACACTCAGATAATCAGGGTTAGCCTTACACCCAGATAATCAGGGTAGCATTACACCAAGATAAGCAGGGTACCCTTACACCCAGATAATCAGTGTAGCCTTACACCAAGATAATCAGTGTAGCCTTACACTCAGATAATCAGGGTTAGCCTTACACCCAGATAATCAGGGTAGCATTACACCAAGATAAGCAGGGTACCCTTACACCCAGATAATCAGGGTACCCTTACACCCAGATAATCAGGGTTAGCCTTACATCGAGATAATCAGGGTTAGCCTTACACCAAGATAATCAGGGTTAGCCTTACATCGAGATAATCAGGGTAGCCTTACACCCAGATAATCAGGGTTAGCCTTACATCGAGATAAGCAGGGTAGCCTTACACCCAGATATACAGGGTTAGCCTTACACCAAGATAATCAGTGTAGCCTTACATCGAGATAATCAGGGTTAGCCTTACACCCAGATATACAGGGTTAGCCTTACACCAAGATAATCAGGGTTAGCCTTACATCGAGATAATCAGGGTTAGCCTTACACCAAGATATACAGGGTTAGCCTTACACCAAGATAATCAGGGTTAGCCTTACATCGAGATAATCAGGGTAGCCTTACACCAAGATAATCAGGGTTAGCCTTACAACAAGATAAGCCGGGTAGCCTTACACCCAGATAAGCAAGTTAACCTTACACCCAGATAATTAGTGTAGCCTTACACCCAGATAATCAGTGTAGCCTTACACCCAGATAATCAGTGTAGTCTTACACTCAGATAATCAGGCTAGTCTCACACCCAGATAATCAGGGTTAGCCTTACACCCAGATATTCAGGGTTAGCCTTACACCAAGATATTCAGGGTTAGCCTTACACCAAGATAATCAGGGTAGCATTACACCAAGATATTCAGGGTAGCCTTACACCAAGATAATCAGGGTAGCCTTACACCAAGATATTCAGGGTAGCCTTACACCAAGATAAGCAGGGTAGCCTTACATCCAGATAATCAGGCTAGTCTCACACCCAGATAATCAGTGTAGTCTCACACCAAGATAATCAGTGTAGTCTCACACCCAGATAATCAGGGTTAGCCTTACACCAAGATAAGCAGGGTAGCCTTACACCCAGATAATCAGGGAAGCCTTACACCAAGATAATCAGGGTAGCCTTACACCAAGATAATCAGGGTAGCCTTACACCAAGATATTCAGGGTTAGCCTTACACCAAGATAATCAGTGTAGCCTTACACCAAGATATTCAGGGTTAGCCTTACACCAAGATATTCAGGGTTAGCCTTACACCAAGATAATCAGTGTAGCCTTACACCAAGATAATCAGTGTAGCCTTACACTCAGATAATCAGGGTTAGCCTTACACCCAGATAATCAGGGTAGCATTACACCAAGATAAGCAGGGTACCCTTACACCCAGATAATCAGTGTAGCCTTACACCAAGATAATCAGTGTAGCCTTACACTCAGATAATCAGGGTTAGCCTTACACACAGATAATCAGGGTAGCATTACACCAAGATAAGCAGGGTACCCTTACACCCAGATAATCAGGGTACCCTTACACCCAGATAATCAGGGTACCCTTACACCCAGATAATCAGTGTAGCCTTACACCAAGATAATCAGGGTAGCCTTACACCAAGATAATCAGGGTAGCCTTACACCAAGATAATCAGGGTTAGCCTTACACCAAGATAATCAGTGTAGCCTTACACCAAGATAATCAGGGTTAGCCTTACACCCAGATAATCAGGGTTAGCCTTACACCCAGATAATCAGTGTAGCCTTACACCAAGATAATCAGGGTAGCCTTACACCCAGATAATCAGTGTAGCCTTACACCAAGATAATCAGGGTAGCCTTACACCAAGATAATCAGGGTAGCCTTACACCAAGATAATCAGGGTTAGCCTTACACCAAGATAATCAGGGTAAGCCTTACACCCAGATAAGCAGGGTAGCCTTACACCCAGATAATCAGGGTTAGCCTTACACCAAGATAATCAGTGTAGCCTTACACCAAGATAATCAGGGTAGCCTTACACCAAGATAATCAGGGTTAGCCTTACACCAAGATAATCAGGGTAAGCCTTACACCCAGATAAGCAGGGTAGCCTTACACCCAGATAATCAGGGTAGCCTTACACCAAGATAATCAGTGTAGCCTTACACCAAGATAATCAGTGTAGCCTTACACTCAGATAATCAGGGTTAGCCTTACACCCAGATAATCAGGGTAGCATTACACCAAGATAAGCAGGGTACCCTTACACCCAGATAATCAGTGTAGCCTTACACCAAGATAATCAGTGTAGCCTTACACTCAGATAATCAGGGTTAGCCTTACACCCAGATAATCAGGGTAGCATTACACCAAGATAAGCAGGGTACCCTTACACCCAGATAATCAGGGTACCCTTACACCCAGATAATCAGGGTTAGCCTTACATCGAGATAATCAGGGTTAGCCTTACACCAAGATAATCAGGGTTAGCCTTACATCGAGATAATCAGGGTAGCCTTACACCCAGATAATCAGGGTTAGCCTTACATCGAGATAAGCAGGGTAGCCTTACACCCAGATATACAGGGTTAGCCTTACACCAAGATAATCAGTGTAGCCTTACATCGAGATAATCAGGGTTAGCCTTACACCCAGATATACAGGGTTAGCCTTACACCAAGATAATCAGGGTTAGCCTTACATCGAGATAATCAGGGTTAGCCTTACACCAAGATATACAGGGTTAGCCTTACACCAAGATAATCAGGGTTAGCCTTACATCGAGATAATCAGGGTAGCCTTACACCAAGATAATCAGGGTTAGCCTTACAACAAGATAAGCCGGGTAGCCTTACACCCAGATAAGCAAGTTAACCTTACACCCAGATAATTAGTGTAGCCTTACACCCAGATAATCAGTGTAGCCTTACACCCAGATAATCAGTGTAGTCTTACACTCAGATAATCAGGCTAGTCTCACACCCAGATAATCAGGGTTAGCCTTACACCCAGATATTCAGGGTTAGCCTTACACCAAGATATTCAGGGTTAGCCTTACACCAAGATAATCAGGCTAGTCTCACACCCAGATAATCAGGGTAGCATTACACCAAGATATTCAGGGTAGCCTTACACCAAGATAATCAGGGTAGCCTTACACCAAGATATTCAGGGTAGCCTTACACCAAGATAAGCAGGGTAGCCTTACACCCAGATAATCAGGCTAGTCTCACACCCAGATAATCAGTGTAGTCTCACACCAAGATAATCAGTGTAGTCTCACACCCAGATAATCAGGGTTAGCCTTACACCAAGATAAGCAGGGTAGCCTTACACCCAGATAATCAGGGTAGCCTTACACCAAGATAATCAGGGTAGCCTTACACCAAGATAATCAGGGTAGCCTTACACCAAGATATTCAGGGTTAGCCTTACACCAAGATAATCAGTGTAGCCTTACACCAAGATAATCAGGGTAGCCTTACACCAAGATAATCAGTGTAGCCTTACACCAAGATAATCAGTGTAGCCTTACACTCAGATAATCAGGGTTAGCCTTACACCCAGATAATCAGGGTAGCATTACACCAAGATAAGCAGGGTACCCTTACACCCAGATAATCAGTGTAGCCTTACACCAAGATAATCAGTGTAGCCTTACACTCAGATAATCAGGGTTAGCCTTACACCCAGATAATCAGGGTAGCATTACACCAAGATAAGCAGGGTACCCTTACACCCAGATAATCAGGGTACCCTTACACCCAGATAATCAGGGTACCCTTACACCCAGATAATCAGTGTAGCCTTACACCAAGATAATCAGGGTAGCCTTACACCAAGATAATCAGGGTAGCCTTACACCAAGATAATCAGGGTTAGCCTTACACCAAGATAATCAGTGTAGCCTTACACCAAGATAATCAGGGTTAGCCTTACACCCAGATAATCAGGGTTAGCCTTACACCCAGATAATCAGTGTAGCCTTACACCAAGATAATCAGGGTAGCCTTACACCCAGATAATCAGTGTAGCCTTACACCAAGATAATCAGGGTAGCCTTACACCAAGATAATCAGGGTAGCCTTACACCCAGATAATCAGGGTTAGCCTTACACCAAGATAATCAGGGTTAGCCTTACACCCAGATAAGCAGGGTAGCCTTACACCCAGATAATCAGGGTTAGCCTTACACCAAGATAATCAGTGTAGCCTTACACCAAGATAATCAGGGTAGCCTTACACCAAGATAATCAGGGTTAGCCTTACACCAAGATAATCAGGGTAAGCCTTACACCCAGATAAGCAGGGTAGCCTTACACCCAGATAATCAGGGTAGCCTTACACCAAGATAATCAGTGTAGCCTTACACCAAGATAATCAGTGTAGCCTTACACTCAGATAATCAGGGTTAGCCTTACACCCAGATAATCAGGGTAGCATTACACCAAGATAAGCAGGGTACCCTTACACCCAGATAATCAGTGTAGCCTTACACCAAGATAATCAGTGTAGCCTTACACTCAGATAATCAGGGTTAGCCTTACACCCAGATAATCAGGGTAGCATTACACCAAGATAAGCAGGGTACCCTTACACCCAGATAATCAGGGTACCCTTACACCCAGATAATCAGGGTTAGCCTTACATCGAGATAATCAGGGTTAGCCTTACACCAAGATAATCAGGGTTAGCCTTACATCGAGATAATCAGGGTAGCCTTACACCCAGATAATCAGGGTTAGCCTTACATCGAGATAAGCAGGGTAGCCTTACACCCAGATATACAGGGTTAGCCTTACACCAAGATAATCAGTGTAGCCTTACATCGAGATAATCAGGGTTAGCCTTACACCCAGATATACAGGGTTAGCCTTACACCAAGATAATCAGGGTTAGCCTTACATCGAGATAATCAGGGTTAGCCTTACACCAAGATATACAGGGTTAGCCTTACACCAAGATAATCAGGGTTAGCCTTACATCGAGATAATCAGGGTAGCCTTACACCAAGATAATCAGGGTTAGCCTTACAACAAGATAAGCCGGGTAGCCTTACACCCAGATAAGCAAGTTAACCTTACACCCAGATAATTAGTGTAGCCTTACACCCAGATAATCAGTGTAGCCTTACACCCAGATAATCAGTGTAGTCTTACACTCAGATAATCAGGCTAGTCTCACACCCAGATAATCAGGGTTAGCCTTACACCCAGATATTCAGGGTTAGCCTTACACCAAGATATTCAGGGTTAGCCTTACACCAAGATAATCAGGGTAGCCTTACACCAAGATAATCAGGGTAGCATTACACCAAGATATTCAGGGTAGCCTTACACCAAGATAATCAGGGTAGCCTTACACCAAGATATTCAGGGTAGCCTTACACCAAGATAAGCAGGGTAGCCTTACACCCAGATAATCAGGCTAGTCTCACACCCAGATAATCAGTGTAGTCTCACACCAAGATAATCAGTGTAGTCTCACACCCAGATAATCAGGGTTAGCCTTACACCAAGATAAGCAGGGTAGCCTTACACCCAGATAATCAGGGTAGCCTTACACCAAGATAATCAGGGTAGCCTTACACCAAGATAATCAGTGTAGCCTTACACCAAGATATACAGGGTTAACATTACACCAAGATAATCAGGGTAGCCTTACACCCAGATAATCAGGCTAGTCTCACACCCAGATAATCAGTGTAGTCTCACACTCAGATAATCAGTGTAGTCTCACACCCAGATAATCAGTGTAGTCTCACACCCAGATAATCAGTGTAGCCTTACACCCAGATCAACATGGTAGTTTTACACTCAGATAATCAGTGTAGCCTTATACTCAGATAATCAGTGTAGTCTTACACTCAGATAATCAGGCTAGTCTCACACCCAGATAATCAGGGTTAGCCTTACACCAAGATAAGCAGGGTAGCCTTACACCAAGATATTCAGGGTTAGCCTTACACCAAGATAAGCAGGATAGCCTTACACCTAGATAAGCAGGGTAGCCTTACACCCAGATAATCAGGGTTAGCCTTACACCAAGATAATCAGTGTAGCCTTACACCAAGATAATCAGTGTAGCCTTACACCAAGATAATCAGTGTAGCCTTACACCAAGATAATCAGGGTAGCCTTACACCAAGATAAGCAGGGTAGCCTTACACCCAGATAATCGGGGTAGCATTACACCAAGATAAGCAGGGTACCCTTACACCCAGATAATCAGGGTAGCCTAAAACAAAGATATTCAGGGTAGCATTACACCAAGTTAAGCAGGGTAGCCTTACACCCAGATAAGCAAGCTAGCCTTACACCCAGATATACAGGGTTAGCATTATACCAAGATAATCAGGGTTAGCCTTACAACAAGATAAGCAGGGTAGCCTTACACCCAGATAAGCAAGCTAACCTTACACCCAGATAATCACTGTAGCCTTACACCCAGATAATCAGTGTAGCCTTACACCCAGATATTCAGGGTTAGCCTTACACCCAGATAATCAGTGTAGCCTTACACCCAGATAATCAGTGTAGTCTCACACCCAGATAATCAGGGTAGTCTCACACCAAGATAATCAGGGTAGTCTCACACCCAGATATTCAGTGTAGTCTCACACCCAGATAATCAGTGTAGTCTCACACCCAGATAATCAGTGTAGTATCACACCCAGATAATCAGTGTAGTCTCACACCCAGATAATCAGGCTAGTCTCACACCCAGATAATCAGGCTAGTCTCACACCCAAATAATTAGGGTAGCCTTACACCCAGATAATTAGGGTTAGCCTTACACCTAGATAATCAGGCTAGTCTCACACCCAGATAATCAGGCTAGTCTCACACCTAGATAATCAGGCTAGTCTCACACCTAGATAATCAGGCTAGTCTCACACCTAGATAATCAGGCTAGTCTCACACCTAGATAATCAGGCTAGTCTCACACCTAGATAATCAGTGTAGTCTCACACCCAGATATTCAGTGTAGTCTCACACCCAGATAATCAGGCTTGTCTCACACCCAGATAATCAGGCTAGTCTCACACCTAGATAATCAGTGTAGTCTCACACCTAGATTATCAGGCTAGTCTCACACCCAAATAATTAGGGTAGCCTTACACCCAGATAATCAGGCTAGTCTCACACCCAGATAATCAGGCTAGTCTCACACCTAGATAATCAGGCTAGTCTCACACCCAAATAATTAGGGTAGCCTTACACCCAGATAATTAGGGTTAGCCCTACACCTAGATAATCAGGCTAGTCTCACACCTAGATAATCAGGCTAGTCTCACACCTAGATAATCAGGCTAGTCTCACACCCAAATAATTAGGGTAGCCTTACACCCAGATAATTAGGGTTAGCCTTACACCTAGATAATCAGGCTAGTCTCACACCCAGATAATCAGGCTAGTCTCACACCTAGATAATCAGGCTAGTCTCACACCTAGATAATCAGGCTAGTCTCACACCTAGATAATCAGGCTAGTCTCACACCTAGATAATCAGGCTAGTCTCACACCTAGATAATCAGGCTAGTCTCACACCCAGATATTCAGTGTAGTCTCACACCCAGATAATCAGGCTTGTCTCACACCCAGATAATCAGGCTAGTCTCACACCTAGATAATCAGTGTAGTCTCACACCTAGATAATCAGGCTAGTCTCACACCCAAATAATTAGGGTAGCCTTACACCCAGATAATCAGGCTAGTCTCACACCCAGATAATCAGGCTAGTCTCACACCTAGATAATCAGGCTAGCCTTACACCCAGACTCTAACATCAGAGTAACTGGAGCCGCGTACACACCGATCTAACAAACGTTTAAAACATATATTTATTTACACTGCATGACAAACACCAAACAGCTGCTGCAGAAACTTGGATATAACTTTAATGACAAATCAATGGAGAAATAACTCCCTCTTACGTTATGTACCTTTTAGAATTTTCTGATGTGCTGCTATGTATATTTATAGTTCCCTATCGAGTGAATAATCCTTCGACCCAGAATACATCTGTCAACTTTATGTAACAGTACAAACACGCTCCTATCGGCACGGATCTCCTGGAATCTATGTTGCACCAATCACGTCCCCCGCTCGTCCTTCCACATCAGAACATCTGAATATGTGTTTACAATTATGGTGCAATTTCCGGAGACCTTCAACATAAAGGCTAGCCAATGCACGCTCTTTGCAGTTGTTAAATGCGCTTAAACTATCATAACATTAGGTGAACGCGGAAATCGCAACATCCTTTTGTGAATATAAAGTTGTATATGCTTTCTCGTGTATGTGGACCATCTGGTGTTTATTCATCTATTTCATATGCAGTAAACCTATCAATCAATGCTTGCGTACAGTATCAGCATTAACGACAACTAAAATCGCTCGGTGGCGATGTGAGACGACTGTATAAAGACACGTGTGACACAGATAACAACAAACTTTCATTTGATAGAGTCAAGCTTTGACAAAATATAAAACGAAACAGGATTAATACCCGCTCTAATTCTGCTGCTTTAGTACGAATGCTCAAATGCTGAGCTTGAACTGATAATGATATGAAATGTTTGACTTGTAACTTTTAGTTTAGAAGTGATAAAGCGAGCACCGTTATAACGGTCGAACACAGTAATGTGGGCATTCCGGGCGGACTTGCTTCCTACTTACAGTAAATATCCTGCTGTAACGCATTTCAGAATGATAACGTATATACATAAGAGAATATTAAAATAAAAGTAAACAATATAACTTAAAGCCACAGAACACGTGATTCGTGTGTAAAACACCAACGAAAAATCAACAAGACTAATGTAGCATTCATGTAGCCGTAAACTCTGATCAGATTTTATAATGATTGTATTCCGGAATATTTTATCAAATTATCAATCATTTCTCCAATGCAAATGACTATCTGAACGAAATCAATATCTGTTTCAGATCAGTCAGATTTGATGCATTCGGTTGCGTGTCCCACTACTTAAGATCGCATTGTAACGAGTTTGACCTTTTGGTTTTTTAATGATAACATTTTATATCAGATAAAAGGTACTTGCAGGTATGGATATTTTCCTGATTTTTATAAGCAAAATGTAAAATGTAATTTCGATTTTATACGGATTAATTAAATCGAATATCGACAACGCTTTTATCCGTTTATAATCAAACGAATAAGCTTCTACACACCGGCTTTACCTAGCATGCTTACTTAATCTTGCACCGCATTGCCTTGTTGGTCCATCCGCTTTTACTAACGATTACCACAGGTCCCTGAAGTCATTGAAGATAACAACGATGTGTTTATTACCATACTACCATCGATAAAACACGGGTAGGTTTACCTGGGGACTTGTGTTGTTTAATAAGAGTTATGGGACAATTACGAATGCCTTTGATCATCCCTACACGTACAAAACAGTAGTCGTTTACGAATACGTACATTGTATTCCAACAAACCGTATCATCAGCACGGCGTCTGCATATCCGGCGCATCACACACTAATGATTCGGGGTGGGATTCGTACTTCTATACAACTTCCGGCCCAGCACTAGTAAAGCAATACACCTCAATAGTCGTCATGACAACAATAACGCCTGGCAAGGTTAGAGGAAGCGTATGTAGATTTGATATTGGGTTCTCTATAATCGATTTTGCACCTTCATTTGATCAACATCTAATTGACCTTTACTCTTTAACAAGGTCAGTGAAATTTGTTGACCTCTTCTGATACCAAATTATTTGCATTCTAGAAAAAAAATCTATGGACAACAATAGTATTTGACCTACCAAGGGGATCAGTCCTTTCCGTGTTACTAACTGAATAAGGCCAGAAGATCGCTGGTTCCCATTCCTTCACCAAGGAGGATCACTCCTTTACGTGTTACTAACAGAATGAGGCCAGAGGATCGCTGGTTCCCATTCCTGACGTGCATTTCATGTTGTATGGTTCTAATCGCCAATTGACTCTTATCGGCATCGGCGGACGTCGCTATTCAAAAGCCGGCTCATGGTTACTGAAGTGCTTGCAAGCCAGACAGAAATTAGCGACAAGGGGATAGATTGTCTTCATACTAATATTTGCTGGATGCTTGTTTATTCCTTTGCTCTCCTGAATGGAAGTCATGGTCATCGATCCCGGATCGATCAAGATGAAAATCTTGTTCAGATACTACTCGGGTCGTTGTAATTAGGCGATTTTCTCGGGGTTAATAATAAACCATAGCCATTTGGCTTGGTTTTCTTTTAACAGAGCGGTGATGCATCTTTGTGACCAATAGTAAGTCTGGCTGGTTAGCGTATATCTATATTTTTTGTCTAATAAACAAAAGTACTTAATATACTAAAAGTATTGTACTAAAATATAACATAATAATATTATATAATATTGAAGTACTGAAGGAGGCATTACTCGGATGTTTGATTTAAGAATGAAATGTGAAGGGAACATCTTTAAAATGCAAACCGACGGTAAGAAATTCTCAGGCCTCAGGTCTCGGGTCAGGACAAATTTTGTCGCGATTAACAGAGAAGGCTGTTTTTATCAACACGACTTTTTTCGCGATAAGCAACCAAAGCGTTTTTATTAGATGTGAGGTTTCAACAATCATTATCGTTGCTTTATATATATTTCAAAGTTTGTGGTTTGAAGCAAACGTTTATACGTGATCCATATTGGACGTGTTTTTCACTCAATAATGGTAAACAAATCTTACTAATATGACCATCCTGCATGCTTTTATAATGTTCGTTTAAAAACGTTTAGGAACATGAACGGAGTTAGATTTAATCATATGTGAATTCGAAGTTTATGTAATATTCATGTAAGAAGTATACCGCTTGTCTGTATTTACCCAAATGTCCCACAGTATTTTAAGTGATTACCCCTCCATAAATATTGCAATTTAACCGGATTGTCCTACTATCCACGACACACTTTTTGTGGACATGTTTAACGGATACGGGAGTATTTCTGAAGGTAAACAAAGCATTTCCTGAACTAATGTAGAATCAGAAGGGTCAGGTGCGTAAAACCCTTTTAATTTATGAATTTAGAAAAACCGAACTAAACTATACCACAACGGCAACACACAAATATTGATATACCAATGCGTCAACACACAATGGTAAAATATACCACATCATCCCTAAAGACAGAACGCATGATACAACCGCGTGAGCACACGGGCACAATATAGAAGGTGTCAAACACGAATAATGTGTTAATTAGAACACAAAACCAAACTGTTACTGCTAGCAAATGAAACGGAAAGTACACTATAGAAACACCGCAACATTAGCTTGAAACATTAAGAAATACCCAATTACTTATAGAGTATATTTGGTGTTGATTCGTTATCTACTCAAACGAGCTATATGTTCTCAAACTCCTCACTATTATTGTCCAAGATTGAAGTTTCTTAATTGTTCTTAAACGTGTTTATTCTTTAAAAGACAAGATGCGAAAAGGCGGTGATCCACTGCTGACGAGTGAAATGTTCAGCACGTACACATGGTACTTGGTATACTAAAATCAATAAGACACTCATAAGCGGGCGATAATGCATATTTCCACACCCTAGTAATAATTGGTTACAGAGGCGAATTTTATGTAATATGAATTCTTCTACTCCATGATTTTCTCCCGGCATACCATGTTTTTTCCGTTGCTGACTTTAACGTATGTCAGGAATGTACTAGTAAACACCCCTAGTTATAACAATGTAACATATCACATGTGTTGCTCAGTCCCTTCCTCTCGTCTGATCCCTGCTAATGAGCGTACGTGTTTCTGTCCTGCTCTTAGCTTTACATCTCCTTTGCTGGTTCTTGTCCTGTGTTTTCTAGGATAGTTGTCGGTTGCAATGTAAACCTGCAAACCGCTGTTCTTTTAGCCTTTGGGACCTGTCATCGGCATTGTATTTTAACGTTACCGACATTTTGGAGAAACCAAACTCCAGGCTGAGAACTCTTGTGATTTGAAAAAAAAACTTACAGGAACACTCCAATTTCAAAATTAAATAAAACACTTGCTGTTGGCGCTGGTTGTTGCTTATAGACATAAGGGTGCGGGAACCCGCATATTTAACAGGTTGGAAACGAAAACGAACTTTCTGCTCGATTTTCATCTGCTGTTTCTATTGATGTTGATGTCTACTATAATGATCCTACTTTTTTAACAAGAGTGGTTTTGTTTTGTGGTGTTATTTGATTTGATGTCTATTATAATGATCCTACTTTTTTAACAAGAGTGGTTTTGTTTTGTGGTGTTATTTGATTTGATGTCTATTATAATGATCCTACTCTTTTTAACAAGAGTGGTTTTGTTTTGTGGTGTTATTTGATTTGATGTCTATTATAATGATCATACACTTTTTAACAAGAGTGGTTTTTGTTTTGTGGTGTTATTTGATTTGATGTCTATTATAATGATCATACACTTTTTAACAAGAGTGGTTTTGTTTTGTGGTGTTATTTGATTTGATGTCTATTATAATGATCATACTCTTTTTAACAAGAGTGGTTTTGTTTTGTGGTGTTATTTGATTTGATGTCTATTATAATGATCATACTCTTTTTAACAAGAGTGGTTTTGTTTTGTGGTGTTATTTGATTTGATGTCTATTATAATGATCATACTCTTTTTAACAAGAGTGGTTTTGTTTTGTGGTGTTATTTGATTTGATGTCTATTATAATGATCCTACTTTTTTTACAAGAGTGGTTTTGTTTTGTGGTGTTATTTGATTTGATGTCTATTATAATGATCATACTCTTTTTAACAAGAGTGGTTTTGTTTTGTGGTGTTATTTGATTTGATGTCTATTATAATGATCCTACTCTTTTTAACAAGAGTGGTTTTGTTTTGTGGTGTTATTTGATGATTTGATGTCTATTATAATGATCATACTCTTTTTAACAAGAGTGGTTTTGTTTTGTGGTGTTATTTGATTTGATGTCTATTATAATGATCCTACTTTTTTAACAAGAGTGGTTTTGTTTTGTGGTGTTATTTGATTTGATGTCTTATTTCAATAAAATTGCAGAAAAACGTGTACAATTGGACTCCCGAGATATCATATTACCGCATATTAATGAATTACATTATACCATACAGGAGACAGTTGATTATCGAGCCCACACTAATTAGTTGATAGTGTCGCTAATTTAATCGACAACCATAAGGCAACTCACTTGTTGTACTTTTGCCACGTGATATTTTAGTTTCTAGCACATTAATGTGTATTTTCAGTGTCTATAATGAACAACACACTTCCCTTTCACCGAGACGTGCGGGGTTTAATTCCCGAATCAGATGTGGAAAATGGCCACCTCCTTTTGTCATTAAGCTTTCTTATGGTACGTGTGTGATTAATACATACAACTTGATATTTACATTTTTTTCATTGATTTGAAAGTAACCAAAACTTACATGTGTATTTAAGTGATTTCATGTTTGACATGTTCGTATCTAAATAGTAACGAACTTTAAAGTAACTGAAAGAAACTAACAAATTGATATGTGTGCCTTTGCGGCTTGAAATTATATATTCAATGTTCAAAAAGATTGAAGTCTCGAACTGACGATTCGATTTCCTTAATTATAAATGACGTGACTCCAACGTAAATAAACACTTTGTCATGTATTAATCACAAATCAATTGTATTTTACACTATTCAAACTAGTTTATGTTCCTGCCAACAATCGACTTCCTACATTATAATTAGGACTAACTGGCTATTAAGTTGTCCTATCTACACCCTAGGGTTGTCTCATTAGGACTTACAGGCCGTCCAACTTGTCCTATATACACCCTAGGGTTGTCTCATTAGGACTTAAAGGCCGTCCAACTTGTCCTATATACACCTTAGGGTTGTCTCATTAGGACTTACAGGCCGTCCAATGTGTCCTATATACACCCTAGGGTTGGCCATTAGGACTAACAGGCTATCCAACTTGTCCTATCTACACCATAAGGTTGCCCATTAGGACTAACAGGCTATCCTACTTGTCCTATCTACACCCTATGGCTGTCTCATTAGGACTTACAGGCTATCCAACTTGTCCTATATACACCCTAGGGTTGTCTCATTAGGACTTACAGGCTATCCAACTTGTCCTATCTACGCCATAGAGTTGCCCATTAGGACTAACAGGCCATCCAACTTGTCCTGTCTATACCATAGGGTTGCCCATCAGGACTAACAGGCTATCCAACTTGTCCTATCTACACCCTAGGGCTGTCTCATTAGGACTAACATGCTATCCAACTTGTCCTATCTACACCCTAGGGTTGTCTCATTAGTGGTATGTTTCCGTTCTGGAACTCGGTCGTAAATCTCAATGTACTATAAACACTAGCCCTGTATGTAGTCTTCCTGCTATTGCATACACAAATCCCACTCCCACTTATAGCCATTTGAAACTTCCATGTTTATTCCAGACAATTTCCTTTTTTACTTTTCTCCATTGCATTATCCTGAACTGAAAAATGCTCTTTCCAAAATAACGACATAGTGAAACTGTTTGTCATATATAAAATGATCCCATTGGGCTTCTTACTCGACACCGTGTCGCCATCTGAATCAATAATTCAATGTTGTCTGCTGATAACAAGAGGCTGGAGGTCAAATTCACGGATTATGTAACACTTTGTTGTATTTAAGCATACAACAGCTGTCGTTTGAATACGTTGATAGATTACTTTGGTCATAAGACACTGTTTGATATCAAATCTATTACTTGAGAAATGCAATCCAGCGAAAAATGAATTTTAGAGAATACTGAAGCGTCAACAAAACCATAATCCGAACTCAAAATCGATTAAACTAGGGGCACAATACGGAAAAAGGAATGATCCACATGGAGACTCTCGTAAAAGTACAAGAGAAAAAGACCAGGTGTTCCGGAGAGTAAGCGTCTTCTGCTTCATCGACGACACCCGCCATGTAGATCTTCTACCCGCGCTATAGGAACTTTTTGATGACTTGGTAGATGAGGTCATGTTGCATCAGTGTAATCAGTCGGATGTTTACAGTAGAAGAAGTAATGTTACACTATCTAGGAGTGATCCGATTGTTGCTAGAAAGTCACATCAACTCTTCTTACTTACATGTCGCAGTTGATTCGTTATTCTCGGGCTTGTTCTTAATATCGTGATTTTCGTGATCGATGTCGGTATCTTTAAGCGAAATGAAGATCGACGTTTTTGAGTATGCTCATTATTGATTTTACTTGTGTTTGACAATGCTGACTCGGCTCTCATTTTGAGGAATTAATGTTTAATTTGATGTGACCACGATCTACTTGCTGAGTGTAGTCGATGAAGCAGAAGACGCTTACTCTTCCGGAACACCAGGTCTTATTCTTTATTCTCTTATAATAGCTATGGACAGCAGGACTCACTGAAAGTCAAAGCATGCCCAATTGTTAACGGAATCCCTTTCTCAGAAAAGTTATATTTACTCGGCGTAGATGGCAAAGAAAGTGGATACCAGACCTGGAATTGCCCGTATTGTAGTATTTGTACCCATGCTTCACACAGTTAGTAGCTGCAGCTCAGCCAGCCTCGTGCCCGAGATATTGAACAAGCAGCCATCATAACTCTTACAGTTTATATTTAGGAACATTTAATAAACCTTACATTATGTTTACGACAGACATCATCTGTTTACTGTACTTTCGAGAACTTGTCTGCAATAAACAATAGCAGCCGTATGTTCATGTTAGACGTCCAGCAATTCATCAAATTACAGAACGTATTTTATTAGACAAGTGCGCGATACACAGTGTTTCTGTTTTATCGATATGTCGCAGGTACTTAAAGCCTTTAATCTTGCTCCAGAGACTACCTTTCATGTCGGCGAAACTGAAGTGATGAGACGTGTTTAATTAAGAGATATCTGATCGTTATAAGATTAGCACATACGGCATGAACTCAGTCGCAGCAGCCCGTAGTGCACAAACAAACCTAATAAACACTTTCTATTGATTGCGTTAGTTTAATTGCAACCGCCCTTAGCTACGTCGGAAGAAGACAAGATATTCTAAGAGTTTTTAATCCTATGTGTGTGATTGCAGACAATGACCGACCTGTCGTGTTAACTTGAGTAGTGTCCGTGTGTTTTGGGTCGTTATAAGTCGTTATCAGCTACATGTTACCCCCGTACCTATACATATATCTATTTCATTTGACACATTTTCTTTGGCTGTTACAACTTATATAATTAATCAACAGATTCTGGTGTCTCATTGGCAATTTACACCAATCCATTGACCTCAACATGTTGCTGTCTTGCCCTTGCGTGCCAGAAACAACACCACGCTAGGGTTTTGTATTTTCATATGTATGGATTTTTTTATTGTATTTTTAATTTGTTCAACGTTTACGTCATAAAAGGTTACAGCTATAGTCCTTTAAGGATGTGTCAGTTTTACTTTTGTGGAGGAAAGCCGGAGCACCCGGAGAAAAGCCACCATTCTGCGGCCAATACTTTACGACTGCTTAACATAGTCCTCGAAACTGTGACCCAGTAGTGGAAGGCTAAAACTACAAGTCTTAACAACTTAACATAAACCCCGAAACTGTGACCCAGTAGTCGAAGGCTAAAACTACAAGTCTTTACAACTTAATTAGCGATCCAATTATTATCAGTTTTTAACTACTTTTTGAAAGTATGTCAAATGCGAACAATCTTGGTTACCTACTTGAATAGTTTGTTCACATTGAGATAAACATTTATGATTATTTGCATTAGGAAACAATCAAAACTGATGACTTCTTAAATATCATTTACTCTAATGACAAATTCTACCTCCCTTATATTATAACAAGACGTTTGGTCAATGGAAAAGTATCAGCTGATTCAATAAGAAACAACATTGAAGATTATGTTACTGACTAAAAGTAACTGCTTGATTGCCTTTCCACCATACAGAGCAGCAATATCTGTTTCAAATTAAGGAGCAGCAGTCTGCATGATGTACTGGACATATACAACGATTGCATTAGAAACAAGTCTATTGAAGGGTATTCAATTATATCTTTCGCAAAGATGCAATTTGCACATTATCTTTCCTGTTACACGTTACTCATGAAAAATTTAAGGATTCTTATCCAAACAAATCATTAGAGGGCAAGGTTGACACGTTAATTCCATACTTTATGTGAATAATGTCAATCTAATTTTAAAAAAGCCTGCACGAAGTTCCTTTTGGTGCCGAAATATTATCCTTTTTCGGTAATAAATTATTGGCGATGCATTAGCTATTGATGAGAAGGCAAAGCTTGGATATAGAAACTGTGTAATAAACAAGCCTTACTGGGATATAAACTTCGGCTCTAGAGAGACCAAGCCAACACAAAAAAATCAATTTCGTAAATTAGTTTCTGTACAATCATCTGTTGAGTAAACTCGGCGAACAGATCAACACTGGTCTTCCTTCGATAAATATATAATTCATTTTTTCATGAAGTCAACAGAATTGCAATGATTAATGAGAGGTATAAAAACATGTTTGTAAAATCCTCATGAAGTGATTATCTACGGCAGCAGCTGTGTAGAGTAATTATACCTGAGGCAATGTCACCTGTAACGCAGCGACATCTAGTGACCAGGGAAATATCACGCTGTTCAACGCCGCAATCACCTTCTGAGTTTTGTTTGAATGGACTTTGTGAAATACTAGGTCACAGACATTTTCTTCCCGCTAGAACTCCGAGGGATAATTGATGGGGACTTTGGATGGGGGCGACGGTTGTTAGTTTGACAGTAAACTGGAGAGTAATGGGTCACATTCAGAGTACAATCCGCTCCTGTCATGTTATATAGGTGTCTCCCGTCGCTACGCGACCTATCGCTGTCACCATGGAAAAAGGAGAAAAAGTGCTTTGAGTCTTTAAAACTAATGTTTTGTGTTTCAAACCTCAATGAAGGTCACATGAGTGTATGTTCATAATTATGTTGTGTACTCAAGCATTTTGTTCTTGTTGTTGTTGTCCAAGTAATTCGTTATCATTGGTTCCTTCGGAGGATTAACCCAAGGACACAAATTAATAAAAACGTTATTATTACTATGTAATATCGTCGCATTTTAAACGTTGGCATTTTTGCTTTAACCTATGATGTATTGTATCATTTATGTTCTGTGTCTATAGAGCTATCACTCTTAATAATGAGTTAAGGAAACACAGCCACAGGCCAACCTCGCCAGTGCTTCAGCCGTGTTATCGAACATTTAGAGATAATGTACTTAATTACAGTTTATATCGGACAGGCAGCGTTCTCCGTTTGATCGGTGTTTGCGCCATTAGTATGAGATTGATCCTGTTCGCGGAATAGATCTTGCCTCGGTTCCTGGAACTGACGTTAACCAGTCAAACATTAGCGTAGAGTCGGGCGGGGTGTTGATAGTAGCACAAATAAACAAATAAAAAGACAGGTATTCGATTTACTCGTGGTAGCCAGATGGCCCCACACGATATTTGTTGTTGACATGCACTTAAACCTAGAATAAATGCGGTTTAAATCAGGACCAACTAATGCCACGTTATCCCATCTGTCGGCTCGTCAGTGATTGGGTCTGAGGAATGTCTCCCGGCATTCCCAGGGTCGCCAGGAGCAACGAGTAGAGTAAGGGCAGTCTAGGAGACTGTTTAGTAGAGTCAGCGTAGTCTAGGAGACTGTTAAGCCAAGGAGAAAGTGTGCTGGTCTAGCGTTCAATGGATGTATAATGATATGTTATGGGATTTAACTGGTATATGTATATTTTATGATAAGCACTTATTTAGACACTATGTATGTCCTTATATAGAGCGAGCAGGCCCCGGTTTCATCAACGTTCCTTTACTTAAGTTAACTCTTTAAATTAATAATCTCCATAGGAAAACATTACAGAATTTAAGGTAAGTTCCTTAACTAAGGATTTCCCCCTTAAGTTCTTCAAAGCTTTCCTAATAATATTGACTGAAATGAGAGTAAAGTACTCATTCGTGATCAAAGGTGTAAGATAAGGAAATTTCACTTTCGTAATTTTCAAATTAGGCAAGACACTCGGCAAAACCTCGGGTTTTACCATATTTGAAAACTCCTCAGATATAATTTCCCTTTCTTACATCCGTGGTTATGAAAGAGTTTTTTAATCTGTGCCAAGCAACCGGTCTCTCAACTTTGACATGGTACAGGCTTTAAATAGCATTGGTTTGCTGCAGGGTTTGAACCAGTTATGAATGTACTCAGTTTAAGCTGAAGCAATGTCGTAAAATCAGCAACATTAGTTTAGTTTTGGAATTGTCGTGCCGGGGCGAAATGGACTGGGATGCTAAAATAAAACAGAAATGAGTTTGGTATCCCTGGGGTTCTAGGCCAACTTTCATCTTGAAAACTGGGTCAAGGACGGAAATTGCCCGAGAAAACAATAAGGATTTATTATAGAGGACAATCGCCGCACCTGTCTGTAATTACCAGCTCAATCACGTGCGGTTTTATCACGTCGTTGTATCAAACTTGTCGCCATTATCGAAGCCTTTGCTGGGCCCTATACACGAGTAGTACAGATGTACCAGTGTGGAAGCTTCGTTAGCAGTATTGCTGTTATGGTGATTGGGTAATTTAAATGGCTCGATAGCCACCGTCAAATATCAATCGGTTGGGTTTTTTCTCACTTGCTTCAATTATTTGGCAAATTTGGATAAAACGTCCGTAACTACAGCATTTATGTTAAGCGCCACCATTTCGCATTTCTTAAATATCTACGCTTATCATACTTATCCATAATTTCCTCATGATCGGTTACAATATTTAACATCGGTCTTCAATAAGTGGGACGAATTTGAATATTCGCCATCTCCCGTCAATCTGTTTGATATTACAAGGACTATAATCGTATCTTGAATCCACGCCCACTATGACCTAGTGTTTGTACTCTGTTGAAATTAGCTACAACTGGTATATTTATACCATAAGTGTATCTTTTTTATAGTCCCTTTGAGTATTGATTATCTTATCATTATTTCATTAGCGTCAATTATGCACTATGTTTCATTACGTAGTCATTTCCGGTTGTGTGACAAGGTGCGATTATTACCCTGGTGACCTTGTTTATGTGTCACGGGTAGTACGGTATTGTGTGAACAAACAAAGTCTCTAATTTATTGACTATCCGTGTAAATGACACAGTTAGGTACAGGTCTCTCCAATATACTAATGGAGTCAGATCGATACAGTAAAACAACACGGTACCTTTTCATCTAGGCATCTCGTGATATGTCACTTGTTGGACGAATATTCGAAATATATCTAGACAAAAAATGTACTGGTTTGCCCGCGGATCTCGATTGATTGACATGTTTTTAACCGTAGCTCAATAAGACTTTCTTCATCAGTGACAATGCCTTACATTTCAACGTCGGCAATCAAACAGTAACAGCTTTTCTGTGTTATGCTGCTACAACGCTATCTCCACATTTCATCCTCTCGTGCTTAATTCATCAAAACGCTTTGTTTACCGAGAGAGGCGAATCAAGATTGGAAGTGATTGTGTTTCATTTGAAGATGTGCAGATTCTAGATGCAATACATACTACATATATAAGGAATTAAATTTTAAACATTGAATTTCTTTTCAATGTTGGTAGCCGACACAAAAGGAAAATAGATTGCAAAAAAATGAATCTGCTGAAATATATTACTGGTAGCACTGACACGTTGATAAGCTTCATGTCTTTCAAACATTAGAAAACATCAACTTTCTAATTTCTGGAGCGTTTCGAACACGTGCTAGTAACTGTCTTTGGACCTTCGTGATTCCGTCAAGTAGAATTTATCACGGAGCTCTTGGGTATCACACCTCACTACTCACTTAGAACTCCTTATAGGAACGGCAGCAATCTCCTAACAGCCCATCATTTAAGCCAAATAACCATTACCAGTGACCGAGAGATTGGCCTAATAGTTTGACCTAATGGAATGATGACCGCCAAGTCGAGTCGATGATCTGTTTGACAGTACACGGGCGGGTTACTACGAAACCTGATAAGTTAGGCTATTGTCACGTGTTAAATGGGAAAATATCGAAGTCATCAATGTTTAAATCGACATTGTAACATGAGAAATTGTGAGACCATTAGAGATCGGAACATTAGTGTGCATGAACAACAAATATGTGTCAATCAACGGATTTTATTTAAAAATTGTTACACATATTATTTCGGTTTATCACGTGGTTAGGGATTTAAAACATTTCAATATGCAGGTATATAACACTTCGTTTGCAACAGATGTCAACCAGTATGACCTACCAGGACAAAGCAATGTTCATATACAGGCAATGGTAGAAGTCGGCTAATAAATCGTAAAGCGTGTATATCTCAATATATCGATCAATTCAACGTCGTAATGGCTACTGTCATCCTCTACTACCCGATTCGTGTTGTATCATACATAGTGACAGATTTCCCCAATAGCTAAGGTTACTGACAACATCAGAACCCGTTCATATAGAGATATCGTACTTGAGTAAGACCTAGAAGCTTTACGAGTTGTAGGTATACGTCTGTGGGATGGTGCCGTGTAACGGGGTCGTACATTGTCATACAGAGGCGGTACTTATCCTGGCGTGCAGACTTCCATCCATCAGCTCGGCCGTCTGCCACGAAACGCCATCTCGGGGAAAATACATATCTCCACACGAACAACTGAAAATGAGAATATCATTCATATATACTGGATGGGGCTATTGGGTGGACATTTTGAGCGACTTTTTACCGTAAGAGGGTGCATATATGGTATATGTGTTGCAAAGGAGGATAATTCGGCCCGACATAGATGAGTGCAATGGCTGGAACATAGACGTTTTTCAGTAGATTTTCTTTCCTAGACGCTCCATGGCGTTTTGTATGACGTCGATGCGCGAAAGTGATAGCTGATGAATCAGGTCATTGACTTTACTCTGTGTCGGATCTATTTTATTTATGAATTTACAACAAAAACCTTTATAAACAATATGTTGAAGAGGTTTCCATGGGATTTGCCAATATAACGCATGAGCCATGATATGACTTGTGCGGTACATCTAATGGGCGTCTGGTTCGGATCCCGACACAACTAGGGCTCTACGGCATTGTATATTACGTACTTATGTCGCCTATCGAGCGGAACTGTCGAGGCTAGTTATATGAATTCAAAATTATATACGATGTACATCTATAACGACGCTGTAAACAAGCTGTTATGGCCATTTATGGTGCCGATGCATGGCTTACTAACGGCAGTCATTCTTATATTCCATTGCCAGATACGGTGATGTAGTAGGTGGGATAGGCCGAGGTCAGGGTACGGGGGACATATTACACCTGCTAGACATCATATAGATCTCCATATGTTTTATATATATCATTAAAGACTTTTGACATCTGTATCTCTCACTATTTATACATAAAAGTTGGTCACCTATTGATACGGGGATATGGAAACACCTATACTATAGAATACCTCACAGCATCGACATGACAGTTTACTCGTCTCCTCCTACGTACTACCCGTAAATTTGGTAAAACGTGATATCAACTGCTAAAATACAAATGTCTGTGTGTAAGAACAGAGTTCTGCATGCCATAGGTGTAACTAACAGGTTAGCATATAAAATCTTCAGTGCAAGATTGAGCTGAGATTCAATATGTATATAACGGCGGTCACCTGACATTTTGACGGGTTTCGATTGTGGCGCCGTAATGAAATAAAAAGCCATAGAGTGTACTTATGTTTCAATCATACGTATGTTGAAAGAAATAGAAATTCTACCTAAGATATAGATTTAGGGTCAGAACTGTGGCCTTTGCCTTTTTTGCTCCTTTTTTGTGTCTTTTTCGCTGATTGTTGCAGTCTTTAACTTACTGTTACAAGTGTTTGAGGTATTCGGCATTCTGTAACCGCTAGTCTTTCACAACTTGGTTGCGGGTTCGAAACCTACGTGGGGGAGATCGCCAGATACTGGCCGTTGGTCGGTAGGTTTTCTCCGGGAACTCCGACTTCCCTCCTCTACGGAAACCTGGCATGTCTTGAATAAAGATCACGTAACACACACATATGCTGCACCTCTTAAATTTAGTAATATATACAGTATGCCGAAAAAATGAATTAAACAATAAACAAAGCTCTTAATAGAACGTAAAACACAAACAACCAAAACCAAAACAAGTTTAAGAAGTTTGAAGCTATTCACTTAAAACACTTGACATTTTTGCACACCAAAACGACGAACGATATGTAAACAAAGGTCTAAAATTGAAAAGAAAAGGAGCAGTGGTTTTCGGATTTCATTCGGACCTTCTTTGACATTTTCATCGACCCAAACCGTTTTATAAATTCGAGAATGTTTGAAATATGTTCATAGCAACACACAAATATAACTATTGCATTTTTTACTGTTTGTTGTGTTTTTGTTTAACCTTAATATTGTGTCCATGGGTTTTGAATGAATTGATCTAAACAATTTTGTTTATCTTAAATATTGTGACCATGGGTTTGTATGAATTGATCTAAACAAATTAATTTTACTTATCTCAAAAAATAAAAAAATCTAAATAAATGAGTGTTACTGATCTGAACCAATTAATTTTTATTGAACAAATAAATAAATGTTACTGATGTAAATAAATCAATATTACAAGTGTGGGTATTGCATTGCATTATTTCACAAAATAACGTTGTTCTGTGTGTGGACAATATTTGGCGTGATCTTATATCAATGTTACCACAGTGGGCGTGGTCTTGTATTGATGTTACAATAGTAGGCGTGGTCTGGTGTAAATGTAACCACAGAAGGCGTGGTCTTATATTAATGTTACAATAGTAGGCGTGTTCTGGTGTTAATGTAACCACAGAAGGCGTGGTCTTGTATTGATGTTACAATCGTAGGCGTGGTCTGCTGTTAATGTAATCACAGAAGGCGTGGTCTTGTATAAATGTTACAACAGTAGGTGTGGTCTTGTATAAATGTTACCATAGTAGGCGTGGTCTTGTATTAATGTTACAATAGTAGGCGTGGTCTGGTGTTTATGTAACCACAGAAGGTGTGGTCTTGTATTAATGTTACAACAATAGGTTTGTTCTGGTGTTACTGTTACAACAGTAGGCGTTGTCTTGTATAAATGTTACAATAGTAGGTGTGGTCTTGTATAAATGTTACCACAGTAGGCGTGGTCTGGTGTTAATGATACAACAGTAGGCGTGGTATTGTATAAATGTAATAACAATAGTCGTTAGTAAGTATCTTTCGACTTAATGGCGTACAAAGTTTTGTGTGTACGTTTTGTCCGTGTTGTTTTATCATTAACATGCTATACCCTTACACCATTGTTTATTAATGACGTATGTTTGTATCTGTTACAGGTTTTGGAATGACAACACCCCGAACGGTCGCTGGCAAGATAGTTCTTATATTCTACGGATTTTTTGGGTGTGCCGGAACCATTCTTTTCTTTAACCTGTTTCTGGAACGTATCATCACATTCCTGGCTTATATACTGAGATCTATTCACGAGAGAGAGCTGAAGCGAAAGGGTTTAGCGAATGGATCACAAGATTCCAGACGTGGATCCCAAGTGTCCGACGACGACCGACTAGACACGTGGAAGCCTTCGGTGTACTGGGTTATGTTGATATTATTCCTTGGTGCAGTAATCGTAGCATGCTGTGCTTCCGCGATGTACCATCCTGTGGAAGACTGGACTTATTTTGAAGCCATATATTTTTGTTTTGTGACATTTGCAACGATAGGATTTGGTGATTATGTTGTGAGTCAAAAAGAAAGTTACCCGAATGTGCATCTTTACAGATTCGGGAATTTTATATTCATAGTAATAGGTTGCTGTTGTATATACAGTTTGTTCAATGTGGCTTCGATAGTTATTAAACAGCTCCTGAACTGGATCATTAAAAAACTGAACTGCAGGTGCCGAAGAAGGAAAAAGTCGAAAGGCCGACGAAACGCGATAACGCCCGGCCACATTCACAGGGGGTCTAAAATGAACAAGTCTAAGGCTGTAACAGTGGAATGTGATAGCGATTCGGACGGTAGACGAAACTCGGACGAAATGATCTCCATGCGAGACTTCCTTCAGGCAAATAAAATATCCCTCGCCATGATGCAAAAGCAATTATGGGAAACATCACAAAGAGGAATGAACTCTTCTAATGGAAGTGGTTTCCAGGGTCCAGTAGGACCATTGGCCATCCTTAACCGAAAACTAGGCCAGGAGGAGGTTTGACGCAGAGCAACACTCAAGTGCAATTTGGCTCTAAAAACCAAGTTATACTTGCAGAACGTATAGTTAAACGCACTTAAAAGGGCGTTAAGACGCGGGCAAGGTCAGGAAATGGCGGCCCTGAACACTGATAAACTGGCGCGTCGACAGCTTAGGCCTACAAAAGGTGGTTACATTGTGTTTTGATGTGGATATTTAAAAGTTTCCGAATGTATAAGGCTCAAGTCCCTCAATATCGGTTCCAATGCAGGGACGATGATTTCATTTTGCACTTATTGGAACACTTTAATCGTTGAAGCTCCAATTGGTGTGTAACCTTACACTAAGTCTGGGAAAACTACGAGTGTTTCCGAACAGCATTTGGATTGGGAAACCTGATAAATTCTTTGAGTGTAACGTTACTGATTAAACATGTAATGCTAGCGGGAATACCAAATCATCCCACATACTAAAGAGCCTGCTGCTACAGCGGGATCGATTTACAAAAGTGCGTTCGATTGAATTTTTCTGCAACCTTTCAATTCCGATATGGAGACCATTCTAGAGTGTTTTCAAGTGTATTCGTTCAGCGAACACGACATATATAGTTACCCGAATGTCTCTGTAAAGATGTGATAGTAGTACTTTAGACATCGAGGCTGTCAGGAGTAGATGTTCTGGAATTAGTACCATGACTGGATGTCCCAGGATTATTGAACTGCTGAATGAATCAGTGCTGATGATCAAGACTTGTCGCGAAGAAAATTGTGCCCAAGCCTTACATCACCACATTGGTAACCTCTGTCGCCTACGCAGTGCCCACTCTCACATAGCACAAAGAATTGGCGCGAAACGAAGAGATATATACCAAAACGTGCCTATCTTGTGCTCTCGTGTATAATATCAAAACCGCTGTCCGAAGATTTCTAGATTTGGCTTTTGTGATACAATACCCATTACTATGGCAACTTATAAATAAGCGCGTAAATCACAGATTTAAAGAAAAGTGCGCATCAGCAAAACCGTGATTTCAGTCGTCATGTAATCTAGAAGGGAAGGAAATAGTTATAATTTACATAGAAGACAATTCCTTCAATCATCGAAAACGTTGCTCGTCGGAAAATAGACACGTATTCTTCACACAATGCCTTATACCACAGCGTCCTTGTAGCCGAGGTCAGAGCATGCGCCGCTAGTGAGGCAAACAATGGAAGAAAGCGTACGGTCTGTGAGTGATGAATAAGAAATGATTCCACATCTCCTCTTTGTAAACGTTACATTAACAGAAAATAAAGGAACATTACTTCAGGCGAAAAATAGGAACGTCGTGAAAATCTTAAGCACCACAGCTACCTTGATTTGCAAACAAGCACCCAGCTTAACATGATGTGTTACTAAACGTTTACGAGAGACGAGCACGTGTTTTACTGCTGTGCTTACGCGTGGTTGACTTGGTTACGGCATGAATAGGATGAAGGTCTCTAGCCCCTACTAGGTGAACACGTTTACATATTGTTCACTGCTAATTGTTATACGAAGGATTGTCGGGTTTAGACAGTGTGACCGGACATAGCGTCGCGGGTATAGTTGTGTGTCCCCGCCACCCGTATAGGAGCGGCTCACCCACTGCCTCTATGTCCTGGCGCGTCCCTCTATGGCCTACATCATTGACAGAGCATACCTATAAGAAAAGAAATATAATCAAACTACGTACATTGTATATGTTTCCTTACATGTTAACCCAGGGACAAATGTCAGTGCGAAAATAACACTGTTGTATAGCCCGATTTTATTTCTATTTTCTTACATTGTGGATATGCGTGTATGTTTACGTATGAATGAATTTCGATGTAGGTTAATTGTGATTTGTATATGTCTATTTATATCATTAGTTGTATCATTCCAGATTTTCACGCTCTATTTGAGTACTTTATTCACTAAACATAAACAAAAATAATTAGTTTTAAGTTTATGGATACCGATGTATTTCCCCTGAAGCAATATGTGTAACTCCAATCATGAAATCGTGCGTCTGCCAACGGATGTTTGCCATATCTGTCTTTATCAATTAAAACTGAAATCAGCAAGAAAGACTGTCATCCTATCCAGGAAAAAAATGTATCACATTAAAATTATCTGAACTAGCATCAAACTAGAAAAAAACAATGCGCCGGAGGAGTACACCGAAAATGTTATAAAATCAAAACAAAACAAAAACACGCCAATACCGTCATAGATATTGTACCAATACCGTCATAGGTAGTGTACCCATACCGTCATAGATAGTGTATCAATACCGTCACGGGTAGTGTACCAATACCGTCATAGGAAGTGTACTAATACCGTCATAGGTATTATTATACCTCTATTATATAACACAGTCAGGGATTGGTCGAGAGCCGTCACGTGTCAGGGAGACTACACTTCATGTCTCCCTCGCGTGCATCATGTCCAATTTCTCATGTCTCCCCCATGCGGAGCCCCTCGCGGGATTCTCTAGAGAGTTGTACAGAACTCTCCGAGGTGTTCCGATAAACAACATGGCAGACGACAGACGTTTTCATTTAGCAGACGCCGATGAAATCAACAATATTCTGCAGGCAAAGGACGCGGAAAACACAAAACGGGCCTTAAAATGATTATACACAGTGACACTGGTCCAAAGTTAAACAGAAAGAAGATTAATAGAATTACATGTTTTTTTTAAATTGAACTCTTTATTTCTACATATTGTTATCTAAAAATGTATGACTATATCATATGAATATAGTCTTCATTGATGCTGTATTTCGGTATAATAAACAATTTATTGCCCTGGTTGTAGGGAGACATGACGATTAGTTTACCCGCGGCAAGTCATATTTCCCGCGGGCTTCGCCCTCAGGAAAATATGACATGCCTTGGGTAAACAAATCGTCATGTCTCCCTACAACCAGGGCAATAAATGTATAGTGTACCCATACCGTCATAGGTAATGTAACAATACCGCCATAGGTAGTGTCCCCATTCCGTCACAGGTAGTGTACCAATACCGTCATAGGTAGTGTACCAATACCGTCATAGGAAGTGTACTAATACCGTCATAGGTAGTGTCCCCATACCGTCATAGGTAGTGTACCAATACCGTCATAGGTAGTATACCCATACCGTCATAGGTAGTGTACCAATACCGTCATAGGTAGTGTACCCATACCGTCATAGGTAGTGTACCAATACCGTCATAGGTAGTGTACCCATACCGCCATAGGTAGTGTCCCCATACCGTCACAGGTAGTGTACTAATACCGTCATAGGTAGTGTACCAATACCGTCATAGGAAGTGTACTAATACCGTCATAGGTAGTGTAACAATACCGTCATAGGTAGTGTACCCATACCGTCATAGGTAGTGTAACAATACCGTCATAGGTAGTGTACCAATACCGTCATAGGTAGTGTACCAATACCGCCATAGGTATTGTACCAATACCGTCATAGGTAGTGTACCAATACCGTCATAGGTAGTGTACCCATACCGTCATAGGTAGTGTAACAATACCGTCATAGGTAGTGTACCAACACCGTCATAGGTAGTGTACTAATACCGTCATAGGTAGAGTACCCATACCGTCATAGGTAGTGTAACAACACCATCATAGGTAGTGTACCCATACCGTCATAGGTAGTGTATCCATACCGTCATAGGTAGTGTACCCATACCGTCATAGGTAGTGTACCCATACCGTCATAGGTAGTGTACCCATACCGTCATAGGTAGTGTACCCATACCGTCACAGGTAGTGTACCAATACCGTCATAGGTAGTGTACTAATACTGTCATAGGTAGAGTACCCATACCGTCATAGGTAGTGTAACAACACCATCATAGGTAGTGTACCCATACCGTCATAGGTAGTGTACCCATACCGTCATAGGTAGTGTACCCATACCGTCATAGGTAGTGTACTAATACCGTCATAGGTAGTGTACCAATACCGTCATAGGTAGTGTACCAACACCGTCATAGGTAGTGTAACAACACCGTCATAGGTAGTGTACCCATACCGTCATAGGTAGTGTAACAACACCGTCATAGATAGTGTAACAATACCGTCATAGGTAGTGTACTAATACCGTCATAGGTAGTGTACAATACCGTCATAGGTAGTGTACCAATCCCGTCATAGGTAGTGTAACAATACCGTCAAAAGGTAGTGTACCAATACCGTCATAGTTAGTGTACCAATACCGTCATAGGTAGTGTAACAACACCGTCATAGGTAGTGTAACAACACCGTCACGGGTAGTGTACCAATACCGTCATAGGTAGTGTACCAACACCGTCATAGGTAGTGTACCCATACTGTCATAGGTAGTGTACCAATACCGCCATAGGTAGTATAACAATACCGTCATAGGTAGTGTACCAATACCGTCATAGGTAGTGTACCAATACCGTCATAGATATTGTACCAATACCGTCATAGGTAGTGTACCAATACCGTCATAGGAAATGTACCAAATTCAATACATGATAAAAGTACCAATGACGTCAAAGTGTGTGTACTATTGTAAGGAAGGTACAGTACCAATGTCGTCATAAGAAGCGAAGCGATTTAGGCATAGTAAGTTTACCATTGACCATTCTTGTAGATAATGCCTTTGGTGTCTATGTATAATACAAATATCGCCACAGACAGAAGAATGCCGGAATTGTTCATTATTTCGGCCCTAATCGATGACATTGTTTGGCCGAGAGCGCAGTATTGGTTTTGACAAGGTTCAGATCACAATCGGAGGTCAGCATTGTTCTTGAAATAAATCTAGATTATCATATAGCATTGAGCAGCTCGTTCTGACACGATCTGTCGGGCGCTTGTAATGTTACTCGCTCCCTAATTACTTTCGCCCAAAAGAATGACCGGTAGTCAATAACGCTGACATAGACACACTCACTCACAAATCACCAACGAGTGACAATCCCAAATGTTTTCGACACTGGGGATATATAATCTAACGGAAGGAACTGTCTAATTTATGAACCGGTACCACTCTATTTTACGGAATATACACGGCAATAAACCTACAATAAGGCAACACGTACTGTGCAACATATTTCGTCTATGTCATAAAACAATCTGTGTATTTCCTGTTTCCATGTTAGGTTACACCTTTGAGATTTTTTCAGCCATAAAAGCTTTTATTATTTTCACATGACAGAATTTTATGAACGAATGCAAGCAAATATGCAACATATTACTGAGAACTAATCTAATGAATTTCGGGAACATTTCTAGAGACGAACACAATAAACATCACGGGCAGACATTACAATTATGTAAACAAGATATTGGCTACATATGTTATATGTTTTCCTAAAACGGCTGTGGAGAAAAGAAGTCCATCCTCCAAGTGTTTAATGAAGACAATATCATTTTCGGTTTCCATTGTATGTGCGCTATCACAATCAAAGCAGGAAAGTTTATAAACGGTTATTTCTGTACATTTCTGGAGCTAAAGTTAGCTACGAAATGTCGATCTTTTTATTCCTAGTTAAACAATGATATGTATAAACCTGGAGTAATGATATCCTATCTGTCGCTATAAAAATAATAGGTCGACTTGGTAATGTGACGTCACTCTGAAGACATCACATGGTCACCATTAACGCTGTTCGTTTCTATCCTATTATGCGTCAGTCTGATAGTGTTGCCGTGGATGTTCCTTGTTAAGATAATTCCAAAGCCAATCAGTGGGTCGTTTAATGAACGATGCTGCATCCGTCGTTTTCTCCTTGTTGTCAACCTTTTGATGATAATGGAGCGGAGTTGATGATGTTTTTCACCGTTGGACTATCCACATAACTTGTAGCATAACAAGCCAGGGTAACGAGGTCACATTATTAGTCCTCTGCATAATAGGAACGTATATGAAACGGTTATATAGTGGCTATTCAATAGATTCCCGTTCAATAATATATGTCACATTTCATGAGTATGGCTGATTTTAGTTTTTGGTTTGTTTTTCACCGAGTGCGTTGCACGAGTGTAATTGTATGAAAATAACTCCATACGAGTGAAATGTATTTTATATTTAACGGGAAGCCATTGAATTTTCTTTTCATTACATTTCTGAGATTCCGTGAAGTTTACTTTACGGTATTTGGCATTGGTAGTATATGGTAAGTGATATTGGTTCGCTCGTTTAGCGGTATTTGTACTACATGTGTATATGGTACGATATAGGTTAAGCAATCGACATTGATTCTATACTTCTTTTGAACCTCGTAATCTAGATCGCTTTTATATTTATTGCTTTAAGGTGATAGCGACATCAAGAGATACAAGTAGAATATGTACTGGCATTCGCTTATTGTCCAGACTGTTGAAGTCAAAAGGTAGAAACTGGCGCCAAAATGCTCTTTCAGAATGTATACGGGGCGAAAAGTGTCAGTAGTTATATGTTTAGGTAGCGGACGGCATTACATTCGGAAAAGGCCATGCGGGTTTGGAGATTTAAAATAAATTGAAATGCCTACAACAGTGATACTATTTTACCCAAATGTCATTAATGGCCACTCTAGCACACCATACCCGCAGCTCTGCCATTGAGTATTCGTCACATGGACCTAGATCGGAGCCGTCCGGCCTCACATCCGGGGCTACATACATATGAACCGATCGGCTAGCATCCTGCCTAGTGTCTCTCCGTTTATTGTTTTTAATGAACTGAAATACGTACGAAAATCCTACTGGCTCCTAATTGTACTTGATTTTGTCTCGCTAGGACATGTTATAACATATCTTCACTTTTAGAATAGAGTGATAAAATCCTGCTTCGAAATCCAAATCATTATTAATTAATTTGCTCAAATTATGTTCAATTGGTTTTCCAAAGGACGCATTGATTTTGAGAGAAAGTACGCATGCGTGAATTATAACATGTATAGATATATCGCAGTGTGTACGTGATATTTGTGCGTGTATGTATGTATGTATGCAATCATACCTCACACTTCAATCATAGACATACAATACAATTACAGACATACAATACAACAGCGTGATTGTAGTGACTGTATACTGTGTGTAATTGCAGTTTATGTCTTCGATTGTGGTGTATGTCTGTGACTGTAGTGTGTAAAGTAATGAATGTAAATAATGATTAACACTTAATTAATCTGTGAAATTACCTGAAAATGCTATTTTAGTATTTCGTTATATGGTTATATTTCCACTTTAAAATCTGTACAGTATGCCACCTAGGTTCTCACGCGGTAATAACTCTGGTAGACAGAACTTGATACCGTACGCTATCATATAAAGAAAGTTTGATTCCCTATGTGTCTGTGAAATTGGTTTTACTGTTGTGGGGATGACCTGAGGTGTTGATGTATAAAACATAGTCATACCTGTGTTTACCTGGGCTCGCCTACTCAGCATGTAATCGCCTTCGAGCCCGTGGCACCACTCAAACAGCCATTCATTTCATCATTATTAACATAATTGTTTCCGAATATCGAAAAAATTAAATGGAAAGCTCTGAAATTTGAAAACTTGTTTGATTTCAATGAACTTCAATCGTTACTTTTATATCAAAATTTAAAACGTCTCAATATTTTGTATTAACTTTCTGATTTCTTCGTCTCAATATATCAGAAAAGCATTGTCATCGAAACCTTGTGATTTCCCCGTCTTGGAAGGAGGACTACCTATCCGTAAATTAAAAAAGGAAGTATTTTGGAATTATCGCACGAGCAATTAGCCGAATAAATTATACAAAAATTAATACGAACTCATTGCATTTCAATTGCATGACAATATGAAATTTTGAAGGTTCTTGAATCACAGTTCTCTCAAATAATCGATTGAGACCAAATGCAAGTGTTGAGTATAAAATTACCCCTCAAACATGTGTTGTTTTAATGATAAAAACTTAACTAACAATTCGGTAGTTATGTTGCTGAAATTCATCTGAAACGGTGTAAATTGGCCATAAAGTAAAAAGTCCGTCGCTCAAGTAGTGTTAAAGTGAAAACCATGGTTTTACGGAACTGATGAATTTTGTTGTTTTGCTTGTTGGCGATATTATGTCAATGAAACATTGTTTTTTGTTTCTGTTTTGCAATGTTACATAACCCTATTCCTACATTATGCGACATTGTGTCGACACATTCCGTTGACCCGTGTAAACAGTCACACGACATTTCGTCATTCCACTTTTTTCTTAATTATGTTCGAATCTAAAAGTGGTACTGTATTGTGTTTCCTTTTATATAAACCATTATGTTAGACTGTTTTCATACGATTTTACATGCTCAAAATGTTTGCTTCTTGCACGTATTCATATGCACTCCGTATCATTTCATGGTCAAATAAATGTATAATTTTTTTATCAAAAAGGAATAAATAATTGCACTTCTGTTATAGATGGTTTTGTTTCTTTTTTATTAAAATGTAATGCAATGTTATGAGCTCAACCGTCAAAGTTATTGTGTCATTCTGAAAGACCCGCTTCACCTAGTGTTGGATTCGACCTCCATAATACTTAACAAGACGCTCGTGGGCCTTAGCGGTCACCTGTGTTTTGAAATCAGGCAATATTCATATATTGACACAATACTTGCCTGGAATATTTAAACATGTTTGACCCCTGTGATCTTAAAGAAGGATATGGTCATTCAATTGAACAAACTTGGTAGCCATTCATCCCAGCATGCTATAGGCCCAATATCCGTACTCTGGCCCTTATAGTTACAGATGAGACGTCTCTTTATTTTTAACACATTTGACCCATATGATTTTGAAAGTAGGTCAAGGTCATTCCTTTAAACAACTTTAGTAGCCCTTTCCTAGCATACTACTGACCTAATATCATAACTCTTGGCATTTTGGTTATCTAGAAGTAGTCGCTTGAAGTTTTTAACACTTTCACCCCTGTGACCTTGAAAGTAGATCAAGGTTATTAATTTGAACAACTTAAGTATCCATTTCCTAGCATGATAATGGCCTAATATTATAACTCTGGGCCTTATATATGGAGAAGAAGTCGATAATGCAAATTGTTTACAAAGGACAACGTACGTCACTTGAGACTTCAACTTAGGTGACCTAGAAATAGTCCTACAACTTTAGATGATACAAAGTAAGTATTGTTTTGCCTATGATTATTGGCGAATTATCATCGAAGAAAACGGGAGCAAAAATTGTCTGTTGCAGCAATTTTTTCACGATCATTAATTTTCAAACTTACAAAATGATGAAATGAATTACAATGAAATACTTAAAAAAGCTCGGGAAAGTTATGCTACTGGTCATTGGTCAAATATACCTACAACGGATCAGGGAGCGCTAAACATTGAGCGTGATGTTAGTCGACGTGCCAGACGTAAATTGACTCCCCGGACACTGCCGACAGACTGCAGTGTCGGGATGATGTGACACGGGACGGGGACACCTGTCAGGGCTGCATTGACATAATCACACGAGGACTACTTATCGTGTGTCTTCAGCGATACATCATCGTCAAAAGGTGTACAAGATATGTGTGGTCAGCGTTTTACCACTGACACAATATATACCAGATGTGTGTGGTCAGCGGTTTACCACTGACATAATATCTACCGGACCTGTGGTCAGCGTTTTACCACTGACACAATATCTACCAAATGTGTGAGGTCAGCGGTTTGCCAATTACGTAATATATACCGGATGTGTGAGGTCAACGTCTTACCACTAACACAATATATACCAGATGTGTGAGGTCAGCGCTTTACCGCTGACACAATATCTTCCAGATGTGTATGGTCAACGTTTTACCACTGACATGATATCTACCAGGTGTGCGAGGTCAGCGTTTTACCACTGACAAAATATCTTCCAGATGTGTGTGGTCAGCGTTTTTCCACTGACCCAATATCTACCAAATGTGTGAGGTCAGCGGTTTGCCAATAACGTAATATATACCGGATGTGTGAGGTCAACGTCTTATCACTAACACAATATATACCAGATGTGTGAGGTCAGCGCTTTACCGCTGACACAATATCTACCAGATGTGTATGGTCAGCGTTTTACCACTGACATGATATCTACCAGGTGTGCGAGGTCAGCGTTTTACCACTGACAAAATATCTTCCAGATGTGTGTGGTCAGCGTTTTACCACTGACAAAATATCTTCCAGATGTGTGTGGTCAGTGTTTTACCATTGACACAAAATCTACTAGATATGTAGTCAGCGTTTTACCACTACCACAATTTCTACGATATATTTGTAACCAGCGTTTTAGCACTGACATGATATTTGACGGAAGGTTTTCTTGACATGTGGTAGACGCTCTATCACCAAAACTAGGACTCCCGGAAGTTTGTTGCCAGAGCTTTACCTGACCGAAGGACTCCCAGACGTTTGTTGACAGATCTTTACCTGACCGAAGGACTACCAGACGTTTGTTGCCAGATCTTTACCTGACCGAAGGACTACCAGACGCTTGTTGACATATCTTTACCTGACCGAAGGCCTACCAGACGTTTGTTGCCAGATCTTTACCTGACCGAAGGACTACCAGACGTTTGTTGACATATCTTTACCTGACCGAAGGACTACCAGACGTTTGTTGACATATCTTTACCTGACCGAAGGACTACCAGACGTTTGTTGACATATCTTTACCTGACCGAAGGACTACCAGACGTTTGTTGACATATCTTTACCTGACCGAAGGACTACCAGACGTTTGTTGACAGAGCTTTACCAGACCGAAGAACTACCAGACGCTCACTGGAGGAGTTAATAACCAAATTAGACAGCACGCCTTGGTCACAGCTGGAACCCTTGCCAGTAGAGGTCAACCATGGTACATGGTTTTAAACTATTTTGAAATTTCACCTCTTCAAAATATTTTATTTCACTGGAAGAAGCCTTCTGTTTTTCACTTGAGCTGGAGTTTCAATACACTCAAACATTAAGGACAACTCTATCAATGGAGTAGGAAGAAGAAGAAGTGACGTTATCTTATAGGTCGATATGTTTGTCAAAAACACAATGTCAGCCTCAAATCGGTGGCAAAATGCATTCGACTGAATCCGGTTACCTCTCGCGAATCTAGTAACCTGCATCTTAAATTACCTGAATGGTATTTCCGTTCTTGGTGAGTGATTTCCTTTTTGTGCCAATCAATTTCAACAACTAATTACCGCACGGATTCAGCCTTGGAATCCTGGCACGTTTTTGTTTTGAAGTGTTATATATTAGTATAATGAAATTTTGCACTAAATATTTTTTGATAATTAGTTTCAAATAATTTTAAAAAATATTAATAATAATAAACAGTTATTGAATATTGATTAGGATTATGCAAGGATTTGTCATCCCTTTGAGGGAAATATTTAATGAATACCCCCTTTTCTCGAGTTAATACATACATCCCGGTATTAATCTTATTAGAAGTCGATAATTGTATGATATCCCCTTTAGGGATGTGAAAGAGGATATAGTGCTGTCGTTAGGAGGTATACTACATTGGCCATTTTTGTATTGGAATTTAAAGACTCACTTTAAGACAATCATCATTAATTTCATAACAAATCAGTCCGTGCAGAAGAATTTCTAAATTTTGACGTCCAAGTCTTCCTTTATTTGTTCGTTGACTTATTTTTCTGAAGAAGGATGTTGCACAAAATAACTTGGTATTTTAAGTCCAGTATGACATCATGAGATGATGTATAGAATCAGAAATGTGTGATTCCGGCATTTATATAAGGAAATAATCCAAGGGAAAACGTCATTGCATGATTGTATTTAAATAAAAAAACACACTGGTTCTGAATCCAGGGAACCAAAAAACGCGACTGTACTGAGGTGTCACGGGGGACTCTTATAGAACGACTTCCGGTAATTCACTGATTACACGGATGTGTCGCCAGGACTCTTATAGATCGACTTCCGGTAACAAACTGATTACATAACGAATACGGAAGGGGACAGAACAACTTTAGTTAGCTCTGGATTAGAGTTGGCGATGTCGATTCTAGATTAGGAATTACGCCAACTCATCAGCGCTGCAACTGAGTCAAACATCAAAGCCAATACAACAGCACATACGACTTTCCTAACAGGCGTTTCTTACACAAATCTTCCTAACAGGCGTTTATTACACAAATCTTCCTAACAGGCGTTTATTACACAAATCTTCCTAACAGGCGTTTCTTACACAAATCTTCCTAACAGGCGTTTCTTGCACAAATCTTCCTAACAGGCATGTGTTACAAATCTTCCTAACAGGCGTTTATTATGCAAATCTTCTTAACAGGCGTGTATTACACAAATCTTCCTAACAGGCGTTTCTTACACAAATCTTCCTAACAGGCGTTTCTTACACAAATCTTCCTAACAGGAGTTTCTTACACAAAACTTCCTAACAGGCGTTTCTTACACAAATCTTCCTAACAGGCGTTTCTTACACAAATCTTCCTAACAGGCGTTTCTTACACAAATCTTCCTAACAGGCGTGTATTACACAAATCTTCCTAACAGGCGTGTATTACACAAATCTTCCTAACAGGCGTTTATTACACAAATCTTCCTAACAGGCGTTTCTTACACAAATCTTCCTAACAGGCGTTTCTTGCACAAATCTTCCTAACAGGCATGTGTTACAAATCTTCCTAACAGGCGTTTATTATGCAAATCTTCTTAACAGGCGTGTATTACACAAATCTTCCTAACAGGCGTTTCTTACACAAATCTTCCTAACAGGCGTTTCTTACACAAATCTTCCTAACAGGAGTTTCTTACACAAAACTTCCTAACAGGCGTTTCTTACACAAATCTTCCTAACAGGCGTTTCTTACACAAATCTTCCTAACAGGCGTTTATTACACAAATCTTCCTAACAGGCGTTTCTTACACAAATCTTCCTAACAGGCGTTTCTTACACAAATCTTCCTAACAGGCATGTGTTACAAATCTTCCTAACAGGCGTTTATTATGCAAATCTTCCTAACAGGCGTGTATTACACAAATCTTCCTAACAGGCGTTTATTACACAAAACTTCCTAACAGGCGTTTCTTACACAAATCTTCCTAACAGGCGTGTATTACACAAATCTTCCTAACAGGCGTTTCTTACACAAATCTTCCTAACAGGCGTTTCTTACACAAATCTTCCTAACAGGCGTGTATTACACAAATCTTCCTAACAGGCGTTTCTTACACAAATCTTCCTAACAGGCGTTTCTTACACAAATCTTCCTAACAGGCGTGTATTACACAAATCTTCCTAACAGGCGTTTCTTACACAAATCTTCCTAACAGGCGTTTATTACACAAATCTTCCTTACAGGCGTTTCTTACACAAATCTTCCTAACAGGCGTTTATTACACAAATCCCACATAACGAATGAAGTGAAATATGTATCAAATTATTCATGGAGATAAGGAAAATCAATTAACTTATGTATCTTTACATCCAGTTATTCTTTCCAAATGAACAAATATTTTTGAAACTGCTTTTTCGACACTCGTGAAGTAACCAACGCATTATGAACCCCTTCAGAAAAATAGAATAAAATACAAGGTTCCAAAAGCTTCTCCGACAGGGCGTTCACACCAAGGTAACGGGATGGAAGTCGATCTATATTGATTTTACCGAAAACTGTACCAGTATTCACCCATAGCTGACGTAGACTAGACGCTGCCCGTCTACACTAAGCCGGATAAAGTCAATTGCTATGAGCCCATGGCGCCGTATCCACCCTGAACAGGCCATCACACAAGCTCCCGTCTCAACGCTGTAATTACTGATACAGCACCGACACGACTGACGTTCATTGTGTACGTCACGAAAAATTATCAGTCTATAACACATGAAAAATACTTTTTCAGTTCCCTGTTTGTCGTTAATATATTTCTCTTATACCAACATTTTACCCCAGGCCCTTTCCTTCTGTTTTTTCTTTGTTCAAAGTGCTTCATTGTTGTTTGATTTGTTGTGTTTTACGTCCTATTAACAGCCAGGTTTTGGAGGTAGAGGAAAGCTGGAGAAAAACCACCGACCTAGGATCAGTACCTGGCAACTGCTCCAGGTGGGTTTCGAACTCGCAACCCTGAAGTTGAGGGCTGGTGGTAGAATGTCGGGACACCTTAACCACTCGGCAATCGTGGCTTCATTGTTGTAACTGTTGATAACATATCAGGTAATGAATTACTTTTTTTATTTTACATAATGTACAATATCGTTTTCTATGTATTTTGGAATTTGTATCAAATATAATTGGAACTAGCCTATTTCTCTCGAAAATACTCAAATTAAACTTAATTATTGAACCAATTGCATTTTGATACATACCTTACAAAGGCTACAGAACGAGTTTTCTCGGATGTTTACTGACAAACTAGGCTGTCACAATGTCCAGAAGTCGACATCTAGAAGTTTACATAAAAACTGGTGACCCTTAACAGAACCATCCCCATACTATCTGACCCTGTATAAATCCGCACACAGACATGGAAACATATTAAAAGTATACATTTTTCAAAATTTAAGTATCTGTACATTTCATTTATGAAAATATATGTCACCAGTTCCTCGTTTAACTTCCTCAGTGGCCCAGTAACTAGCCGAATCTAAGTTCATATAGGAACTACAAACGTATGAAACACTTGTCGATTGGATGGTTTAGTTGTGCGAGTCCTTTAAATATATACTGACTATAGCTTGCTAACACACTCGCGATTGATTCAAAAATACCCTTTATTTTATATAACGAATTTCGCTTACCATTTCTTTTCATATCTGACAATTAGGTAGAAGAAATAATTGACATTTGGCATTTTTGTATGAACATTTTGGTGGACATATTTTTGCATTTTTTTTTTTACATAATCCTCTTCAGTATGCATACACTTTTGCCAGCAATATTGAAGGGCCTCAATGCTCATTTGAAAGAAGTCTTTTTCTTGATTATTCAGAAAGTCCGTCACTGCATGTACAACGTCATTATCTGACCGAAAGTTGGTACCGGAAATGGCCTTTCTCAATTTTGGAAATAGATGAAAGTCTGATGGAGTGAGATCAGGCGAATAAGGCCTACGCTCAATCAATTCAAAGCCACACTCGTCAATGGCAGCCATGGCAATAACAGACTTATGAACAAAGGAAAGACCCACACAGAGACTCTCGTAAAAGCACAAGAGTATAAGACCAGGAGGTGTTCCGGAAGAGTAAGCGTTTTCTGCTTCATCGACGACACCCGAAATGCAAATACCGGCCACATCCAAGCAAGCACCAACCCTAAAACGGGAACCGAGCCATCACCGCAATTAAAACAAGCAAGCACACCAACAAACAAACCCAAAAAACGTCCATCTTCATATCACACAAAGAAACAGAATGTTTCTTGATGATATCAAGACGGCGACCATCAACCTACATCTCTCGAATCCCTGTTCCACGAAAATCTCGATATTCAGAGCAAGTCCTAGAATAACGAATCAACCGCGACACACAAACACCACAGGATGGAGAAGCAGGGATGTTACTAACAAAGAAGGGAAAGTTAACGATCGGAAAATCGAAATCGCCACGCCAACCACACAGCCCAGCAGCAAGCCGCCACTTTTACGTTTTCCGAGGCTGGTTAATAAAGTATATAATTGGTCGATTAGATATGGTAGGTCATTAGACACTAAGGTAACAAAGTATGTAAATGAACTCACAGTGGAAATAATGCACGTAATTCTTTTAATTGTATAAGAGACATTTTAATTGACCGTGATACATCGCAGTGGTACAAAGACCCGTGGAGCGAAAGGAGAGGTGACAATTGTAATAAATTACGAACTTATAGATTATACAAGTCTCAGCTTTTTACAGAAAAGTATGTCTCGAATGTATCTATACCGAGACCCCATCGCAGAATCCTAAGTTCCTTTAGATGTGGTAACCTGCCATTGGCAGTAGAAACCGGGCGATACTGTACTCCTAAAGTCCCACTTGACCAAAGGATATGTAAATATTGTAAGTCAAATATGTTAGAAGATGAAATGCATTTTTTAATTGAATGTGAATTTTATTCAGACATAAGATATGAATTGTTTTTACATATGAGCAATTTATGTGAAGATTTCTATAATAAAATAACTTGGAAAAATTAGTGCGAGTTATGAATTTTGCTGACAACAAATAATTATCATCAATTCTATATAAAATGTTCAGTAGAAGAAAACATGCAAATCTGTGAAGACTATGTACATTTTACTTAAAAGTGAATTACTATCAATTTTATCAAACAACAGGGGTAGACATTTTTATATTGAATATGTGTTAGTGTCTCATAAGCCGGTATGGCTGGGCATTTTAAATTGTTTGTACAAAATGTAATAACTTGTTAAAATGTGTGACACTGTAATAAAATATTTTATTGATTGATTGATTGATTGATTTAATATGTTATTTTAACTGCCTAAGAAGTATGCATAATATTTGTCATTGGTTGTTTTTCCTTTAAGCAGTTTATCTACCATCATAATGCCGTCACGGCATCCAAGAAAACTGAGGCCATAACCTTCCCGGCTGATGGAACAGTCTTTACATCCTTGGCGGTGAACCAGGGTGTTTCCATTGTTTAGAATGTTGTTTGGCCTCTGGGCAGAAATGATGGACCAACGTGTAATCCATAGTCACTGACCACTGCAGAAAGCTAGTAGGATATGTCTATAAAAGGTTCAGAGTAGCACCGCGAGTAAGTCTACCTGATGTGCTTCTGTTCAAATGTAAAACTATATTGGACCAAACGGGATGATAATTTTCCAATTGTAAGAACTGCCGTAAGAATGGAATGTTCTCTTTTCTAGGAAATCCCAATTTTGCAATATAGACCGGCTGCAGCGATATCAATTCCGATATAGTATGATTTAACAATGTGATTGTTCATTGTAAGACTGTGTAGCAGTACTACATGTAAAAGAGCGGACAGCATCGACAGAGAGATGGGAATTGGAAGTGTGCCTCCTTCAGCAAAGTGCAAGGAAATAAACTGAGAACATTTCATAGGATGCACTTGTTGGTGAGATTATCAATAAAGTTGGCTTGATCGTTTCGTTTTCAACAATGCGCTAATAAGGCAATCTTATGGAGGGATAGAAACGACGATGCTTACCGCATTACACAATTATATTAATATATTGAACAGTGACTAAGATTGGTTGGGGGGTGGGGGTCTAGCAAGATTAATGTCTCCGGCATGTCAATAACAGAACCTGTTATTGAGGTATAAGGTGTAGACAGTCTGGAGCTGTACCTGCTCAGTGTTGCCCGAGAGATCTGTAATCGTGTAATGATATGGTTTTACTGACATCTGTTATGTCTGCGTGTGATATAAATATCGGAAACCTTTGTGGAGACATCATGTAGTAGCCTTTTTGATAGGGAATATCGCACGGCTTATCTCATTTTAGTTGTTTTTAGAAAGCTTATAATAGAATTCAGCAATTGGTCATACCATAGGTGGATCCATCACTGCCTCTGATACCTTGTTTCAACCGCTAGTATTAGTTCAATACCAGATGAGTGTAAAGTATTATCTAACCGGATACAATGGTTAGCATGTTGTATGTGACAGGGTTAATTGTTAGTTTGTTGTCAGTATTTTGTGACTGATATGAATTATGAAGCTGTTGTTAGTATAATGTGGTAGGATGGAATTGCTAGCTGTCACCAGTGGTTCCCCTATCTCTAAATTTTTAAGGAGGTAAATCCACAAAATAAATAAACCTTGTGATAATCTTAGTTCCCTTGCTCATTAATACCACAGAGGCGTTAAGAAATGATCCCATATCTGATATCAGCTCACTAATCAACGAAAAATGAAATGAAATGAAAATATCATTGACGTGTTAACAAACTTTTTATATCGGAACTTATCAGAAACACATCAGCATAGTACATGTCTCCATGACAACCATGGCGGTTTCCTTGCGGCCGTTTAAGGAATTTTACCCGGCATCTTAATGCGCCAACCTAGTGCCACGGTATACTGGTCTGTACAGCTGGATGATTCACAGCCACCACGACAAATCTCGCGCGCGCCAAAATCCCTATTTCTCTCTCTCAGGAGTATCCTCATTTCACTAGCGCGGACGTCACATGGCGTTTACTGTTCAATATATTAAGTGATGGCTCAGCCACATTGGTCAATAAGAAAAGTTAGAGATTTCGTTCAGTAAAATGCCCGCCTTAGTTTAGACCGTGTGGTAATAGTAGAGGTAATGAATCTGACCAGATTTCCATGGAGGGTAAAGTCGGTGAAGCTGAAGGCGCTTACTCTTCTGGAACATCTGATCTTATTCTCTAGTACGTTTGATAAATTAAAACATAATTAACGTATACTGATGTATACTGTTTAGTTTTGACATGCTAACATTTTTATATAATTGCTGCGCTGATAACCAACCTGACATACTCATTAATCAGCGCCGAGGTCCCAAATGTCATGGCAGATTCTGTTAAGGTTTCCCATCGTCGGACTGACCAGGGTATCCGACATGACAAGGAGAGACACTACTAGCATATCATAGCGTGTATGTGGAGTGTATGGTGCTACCCACTAGGGATTTTGCGTGTCCAAGTGGGGACAACAGTGTCCGACCAACTGAAAACTATCGAAAATTACACTGCATGACAATAAACGGTTAATTATATACACAAAATGTATCAAACTAGCGGGAAACATTTCCCTGTCGATTTACTCTGCTCCTGGCGACATATAAGGAAAGATTATGATTGCGTGTTTTCTGGAAAGGGGTCATTTTAATATGAAAACAGAGGTAGCAACGTTGTTGTATGTATATTGATATACGAGACTGGTACCTGTAGTCCATGTTAGCAGCCAGAAGTAGAGGGGAGAAAAGGGCAGAAAATAAATGTAAAAACAAAATAATTGATTCCTGATCCAATCATTTTCATGCATAAAATTCGGAATATAAAAATATTAATTGGATTCTGTAGAGCTTATATAAATGATGGCTGGATCGACTACGTTTCAGTAGATTATTTTGGTTTATAAAGCAAATGGCGACGTAGATCAGCTTACTGGCAGACAGCTTCCAATGAATAATCTATGAGCATGTTTATACAGTTCACACCTACTGGTGCCATTTACACGAGAGAAAACTGGACACTATAACGTGGTGTATTTGTTAGGCAGACACATACCATCCTATTTCAGCTGTTAACAGAACTAAAACGCTCTCCATTTCTTAAGTACGTACCGCATTACGGGAGAATCCCGTATACTGCACTTCACAACATTCGAAGTGTTGTATGACATATTTGAATTACTATAATCACCGATACACATTTGCTACCGATGAAACATCATACATCAAAGTCACACAATCCGTTACGTATGTATAGCACATTAACATTTGTCACAATTACCGTACTATGTACACAGCTCTTTATAGTTCGAGTGGCGCCATAAAGTACAAAACCGAATCTTCAATATTCTGTGAGTGGGATTCATATTGAAAACAAAATGGAGAAGAGAAAAAAAAATAAGAAAACTCTTTATCAATTAAGATAAATGAGATTAATCAATTCATTACTCTTCGGTATACCATACATCTGTGTTACATTTAATAGTTTAAAGCTCTCTACAGTTTTTGCATTAATAAGCATACTCACTAGTGGTCAAGTAAATATAAATTATTGCTAAGATTGACCAAAACAAATTATCAAGTGATGGGCCAAAGCTGAGTACAAAACAAAAGTAAATATATATTATTTATTTTGTTTTTTTTTATATTTGCAACTTTTCACCAATTCCTATCCACTAAAGTAAGATGACATCAACGGTCATTGGCTCGTGGGAAGACTTTATTTGTATACAGCCGCACCCAGACCTTCAGATAGGTGTTGTCGGGCTATAATTACCTTTGCCACAGTGATCATAAATGTGTTTACGAAGGGTGTGAGAGACAATCCAGGTTTACATGTTATACTTATGCCTTTTCCTTCATATCTGTCTATGCTATATCACATTTGCTAATTTAAGTATGGTTTATACTCTGGTCTTATTCTCTTGTACTTTTTACTTCACGTAAATTTTTTTCCTTTGTTCATATTTTGCCCCTAGTTTAATCGATTTTGAATTCGGATTATGGTTTTGTTAACGCGTCGGTATTCTCTACTTTTTATATGAGCTGATAACAATACGTATTGATACAATACCAACAGACAGCAACTCCAAAGGCAATGTTTGGTTTAGTTTGGTGTGGTATGTTTTGAACAAGTAGAACTATTAACAACAAGAAGTTTGCTGACCAGGTCGATCGTATATATATACCCTACTGAACCTGAGATTAAAAACACAACAGACTATTCTACATCAGATTCTTACCTTGATCTTTACTTAAACTATGACCAACACGGGCAACTTACTACTATGCTATATGATAAACATGACGATTTTGATTTTCCGATCGTGAACTTTCCCTTTCTTGCTTCTCCATCTTATGGTGTTTACATATTACAGTTGATTCATTATTCTAGGGCTTGCTCTGAATATCGAGATTTTCGTCATAGATGTCAACTGCTGACGAACAAACTTACGGCATAAGGATTCTAGAGATGCAGGTTGATTAGGACTATGGGAAAGTTTTATGGTCGCCATCTTGATCTCGTCGGAGAAAACGAGAATGAAACAATATTTTGAAGTTGGGTAAAATTCATTTTGTTTTCCTTGACTTGAAAGCTCAAAAAAATAAGGTTGGTACTATATGTGCATGAAAGAAGTGGGTTATCTGAATTAAACAAAAGCAGCAATGCCTTAGATAGTTTAAGTAGATAAGTACTTCTTCAAGCCTAAACTGTCGATAAAGAATGGATCATTAATTTGGGTAAAACTCTCGGCAGAACCCTGGGGTTTATCCTGATTTATAATCCTACAGGGACGAATGATATATTCACCTCTTTTTCACATGACAGAGTCATATAATCTTGCTTATTTCTCATCGTAAGCGATAAAATGCTGCTGATTCTGTTAGGAGCGGTCAATTCCAGAATAGCGAATGCTATTGACCTTCGAACACTGGTCCCTAGAGACAAAACTGGCAGATAGGTATATAATTAGGACACGCTAATCACAAGTTCCCTGATTTTATAGTCGAAAAGATCAGCTGATATACACAGTCCGACCCTGAAACAGGAAGGGTAATGGGAAATCTACTTGATTCAGGTCAAGGTCTTTTTAAGTTTATTGTTGCTTGTGCCTTTGTTTATTGCTGTTTCACATAGTTGATAATGTAAATAAAAACGATTCATACTTTTCCCAATCTCTTAGTCTTAGGGCGCTTTCGGATTAATAAAGGAATGCGTTGTAGATTGGTTTACTTTATGTCATACTATTGTATACCTTAAATCACCATATTAACATACACTAGTGCTCAAATATTTAACAGAAATAAAATCAGATGGCTTTACCATACAACTTCCTGTCACTACTGTATGATTTACCAGCAGACAGAATAAACGTACCGAGCGTGAACTGTAACATTAATGAAATGGATGTAACATTAATGAAATGGATGTAACATTATTATATAGAAGTGACAACCTCCTCCCGCATCCACCTGAAACGTGAGTTAACAGGAGTATTGCGACATCCCGGAACACGCATGTCTTCCCAGGGGAACTTAAGTAACATAAAAGAAACAAAGGAAATTGTTATTGTCACGTTTTACCAATGAAATATCAGGAAATATCCACTTGATAACATTAATGTGTTGATATATCACCACTAGAGATTATATAAATTAAGGCCATATATCATTTCAAACTATTTGTGTACTATACTTCATTTCCAAACGATCAAATTATATGGTATAGGTAAATTCTATTTTTGTTTATTTTTTTATTTGAAAATGAAATCATAGTCTTTCAAGCTAAATTTCATCTTAAAAAGTCAATTGTTTCCCGTTAAATATCAAATATATTTCACTCATACAGCAGACTCTTTTTAAATATTTTCACTCGTGCTACGATCTCGTAAAACAATTTAAAAAAAAGAAGATATACCATACTCGTGAAATAGATTTGATACTGAACGGGTAACCATTGAAAAGCCTCTTTATACACAGCATCTGGGGGCTAGATAAATATAGATATTAACAAGCTGTTAAGGGTAAAAAACGATCGCAATAATAATTGACTATATAGCTCGGAGCGATAAAATCTATGTAACCTTATGTAGCAACGTCAAGACAATAACACAGACATCATCATTTAATAGAAAGACCAAAATAGCCCTCACCATTGCAAATACGTGATACCTATCTAAAATCACAAACACACCTTGGTACAATAGTTCTCGATTATAACGTCACAAGATCAATTAAAACCCATTAACACTCACCTTAAACTAAAAATAGCTACCAACTATTCATTCTTCTAGAACAATAGCTACGTTGAATCATTCAAGACATTCAAATTTTAACTTTAACGTGAAACAAGCACTGCCGAAAAGAACAAAATATAACTGTAACAAATTAAGGCATTGCTGACTTAACATCCTCACAATTTATGTAATAGAAAATTATATAAAGAAAATTCAATTAGCACAACCATAATATAGCGAAGAACTTAAGTGCGGACAGCGCTAAGACGTATAAGTTTACAATATAATAATTAATATTTTTGTTCATATCAAATGGTCATTTTTGTTTTCATACCTTTATGAACATTTCTATTTTATGATGCCACGCCACCTCGTCCTGTTTTATTTTGTGTAGCCGGCTTACATATTTACCAGAGGAAGGCTTCTATCAATAAACAATCAACACACACGATTTTAACAAATCAAAATATAACGAGGACGTACAAATCAATCATGTTTTCATGATTTTATCATCTTTTCTCCTTTTTCAATTAATTATAAGCATTGATGACAAGTAAATGTGTATGAAAAAGTAATTGATTGCAAACATTGTAAGGCGGATCCTTCCAGTTTGCAAACAACTTGTTTCCATATCCTTTTGAATTTAAAAAAAAAACCAATGGCAATGGTTAAATATTTGTTTGTTCCACGAGCATGACATTACAACTGTATTCAAATCTTTATGAATCAACATGTACCAAAACACAACAATGACAACTGCCAGGATATAATCACCGGGCTACCAAACAGTAAGTGTCATTTTCAGAAAAAATCGACATTGACATAGACATAAGGCAAAATAGAAATGGAAAAATTATACTTATACTGTCAATGAAAGGATGCATTGAATAATTCAACGAACTTATGGAATGGTTGGAGCTGGTAAAAAGTCAGCCGTATTAACCAAAATGACATGTACGTTATGTTGCTTTTTTGTGAACTGAATATGCCTCAATATATTAGCCTTTGTTTATACTCTGATCGCAATGACAAGGTCATAGTGACTTGATTGCAGTGTACTGCACACCGTCTGTGAGTGGTGGCAGACTACTTGCTTCTTTAATGGTTCAAAATTTGCGGCACGGAGAAGAACTAGAGAAACCAAAACCAAAAAACAGAATTGATCGAACACCCCCCCCCCCCCCCCCCCCACTTCGAAGAGTGACCATACGATGACGATTAACAGAGGACACGTGAAACGTGCATAGCCGATTGTTTTAGTATCGTTGTTGTAACAGAACGTCGATAAAGTCTTCAATATATCAAGAATAATAAGTGGAGAACTACAGCAAAGTTGGAAACTCTAAACTATTACATATATAGAGGGAGAGAGAGTACAGTCAATAACTGACAACTCAGTGTGAGATTTGTAAATAAATTTTTAAAAAACGAGGAAAGAAAATCAAAGATCATATAGTATTCGACACAGACGAGTGAGAAGCGAAGATTTAGGCAACATACGAAGATCAGAAATTCAACATATCCATATCAATATGGTACATGTAACATCATAAGGGATACGATCTTGACAAAAATAGGCGACTTCTTGATGAAAATCACAGAAGTAATATAAATTCATTAAAGGACCAAATTAGAACAAAGAAATAAGCAAACCCCTCGGACAAAGAGAGGAACTAAAACTGGAAACGCTTGTATGACCGTGCAATAAATTCATTAAAAATGGTTCGAAGCCAGACAAGATCGACAGTGGAGTCGTTCCCAATGGTGTACAACGACAAACTACACTATCTCAAGTTTTACGCCTCTGGGCCTCACAGATTCATTTGGTAAGTAAAGCGGGTCTTAGGTTCGCAATATATATGTATGTGTTACATAAACTGTTAATAAATCAGAACAATTTGTATACTAATCCATAAACAGTACTGAAAACCAGCTCAGGTTTTAGACATTACATTTTTCTCTGTATCTTAACGTAACGACAAGACTGCCTATAAATCGTACAACGCCCAACATCCCCTTTCAAAGCCGCATTTGGAGTGTGGTTTTTTTTTAAAGTTTACTTCTTTTTTTAATGTTTATGATCAGATCATTATCAAAAATGACGTAACACACACACATGCTACATCTTTTCTTTACCTAAATCAATACCTGAGTGGGGAAAACATGATCAAAATGGATTATTATCAAAGTATAGTGTTCTAGTGATTGTGTAAAACATTAATTGCTAAACATAACTAAAAGTATTATATGTTAATGATATAAATAGCATTTGATAAAACAAATCGACACTCCAGCCCTATTTAATGACATTTTTGTCTGGGCTCAATCAAATCTTTATCTCATCAGCTTGTTTACTATTATTTCGTATGTAAAAAAGAGGTTGAAATAAAGAGTTTGGTCAGTAGATAATATTATATACTTATAACTGGGCAGCAAGTAAGGTGACGAGATTACACTGAACAGTAATTCGATTCCACGTCAGCGTTATTAATGTCAAAACTGTGACGGCCATGTTAAATGCTAGATTAACATGGCCGTCACAGTTCTGACATTAATAACGCTGACGTGGAATCGAATTACAGTGACACGAGTGTAAGATTATCTTTGTAAGTTTAGCAATTATATCTATTAACGTTTTAAAACTTTCCGAAAAATGTCCAGAAGTTAATCTTTGCTAATATATACATGTAAAACCTATTTTAGTGTTCTGAGCAATGTGTCTTGAACGGCTCCATTCACTCTCTAGTTAAATGCTTCCAACTAATTCCATTCCTAATCTTAATTGTTTTAATTACCGAGGCGATACATACATCCAAATGTAAAATATATGTTCGTTAAAGCGTCGAAAATAAACAAAGCAGCATTGATTAACTCCATACTTAGGGTTACATCAAAGATCTTAATAGAATACAAATATTTGTTAGTTTCCGCTTAGCTTCTGAAAAAAGATTACACATTTTTTCAACCTTAAACAACGGTGTTTACAAATATGATAAGGAAAACAATACCCCTAAAACACGCGCATACAGACTTATCTTTTGATAATGTTTATCGTAGTAGGCACATTATACTTTTTATGTATGAAAAAGCAAGTAGGATGTACACGAAATGTATCTACTGTCCCCAGTGCATGATATATGAGAGGCGATTTAATTTGGGGTCTTTTCTCTTCTGTCGGTCTGTTTATAATGTAACCAGGCGGGATGCTGTGCTGGGGGTTTTATTGGTTTGGTGGGTTGTTTCTGCGTCCTATTAGGTCATTTAGGACGGCATCTCTGTTTATTCAAAGTAAGTGTTGGTGTTGAATACGTGTGTGTTTTGGAACTGCGATGTAATCGTGTAAGGCTCCTTGCGCTAGTCCGGATCTTTTGCCGATTTAAAGTGCTACCGTACTGAAGTATACTGACAAAGGCTCTCAGCAGAACACGCTGCTTTGTTTCCAGAACGACTTTGGACGTAAGTTGTGTGACCCTCTCATGGATAACACGGACAACGTGTTCCACTGTGTTCTGCCTTATTCTTTATTGTGTTATCTGGGGTTTACATTATGTAATCAGGGGCACTGACACAAAAGGGGAATAACTCATAAATTTAACATCCAATTATACAACACTCGCCACTCGGTCACATTTTACTGACAATGGTGTTCCAGTCGTTATACTCCCAAACTGCTGAACAGTAACTACCATTGTTTAATAATTTGGTATGTCTCGTCAGGGGACAGAACCCAAAGCTTTCCCCACAGGAGCAAACACTCAACTAAAGGCAAAAAATGAGACAGTGTCAAGACCTAAGGAGGAGAACGTTCTTTAGAAGGAAGAGAAGACAATACCTAAAATGTGTTCAACTGTTCGTGTTTTATTGATGCTTCAATTATGCAACTTTGCTTTTCCTCCCATCGAAAAGCAATCACATTTTGATGAAAATTCAAACCAGTGTCCTTTTTGTCAATATTCTTAGTGTTTCCTTGGCATTCTGATTTGATATTTGTAAACCCTTTGTGGCAATTTTAGAATTTTAAACAGGAAGCCAGTAAAATTAGTTTGAGTCCTCTTAACTGAAACCACAGTTAGTGTCGCATCCAACTTTGTAATCGGAAGTCATCGTGTAAATCGCCGGAGCTATGTACATGGGGGTAAAATCAGAGAATACCAAAGCGTCAATAAAACCATAATCCGAACTCAAAATCGATTAAACTTGATGCAAAACAGGTACAAAGGAAAGATTAACATGGAGACTCTCATAAATATCTCAAGAGAATAAGATCAGGTGTTTCGAAAGAGCAAGCGTCTTCTGCTTCATCGACGACAACCCGCCATGTAAAGCTTTGGAGGAAGCTTTTTGTGCGACATGTAAACAATTTTGGTTGAAGAAGCAGGGATGTTGTCACGTCAAATCTTTGTCACATCCAAGTAAGCATCAACCCTCAAAATGAGATCCGAGTATCATTGTCATCACAACAAGTAAGCACACTAATAAGCAAGCTAAAAAACGCCCATCTTCATATCACACAAAGATACAGAATATTTTTCGATGAAATCAAGATGGCGACCATAAAACTTGCCCATAGTTTTCATCAAACTGCATCTCGAATCCCTGTGAATTCCTTTCTGAATGAAAGTAGTATACCATCCTCCCTACGCCACCACCGGAGAGCTAGATGAGAGGAGTTATAACGTTGCTTTGGTCACAGTTAATTTTTCTACCGCCGCGAGAGCACTTATCAAATAAAGATAAAGTAGGACTTGACATCGCAACGAGGAGCAAGAATTACTAAAATTCACTATCATGTACTAGTTATCCACAACCATCATATATAGTATCACGCTTTTTCATAATTTTGGTTTAATCGGTAATGGTCTTAACTATCACTGTCAAACAATGAAATCGTTGAATAATATCATTTTACTTTTGTTAACAGTATACCTTTTATGTGAATGTCACTACTGTGTGAAAAGTGAAATATCTTTGCCAAGTGGTTAGATTAATTTGGTTCAACACAAAACAATCGAGGCACGCCTTAGGCAAATTTTGAGCTGAAAATGGGGAATAATACTTCTCAGCACGTCCAATAAATCTCGACACTTTCAGCATCAAGCATTTCATACGCCAGCTTATGTGGTTTTGTGCCGCATCTTTTCATTTATAATTACCAAGAGGGATTCAACGCTTCTAACCTTATTAGCTAAAGTCACTTTATATATGGGAGGGGGTTTCAGATTTGAAGATAAAGGTGTCTACTATCAACGAGAAAGTCATATCTATCCGCTGTATCTGGTCATATTGCCTCGTGTCTTTTCTCTGACGACCCTGTGTCGTGATAAATCCTTAAGTGCATTCGGTACACAGTGTGCCTTAAACTAGTAATCTGAGCGTCTGTTATTAGTGTCGCTACACACGTCCATTATTGGCACTGCCAGACAGTATCACCAAGTATACATTACTTATCTATCTTCAATGTTAATATAACTCGTTAGATCTATAAGCCCTGTCCACATACAAACAATAGATATACAGATTTCTTTAGTTCCTCATTTAGATAATCAATATAGTAACTCATCAAAAATGACTTTATCTTTGAGTCATGCATACCGTGTCAGTGGTGATATTCTACAGTGAAATTCCATACGGAATACCGATAAGTACCGGGGTACACGCATAGATCTAGATAAATAGAAATATGTCAAGGCGATTTTGATGCAAAGTAGTCCTACCCTTGTGGAAATATCGAGTATCAAAATATATTTATCCATTTTGTAAAACTATGTTCATTTGACGTTCATGGTCATCTAACTAACAAATGATGTTGATTAAAATAACAGAAAACAACGAAGTATGACACAAATATAGTCATGTAATATACCAAAATGTTTGTCATCACATAAAATTTCTTGATATATTCAAACATAACCCGTAGATGATAAGGGATTCTTGAAAAAAGTGACTTTGTGACAAAATGTAGCATGGATTAATTTTAATTTTTACAATAGATGAAACCAGAAAAACAACAATGCCATTGTACTCCTAAGTGTCTATACCATAGGACTTTTGTTTGGCTGGATATGGCTCTTTCAAAGCGTAAACATTGATTTTATTTTGACCTTGAAATGCAAAATAATGGCGGTTGTGAATAACATCACACAATAAAGTATAAAGGGATGTTTTTTAATCATCATAAAAGTCTTTGTAAGAGACTAATAAGAGCTCTGAACATAACAATAGGACTGTTTTAAGAAAAATAGTTTAACGGCAGAGTTTAAGGTAAAAAACGCATATTTCATAAAAAAAAATCAATATTTTTAACATTTGTTTTGAAAACAGTCTTTTCACTTTTTTTTAAAATTCTTAATAGTATCCAACATAAACTTTGTTAATAATCAAAATACATACATGTATGCATATTTGAGTAAAACGTTATATAGTCGCCATTAGCAATTCAATGTCAAACCAGAATCAATGTTTTGATATAGCCTTATCCAGCCAAACAAATGTCCCTGTCGTGTGCTATAGACACTGGAGAGAACAACGATATTGTTGTTCGGTGCATCATGTTTGATCTACATGAGCTCATTGTTCCGCACTGGAACACGCATTTTTCGCATGTTTTGCCAAAATTTACAAACACCTTGGCAAAATACATGTCAAAAGCAAGTTCCATGGCTAGCAATGATACATTCCCACATTTGATCAAGAATTTTCTGTTGAATTTGCCCGAAATAATAAGCTTGTCAAATTTCTATAGATATGCTATATAGATGACCCTTCAGCTTATATAGTATCTTTACCGGTATAGTCATATTTTCGTGATAGATGTCAGCTGCTGACGACAAAAGTTACGGCACAGGGATTCGAGATATGAAGACTATGTGCAAGTTTTATGGTCACCATTTTGGTCTCATTAAGTAATATTCTGTATCTTTGTGTGATATGCAGAGAGACGTTTTTGAGTATGCTCCATAATGTACTTACTTGTTGCGATTGACAATGATAACTCGGTTCTCAATTTGGGGATTTGATGTTTACTTAGACTTGACCAAGATTTACATAGCGGATGCCGTCGATAAAGCAGAAGACGCTTACTCTTCCAGAACACATGGTCTTACTCTCTTGTACTTTTACTCTCTATGCCGCCATTTCTTAAATGTTTGTACTAGTAATTAGTTGCCTGTGCTATTATTACTTTCTTTGTTGACTTTGCTTTCAAATAACGCCTTTAAAGTATATAAGATATGTACATTTATTATGATGGAATAAATGTCATAGTCCAAACACAAGATATAACGGTCTTGTAAATGTTATGTCTAGACTGAACACGGTGGCCTATTTAATTGAAGCTCAGAGGCTATTGAAAAGCAAGAAGCACGCGTTTAGAATTGAGGAGACTAATATGGAGACTGATTTAGTGAGTGCCATGTCACGGCGAGAGAACCCGGCTGTAACATCCCGCCACTCGTACCCACAACACCTGAAGACGAGGCTATTTGTCTTCATTATCGGATTTCCCGCGTGTCTCATCGACATGTCTTTACAAACTCATGATCTTCCGGAGGAAAGACAAACTCTCGTCTACCAGTAACACATCTGTCTGTGTCGAGTGCTTCACTCGAATTTGTCTCATAAGTGACAGAATAAATTCATCTACGGCCAATACGAATGGCGACAAATCACAAAGTTTCCAAACAACCAGTCACGTTTTCTTTTTTAGAACAGTCTATGACGCCAGTGGCAGTCATCATATCGAATAAAATGTACCTTAAACCATTGTGTATGTATGGTCTGTGCACTAATGGTAGTTTTAGATATGCATTTATTGTTGCCATTTTAGAAAGAGTTGTAGATAATATTGACATCAAGAATGTGCTGCCGCATATCAACAAAGCTTAAAAATAAGAATATAATGTATCACGATAACCTCTTTGTTACCGTGATATCCGTACATTTCTGAATCACACGGTTATCACTTCGATATAAATCCATATTATCTATTAAATACATTGATCCTAGCAGTGGAGTTGTTACCATGCTGACATCGGTAGTGTAATATTTGATCCCCGTAACGGAGTTGCTACCATGCTGACACAGGAAGTGTAACATTTGATCCCCGTAACGGAGTTGTTACCATGCTGACACCGGAAGTGTAACCTTTGATCCCCGTAACGGAGTTGTTACCATGCTGACACAGGAAGTGTAACCTTTGATCCCCGTAACGAAGTTGTTACCATGCTGACACCGGAAGTGTAACCTTTGATCCCCGTTACGGAGTTGCTACCATGCTGACACCGGAAGTGTAACCTTTGATCCCCGTAACGGAGTTGTTACCATGCTGACATCGGTAGTGTAACATTTGATCCCCGTAACGGAGTTGTTACCATGCTGACACAGGTAGTGTAACATTTGATCCCCGTAACGGAGTTGTTACCATGCCGACACCGGTAGTGTAACCTTTGATCCCCGTAACGGAGTTGTTACCATGCTAACATCGGTAGTGTAACATTTGATCACCGTTACGGAGTTGTTACCATGCTGACACCGGAAGTGTAACATTTGATCCCCGTAACGGAGTTGTTACCATGCTGACATCGGTAGTGTAACCTTTGATCCCCGTAACGGAGTTGTTACCATGCTGACACAGGAAGTGTAACCTTTGATCCCCGTAACGAAGTTGTTACCATGCTGACACCGGTAGTGTAACCTTTGATCCCCGTTACGGAGTTGTTACCATGCTGACACCGGAAGTGTAACCTTTGATCCCCGTAACGGAGTTGTTACCATGCTGACATCGGTAGTGTAACATTTGATCCCCGTAACGGAGTTGTTACCATGCTGACACCGGTAGTGTAACCTTTGATCCCCGTAACGGAGTTGTTACCATGCTAACATCGGTAGTGTAATATTTGATCCCCGTAATGGAGTTGTTACCATGCTGACATCGGTAGTGTACCCTCTGATCCCCGTTTCGGAGTTGTTACCATGCTGACACCGGTAGTGTAACCTTTGATCCCCATAACGGAGTTGTTACCATGGTAACATCGGTAGTGTAACCTCTGATCCCCGTAACGGAGTTGTTACCATGCTAACATCGGTAGTGTAACCTTTGATCCTAACGGAGTTGTTACCATGCTGACACCGGAAGTGTAACCTTTGATCCCCGTAACGGAGTTGTTACCATGGTAACATCGGTAGTGTAATATTTGATCCCCGTAATGGAGTTGTTAATGCTAACATCGGTAGTGTAATATTTGATCCCCGTAACGGAGTTGTTACCATGGTAACATCGGTAGTGTAATATTTGATCCTCGTAATGGAGTTGTTACCATGCTAACATCGGTAGAGCAAACATTTGATCACCGTTACGAAGTTGTTACCATGCTGACACAGGTAGTGTAACATTTGATCCCCGTAACGGAGTTGCTACCATGCTGACACCGGTAGTGTAACCTTTGATCCCCGTAACGGAGTTGTTACCATGCTGACACCGGTAGTGTAAAGATGACGTAACACACATATATGCTGAACCTCTTAAATTTAGTAATAGATACAGTATGCCGAAAAATGAATTAAACTGCATCATACAGCTGTTTCGTCCTCCTAGGACTCTTCAGTGGTGCTAGGGGCCAAAAGGTAGGAATCCAAAATTTCTAAACTAATGTAGAAGCAAAAGGGTCAGGTGCGTAAAACCTCTTTAATTGATGAATATGTGTTGCCAGTGCTGTTTCATTTATGTTGTCTGGTGTGTTTTATAATAAATAGGTTTGGATTTTGTTTGTAGCATCTTGTTTCTTTGTTCTTCAGTCATTTTCCAAACAATGACCACTTCCAGTCCGTGTTATAAACAATGACCACTTCCAGTCCGTGTTATAAACAATGACCTCCTCCAGTACGTGTTATAAACAATGACCTCCTCCAGTCCGTGTTATAAACAATGACCTCTTCCAGTCCGTGTTATAAACAATGACCTCTTCCAGTCCGTGTTATAAACAATGACCTCTTCCAGTCCGTGTTATAAACAATGACCTCTTCCAGTCCGTGTTATAAACAATGACCACTTCCAGTCCGTGTTATAAACAATGACCACTTCCAGTACGTGTTATAAACAATGACCACTTCCAGTACGTGTTATAAACAATGACCTCTTCCAGTCCGTGTTATAAACAATGACCACTTCCAGTCCGTGTTATAAACAATGACCACTTCCAGTCCGTGTTATAAACAATGACCACTTCCAGTCCGTGTTACAAACAATGACCACTTCCAGTCCGTGTTATAAACAATGACCTCTTCCAGTCCGTGTTATAAACAATGACCACTTCCAGTACGTGTTATAAACAATGACCTCTTCCAGTACGTGTTATAAACAATGACCTCTTCCAGTCCGTGTTATAAACAATGACCACTTCCAGTCCGTGTTATAAACAATGACCACTTCCAGTCCGTGTTATAAACAATGACCACTTCCAGTCCGTGTTACAAACAATGACCACTTCCAGTCCGTGTTATAAACAATGACCACTTCCAGTCCGTGTTATAAACAATGACCTCTTCCAGTACGTGTTACAAACAATGACCACTTCCAGTCCGTGTTATAAACAATGACCTCTTCCATTCCGTGTTACAAACAATGACCTCTTCCAGTCCGTGTTACAAACAATGACCTCTTCCAGTCCGTGTTATAAACAATGACCTCTTCCATTCCGTGTTACAAACAATGACCTCTTCCAGTCCGTGTTATAAACAATGACCACTTCCAGTCCGTGTTATAAACAATGACCACTTCCAGTCCGTGTTATAAACAATGACCACTTCCAGTACGTGTTATAAACAATGACCTCTTCCATTCCGTGTTACAAACAATGACCACTTCCAGTACGTGTTACAAACTATGACCTCTTCCATTCCGTGTTACAAACTATGATATTTCGTTCGTGTTAGAAAAATTGACCTCTTCCATGTTATGTTACAGACGGTGGTCTCTCCTATCCAAAGTAGAGTTTGTTTTAGTATAGCCAGTTCTTACTCTACTTTTTACTTTTATTTTCATATGATAACGAGATTACGAGCTCATGTGAATGTGCACTTCGCATTATCATGTTTCCAATTATATTCTGATAGTTACAATTAGATTGTCCATTTATACTGACTTAAAATGAATTCCTGGCCGTAAATAAGTATGCAAATAATAAATTTATGAACATCTGATTTAGTTTTAAATTTATTTATATTCATATGTACAATGATCCAAATACATGCTTTTAGAGCGCTTGTAACTGATGTATTCGTACAGCCAGGCGGACATTTACCGTACCTTAGCCCAAGGCACCAGGACACGGACAAGGCTGCCAGAGTCTGCCACGTCCGGGGTACAGAATACCTGACTTATAAAGACCACGGTTAGCTTCACCTAACACCGTTACTGTGTAGTGTACAATGTGATATATCATGACACCAAGGGCAGACGGTCGCCAGCAGCTACACACACAATTTCCATTGAAATCCCATTGTATTGTTCCTACTTCCAATAATTACAGGCAGAAAATAGATCATCGTATTCCCACGGGAGTCAATGTTGAGATCGACTGGAAACAAGGTGCATATACATTAATAGTGTTCATGATTTGCTAGAATAAGGAAAATAAAAGTATTCAATGCAATAGATTGCTGGTTTGAAATCTTTGTTTCAAAACCGCCAAAGATGGCGAACTTAATTTCCAATAATCCTTAACATTACCCTGCGTATGCATATCCACTTCCTTATCATGTTTTTTTTTAAACATAAAAAGATAAAATGCCCCAATGAAAAGCTGTTACCCGTCATCGCTTACCAAAGACTTTGATTGTACTAGATCGCAACCCCTTGTTTACAGATGCACCAGCTTCGTGGTTGATTTACAAATGAAGGCAATCGCCAAATAACATCATTTCGAAACGCTTCGGCAGGATTCGGATAGATGTTGTTCACCTGAATAGATTGTTGTACATCGTAGACAATGCTGATAACTGTAATATCCAGTTTCCCTCTAGCGGTCGTGTGTTGGGATTCTGTATTAGATATAGGAGATGAACGTGGTATTTATGATTCTGAATCGTCAGGTTTATATTGTCAGTGTTGACCTAGATTGCATCAACGTCTGTTCCTGGTGTAATTTGATACATAGCTACATCGACCTGCTGGCAGGCAGAATTAAACATATTTTGTGCTTTATTGAAGCAGGATTTGAATGTATTCAATGAGATCCGTCCAACAACGCGACTGCTCTATCCGTCTACAGCACGGTCTCTGGTGTAGCCAGGATATTAATATCCCTAGTGTATAAGCTACGAAGCTACCTAACACATATTACTACAATACCCAGTTAAGTTTACCAATTAACTGTACAGTCGAGCATTGCTAATTTAGCCACCACTAATCAGGTTTTCTGAGGACTAGTATCCAGCCAGTGCTAAAGGGAACAAAAGCTTGTCGTCCAACAACAAAGCCACCTTGTTTGAATTGATGGGTTAAATACAAGGAACAATGGTTACAGGATTATCACATGGTGTCTGTGCTTTCTTTTAACCTGGACAGGTGTATCTGCACTTTTACTGGTGCTAGGGGTTTTTTTCTCGTACATTCCCGATCAACCTTTCTCCCACACTTCACCGATTCATTCCCATTTTTTTGCTTGGGAAAAGATAAACCTGTCTTTCACCCGGGGTAAGGAAAAGTCAGCTAACACGCGGTAATTTTAACGAAATTGGTAAGGAACGTCAACAATTTCGTCACACATTGCAACTTCCATTGATGATGTCGCGATGAATCCAGTACACATTTTTACACTAGGAAATTGTGGTCGATAGATTATTTTACTTAGTTATCATTTTACCCTTGACAGGTATACTTTTACCAAGGCTAGATATTCTTATATTCCTTTTTGTTGGAACGGTGGATCCACGTCACGTCAAAAATCCATCACCGTCATGTCAAGCCTGAATTTTATCTGCAATGTTACCATTACGTTATGCGCATGGTGTGCATTAGGTAAACAGGTTAGGGAAACAGAAGAATCTCTTAGATCTACCACTTGGGTGAGATAGGGGAATCTCGACCCAAAGAAGGGGGATTCCTAAGATGCAAAACAAACACGAGGCTTTGTCGAATGAACTTAAGAATCATTCCCCAAGGATTCTGATTCCCCTTTCTCATCCCCAAGGCAGAGATGGGTTCCTTTTTTTCCCCAACACTTTACAGGTACAAAAATTAGTTTCTTTTCTAAGGAATATACTGTTTTACGCGCTATTATTCTAAAAACGTCAGTTTCGCGTCATCGCTTTCTGCAGTGTAAACAGAGTAACGTCATCGATTTCGCCACACATTGTATCTGCCTTTGATGATGATGCAATACACTGCATTCATCATTACAACTTTTGTGTAGGTAAAAAGTGGGGGGGGGGTCCTCATATTACCCCTGTATAATGTAGAAGGAAAAAATTCTCAGTCCTCTAGATAAGATCTACGAATTTTAGCACTAGAATAAGGGTTGAAGGGGTGATAGTTTCAATTATTCTACTGCGAATAATGCTGGCTGGATTATCTACTGAGAATAATGAGGCTAGATATCCAAAACCCATACCCATACCATTGCTTGGTATCCGGAGACAAGCACAGTGGTTATATAAGAATTGACCTTGGGGTTTGGTCGGGATTTAGTTCGGAAAGCGGACCTTTTGTGAATCCCTCAATATCATACAAACTTCGCATTATGACACGAAATTGTGATTTTTTTGTTGCATTTCAATTTTGAGTACTAACCCTTTTCTGCTTTATTTCCATACTTGATCCTATACAATTACTAATCATCGGACAGACATGCATTGTCCCTCCACGTATAGACAGACATGCATTGTCCCTCCACGTATAGACAGACATGCATTGTTCCTCCACGTATGGACAGACATGCATTGTTCCTCCACGTATGGACAGACATGCATTGTTCCTCCACGTATGGACAGACATGCATTGTTCCTCCACGTATGGACAGACATGCATTATTCCTCCACGTATGGACAGACATGCATTTTTCTTCCACGTATGGACAGACATGCATTGTTCCTCCACGTATAGACAGACATGCATTGTTCCTCCACGTATAGACAGACATGCATTGTTCCTCCACGTATAAACAGACATGCATTATTCCTCCACGTATAGACAGACATGCATTGTTCCTCCACGTATGGACGGACATGCATTGTTCCTCCACGTATAGACAGACATGCATTATTCCTCCACGTATGGACAGACATGCATTGTTCCTCCACGTATGGACAGACATGCATTGTTCCTCCACGTATGGACGGACATGCATTGTTCCTCCACGTATGGACAGACATGCATTGTTCCTCCACGTATGGACAGACATGCATTGTTCCTCCACGTATGGACAGACATGCATTGTTCCTCCACGTATGGACAGGCATGCATTGTTCCTCCACGTATTGACAGACATGCATTGTTCCTCCACGTATGGACAGACATGCATTGTTCCTCCACGTATGGACAGACATGCATTGTTCCTCCACGTATGGACAGACATGCATTGTTCCTACACGTATGGACAGACATGCATTGTTCCTCCACGTATGGACAGACATGCATTGTTCCTCCACGTATGGACAGACATGCATTGTTCCTCCACGTATGGACAGACATGCATTGTTCCACCACGTATGGACAGACATGCATTGTTCCTCCACGTATGGACAGACATGCATTGTTCCTCCACGTATGGAATGGTAGACCCACATCTGCCAGTGAGTGTACATAAATTATGAAACTACACATTTTAACTGTCCACATAACTTCTTGATCACTTGGTGATAGTCATTGATTTACATTTACATATAGGATACATGAGAACTAAAAGCACATGTATTACAATTACAATTTGCTTGCTTTGTAATCTGAATAAAAATTAAACCGTTTCATCTGAAACAGCTGTCAACATATCGTATATCTCGCTATCATTTCAGCATGTGTTCAATATATAACAAACCTACGTTACACATGATAATTCGTTTCTGTCATGTGTCCTCATTTTTTTTCGGTATTATCATAAATTAAAAGCGACATATTACTGAATACATCGTCTTCTAATTCTACCAGTAAGGGAGTACATCGACACCCCATACATTTTATACATACATCACTATTGTAACGTGTCCCTGTGTTTATATCGACACCCCATACAGTTTATACATACATCACTATTGTAACGTGTCACTGTGTTTATATCGACACCCCATACAGTTTATACATACATCACTATTGTAACGTGTCCCTGTGTTTATATCGACACCCCATACAGTTTATACATACATCACTATTGTAACGTGTCCCTGTGTTCATATCGACACCCCATACAGTTTATACATACATTACTATTGTAACGTGTCCCTGTGTTTATATCGACACCCCATACAGTTTATACATACATCACTATTGTAACGTGTCCCTGTGTTTATATCGACACACCATACAGTTTATACATACATCACTATTGTAACGTGTCTCTGTGTTTATATCGACACTCCATACAGTTTATACATACATCACTATTGTAACGTGTCCCTGTGTTTATATCGACACCCCATACAGTTTATACATACATCACTATTGTAACGTGTCCCTGTGTTTATATCGACACTCCATACAGTTTATACATACATCACTATTGCAACGTGTCCCTGTGTTTATATCGACACCCCATACAGTTTATACATACATCACTATTGTAACGCGTCCACGTGTTTAACTGTGGTCTTATAAATGTGGTGTATGTAATGGATTTAACTGTTTTAGACCAGGACTTAATGTAACGTCTAAGGAAGTTTGATTTGAGGTAATCGAGTTCATGTGTACCCCGTCCCCAAGCCTTAATGTTCATGAAGTGTTAGTAGTCACTATGAACGGTGATGTAAAGTGTTGCTATGATTGCGAGCCGTCCAAGTCCGTTTCAAGCTTTCCAATATCACTGTCGTTTGCAATGAATAGTTATCTACGAAGAGTTAAGCATGTGATTTGACTATTTCAGGGAGATCATCAACGAAGACATGGAAGAGATCGGGTACCAGACTCGTCTTTGAGGGCCCCCGGGATATACAGACTGTGGCATTTAAACTAACTTGCTATGATCTATCAAAGAGAAAACTTGAGATCCAGTTTTGTGCGTTTTTCTAAACTTATTGAAACGTTTTTATGAGGAACTTTGTCAAATGCTTTAGATAATTGGTAAGATTGTGAGGCTCATCCTGCTTGAAGACGGGGCGACATGAGCTTCCTTCCAGTCATTTGGGAGTCGGGACTGTGCTAGTATTTTACAGTTATATGTTAAACAGAATGGTGAGAAATGGTTCCAATTTTATAATTTTATATCACATATATGGGGGTATATTGTCTGGAACACAGGTTTTGTGGGGATTTCATGAGTTGAAGATTTGTCTTACTCCATCTACTTATCAAATTATTTCTGGAATACTACTATATGGGTTGTTAGGCTTACTAGGTATGTTCTGAGTAAATTATTTTGTAACATCTGCTTGCGTCTTAGGTTCATAGTGAAGGAGTCTACCAGCACAATGGAATGTGTATTGTGTCATATTATATAACATTGATGTTTTCTCTCTGATGTGTTGAAAAACACAAAGAATCTGAATCTGACTGGAGCCACACACGTTCAATACACGCCCAAACACTTAGGTTTTTCTGTGGACCGATAATGTCTTGATGTGTGTCGATCGTATTTCACATTGTGTTAGAGCTTTCCGTTCCTTGTACGTATCACCGTCTGTTGAGTGGTTATTTCATGCTTGTGTGCTTTGTTGGTTTTTTTACATTTAGCCTAGGAATTGACTATATTCGATCTTTGTCCATGGTTCATTTTCATTTAAATAAGTAGCGAGACCACATTTGCTTTTTTCATAGTGACGAGAAAAGTGTGACATGATAATGTCGTTGACATGAGTTTGGTCATAGAGATTTTTGAAGTCGACTTTCTTTCATAGGAATATTTTCCTCTTTTTTGAGGTGACCGGATGAGGTTACAGATAGCATCAGTCATTACAATATCGTAGTCGGAAACGCAAGTTAGGGATATGGCTTTCCCAATATTTCCAGGACGAGAAGTGCAGAAAAGATCCAGGATATTTTTATTTCTAGATGGGAAATCAACTTTTTCCTCAACGCCAATATAATATGCAGAGATCGATGAAACTGTTATTTATATCTTGGGGATATTTGTTTCCAATTACGGTCTGATTGTCCTAGTTTATATCAGAGAGGTTAAGGTCACCACTTAGCCAGAAAATGGAGTTTTAGAAATCGGATTGGAGTTTACAATTTTCATTAGATAACTTTTCCATATAATCAGTTGAGGTCTATAAGTTGACACAATGACTATGGATTTCCCATTTCTAGCTTTGATTTGACATGCTACCGTTTCGGTGTCTTTACCATTAAGGATTTTTTGACAAAATAAGCCATGTTCAATAACAATCAACACACCTCCACAATATTTTTTTGCATCGGTCACGTCTAAGTATTTCATATTCAGTTTCAGAAAGACTCCAGAAGGTGTGTACAGACGCGCACGAGAATACAGAAGGTGTGTACAGACGCGCACGAGAATAATTTAGAACACATTCGAGCCACATAATAAATCTAACCAAACTGTTTTCTATAACAATGTCAGCATTGGTCGAGCAGGTAGGATTTTCAATCTCGATTTTGTTTTTGCAGCTTCGGAAGGCATTTGAGAAAAATAAGCTACCGGATCTTGGATTTGGTACTTGGATCATTTTTCGAAAATTCTCCGAACACGGAAGACAACGTCAAAGATGACGTACTAAACACACATGTATGCTGCACCTTTTGCATTTAATAATAAATACAGTATACCAAAAAAAGGTATTAAACTGCATTATACAGCTGTTTCGTCCTCCCAGGACTCTTCAGTGTTGCTAGGGGCTAAAAGATGGGAATCCGAAATTTCAAAACTAATACAAGAAGATTTATTCAAGTCGTGTATGTTTAAACAACGAACTTCATCTCTGGAGAGCTATTTTACGACTTTAAACATAAGTAAAATACATTGAAAAATTATAACAAAACAAAGGATATGGATAACACATCATGCACATTATTAATTAAACAAAAATGACAACGGGAAAGGAACAGCAAGCAAGAGTAAGAAACACATAATATATAATTTCAAATCGTGTACTACGAAAATGTGTATAATTTTTATTATGTACCGTTCGACTACTCAAATGAGTTAAATGTTGCTAAACATACTTCCAGCGATAATTTTCAATTGAAGAATATAACAGAACCAGTCGAATGTAACTCTTCAAATTGAAAGCCCTTCTCTCCCATATTGTTCAAATAAGTAGTCCAAGAACGTATATATACTTTCAATATTATAAAATACAATTTTCTCACATTTTGCCACCGGTTTGGGGACTTGGCAGTTGACAAATATTTCAATTTCACCTAGCGAACTCTTAGTTCTTGGAATCGAGATATGTCTGTCTCTCAAGTAATGGTAAAGCGATTTCATAGTCGGCACTTTCAAAAATACACTAACGTTAAAATGCTCTTCCGACAGATTCTGCCTCATTCAATAACGATCTCTCCTAGCACCAAAGACATATTCAAGTCAGCTTATTTCTTTTCCAAACCACTATCAGAAACAGCAGAATCCATCCTTGTCTCCCTACACCGTCACTAACTGTCGTAGGTGGAACCTGGTATCTCCCCATGATCCACATCTGCATTACAGCAACTTGACATGGCTTTTCAAAACCGTTCACTTTTGAAGCCCTATTTTTTTTCCATTTCTATATTTTTAGTCGGTAGTAGCATACAATATTTCTTCTTTTAGTTTTTAGTTTTACGTCTGCAAGATTGCACCTTTATTTTATTGGGGGGGGGGGGGGGGGGGGGCAGAGTACTGGGGTCTGTCGTCTGTCTCACACATAATATCTTGAAAATATTAAGCCCTTTATCTCTTTTTACCTTACATGTACTAAGTCATTTTTGTTTCAATAAAATTCTATTCTAGCAAAATTGTATATTTCACCAAACTCTTGTTTTTGGACAAAAAAATATAATCCATATTCGGCTCATTTAATGTCATATAGGGTTATCTTATGATCCTTTATTAAACACTGACCATGATGAAATGTGCAACAAGTTATAACAAGCCTGACCATGATGAAATGTGAAACAAGTTATTACAAGCCTGACCATGATGAAATGTGAAACATGTTATTACAAACCTGACCATGATGAAATGTGAAACACATTATTACAAGCCTGACCATGATGAAATGTGAAACACATTATAATAACCCTGACCAAGATGAAATGTGAAACAAGTTATTACAGGCCTGGCCATGATGAAATGTGAAATAAGTTATTACAGGCCTGGCCATGATGAAATGTGAAACACATTATAATAACCCTGACCAAGATGAAATGTGAAACAAGTTATTACAGGCCTGGCCATGATGAAATGTGAAATAAGTTATTACAGGCCTGGCCATGATGAAATGTGAAACACATTATTATAACCCTGGCAATGACGAAAAATATAAAAGCAGGACTCAGCTGCTAAGCTAAACAAAAGAATCACCAGAAAAGATAACACATTATTCCGCTTTATTTTTCATAGGACGCACTAAAATCTGATGAAATATTGCAGTACGTTGTATAAGGGACAATTACACTGTAATACTTCAGATTAAACAAAACATAATAAGCATATTATAATTAATTATTATAATTTTTTGTATAAAATAAAAGAACTAGTATCAAAATAACATTAAGCACTGTTGAAAGCATAGTTTTCTCCACAATAATTAACACCAATCAACCAGAAATTCATCTTTTTCATAATCTTGATGTTTTCATGTTAGTTGTCATGTTAGCCATATCCAGCTGAAAAACAATGCAACCATTCAGCATTTTTTTTTCAAATTTATCCAGAACGAATGTCTCTTTGTAATGAACACAGAAATCTTGGTCATGTTATGAATATGTATGAGTCAGTATGATAATGATATCAGATTTCATCATCACTAAAATCAAGATCTTCTTCAGGAAAGTCTCCAACTTCTAAATGGTTTACGCGTACAAATCCACCATACTTAGCAGGACACTCGAAGTAACGCTTTCCTTTCACACTGTCAAGTAAATAAAGCAGCTAATATAGCAAGTTCTAACCGATCTGGACAATTTCTAAAGTATCAAATATGCAAATACTAATCTCTATCAGGGTTCATACGGATTATTTCTAACCAAATTCAAGGCCTTTTCAAGGCTTTTTCAAGGCCTAAATTAAATTTTCAAGGTAATTCGTACCAGATAGGTCAGTCTTTAAATCAATGATTTTCTGATAGAGACAACATAATGCTTTGGTATTATCACCTTTAAAAGATTTAAACAATGGGTCATCAGTCCATTTGGTGTTAAAACGGCATTTTCCCCAGACGACCATCAAACGTAAGCAAATAGTCAGTGGGAGTTATCTCCCCTTCAACAATAAAACCTATGCCAAGGCCACTGGGAGAAGACATCACCACAATACGTGTTTCTATTTCGTAAATCTGTTGTTTTTTAATATAAATGTGAAAATTAAACATGAAAGAAAAGCAAGAGTTTGGATAATTATATACTGAATGCTGAACGCCAAAATTCAAGGACTTTTCAAGGCCAGAGGCCAATTTTCAAGGCCCAAAGTGAAATTCAAGGCTTTTCAAGGCCAGCAGGCTTTTCAAGGCCAGCAGGCTTTTCAAGGCCCTGTGAGAACCCTGTCTATATTGTAGAGAAAATGGTACACTGACCTGCTGTCATTTTTCTCCATGTGACTATTTTATACTGATATCTTCGCCATGTGACTATTTTATACTGATATCTTCCCCATGTGACTATTTTATACTGATATCTTCGCCATGTGACTATTTTATACTGATATCTTCCCCATGTGACTATTTTATACTGATATCTTCCCCATGTGACTATTTTATACTGATATCTTCCCCATGTGACTATCTTAAATTTGTATCAATAACTTACCTGCCATCGTTCTTCCCTACAGGCTCATCATATTGCACACCTGCCCAAAGTCCTTCCCTGAAGTCTGTCAAACCTAATATGAAAACAACACCTAGATTATCTTTCGAAACACAACAAATATTTCACAGAAGAGATTTTATTACTTTTTACCTAAAAATGCTTAAAAAGTGCTGTCTTTTTTAAGATGAAACAGTCATTTTTAATTAGAAACTGCACTTATGTGTAAAATGCATTTGAATAAAACCAAAAAAAAAAAATTGTTTGTCTTAGGAAGATTATAATTTAAGGTTTGTAAATCTTAAAACCTTTGAAAGACCTCAGTTTCCTGATCATGATATTCTGCTATTCAGGTCTTAACCAGTAAAAATCATTTACTGTAAAGCATCAAATTTTCCTGCAAATCAAGTATACAACTTTTTTTTGAATTTCTGGTTGCTTACAAAAAGAGTTGAAGCAAATTTAATATTCTCCTGGCTATTTTCTAACAACATTTTTGTACCTTATAAAATAGACAGTGAAATAACAAATGTAGACATTGGTAATATTTGTGATATTTATGAAATATGTGGTATGGCCGGTCATCTTTTTTTCTCAGAGCCTTAGCCAAGGACAATGGGAGGTAACTCTTATATCTTGTGCCTAACATGATACAATAAAAATGATAACTTGTATTTCGAGTTACATGCCTGAAAAAAATTGAATGTCGGCTAACAACTAATTTCATTAAAATTTCTATTTTCTATTCATATTTAACAATGGATTTTACAAATTACAACGGCTATTAATTTGTATTTAACAATTGATTTCACAAATTACAACAGCTATTAATTTGTCAAGAATAAGATAAGACACTCGGATCACAAAGAAAGCCTATTTTGATGATTGGCTTTATACTTTGCCGGCTAACAAATCAATGTTTGAAGCAAGTACGGTAGATGATAAAATGGGTCAGCAGGATGGATAATCTAGGTTATATTGGGAATAACTGAAACACACATTTTTTGGGGGGGTTGGGGGGTTGGCTAAGGAATTGTGAATTAATAAAACAGAGAAAACTAGATAATAATTATAAAGTGCTCACTGGATTAAAATTTATAAAAGAAGAAAATTTATATTTCATGATGAAGGATTTCTTACCAATATATTTGACTTGTCCTCGCCTTACAGGTTGGTCTGGGACCCTAACCTCACACCTGTGGAGGAAAAAAAGATTTATGTAAGTTACCATGGAACATTGATACAATAATTGATGATGATGATGATGATGATGATGATGATGATGATGATGAGATGATGATGATGATGATGATGTGATGATGATGATGATGATGATGATGATGATGATGATGATGATGATGATGATGATGATGATGATGTTATCAATTACAAGGTTGCTCACCTCTTGGCTCTAAGGGTCCTGTGTGGGGATATTTTTGCCATTGAAATGAATTTGTTCTTGGATGGGAAAGAAAATAAATTTGAAAGTTCAAATGCAGCTAATCTTTTCTTATCGGTGTATGTGTTTATCAGTGCAAGATAACAAGCAATATTAGCTGAATAAGGTTACTATGAAATTAAAGTGTCTAACTGTCAATGTGTCCAGTGTAAGCTGTCCACAGAAAAGCCATTCATAACAGTATGCAGGGCAGAGTAAGGCATTAATGGATAAAACTTTCCGTTGTATTGTTTTCTCTCCTCTCTGAAGGACCCTAAAGAGGTGTTATGTTCTGGTTATGGAATTATATTGGCTGAGTGACATATTCAACCTGATCATTATTTCATAAAACAATTCATCAGTTGTGACATCCTTACACAGGAGAGGGAATAGATACATTTTTATATGGATTATTTTGAAGTTACAGTTGGTCTTTACTACCTCTCAAGCAGACATTAGTCTACAAGATCCGTCAGACAGACCATTTTCTGTCGACAAGCTTCTATTTCATTCCAATACAATGGCCAGAATTCTGAACAGACTGGTACCAAGGGACACCTATAACTACACACACTGTAGCCGCATGCACCATTAGGAAAGTGAAAGTTGCATCAATATTTGTATTGGCTCAAAATAATGTTTTGCACACAGAACCATTAATGTTTGCCAAAAGACTATTTGAATTTTTTTGTTTCAGTCTGTCAGGAACCATTATATATAATCTAATGATATGGCTGATGTTATCAATTTTTCCATTCTAAATACAATCCTATAATTTCATCATCTCCTTAAGTATTCACACAACATAGATATAAAACTAATTCATGAAATAAAAGGAACAAAATATAGTTTCTTAACACTTGAACATTGTGGATAAACACAGTCACTATGCTTTTTGCTCTCAAAACATGCATCACATTATCAAAATGATTACAGGTTTGGTCACGGTGGACTCTTGTAACATTGCTTTGAGTATACCAGGTATCTTCAGGTTCAGGAGTGCTGCAGACAGTTTTATTATATATCACTGAACACAACAGGTTCAGTATCCAAACATCATACAAATTACTTATTGAGTAGCATTTAATCAATGGCAATGTCAGCGGTTGTCATAGCAAGTTTATTAGATTTTGCATATACATATTTATTATGTAAAGAAGTCCTGTATTTCGACTTGTAATATTTCAGTCCTGGAATAGAGTCATGTTTACTGTACATATTTTTAGGTAAAGTAATTGAATGTTAACGACTCAATCTATCCTATATCTTTGTAGTAATATGAAATTATGAAATTTTCCATAACAAACTTTACATCATTTTCCATAGAATATGGGTAGACAGATTGAGAACGAGGTCTACCATGTAGGAGGGAGAGTGAATTTTTCTATTAAAGTCATTGTATATAGCTTCCATTTGCACTTGTTTTTCAATCATTAAACTGTTGAATTCAGAATGTGGTTGTGTTGTTTCCTACAGTAGATATTCAGTACAAGCCACTTGACATAGCAACAGTAGTGAGAGTGATTATATCATAGAAGGTAGTACTAAATATATGTAATGTTTTATAGAAGTGAAAACAAAACATAAGTTTTAAGCTTGAAATGCCATACAATATTTAGTTGGACTGGATACATTTTCACCTAAAAAAGTAGTTACATATTTCTACATAATAACCCTTTTAATCCATACTTGCTCTTATCTTCTCATCACCTCTGTGTTTGTCATTAAACAAGTATTGACTGCAAGTCTGGCTTCATTTTTTCTAATTACATACACATTTAGTATATGCAACGTAAGTAATTTACTGAGCGAGACAAGAACACCATTTGATTAATATAACAGTTATTTAGATTTTTGAAAAGGCTGAAAAGCAGTTACTTGTTGAAGCCACATTTTGATCATGATAATTTTTTTAACAATGTCCACATCTAAGTTGGAAGATGGGCTAAAACAGTACAAAACAAAACAATTATCTACACAATACTGATATATGACAGAAATGGGTGGTCTTTTTACCAGTCAATGGCTGATTGTCAGAATAATTTGGTACATAGCTTAAACAGTTAAAAAAATGATGTGTCAAGAAACCTTGATCTTAAGAGATGTGACCCATTCAATTTTTTTTTCATCCTACTATGTATTCCCATGACTCATTCGGGCTATCAACATGCTCCGTTACAGTGATATGATACATATGTTACAAGTGTTATAATCTTCACACTACAAAGTGAAAATGAACCAAAGATGGACATGTAATAGAAAGTGCATTCAGCTTCCTACCTGTCTCCAACATGAAGTGTTTCAGCCTTTTGTTTTTCGGCTTCCTCTTTTGTTGCTTTTTCTTCTTCTAACCTCTGTTGTTCTTCTGGAGTAATTTCTTTGAACCTTCCCATTTTATTTCTTTCTTTAAATGCTCTAACAGAATCTAAAACAGTGAATAAAAACATTTATCCATATTGAAAAAAAAGTTTCTTGTGAGGGTCTCATTAATGATTTGATACAAGTACATTGTCTGTTGTCTTAATTGACAGGAAGCTAAAATCATATATGAAATTATCCACAGTATTTTTGCAACAATATTTCTTAGCACATCGTCAGAAACCCACGGTACACTTCTCCGATGTTTGCATACCGTGGGCTAAAATGGAAAGAAACTCTCGTTTTAGTACTAAAAATAATAGCCAATCATATCCCTTCTTTCATCCGTGGCCTACATCCGGTCGGGATATCCCGTACGTAGCAAAACAAACCAATATGGCGACGGCATCGCCTGCCAAGAAAACTTGTGGGCTGTGTTTAATCACCGGTCTTAACAGAAAGATACACATCTTTTTTCTTCAATAGAGCGTCTATGGGTTTTTCCGTAACTCTTTAAAGCTGGTGATGCTAAATTTCTCTTCTCTACTGGAAGACGCCATATTGGAAAATAATCTAGCCGAGTGCCTCTATAAAACGACCATTCTGATTGGTCGAAATCTCCGAATAGAGTTCTAATCAGGTAAACGAGGTTTTTCGATTGTTTTAGCTATCTATGCTAAGCACATCGTCGGAAACCCATGGTACACTTCTCTGACACTTGCATACTGTGGGTTTCCGACGATGTGCTTAGCATAGATAGCTCGTTATTCTGAGACCCAAATCTTTATCATAATTGCAACAGAACATGTGGAAGATGATTCGCAATCAATGTCAGCAGAGTACAAAAGTGAATATTGTCAATCACCTTTCTATGTCATTGCTATCAGAAGAATATCAGTTATACTTCTACATCTTCCTCTATAATTTGATAAAGGGAGGCTACTCTTGACATGTGTCATAAAAAAAATATTTTGGGAATGGTACCCTGCCCCTAATTTGGGAATTTTTTTTTCGTTTTCCAAAACAATTTAGAAAAATAACAGGGTTTTCTTTGTGTATTTGGAATACATTAAGGCAATGAATGCATTAATTGTATTGTGTCTGCAGTTTTTTCCTATTAATCAATGCTGTAGAGAAGAACTTAAAAGTTTCTGAATAAAATAAGTTCATTCTTTTAATAGATAGATATATTAAGACAATTTAGGTTAATATAGGGCTGGTTACATTACCATGGGACGGAACGCGACAGGACAGACATGGGTAACACTATATGCCCCCCCCCCCCCCCCCCCATTTCATGGCGGGGCATAAAAAGGTAGGAACTAGCAGTATTAGTAGGAATGGGACCCTATAAATACCCGACAGAACTCCTGCCCAAATAACTCTGCTTTAAATGCGAACTTATTTTGAGAAGAAAAGTCTTCCAACAGTAGGACATCTTTTCCAATATCTCATTATGAAATTATTAATTACCTGTTCGTTTAGAGTAAGCATCTTCTGTTAATTCAAATTTTTCTACTTTTGATGTATCTTCAAATTCTCCTAATTTAACAGTTGAATCTACTACCTGAAAAGATATGAAACATAATTTGACTGTAGTTAAGATTCCCTGTAACACTGCCAAAACTAGCTGCAACTATGTAATGGAATTTAATATTTTCCAACTCAACTATGTAAGCTGTGATATAACACTTCTGAAAAGGAAAAGAAAACCAAGCCTTGTGGGACAATTAGTCAATAATCACAATCAATCACAATCTGATTAAAATCACATCTTGATCTCCGCGCCGTTCCGTAAACTTCTCTCTGCTGCGTTAAGATCTGACAACATCCCACAGGGGGTCATGTCCTGATGACCTTACGCATAAGCCAATCAAATTACTACTGTCAGAATCTTGACAGTGAAATTTTGAGGCGACAAAGCTTGCATAATCGCATTTGTCCGTTTAGTCATTTTGTCACCAAAACGTTTATTTGGAATAATGTGACGAAATGACTTTCTTCAAGATGACAGGTAACTGGAAAATTATTTTAGTGTTAAGTAAAGAGGCGACAAAGGTCATCAGAACGTGACCTCTTATGGGATGTTGTCAGATCCTTGTAAAACAGAGTGAGAACAAGGATCTGTATTTTAATCAGATTGAATCAATCATCAATTGGAATTGGAAGCACAAATTAATCCAATAATCGATTATTTCATAGCTTTAAAAATGTGTGCATCTTGCAGTATTAGATTTTATTTTAGCATATAAAATCGATTTCTGAATTAGACTTTTCAACCAGTTTTGTGTATTTTTTCTTATGATAGTAAATCATTGATCATTACTGATCAACAGTGCAACACAAGAAACAATTATAAAAGAATCAATATTAAAAGATTAAATAAATAAAATATAATAAGCACCAATAATCCTATCTGTTAAGAGCTAGATCAGGATTTTAACCCTTGATTGTACCACTGCTCCAAACCAATTGAACTTTCTGGTCAACACAAATAGCCAGACACTACCATTCTTCATTTACCAGGTATAGCCAAGACTTATTAAGTTAAGGGGAGGTAATGCAGTGGGACAGGAATCCTTAATCACATTTTATTAAGTCTCATTAGTCTGTCCTCCTCCAGTCTTGCTATCCAAATGTTTAAATGAACATCCAATTTCTTCAGATATAGGACGGTACCAATGTGCAATTTTACCCAGCAGCTTTACAACCAACAATATAAACAGCTGATCATTAATTTTTCATTTTCTTTTCATGATTACCTCACAAAAATAACTTAAAAGGATTTGGACTTACACAAAAAAAGCTAACAAATAAATAAATACAACTTGTGAAAATGAGCATAAACATTATGCACTGATAACAGCCCATGTCTGGAGCATTGATAATTTTCTGAGCTAATGACTACAATATCCTGGTTTTGAATATTTTTGAAGTCATTTTCGGAAATTTCTAGTGAAAACTGAATGGCTTAGGTTTCAAGTGCATCTTCTAAGACTAAGACATTAGTAAGAAAGCATTTTGAACCCTTAATTAAGAAGCATACTGAACAAATATTCACAAATTTAACTGAGTCTCTGAGTAACATCTTGTGTAAAAATTTACTTACTGGGGAGTTATTTATAAATGCTCTGTAAACCTGTTATTTTTACTGCTATCAAGTCTGAATTTTGATGCTGGGGCCTGATGTTACCTTTTTCTGGTATTTATGTCATTAACTAGTACTTCACAATTCTGAAACATCCTTCAAGAGAGAAGAGACCGTAGGCTGAAGCCTTCAGGTGAGAGAAAAACTGAAGCAGCCAAGCAGCAAACCTTCAACCTCCTGTACACTGCAAGTCAACACAACCTAGTCCAGCAGTCTAGACCGCTAAGCTTTTAGAAGCCGAATTGGAACATCAAAACAATGCTTTGTGAAATAAGGATTCACAGTAAGGTTTAACAAATTTCTTGAACAAATCACTGCAATCTCACACTTAAATTGGAAAGAGATAAATAATTAAATATCTCTTAAATATGATTTTGTTACCTACAAAATAAGTTTCAAATACAGTTACTACATATTAGTATTCAAAATTTTAAATTTTTTACATTTAAAATGATTTGGAGAATTACTTACATGTAATCGCATGCCATCATCCACAGGATAGGACCCAAGTAATGCTTCATTATTGTCTAGTTTACATATTAGCTTGTCGTCCTTGTCGTAAGCCTCTAATCTCATGTTCCCAGCTATAGAGCCGGTCACCAGCTCCAACTTCCCCTAAAACATACATAAACGGCATTTCTGTACCAGTCAAAATACCATACAATTATGTATAGACAGAGTATTACCTGGTATGTGGCTAGAAGTAGGAAATACTCGGGTACATCAGAGTGGCTTTTGGGAAAATATTAGTAAAAATTTTGTTTAAATATGATCATTTCATAGGTGGTTTTGTGAAAACAAAAACAGATCTACTGTATTTTGCTTTTCTGTTACAAGCTAAATACATTAATTTTCAGAATTTAGCAACAAATGAAGTGATTTTTGTTTCTTTTTGTTCCAAGACCTTCGATTATGTTAATGTAGTGAAGACTCTAAATAATTAATTCTGGTTGCTACTTTAGTTGTTATTGAACTCTTAAAAAAGAACTGACTATGTTGTTTAAAGGACAGAAGATATATGGTTTCAATAACATCTTTTTCTGTGATTCAAATTCATTATTTCTATATTCATCTGTATACTATATAAACTTTTGTAGCATATAGTGACCTTTAACCTTAAATGTATTAATCCCAGCACATTACTATTTGTTAACAAGATTATGCATCATTCATACACAATCATATCTTTATCTAATAACTATCGAGTCAACCTGAAATTTTAATAGGGTTTTTCATCATTCACTTACAATTAAGGATCAAAGTTAATTTATCAAATTATTATAGCAAATATGTATTTTGCAAAAAAGTTTACATTGGTAAAAAAAAATAAATATCTAGTAACAAATATATGCAACAACTTATGAAAAATAAAGTACACTTGCATTTCACCTATCACGAATACCTGGTATGTATATAACTCCTATAATATCTTCATATTTTTTTGACAGGAAGAATAGTACTTTCTTTTCAACTTTGGTTCGTACTAGTGGGAAGTCCTTGAATTTCAATACATTTGTTATTATAAACACTGCATTTTGCTTGTCCGGACTAGTGATTGAAAATGTCACCGACTGTATTTGAGATGTAGGGTCTAGATTTCTGGTATAGGGCCAGAGCACACTGCTATATAATTATATACAATTGTATTATGAATTATATGGGATGTGGAATTTTCTTGCACATTTTAGTATTTGAGAAGTGAGTTTTTTTGCACTCACCATCGCAAGAATAAATGTTCTTAAAACAAATCTTGTTACTCACAGTGAAATAGTATAGTCAAGACAAACTTTTTGGAGGAACAGTGCAAATTAACCCATGCCTTCTAATAATAATAATAATAATATACAACATTTATATAGCGCTCTATATAATTTGTAAAATTACTCTAAAGCGCTTCACAACATGTAGATAATAATTTTGATACTTACAATGCATAAATAAAGAAATAAAAAAATTGCATATAAATACGAACTACATCTACTGTAGATAAACAAATGTCAGTATATACATGACATCTAAGTTGTCCCTAATATGCAGACGTGAAAAGGTACGTCTTCAGAAGTTTCTTGAATTTGGCCAGAGTATTTGTTTTTCGGATAGCGGATGGTAATTTTTTCCACAACGTGGCCGAAACTTTCCACAACACCGGTTTCCATAGGTCACAGTACGAGATTTTGGGACACACAACAATGATTCTGTCTTCGACCTCAGTGATCGTGACGGCTGATACAGGGTAACTAGCTCCCGTATATACTGGGGAGCTGTTCCATCAAGTGCCTTGTATGTGTATACCAAGATTTTGTATTGTGACCTGTATTGCACAGGTAGCCAGTGCAATGAATACAGAACAGGAGTGATGTGTTCTCTCTTTATAACTCGAGAAACGAGACATGCTGCCGTGTTCTGGACCTTCTGTAGGCGACTTGTCAATTTGTCAGATAATTTGGCAGAGAACAGGTGACGGACTTAAGATATATGAGTATGTGTAATCCCAAAATGCTTCCACTATAATGTTTCAATGCAGTAATTCACATTCCATGGTCAACTTGCATTTGTTAACCATTCAAACAAGCTTGGTGTTGGCTTCTTATTTCTGATACATTTGTAAAAGGAGCATGCTTCTTTTGCTTGTGTGGAAGAGCTGTGGATTACCACATCAGAAACAAGGGTTCCATACCTTATTGGTGCACTCAAAAGAAATGTTGTTTTCCCCTGTTTTATTACATTCAAATGAAGATATTTTTACTTTCAGCTAAATATTGAGATATCTTTCATTAAAATAAAGATATCTGTATTTCAAATAGATATTAGAGATACCTGTGTTTCAAACAAAGATAATATCTATGTTTCTTTTCCTGTAAAAGATATCTATTCACCGACATCCAAAAGTTCCCTAATCAATTTTTACACAAAATACTTTGAAATTCAGAAAAGCCAATTAGTCAATAGTCATAGAAGTCGATATTGGGTCGAGGGTTGATACAAGGCCTGATATGGAAATGACTATGTCATATTCTGTTTATTATATAGTTTGAATTTTGTGACGGTTAATGATGATCTGTTTTTGATGATGTCTGTTTTTTTGTTCCTTGTTTTGTCATCGTTTGGACATTGCTTAAGATAAGAATAATTCTTACCATTAATAATGGATTCGGAATTATTGACCTGTTCCTCTGCATCGGCGTCTTCTTTTATGTCTCTTTTTCTTCTATACACCATTTCCGGGATACAACTTTCAGTCGATTTAGTCATGTGACTTTCATCACCACGTGACTTTATTTAGGGCACTTTAAAAACAAAATGGCGGCTTAATAGAAGTTTTCAATGACGGTAAGCGAGGTAAAGTTTTTTGGTTGAAAGAGGGATCACAACTTCAAATAAAACAAAAAGGGTGTTAGTAAAATTAGCTGAGATCACTGATGAACTGAATTTATCTTGTATTGAGAAATATGACTGCAATCCAGTGCTCGTAATCAGGGTTTCTCGCTTGCTGTTGGAAACGATCTGAACGTTACATTTTACCAGATTGTTGCCTTTACGACTGACAGTTACACCTTTAGGTACAACACACTATGACTTAGTTTAAGAGCCTGTATTTTTGTTTCGTCCCTTTTTAACCTAAAGCGACTAAAAAAATTGAATCGAATATAGCTGCTGTTCGGTCGTCAATGTCGCCATTGTGTAGTGCCCTAAATTTTTCGCGGTCACATGATCAAATCACCGATATCTAACTCCACTTCAAAAGAGTTCTTGTATCTCGGAAACGGCGTATTAATCCATCAAGCTCTTTTTTTAAATATGTATTGCAAGTTTTTGATGTCATAACTTTTCAGGGTGATCTTTTTCAAATATGTCTGATTTGAATAGATATCCCTATTTCAAATAAAGAAATCTTAATTAGATGTGTGGCTCAGTTTGGAGAATTAAAAAGAAAAACAAAGAAAAATTGCTCCCATGGGCCTAACAAAGGCTGCCAAAGGAATGTTGAAAGAATTAGCCTTGGGGATCATATCCCGATCCGATTAGCATTTCTATGACCTTATACTTCTGTGTGGAAAATAAAGAGAGCAAGTGTTTTTCCTACTTGGTGATTTAATAGATTTTTTCTATTTTTTTGTCAAATAGAGATATATCTCTGATTGAAATTAGGATATCTTTATTTTAAATATAGATATATGTATTTCTTTTACAATTACAGATAACTGTATTTGAAATATAGACTAAAGATATCTCCATTGAAATAGATCTCTATTATGTTTTATTTGAATTTAGAGATATCTGGCCCCAGTTTCATCAATGTTCCTTAACATAAGGAAATTCCTTAACTTAAAAATCTCAATAGGATAGCATTACAGAATTTAAGGGGAAATCCTTAGTTAAGGAACTTTCCTTAAATTCTGTAATACTTTCCTATGGATATTTTTTAATTTAAGTTAAAGAGTTTCCTTAAGTTAAGGAGCGTTGATGAAACCGGGGCCTGAATTCAAATAGAGATATGTGTATTTCTTTATTTCAAATACAGAAATATTTGGGGGTTTTATTTAAGATGGACAAATCTCTAGGCCTATTTGAAATAGAGATAATAATGAGTAAACCCAAACGCCTTGCCATAGATTAGTCATAGAAGTCCAGTCTATATATACCTTTATATCTAGATCTAGCACTGCATGCATGTAAGTTCCATACAAAATGGTCATGCACGATCGTAGTACCGCACATCTTATTTATATCATTGGCATTTAGGCCTATCTTTTAACAACATCAACACTTTCGTTGGCATTGCCTTGGTTACCTTTACTTCAGCAACTGTCAGATCTTTCTGGAATCTCCTTTCAGATCCAAACGTGTTCCCTGAACTTGTGACTCTGACAGTCACAATACTTTGTGTAACAACAGAATATTGTTCAGCCATACTGAAATCTTCTCAATTAAATGCGTGCACTTCGATTTTATAAAACTTGATTCGAGTCTCGGCTGCTGCTTCTCAAGACATGTGCTCTCCTGTCATTATTTTTGTTAGCATCTCGAAATCACGTTGTCCAGATCACGTGATCTTATACTTTATCTTGAAATAGATGATTAAACATCCAAAACGATCTCATATGGAAGCAATTTAATTCTTCTGGGAATTTTTTTCCACTTATGTAATGATGATATATCAATATCTCGGAATCATAAGAAAAATCCAGAAAAAAATTGATCGATGATGTCATGAACTGCGAGATTTCATGGCAGAAAAGATGGCGGCCACTGAAAGGCAGTGGTATGTTGGAGAGGACGGCTGTATACCCATTGGAGAACCAGCCAGCGACGTCACATACCATTCTGCATTGAATTCCATTATTGTTTCAACTAAGGAACCATCCGTTAAGATTTATGATGTGGCTTCTGGTGCCATCTTACAAAAATCCAGTCTTTCCGGTACGCCTCTTGGAAGTAAAATCATATGAATTTATATTGCACAATTGAAATCTGTCAGATGTGAAGTAAAACGACGCAATATATCCACATCTTCAACATTGACATTTCCAGTTTTTAGGTGTTTTCAAGTCTGGTTACTTATTTCAAAGGTTACAATATACTCTTCAGAAAATCCTGACTCCCTCTTGCCAACGGTTATGATGGTTTCGTTAGCAGAATATTTACATCGTTTTTGTTTTTCTTATAATCAAAGTGATATTCTATATCAAAATATGTAAAGAATAATAGATATACTCATTGTGCGCTCTGTCGTTCATTTTACTACTAGATTTACTCTTAAATCTCCGACCAGATTGTTTCATTGTTTTGATAGTCGTTTTGATAATGGTCCATATAAGTCTACTTTGCTGTAGTAGCTGCTATAATTTTAGTTAATACACTATTTGTACTGTGAATTGAAACAGTATTGGATCTGAATTGGTAAATGTGATGTACTTACCTGATTTTGCTATATTATTTTAGCCAATATTTGTGCAGATATATATTGAGCAGATGTTTAGGGCCAATAATTAGTTTAAGGATTTAAGAATTATTTGTATCACTATCAGGAAAAATAAAATAGCAGGTCAGGTTGCAGACAACCGACCCTCTTACCAAGCCTATGTTCCTGTAGGCACACCTTATTCAATATAATATCTGTCATTGAAAAGTTACGATTGAGAGGCTTTTATTGCATAAGTGCTATTCCAGTAAAATATCACCCCAACCAAGGACTCCAGGTTTTGTTAATGCTACCACCCATAGAATTTATTTAATAAATTACATAGAAGCAATAGGAAGGAAATCCATCCATAGGTAGAAGCGATTTGTTTTGGGGTCTTGGGGTCAGGTAGATATTTTAATGGAATAACCCTAACCAGGATATATTACTCCTTAAATTCCATCTGGAATTTTCATGAACCCATACAACATGTCAATAAAATTGTTAAAGCTGATATGTAAAACAATTAAATGACATAATTCCATTTTATTTAACCCAAATAGTTAAAATTGATATTCAACCAAAATTTGATGTGTCATTAAACATGATGATCAGCATAAGTGGTATAACTTAAGACTTGTTATTTTGTCAGTTATCAAATTTATTCATGTTTTTGAAAACTTCACATGCCCTAAGGTTACACATTATGCAAAACATTGTCATACACTACATAAGTATGTGTTAAAAGATTTAGAACATAATATAACTTATCAGAAAATTGATATATTCAAAGTAAAAATAAATAGCTTAAATACAATAATTCTATTTGATACATATATTTGAGAAAATATATTATACATTCAAGCCCCAAATGTTTTCTATATTGGAGTAACAAAATTTTGCACAATGAAAAATTCTTCTTGTTAACATTTTGAAAACTCTGTCCAAGTTCTGCAATGTTATTGCTTGCTTAAAAGGAAGAGAAAGACAGTCACAAATACAAAATATTCAGCCAAGGGCAAATGTATTGAATGCAAATGTAGGGCACCGAATGATATTCCTGAAATAGAACAGTCTGTCTTCCAATCAAATTCTCTCTTATTATAACCAACAAAATATATTTAAAATGTACCAATATTTTATTATTTGCAGCACAAGGCAAAGATGCAGTTAAGTGTATGTATATATCTGGAAAGGACAGAGTAGTGTTTTGTGATCAAAATGGTGTGGGAGTGCGGAGTGACCTGAGGGGAATGATACTGTTGGACACTGCACTACAGCCACCTGTATCCAAGACAGAGGACTTTGTCAGAGTGGAGATTCCCTTAGTGGAGGTACACAGTCTTTTTATTATCATGCCTCATCAGATTATTTGGCCTTTTCAATAATCAGAATTTTTTCTAGTTTTATTATTCAGAAATCACTCTTTATTTCTATTTATACATTGTTTAGAAAAAAAAGCTTTATTTGATTCACGAATGTATTGGTCAATTTGTTGAATACAGAAACTAGAATGTTGATTTCTGTACTATCTAACATGCAGCAATATATTTTTTCTGTGTCTTAACAGGCTATCCAGCTGCTGAAGTCATTAGTCAGTGCAGAGCTCCCTGGAGTAGATCATGTAGACGATGTTGTTAAGGAGCTGGAAAAGCGAATAGAAGTCGTGCAGGAATCCACGAAAGGAAATCTCAAAACATCTAAAGTACTTGATTACTAAATACATTTTTTTCAATGTCTCATTAACATTTCGGCAGTTGAAGTAAAAGTCATTTTCAGGGTTCTTATGTTTATCAACAAAAACATAGGTCAATTAATGTGATTTCTGCAATATAAAAAGCTATTGTCTCATTAAAATATATTGTTTTATTTAACCAAGGTGCCTTGGTAGCATTTACCTCAAACACTTTTTATACAACTTTAGAGATTTATGTTTTTGCATTAACAAGCTAAATTTCCTTTGTAGTGGGCAACAGTTTGTGTGGAGCTTCCTCATGCCATCCTGAAGAGTGTGTGTTCTAGTCTTGTGTCAGAAATGAGAAGACTGATGGTATACAACCCGGGCTTGTCCGTAGCCTCTGCTATAAGTGACAGGCTGACGTACCTTTTGCCCAACCCCCAGATACTGGAGGGCAGCAGTGCCCCATGTGAGAGGGCAATGATGTACAGTGAAGCAGCTCGACAAGAGACATTCAAAAAGTGGCCACATATGAACTATAAGTGTGTACAGAGTTTATACTACATAATAATGCAGTGATTTTGTTTTTAATCATCCTTAACTGATTTGAATCAATACAAGATATTTTGTTGGATATTTCCTTTTCTCTATTTATGCTTGTGATGTCCCCAGATACTTATATTTTTCTGCTTCTTACAGTGATATGTGACTGTGGTTGGTTTAAACAGTATTTTATTCACAATTATTTACAATACAAGATTCAATATATACAACATTTCATTTTATGGGATTTGGCAACAAGAGTTCACTCTTATATTAAGCCATCTCCAAACTGTGACTGTGGTTGAAATGCTTCTTTGAAATCCCATGTTATATGCCTGTTTTTTTATCATCACAAAACCAAACTTCTGTATGAAGGAATAGATAGGCAAGATGGTATTTTTGACCTAGCATTAATTTAGACATAAATATGTACATTTTTATTGAAATTTATTATGAATTGTAAAGATGTGGTGCAAGTTCTCTTATTTCATAAATTTGTATTGTTTTTCTGATGATCCAGATGGGCTTTACCAGATCCTATGTCCCAGGCAGGCTTTTACCATCAGCCCAATTCTATTGGAGACGACAGAGCCATGTGCTTTACTTGCAATGTATGTCTGGTGTGTTGGGAACCCACAGATGAACCCTGGTATGTCGTTATAAAAAAAGTATTCCTTTGGAATATGAGTCAATTGTACTTTTCCTTAAATTATAATCTCTTAATTTTGAATAACATTCAACATTGAGATTATTTGATATCAAAATTTTATGTTCTACACAATCCACATATTAGAGTTGTTGCAATATTTTGAGACTGATTGGTTCCTTGTCAAGCTATGGCTCAAACTTTTCTAAACAATGAAGCTGATGAATCTTATTGGAATAGATTTCAGAGTAACTGTTAAAGATGAGCAAGAATCCTGTTTTTATTCATGGCATCACGTTGTATGAATACTAAACAAACTTGGGTGTTATTTTACATGAATTGGTTTTTTTTTAAGATTAACAAGAGTGAGCCAAGTCTATGGTCAGAGGGCTTAGGTAGTGTTAATCACTAATAGATACAAAAACCTATTATGCACATAGAAAAAATTTACTCTTATTGGGCTATCTTGAAATATTACAATACATATTGACAACTGTTTCAGGTCTGAGCATGAAAGACATTCACCTGCCTGTCCATTTGTAAAAGGAGAATATACACAGAATGTACCTCTGAGTGGTAAGTATTTCTGCCAAAGGATAACTTTAGTTTAATTTGTGTATTATGCAATTTCTTAGATTTAATAAGAGGAAATATAAGAAAGAAGGATGTTGAACTTTCATTTTAAATTTGTGTCATTAAGTGCCTCGCTGGAATTCATTTATTTTTGAGTCCAGAGTTCCTGCAGAGCACACCAACATGTCAATATGAGTAAATGACTCATCAAACTTTATAAAAATATGTCCAGAACATGCCTGAAAAAATTCTAAAAATCATTGAATTACAACTTGTAACTTCAGTTACATATGCAAGCCAACCAGCAAGGAGACATGGAGACAGTAGTGAAAAGGTGAGTAGGTAAATAGTGTAGCTGAATGGAATCGTGGTTGGGTATTGATCTCAAAGATTTCTTCTCTATAGTGTTTCTGAAAGCATACTAAATTATGAAACATTAAGGCAAACAATGCAATATTTTACTTACCCCAAACCATAATTTAAGCCACTTAGTTATATGAATGCATGTAATATTTAAAGTGAATTACAATGTGATAGAAATTAATTTTCACAAGATAATGAATTTGCAACATAAACAATGAATATCAGTTATAGTACATAGCTGTGTGGTTATTTCAATATTGTCTCATTGTTTTTTCGTTTGAAAAGATTGAATGTCTGAGTACCACCAATTCCGATGATTTTGTGGCAACATCAACACTGAATGGAAACATTGTAGTGTGGAACATCTCAAAGATATCTAAGGTAATATTGCATTCCATTTCAGTACTAGAAGAGGTAAAAATTTCATTGATTAACCTTTGAGTCAATTTTTGATACATGTAAAAGCAACTGATGGTATATTAGCATAGTAAATGCAGTCGGCTATATCATGTGTGTGTAGAAATGTATGAGTGCATATAATAAATTTATAGTGTGTACTATATTTAAATATGTTTTCATTAATAGAAAAATTGCTAAAACTTATTTGGTCTTTCGAAAATACTGGTATCATTTAGATAGGTAAGAAAGAAAAGAAATTAGTGATGAATTGAAAGGACAACACGGAGAAAGAAAACTGACCCCCCATATTCAACTACCAATAGAAATCTCCTGACATTTGCATTAAGTAAGAAATCCTGTTTCTACTACAGAAATACTGCCAGTTTAACCTGGATCCCACAGCCACTGTCATTGCTATGAAGACTGGTCTACAGATTGACCGGCCAAGTGTGAGAGAGATCCACACTCAGACTACAGATGTTGAGTCATCAGAAGGAGCTGAGCAGTGTGTTAGGTACGTATTACAATCATACAACTGTCATACATACATAGGCAGTGATTTTTTTACATTTTCATTTAAAGTGCCCATGCCCTTTTTCATTGGGAATTTTGTTGCGCGAAAAGTTCAAATTGGGAATTTTACGACGATGAACCTACCATAATATGCTAAGTTACTAGAGTATACCATCAGACAGTTATTTTATTTGTGTGCTAATATAATACATAAACAAACAAATTCATGATAAAGATTTTTAGGTCATCTGACCCGAAGGGTCAAGATGACCTATTGCCATCATGCTTCGTCCGTCGTCGTGCGCCGTCCGCCGTCCGCCGTCCGCCGTCCGCCGTCCGTAAACTTTTCCTTTAACAATCTTCTTCTTAGTAACCAAAAGGCTCTAGGTGCTGATATTTGGCCAGTAGGCACCTGGGATTGAGTGCTACAAAGTTTCCTCATTTCAATGACCTTGACCTGTTTTCAAGGTCACAGGGGTCAAATATGTAAAAACCTTTAACAATCTTCTTCTCAGTAACCAAAAGGTCTAGGGTAATGATATTTGGCCAGTAGGCACCTGGGATAGAGTGCTACAAAGTTTCCTCATATCGATGACCTTGACTAACTTTCAAGGTCACAGGGGTCAAATATGTAAAAAAGCGTTTGACAATCTTTTCCTCACTAACCAATAGGCTATGGGTGATCATATTTGGCCAGTAGGTACCTGGGATAGAGTGTTCTAAAGTTTCCTCATATAAATGACCTTGACCTACTTTCAAGGTCACAGGGGTCAAATATGTTAAAAAATCTACACAACATTATCTAAAGAACTAAATGATCTAGAGCAATGATATTTTTGTATGATATGTAGACCAGCAATGCGAATCTTTTTCTAATATATTGTGTTTAGGTCAAAGGTCAACTTTGAGTGCTGGACGGGGTCAAAGGTTAACATGGGTTATAATAGGTAAAAAGCTTTAAGAATCTTCTTCTCAAGTTCCATAAGGCCCAGGGTTCTGATATTTGGCCAGTAGGAACCTGGGATAGAGTGTTCTAAAGTTTCCTCATATAAATGACCTTGACCTACTTTCAAGGTCACAGGGGTCAAATATGTTAAAAAATCTACACAACATTATCTAAAGAACTAAATGATCTAGAGCAATGTATGATATGTAGACCAGCAATGCGAATCTTTTTCTAATATATTGTGTTTAGGTCAAAGGTCAACTTTGAGTGCTGGACGGGGTCAAAGGTTAACATGGGTTATAATAGGTAAAAAGCTTTAAGAATCTTCTTCTCAAGTTCCATAAGGCCCAGGGTTCTGATATTTGGCCAGTAGGAACCTGGGATAGAGTGTTCTAAAGTTTCCTCATATAAATGACCTTGACCTACTTTCAAGGTCACAGGGGTCAAATATGTTAAAAAATCTACACAACATTATCTAAAGAACTAAATGATCTAGAGCAATGTATGATATGTAGACCAGCAATGCGAATCTTTTTCTAATATATTGTGTTTAGGTCAAAGGTCAACTTTGAGTGCTGGACGGGGTCAAAGGTTAACATGGGTTATAATAGGTAAAAAGCTTTAAGAATCTTCTTCTCAAGTTCCATAAGGCCCAGGGTTCTGATATTTGGCCAGTAGGTACCAGGGATGGAGTACTCTAAAGTTTTCTCATATAAATGACCTTGACCTACTTTCAAGGTCACATGGGTCAAATATGTTAAAATATCTACACAACATTATCTAATGAACCGAATGATCTAGACCGATGATACTTGCATATATTATATGTAGACTGGCAATGCAAATCTTTTCCTGATATATTGTGTTTAGGTCAAAGTTCAACTTTAAGCGCTGGACGGGGTCAAAGGTTCACTGGGGCTATAATGGGTAAAAAGTTTTAAGAATCTTCTTCTCAAGTTCCATAAGCCCCAGGGTCCTGATATTTGGCCAGTAGGTACCTGGCATGGAGTGCTACAAAGTTTCCGCATATGAATGACCTTGACCTACTTTCAAGGTCACAGGGGTCAAATATGTAAAAATCTTTAACAATCTTCTTCTCAATAACTTAAAGGCCCTGGGTGTTGATATTTAGCCAGTAGGTACCTCTAATGGAGTGCTACAAAGTTTCCTTGTATGAATGACCTTGACCTACTTTCAAGGTCGCAAGGGTAAAACATGTAAAAATCTTTTAACAAACGTCTTCTCGCTTACCAAAAGGCCCTAGGTGCTGATATTTGGCCAATGGGTACCTGGGACAGATTGGTGCAAAGATTCCTCATATAGACCTTCACTTATACTTTCAAGGTCACAGGGGTTATAAACATGTATGTAGATATCTTTGAACAACTTGGCAAAAACAAACACAAATGATATAGATCTTTATAGTCAGATGACCGTTGAGGCCCCTGGGCCTCTTGTTATTGAACAGTATACTGTCTCACAGTAACTGCACTCATATTTCAAACGAACCTGTGTCCGTTTATCACTGGCTTCTAGCTATAGGTGCACTTTCATTGACTGTAACTCGTCATGACGATATTCGGCAAGTTCGGGTTCCTCAGGCACTGGCTTTATGTAATTGTTGGACGTTTCAAATTTATCTTCAATGTTTTGCAAGTCGTCAAAGTATCACAGGAACCACTCACGCCGATCGCAACAGACTCATGATCATTCTCTAACAAAACATCAGTCTCACTCTCACTAGTAACTGTAACGTTAGGACTAGGTTCACATACCGTGCTGGACAGCTTCTGCCGATTAAAGTGCTGGTCAATTAGCAAAAGGCATTGTAAGTCACTTTTTTTTTATTTTCTCTGTGTAATACTTGGAGTTGTGAGAGATTTTGTCTCGGTGACCTTGACTCGTTGCGGTGGTCTTGGTCTTAGAGAAGCTTAGTATTTATGTAGTAGTATTATTTGAAGTGTTTTGGTGACCGAGATGTATGAAAGCGTGTATTCGTGTGGAAGCGACAGATTATAAACAAACACGCTATGAATAAATCTGAAATATTTTATTGCTTCCGATGACATTAAAACATGGACATTTAAGGTATTTTTTTTAATCTTTCATTGAACTATTTAACAAGCCAATTGGGAAAAAAGGGTCAGATTGGGAAAACAATCCACGAGGGGAAAGTACCGAAAGTCGGCACTTTAACAGGGGTAAAAAAATCACTGATAGGATCTAGTCATCCCCATTACAAGTGCCATCTATGTTTTTCAAAGATTCTGCGAAAAGAAAATTGTGTTGATTCTGTTTTGAAGGCTGTGACAGTAATACTCAATAGTGTTTTAAATTTGTTGTTTTAAATATGCTGATAAATGAACTACTCTCACCAAATAAAAGCATCCCTTCAACTTGGAAAAGTATTTGATGTCGCTGGATATTTATAAACTTTCCTTGTGTACACTACAGTATGTATTAGCTTGTGCAATTGTGTGGGCACACAGTCTAGCATTTCCTGAAATAGTAGTGGTGCTAAGGATTATTCAAAATTGTAATTTTATACTATCAATGCATATTTTGCAATAATGTTGAGCATTATGACAAAATGTATCTTACTGTTAACAAGTACATCATTGGTGGTGACTGATATCAGATGCTAAAACGTTCCAATATTTAAGTGAAGATATTTATCTCTGTATCACTGCAGTTTATGAACAAGGGGTAAGGGGTAGATTTAAGGGTACCTTGGCTACTGTCAGGTTTCTGTACTGACCTTGTCCTACTTTTAAAGCTGACATGTAAGGTTATGAAGGTGCTTGTATAACATTGCTATACTAAACATAATGAGAGCAAAATGTTGTATATTTTCAGTGTTACAAACGGTGAGGGTGGAAGTGACATCAAACCTGAATTCTTATCAACAAATGGCATTGATATAAAACAAGATGATGATCAAGTGAAAGAGCAAGAACCCTTATATGAGATACCTCTGCATAGCAAACCTGACAAATCAGGTATACACTGCTTTCAACTGGACACAAAGTCTGAGAATATGTTATAAAAACAGGATTATTATTTAAGGGAAAATTTACATCAAAAATAAAAAAAGCTATTAAAAGGTATTTATACAATTATTGCCATAGATGCCTATCAGTTCAAAGAGATTTTGTCAGAACTTGATAAGAAATTATTTTTTTCTGTAAAAGGAATGAATTTACCTGGAAGGATGTTATCATTTTGGTAATATCAGGATGAATAAAAACCTGTTGTTTCTTTATTTGATATCATCAATTATTCTTTTCAGAAGCCAGCACACGGTCCCGGCCATGTGAAGATGTGCAAGTGAAATCCTTGTGTGTCCTCAGGAAACCCAATCCAGAAAAGTTGTCTTCATCAAAAGAAAACTGCAGTGGGAGCAGTGGTACAAAATCCAAAAGGAAATCCAGATCTTATCCTCAGCCTACAGTGGTGTGTGGTGCTTCCCTTAGACGGACTAATCTCACACTCTCCAATAAGGAGGTACAAAACACTGACATCACCACCGAAGTTCAACTCATGAATGAGGTTAATGAAGTGGTGAGCTGTGATTCTAATCCAAGGATTATTGAAGACGAAGATGAGGAGGATGAAGATGAAGGATGTCAGGATGAGTTGTTGAATTCTACAGAATTTGTGCCACATATACTTTTATTAGCTGTTAAAGATGATAGTAGAAAAAGTAGTAAACACAAGGAAAAAGAAAGCAAAAAAGTTTCCTCTTCCTTGTCGACCAGTGAGTTGAGTTATGTGAATGTCCCAGTGCTAGGTTCGGGGGACAGCGTGACTGTCAGTAGCAGTAACTGGGCACAGCTGGATCCTATGTTTGATCCCGATCCAGACCCAGATGTTCAGATAACAGGAATCACTCCTGGACCAAGCACCAACTTCACTGGGACCATCAATGTCTCTACAAGTGACAGTTCTCCCATTATTGTCAAGGAACATAATGGCCCAACCGAACCTGAGCAAGGAAAATCTGACAATACAAGAAAGACAGAAGAAGTGACAGTAAAAAATACTTCAGTGACATTAAAGCTAAGGGCTGGGGCTGTTTTACAGTGTGTAGAACTCCCAGAGAATCTACGGTCTGATAATTTTGAAATTTCTCATATTATTCCTACCTTAGATGGACAGCATTTGATAGTGGTTGTGAAACCTAGTACAAGACACTGGAACGTGGCTGCCTCGGCAAAGAACAATGCTGTGATATCCAACTCGGTAACAACAAACAACTGTGATGAAACTCGGACTGCTTCTGAAGACCTCAGCTCACCTAGCTCTGTGTCTGATTTGGATATAGACTTGCCAAAGGACAATGAGGGAGATGGAAACTGCCAAGGGGGCTGTATACTGGTATACAGCTTCACCTACGGCAACGAGTATGCTGTGTTGGACGAGACACCTGTAATAGTCAAGTGTATCGACAGACTTGATCAAGGTGTGAAACATGTTCTGGTGCTTCCACACGATGTGTGTGACCTACAAGAGGATGATGATGATTGTACAATGTATGGACAAGTGGGTCAAGTGCCAAATTCTGTCTCTAATAGGTCATCTGCTGACATCCATGGTCAGATAGCAGTAACTCTAGTCAGTGGTAAAGTGTGGCTCCTAAACCTTTGTGATCTTAGCAGAGTGGCAGAAGTCACCCCTCCAAGTGGAGACACATTTGTTTCTTCAACATATTGTACAGGTAACTTTCAGATTTTGTTTTTAAAAAACACATTTAAGGATCCCTGCACCAATGCCTAAAAAGTGTTAACTATGAATTGATAAGTTTTCTAACTGCATAAATATGGAAATAGAAAACCCCAACTAACTGAGCTACCTGTTTGTGATAGTTTTCACTGTTATACTGTATCTAACATAACATAAAAAGTTTTTATCAGCAGTAGGACAGGTATGATCATTTTTATTTCACACAATTACATATTCGTAATCGTCATTACTTTGTATCTTGTATATTGTTTAAAACTTTTGAGTGCAAAATGCTACATTTCTAAGTGGACAGTTTAACATGAAATCAACTTGTAAAATTTTATTTGACAATACATGTAAGTGAATTCAGTGATTGTAAATAAGAGCTACATATACAGCTTTACGCATAAACATACCACCTTTAATATTGATTTATATTCTAACATTCAGAAACAATGGTTGTTTTTACTAATTTTACAGGTATAGAGCGACTGTGTATATGTACAACTCATGGAAAGCTACACTTCTACCAGCTCTGTGACCACAGTCCACCCCAAACCAAGCAGCAGCCTCTGGACTCTCCTGATGGGCTGTGTAACGGTGAATTTTCTACTGAGCATGACACCATCCAGAGTAAACCAGAACAAGAGAGTAGGGAATCCACTGATAAGCACAGTCCTGGTAAGTTGTACAGTCATCCCACAACGCTTAAATCAAATTTCAAATCAAAGAAGTTTTAAGGTATTTATGGCCCCAGCATTGGGCACATAGTGTTACCCATATCCGCCCCATCCCGTGGTAATGTCACCAGCTAATCTCTGCAACTATCATTGTGATTCTCACCAAACTTTGAATACATAATAAGTTTGATATCATTTGTGAAACTTCCTCTTTTTCATGAATTAAGAATCCAAGATTGCCACCACAACCTTTGATTGGCTAAAACTGTATGAAGTAATAAATTTTGTTATGTGTGATTGATCTCAATGAAACTTGATAAAAGTGATGATAACATAACAGCCCTCGTTTTCAATTTAAAAAAAAAAGCTAAACTATAATTCAATATGGCCGCCAAATGGAGGCTTCTGATTGGTCAGAATTAAGATAATATTAGCCACACGAGTGAAATATATTTGGTATTACTGAAGATACTGTTAGATATTATGTTTATTACATTTTTGTAGCAAAATCTACAGTGGCAGTTTTGATTTTCCCAAATGTCGTTTGTAAGCAGCATTCTGATTGGTCAAATCAGAAAGTGATATTTTTCACAAGTGAAAAATATCACTTTTATAGAATGAATAATTTTCGATATTTCACTGGTAATAATATAATAAATATCTTTATAGTGCATTATCAATGAATTTGTATTCAATTATGACAAAAACCAATTTCTTAACACAAAATGAAATGCATTATTGTGCAGTAATTTTATCTCCAAGTTAAAGTTGAATACCTCAAACTGTGCCAAACATTGCTATATATGATGTCATCAATTCAGCTATTCATAAATTACCTCCTACACCGTTTACATACATTAATATGATACAATTTTTAACATGGCACTATTAATTTCACCTTTTCTTTGACTAGGGTCTGACATGCTTGTTAAGCAGCCAATCAGTGTGGAGAATCTGATGATTCTACACAACTTAATACAGTTTGAGAATCTGATGCCACGGTTTACTGCCACTGTGCCTGCTTGCTGGACAGAGATCCAACAGGAACAGCAACAGAGGCGCCACCCACAACACCTACAACATCAAGGGGAAGCTACTCAACACACCAGAACATGGAAACTCCAACAGGACTGGTAAGCTTTCTTATTTAACCTCTTCAATCATCAACATCAAATATTTTTTTAGGCAAAGGTCATTCATTTTAATATTCTTTATGTTGCAACACTTAAAGAAGGAAGCAAACAATCTTTCAGTGGAAAATTTAAAACTTGAATTCAGCTTAACAATTTAAAACAATAGGCAAAGACAATTTTTCATTAAAAATAATTGCTGGGGATCCAGAAATTCCAGAGAACTAAAAATCAAATTGTATCATGTTTAGGGCTTCCTATCGACCTGTTATTCTCTTGAATTTATACTCAATGATCATTTTGTTACAACAACAGATTCTTTATATATTGACTTTATTACAACGGCAGCATCCTCAGAGATGTTTTATATCACCTTGTTTTCTTTTAAAAATAGGTGTGTATGATATATGATGTAATTCTTTATCATCATTTAAGAAGCAGTTTACTTGTTGTAACCATTATTTAATCGATTGTCTTTTAAAACTGTAAAACGCTAACTTTGCTCCTTTGAAATCTCTCAAAACATTTTTTTCCATTCAGCAACACTTGGGAGGAACACATGTTGGAGATAGTTCTGCCCCGACCTTGTTGTGTTGGACATGTGGATGTCAAGTTCACATTACAACCCCAGTGTAGTAATGCTCCAGACATTCAGGTGACACTGCTCAAACAAAACATTACCAGTCTCGGTCGTCAGCCCACCGTGCCATCAAGTCCCAGCAACTCCGATGTGGACAAAGGAATAGACTTTGGGATGTCCAGAGCTGGCAGTAGTTCTGAGTCCCAGGAAAACTCTTGTAAACCAACAGAGAGCTCCAGTAATAATGTACTGGACCCGCTGTTCCAGGAAAGCCATAATGCTGAGATATTGTGTGGCCCTATCAATCTCTCCACTTGTTTAGACCTATCTGGTAACAGTGGTATAATCACACTCACAAGTCCACAGCTGATGAGCTCAAAGCCAAAAGCTTTTCTCCTTCATTTCAGAGGATTTGCTCAGAACAAAAATACTGACGACAAAACAAATGATAAACCAAAGGTAAGCTGTGCCTCTTTTTATGCCATGTGAGAAATTATCCACAAAAAAAAATATATATAAAGAGACATTTCCAGGTATAAAACTCTAATTTATCGTATATTTTCTGTCCAATTAACCCAGATCGTAAAGAGATGTCTTGGACTTTGAACATTTTCCATCTTAGCATTTACATTATTTTTGAAACAAGTGATTTGTTTTTGTCCTGCCACAACATGTGGGGCATTACTTGTTACCATTGCCGATACATATGTATATCCAGCCAATTGATTTTTTGTGTTTAGGTCAGAGAGTTATGATTAAAGATTTGTAAACTTGACCTTTGCCTCTATGAGCTTGCTTCATCCTTTGTATGACTCTTAGTTTTGCTGTGTAAGTATCTGTTGTTGGCCCCAGACAGAAACTCATGGGGTCATTTTATGGCAAAAGTTCTGTGGATAATATACCTTGGTGAAATGTTAATTCTATATCATTTGTCTAGGATTCCAAAAAGAAATCAGCACCAGCTACAAATACAGCACAAAAGATGAAGGTTATGAAGACAGCGTTTGATAATGACCTGTTTGTGCCACTAAAGGAGACAGTGATCTCGGCGCTACCCAGGCCCAAGTTACCAGAGAACTTACAGGGCTGTGACTGGATACAAGAACTGTCTATTACTATCAGAAAGTCCAAGAAGTTAGCACTTCCAAAAGAAAGGTATGTAGATATACTTGTTTTAGTATTATACTAGCACATTGTATCAAAATGTAAGCAATACTCTTTCAATGCACTGAAGACATTTGTCTTGGGAGATACACACTTCTAATAGCATTTTGATGATTAGTAGCAAATATAGGTCCATTATTTCAAGAGAGAGAGGGTTAAGCTATGATAACTTGATTTTCAAAAAATCAAAATAACCCATAAAAGACAGGTTCTGAAAAGATAATATTGTTGTCATCACTATTATCAATTTAAAAATCTTTCTTTTCATTTCAGGTTGCAGAGAATCTCAATGATAGAAAGTACACAGTTTCACGAGAATTTACTGTCTGCAGTAAGCTTAGAGGATGAGTTTGTATTTGATGGAATTAGTGCACAGCAGTGGCAGGATATGATACTAGACATTCTCATGTGGATTACTGCCATACAGAACAAGGATCCAGAGAAAAAGTATGTCACAAACACTTACTTAGATTTAGGTATCTAATGATTGATTTCAGGTTTAAATTTTAACTATTCCTATCATTGTGTGTACTTTGATGCCATGAAATCAGCATCTAAATATACAAATGCTTTGTATTATTGCTAATCGCCACTGTCACAAAGTTCATGATTGGTTTGATACAGGTACGATCTTACATGAGTTTCCGTGTTCTAAAATTTTTCGATTTGCGTGCCTCTGAAGACCTATACTGAAAAATGTTCATACAGCCTTGAAATGTAATAAGCCACCATTTTGACTTTGTGTGTAAGACTGTGACATCATGTTCTTGTCCCCGGCCTGACACAATTGTAACATACAATCAATCACAGGGCTAATTAATATGGATTAATATTATGACATGAGTGTATTCATCAATAATGGTTTATCATGTGATAAAGGACTGTGTCCATTATTTGTATCAAAATCATAATTTAAATTGGAGAATGGATGTTGGAGGACTCATTGTATAAACAATTTACAGACTTTTTTCACATATATTCCTTGTTATGAATTTGATTTCCATATGTTACAGAAGTTCACTGAAGTCATTACCAGAGACGATTCAGAGTAAACTTGGAAGTTTGATCAAAGCCTGTTTTATCTCCGGCTCTCGTACAACAGCTCACAAATGTTCAAGATTATTAGCTATGTGTATGGAGTAAGTTTAAGTTATGAGTTAATCCATTGTATTCATAAATTTCTAAAAGCGTATAATCATTATTATATAATTTGACATTATGGAGAATTTAATTGTGGATTGAAAAACATATTAATTTATTGTTTATACAAATATTTGTTCTTGTACATGATGATTTCTGTTGTCTTTTGTTCTAGATAGAGGAACAGTCATTTTTGCAAGACTGAGAAAACATTTTTCCATTGTTTACGTTTGCCAAGACAAGTGTCAATTGGAAACGATTCAAGTATTTCTACTGTCACTGTCAAAAAATAACTGCACAGTCTTCAAAATTAAAGCACCAAATGTAGTGTAATTTTTCTCTTGCAATCTGAAATATCATGATATATCAAAAACTCCTTGATAACTTCTTTTCCAGTCATAGCAAGCATTCGTGTGACAGTGAGGTAACCCCGACCTTCAGCTGGAGTCTGCTGCAGTCCTTGCTCGAGTGTTTGAAGCTGCTACCATCTGCTCACTCAGCTGGTGCTGTCAAGTGGTTTTTCAGCATGCTCAACCGTGTCAAGTGTGTAGATGCAACATCTGTGGCCCAGAGCTGTGCTGAACTCATGATGTTCACTGCCAAACATTACTATGACCGACTGTTACCTCTGCATTCTCTTCTCAAGTCTAGGTAAGGATGTTTGCCGCATGGAATAGATATTGATTTCAATGTACAAATTACAGTTAAATGATCATAGTCAAACTTGCCTTCTTTATACTCATTATTAAAACATAAACCTTTAGAACCATCTTATTTTTTCTGAACAAGTTATGGTAGTGTATCTTTAACGCTATGATCAGTTTGCCATCAATATCCTTATCACTGTAATTGGTTGTGTGTATTGTAGGTTTGGTCTGTATGGTCAACCCTTTGATCCTGATCTGTTTGACACGGATCTTCCTATGGCTCTCAAGCAGACAATCCCAGCCACACCCAACTATGCTGCCACTGTTGGTTGTGCATCCACTACTGGAAATAACAACAACAACTCGGTCATTCCAACCCTGGTGGCTGATGAAATGGACTTTTATGATTTGTTTAATCCTCCATCAGAAAAGTCTTCCAAGGCTCAGCTGGAGTATGCTAGGAGCAGCATATTTGGGCTATTGGAAGTTGAACCTCTTCATTTCTTCTGCCATTCTACGAGCGATGGAACTAAAATGGAGAGGCTGGATACAAGTGCCACTGGTCACTCAGCTTCTCTCAACACATCTGGACTTTCTGGTACCATTAACTTTGGGGAGACACTGCCCTCACAACCTCCTACAGCCAGTGCATCTACACTGGCTTCAATGTCATCCAACTTGACAAAACAGCTCATACAGGAAAACAGCCAGAAAAGCTACACATTCAAAAACAAGACCACCTTCAAACACAAGATTGATCACATCAAAGATGCCATCAAGATTCTGTCAGAGGTGAACAAAACCATTTCTGATGACCTCACTACAAAACCTGTCACCTCTGATCAGCTGTTGCCTCCCACCCCCAAAACCACTCCCCAGGTGATGACCCCACCCATGACACCACCTAATGAGACTTGGCAGCAGGTAGGTACCTGTTGTAGACTGGGGTGGTGGGGAGGTACCTGTTGTAGACTGGGGTGGTGGGGAGGTACCTGTTGTACACTGGGGTGGTGGGGAGGTACCTGCTGTACACTGGGGTGGTGGGGAGGTACTTGTTGTAGACTGGGGTGTTGGGGAGGTACCTGTTGTAGACTGGGGTGTTGGGGAGGTACCTGTTGTACACTGGGGTGTTGGGGAGGTACCTGTTGTACACTAGGGTGGTGGGGGGGGGTACCTGTTGTAGACTGGGGTGGTGGGGAGGTACCTGTTGTAGACTTGGGAAGTGGGGAGGTACCTGTTGTAGACTGGGGTGGTGGGAGGGGGTACCTGTTGTACACTAGGGTGGGTAGGTACCTGTTGTACACTGGGGTGGTGGTAGATACCTGTTGTAGACTGGGGTGTTGGGGAGGTACCTGTTGTATACTGGGGTGGTGGGGAGGTTCCTGTTGTAGACTGGGGTGGTGGGGAGGTACCTGTTGTATACTGGGGTGTTGGGGAGGTACCTGTTGTAGACTGGAGTGGTGGGGAGGTACCTGTTGTAGACTGGGGTGTTGGGGAGGTACCTGTTGTAGACTGGGGTGTTGGGGAGGTACCTGTTGTAGACTGGGGTGGTGGGGAGGTACCTGTTGTAGACTGGGGTGGTGGGGAGGTACCTGTTGTAGACTGGGGTGTTGGGGAGGTACCTGTTGTATACTGGGGTGGTGGGGAGGTACCTGTTGTAGACTGGGGTGTTGGGGAGGTACCTGTTGTAGACTGGAGTGGTGGGGAGGTACCTGTTGTAGACTGGAGTGGTGGGGAGGTACCTGTTGTAGACTGGGGTGGTGGGGAGGTACCTGTTGTAGACAGGGGTGATAGGGAGGTACCTGTTGTAGACTGGAGTGGTGGGGAGGTACTTGTTGTAGACTGGGGTGGTGGGGAGGTACTTGTTGTAGACTGGGGTGTTGGGGAGGTACCTGTTGTAGACTGGGGTGGTGGGGAGGTACCTGTTGTAGACTGGGGTGGTGGGGAGGTACCTGTTGTAGACTGGGGTGGTGGGGAGGTACCTGTTGTAGACTGGGGTGTTGGGGAGGTACCTGTTGTAGACTGGGGTGGTGGGGAGGTACTTGTTGTAGACTGGGGTGGTGGGGAGGTACCTGTTGTAGACTGGAGTGGTGGGGAGGTACCTGTTGTAGACTGGGGTGTTGGGGAGGTACCTGTTGTAGACTGGGGTGGTGGGGAGGTAGTTGTTGTAGACTGGGGTGGTGGGGAGGTACCTGTTGTAGACTGGGGTGGTGGGGAGGTACCTGTTGTAGACTTGGGAAGTGGGGAGGTACTTGTTGTACACTGGGGTGTTGGGGAGGTACCTGTTGTAGACTTGGGAAGTGGGGAGGTACCTGTTGTAGACTGGGGTGGTGGGAGGGGGTACCTGTTGTACACTAGGGTGGGTAGGTACCTGTTGTACACTGGGGTGGTGGTAGATACCTGTTGTAGACTGGGGTGGTGGGGAGGTACCTGTTGTATACTGGGGTGGTGGGGAGGTTCCTGTTGTAGACTGGGGTGGTGGGGAGGTACCTGTTGTATACTGGGTTGGTGGGGAGGTACCTGTTGTATACTGGGGTGGTGGGGAGGTACCTGTTGTATACTGGGGTGGTGGGGAGGTACCTGTTGTAGACTGGGGTGTTGGGGAGGTACCTGTTGTAGACTGGAGTGGTGGGGAGGTACCTGTTGTAGACTGGGGTGTTGGGGAGGTACCTGTTGTAGACTGGGGTGTTGGGGAGGTACCTGTTTTAGACTGGGGTGGTGGGGAGGTACCTGTTGTATACTGGGGTGGTGGGGAGGTACCTGTTGTAGACTGGGGTGTTGGGGAGGTACCTGTTGTATACTGGGGTGGTGGGGAGGTACCTGTTGTATACTGGGGTGTTGGGGAGGTACCTGTTGTAGACTGGAGTGGTGGGGAGGTACCTGTTGTAGACTGGGGTGGTGGGGAGGTACCTGTTGTAGACAGGGGTGATGGGGAGGTACCTGTTGTAGACTGGAGTGGTGGGGAGGTACTTGTTGTAGACTGGGGTGGTGGGGAGGTACCTGTTGTAGACTGGGGTGGTGGGGAGGTACCTGTTGTAGACTGGGGTGGTGGGGAGGTACCTGTTGTAGACTGGGGTGGTGGGGAGGTACCTGTTGTAGACTGGGGTGTTGGGGAGGTACCTGTTGTAGACTGGGGTGGTGGGGAGGTACTTGTTGTAGACTGGGGTGGTGGGGAGGTACCTGTTGTAGACTGGAGTGGTGGGGAGGTACCTGTTGTAGACTGGGGTGTTGGGGAGGTACCTGTTGTAGACTGGGGTGGTGGGGAGGTAGTTGTTGTAGACTGGGGTGGTGGGGAGGTACCTGTTGTAGACTGGAGTGGTGGGGAGGTACCTGTTGTATACTGGGGTGTTGGGGAGGTACCTGTTGTAGACTGGGGTGGTGGGGAGGTACCTGTTGTAGACTGGGGTGGTGGGGAGGTACCTGTTGTAGACTGGGGTGTTGGGGAGGTACCTGTTGTAGACTGGGGTGTTGGGGAGGTACCTGTTGTAGACTGGAGTGGTGGGGAGGTACCTGTTGTAGACTGGGGTGTTGGGGAGGTACCTGTTGTAGACTGGGGTGGTGGGGAGGTACTTGTTGTAGACTGGGGTGGTGGGGAGGTACCTGTTGTAGACTGGAGTGGTGGGGAGGTACCTGTTGTAGACTGGGGTGGTGGGGAGGTACCTGTTGTAGACTGGGGTGGTGGGGAGGTACCTGTTGTAGACTGGGGTGGTGGGGAGGTACCTGTTGTAGACTGGGGTGGTGGGGAGGTCCCTGTTGTAGACTGGGGTGGTGGGGAGGTACCTGTTGTAGACTGGGGTGATGGGGAGGTACCTGTTGTAGACTGGGGTGATGGGGAGGTACTTGTTGTAGACTGGGGTGGTGGGGAGGTACTTGTTATAGACTGGGGTGTTGGGGAGGTACCTGTTGTAGACTGGGGTGTTGGGGAGGTACCTGTTGTAGACTGGGGTGGTGGGGAGGTACCTGTTGTAGACTGGGGTGGTGGGGAGGTACCTGTTGTAGACTGGGGTGTTGGGGAGGTACCTGTTGTAGACTGGGGTGTTGGAGAGGTACCTGTTGTAGACTGGAGTGGTGGGGAGGTACCTGTTGTAGACTGGGGTGTTGGGGAGGTACCTGTTGTAGACTGGGGTGGTGGGGAGGTACTTGTTGTAGACTGGGGTGGTGGGGAGGTACCTGTTGTAGACTGGAGTGGTGGGGAGGTATCTGTTGTAGACTGGGGTGTTGGGGAGGTACCTGTTGTAGACTGGGGTGGTGGGGAGGTACCTGTTGTAGACTGGGGTGGTGGGGAGGTACCTGTTGTAGACTGGGGTGTTGGGGAGGTACCTGTTGTAGACTGGGGTGGTGGGGAGGTACCTGTTGTAGACTGGGGTGTTGGGGAGGTACCTGTTGTAGACTGGGGTGTTGGGGAGGTACCTGTTGTAGACTGGGGTGGTGGGGAGGTACTTGTTGTAGACTGGGGTGGTGGGGAGGTACCTGTTGTAGACTGGAGTGGTGGGGAGGTACCTGTTGTAGACTGGGGTGTTGGGGAGGTACCTGTTGTAGACTGGGGTGGTGGGGAGGTAGTTGTTGTAGACTGGGGTGGTGGGGAGGTACCTGTTGTATACTGGGGTGTTGGGGAGGTACCTGTTGTAGACTGGGGTGTTGGGGAGGTACCTGTTGTAGACTGGAGTGGTGGGGAGGTACCTGTTGTATACTGGGGTGTTGGGGAGGTACCTGTTGTAGACTGGGGTGGTGGGGAGGTACCTGTTGTAGACTGGGGTGGTGGGGAGGTACCTGTTGTAGACTGGGGTGTTGGGGAGGTACCTGTTGTAGACTGGGGTGTTGGGGAGGTACCTGTTGTAGACTGGAGTGGTGGGGAGGTACCTGTTGTAGACTGGGGTGTTGGGGAGGTACCTGTTGTAGACTGGGGTGGTGGGGAGGTACTTGTTGTAGACTGGGGTGGTGGGGAGGTACCTGTTGTAGACTGGAGTGGTGGGGAGGTACCTGTTGTAGACTGGGGTGGTGGGGAGGTACCTGTTGTAGACTGGGGTGGTGGGGAGGTACCTGTTGTAGACTGGGGTGGTGGGGAGGTACCTGTTGTAGACTGGGGTGGTGGGGAGGTACCTGTTGTAGACTGGGGTGGTGGGGAGGTACCTGTCGTAGACTGGAGTGGTGGGGAGGTACCTGTTGTAGACTGGAGTGGTGGGGAGGTACTTGTTGTAGACTGGGGTGGTGGGGAGGTACTTGTTGTAGACTGGAGTGGTGGGGAGGTACTTGTTGTAGACTGGAGTGGTGGGGAGGTACTTGTTGTAGACTGGGGTGGTGGGGAGGTACTTGTTGTAGACTGGGGTGGTGGGGAGGTACCTGTTGTAGACTGGGGTGGTGGGGAGGTACTTGTTGTAGACTGGAGTGGTGGGGAGGTACCTGTTGTAGACTGGGGTGGTGGGGAGGTACTTGTTGTAGACTGGGGTGGTGGGGAGGTACCTGTTGTAAACTGGGGTGTTGGAGAGGTACCTGTTGTAGACTGGAGTGGTGGGGAGGTACCTGTTGTAGACTGGGGTGTTGGGGAGGTACCTGTTGTAGACTGGGGTGGTGGGGAGGTACTTGTTGTAGACTGGGGTGGTGGGGAGGTACCTGTTGTAGACTGGAGTGGTGGGGAGGTATCTGTTGTAGACTGGGGTGTTGGGGAGGTACCTGTTGTAGACTGGGGTGGTGGGGAGGTACCTGTTGTAGACTGGGGTGGTGGGGAGGTACCTGTTGTAGACTGGGGTGTTGGGGAGGTACCTGTTGTAGACTGGGGTGGTGGGGAGGTACCTGTTGTAGACTGGGGTGTTGGGGAGGTACCTGTTGTAGACTGGGGTGTTGGGGAGGTACCTGTTGTAGACTGGAGTGGTGGGGAGGTACCTGTTGTAGACTGGGGTGTTGGGGAGGTACCTGTTGTAGACTGGGGTGGTGGGGAGGTACTTGTTGTAGACTGGGGTGGTGGGGAGGTACCTGTTGTAGACTGGGGTGATGGGGAGGTACTTGTTGTAGACTGGGGTGGTGGGGAGGTACCTGTTGTAGACTGGGGTGTTGGGGAGGTACTTGTTGTAGACTGGGGTGGTGGGGAGGTACCTGTTGTAGACTGGGGTGTTGGGGAGGTACCTGTTGTAGACTGGGGTGGTGGGGAGGTACCTGTTGTAGACTGGGGTGGTGGGGAGGTACCTGTTGTAGACTGGGGTGGTGGGGAGGTACCTGTTGTAGACTGGGGTGATGGGGAGGTACTTGTTGTAGACTGGGGTGGTGGGGAGGTACCTGTTGTAGACTGGGGTGGTGGGGAGGTACTTGTTGTAGACTGGGGTGTTGGGGAGGTACCTGTTGTAGACTGGGGTGGTGGGGAGGTACCTGTTGTAGACTGGGGTGTTGGGGAGGTACCTGTTGTAGACTGGGTTGGTGGGGAGGTACTTGTTGTAGACTGGGGTGGTGGGGAGGTACCTGTTGTAGACTGGGGTGGTGGGGAGGTACTTGTTGTAGACTGGGGTGGTGGGGAGGTACTTGTTGTAGACTGGGGTGTTGGGGAGGTACCTGTTGTAGACTGGGGTGGTGGGGAGGTACCTGTTGTAGACTGGGGTGGTGGGGAGGTACCTGTTGTAGACTGGGGTGGTGGGGAGGTACTTGTTGTACACTGGGGTGGTGGGGAGGTACCTGTTGTAGACTGGGGTGGTGGGGAGGTAGTTGTTGTAGACTGGGGTGGTGGGGAGGTACCTGTTGTATACTGGGGTGTTGGGGAGGTACCTGTTGTAGACTGGGGTGTTGGGGAGGTACCTGTTGTAGACTGGAGTGGTGGGGAGGTACCTGTTGTATACTGGGGTGTTGGGGAGGTACCTGTTGTAGACTGGGGTGGTGGGGAGGTACCTGTTGTAGACTGGGGTGGTGGGGAGGTACCTGTTGTAGACTGGGGTGTTGGGGAGGTACCTGTTGTAGACTGGGGTGTTGGGGAGGTACCTGTTGTAGACTGGAGTGGTGGGGAGGTACCTGTTGTAGACTGGGGTGTTGGGGAGGTACCTGTTGTAGACTGGGGTGGTGGGGAGGTACTTGTTGTAGACTGGGGTGGTGGGGAGGTACCTGTTGTAGACTGGAGTGGTGGGGAGGTACCTGTTGTAGACTGGGGTGGTGGGGAGGTACCTGTTGTAGACTGGGGTGGTGGGGAGGTACCTGTTGTAGACTGGGGTGGTGGGGAGGTACCTGTTGTAGACTGGGGTGGTGGGGAGGTACCTGTCGTAGACTGGGGTGGTGGGGAGGTACCTGTCGTAGACTGGGGTGATGGGGAGGTACCTGTTGTAGACTGGAGTGGTGGGGAGGTACCTGTTGTAGACTGGGGTGGTGGGGAGGTACTTGTTGTAGACTGGGGTGGTGGGGAGGTACTTGTTGTAGACTGGAGTGGTGGGGAGGTATCTGTTGTAGACTGGGGTGTTGGGGTTGTACCTGTTGTAGACTGGGGTGGTGGGGAGGTACCTGTTGTAGACTGGGGTGGTGGGGAGGTACCTGTTGTAGACTGGAGTGGTGGGGAGGTACCTGTTGTAGACTGGGGTGTTGGGGAGGTACCTGTTGTAGACTGGGGTGTTGGGGAGGTACTTGTTGTAGACTGGAGTGGTGGGGAGGTACCTGTTGTAGACTGGGGTGGTGGGGAGGTACCTGTTGTAGACTGGAGTGGTGGGGAGGTACCTGTTGTAGACTGGGGTGGTGGGGAGGTACCTGTTGTAGACTGGGGTGGTGGGGAGGTACCTGTTGTAGACTGGGGTGTTGGGGAGGTACTTGTTGTAGACTGGGGTGGTGGGGAGGTACTTGTTGTAGACTGGAGTGGTGGGGAGGTACCTGTTGTAGACTGGGGTGTTGGGGAGGTACTTGTTGTAGACTGGGGTGGTGGGGAGGTACCTGTTGTAGACTGGAGTGGTGGGGAGGTACCTGTTGTAGACTGGGGTGGTGGGGAGGTACCTGTTGTAGACTGGGGTGGTGGGGAGGTACCTGTTGTAGACTGGGGTGGTGGGGAGGTACCTGTTGTAGACTGGGGTGTTGGGGAGGTACTTGTTGTAGACTGGGGTGGTGGGGAGGTACTTGTTGTAGACTGGAGTGGTGGGGAGGTACTTGTTGTAGACTGGAGTGGTGGGGAGGTACTTGTTGTAGACTGGGGTGGTGGGGAGGTACTTGTTGTAGACTGGGGTGGTGGGGAGGTACCTGTTGTAGACTGGGGTGGTGGGGAGGTACTTGTTGTAGACTGGAGTGGTGGGGAGGTACCTGTTGTAGACTGGGGTGGTGGGGAGGTACTTGTTGTAGACTGGGGTGGTGGGGAGGTACCTGTTGTAGACTGGGGTGTTGGAGAGGTACCTGTTGTAGACTGGAGTGGTGGGGAGGTACCTGTTGTAGACTGGGGTGTTGGGGAGGTACCTGTTGTAGACTGGGGTGGTGGGGAGGTACTTGTTGTAGACTGGGGTGGTGGGGAGGTACCTGTTGTAGACTGGAGTGGTGGGGAGGTATCTGTTGTAGACTGGGGTGTTGGGGAGGTACCTGTTGTAGACTGGGGTGGTGGGGAGGTACCTGTTGTAGACTGGGGTGGTGGGGAGGTACCTGTTGTAGACTGGGGTGTTGGGGAGGTACCTGTTGTAGACTGGGGTGGTGGGGAGGTACCTGTTGTAGACTGGGGTGTTGGGGAGGTACCTGTTGTAGACTGGGGTGTTGGGGAGGTACCTGTTGTAGACTGGAGTGGTGGGGAGGTACCTGTTGTAGACTGGGGTGTTGGGGAGGTACCTGTTGTAGACTGGGGTGGTGGGGAGGTACTTGTTGTAGACTGGGGTGGTGGGGAGGTACCTGTTGTAGACTGGGGTGATGGGGAGGTACTTGTTGTAGACTGGGGTGGTGGGGAGGTACCTGTTGTAGACTGGGGTGTTGGGGAGGTACTTGTTGTAGACTGGGGTGGTGGGGAGGTACCTGTTGTAGACTGGGGTGTTGGGGAGGTACCTGTTGTAGACTGGGGTGGTGGGGAGGTACCTGTTGTAGACTGGGGTGGTGGGGAGGTACCTGTTGTAGACTGGGGTGGTGGGGAGGTACCTGTTGTAGACTGGGGTGATGGGGAGGTACTTGTTGTAGACTGGGGTGGTGGGGAGGTACCTGTTGTAGACTGGGGTGGTGGGGAGGTACTTGTTGTAGACTGGGGTGTTGGGGAGGTACCTGTTGTAGACTGGGGTGGTGGGGAGGTACCTGTTGTAGACTGGGGTGTTGGGGAGGTACCTGTTGTAGACTGGGTTGGTGGGGAGGTACTTGTTGTAGACTGGGGTGGTGGGGAGGTACCTGTTGTAGACTGGGGTGGTGGGGAGGTACTTGTTGTAGACTGGGGTGGTGGGGAGGTACTTGTTGTAGACTGGGGTGTTGGGGAGGTACCTGTTGTAGACTGGGGTGGTGGGGAGGTACCTGTTGTAGACTGGGGTGGTGGGGAGGTACCTGTTGTAGACTGGGGTGGTGGGGAGGTACTTGTTGTACACTGGGGTGGTGGGGAGGTACCTGTTGTAGACTGGGGTGGTGGGGAGGTACCTGTTGTAGACTGGGGTGTTGGGGAGGTACCTGTTGTAGACTGGGGTGGTGGGGAGGTACTTGTTGTACACTGGGGTGGTGGGGAGGTACCTGTTGTAGACTGGGGTGGTGGGGAGGTACTTGTTATAGACTGGGGTGTTGGGGAGGTACCTGTTGTAGACTGGGGTGTTGGGGAGGTACCTGTTGTAGACTGGGGTGGTGGGGAGGTACCTGTTGTAGACTCGGGTGTTGGGGAGGTACCTGTTGTAGACTGGGGTGGTGGGGAGGTACCTGTTGTAGACTGGGGTGGTGGGGAGGTACCTGTTGTAGACTGGGGTGTTGGGGAGGTACCTGTTGTAGACTGGGGTGGTGGGGAGGTACCTGTTGTAGACTGGGGTGGTGGGGAGGTACCTGTTGTAGACTGGGGTGGTGGGGAGGTACTTGTTGTAGACTGGGGTGGTGGGGAGGTACCTGTTGTAGACTGGGGTGTTGGGGAGGTACCTGTTGTAGACTGGGGTGTTGGGGAGGTACCTGTTGTAGACTGGAGTGGTGGGGAGGTACCTGTTGTAGACTGGGGTGGTGGGGAGGTACTTGTTGTACACTGGGGTGGTGGGGAGGTACCTGTTGTAGACTGGGGTGGTGGGGAGGTACCTGTTGTAGACTGGGGTGGTGGGGAGGTACTTGTTGTACACTGGGGTGGTGGGGAGGTACCTGTTGTAGACTGGGGTGGTGGGGAGGTACTTGTTATAGACTGGGGTGGTGGGGAGGTACCTGTTGTAGACTGGGGTGGTGGGGAGGTACTTGTTATAGACTGGGGTGGTGGGGAGGTACCTGTTGTAGACTGGAGTGGTGGGGAGGTACCTGTTGTAGACTGGGGTGGTGGGGAGGTACCTGTTGTAGACTGGGGTGGTGGGGAGGTACCTGTTGTAGACTGGGGTGTTGGGGAGGTACCTGTTGTAGACTGGGGTGGTGGGGAGGTACCTGTTGTAGACTGGGGTGGTGGGGAGGTACCTGTTGTAGACTGGGGTGTTGGGGAGGTACCTGTTGTAGACTGGGGTGGTGGGGAGGTACCTGTTGTAGACTGGGGTGGTGGGGAGGTACCTGTTGTAGACTGGGGTGGTGGGGAGGTACTTGTTGTAGACTGGGGTGGTGGGGAGGTACCTGTTGTAGACTGGGGTGGTGGGGAGGTACCTGTTGTAGACTGGGGTGTTGGGGAGGTACCTGTTGTAGACTGGAGTGGTGGGGAGGTACCTGTTGTAGACTGGGGTGGTGGGGAGGTACTTGTTGTACACTGGGGTGGTGGGGAGGTACCTGTTGTAGACTGGGGTGGTGGGGAGGTACCTGTTGTAGACTGGGGTGGTGGGGAGGTACTTGTTGTAGACTGGGGTGGTGGGGAGGTACCTGTTGTAGACTGGGGTGGTGGGGAGGTACCTGTTGTAGACTGGGGTGGTGGGGAGGTACTTGTTGTACACTGGGGTGGTGGGGAGGTACCTGTTGTAGACTGGGGTGGTGGGGAGGTACTTGTTATAGACTGGGGTGGTGGGGAGGTACCTGTTGTAGACTGGAGTGGTGGGGAGGTACCTGTTGTAGACTGGGGTGGTGGGGAGGTACCTGTTGTAGACTGGGGTGGTGGGGAGGTACCTGTTGTAGACTGGGGTGGTGGGGAGGTACTTGTTGTAGATTCTAGGGTGGTGGGAAGGTTCTTGTTCTAGATTCTGGGGAGGAGGGTAGGTTCTTGTTCTAGATACAGGGGTGGTGGGGAGGTACCTGTTGTAGATTATGGGGTGGTGGGGATCACGAGGTACCTGTTCTAGATTCTGCGGTGGTGGGGAGGTCCTGTTGGATGATGGGGAGGTACCTGTTCTAGATTCTGGGGTGGTGGGGAGGTCCTGTTGGATGATGGGGAGGTACCTGTTCTAGATTCTGGGGTGGTGGGGAGGTCCTGTTGGATGATGGGGAGGTACCTGTTCTAGATTCTGGGGTGGTGGGGAGGTCCTGTTGGATGATGGGGAGGTACCTGTTCAAGATTTTGGGCTGGTGGGTAGGTACCTGTTTTAGATTGTGAGGTGTTGGGTATATACCTGTTGTAGACTTGAGGGGGGCCTGTTATAGATTTTAAGGCGGTGGGTAGGTGCATGTTATAGATTTTGAGGTAGCTGTTTTGGTGAGAGATTCTGATCATGTTAACACGAAAAAATATTGCCATTTGTTTAAATGGCAAATGTTAAGCATTAAGCTAACAAAGAACTTATGATTCAGAGATGTTTATGAGAAAAATTTGTTGAAAGTCATTTTTCTTATTTATTCATTTGCTTGATGTTTAAATTGTTCAGAATTTATAATATACCTGTTACAGAATCAAGGCACCAACGACAAGTCTGACTTGTTAAAACAGCAGTATGCTCAGGCACAGAAGTCTTCACTAGGGATCCCTAATTCTCAGACCCTGCTGCAGCCTCCTCCTCTACAGGTGTTAGTTATAGAGAGAATGCATTCAGGTGAGTACTTTTCGGGTTTTGTGTCCAACATGTCATTGGTACCATAGGGCTAGTGTTGCTATCGTTCACCGAAACATTAATCAACATGTAAAATTAAGGTAATCATTTGTACAATTTAACACTTGTTTCCAACAAAATGTATAAAGCAAGTTAATTGTTACCGTAATTTCTCGCGTATAGTGCGCACTTTTTTAGGGAAAATCGAAAGTGTCAAGAAGGGGGTGCGCACTATACGCAAGAACAAGCAAAAACCTTGACTTGGACGCGATCATGTATCGTTAATTTTTCGGAGATTTTCAGATTAACCTGAAATATCCTCGCGGTAGTTAATAGTTGATATTTTGTTAAATAATTCCTGATTTGCATTATCTTTTTACAACCACGAAAAGTTGCAATTATAAAAGCCATAAATACGATAGGATCTGATAAATAAACTTGAGGAAAGTAGCCTGAACTTTCAGGTCGAGATTGGATCGCCGCTACATTATCACAAGGCATATAGTGAAATATACCGAATAATTAGATCGTTGTTAGCACTCTGATGTTAAAAATGCTGTTCTTGTGTAAAATCATACTGTACAATTCAATCCTGACGGTAGAAATGTGTCAAGAACGACTTGGAAGTTCGCCGGTTTGTGTATTGCAAAGAGTGAAGGTCGCGTAATATTAATACCCGACAGTAACAAACAGAGTCGCAAACAAGCGAGTTGAACTGGTAACAGTTAGAGTTTGGAAAATAAACATTTAGGGACTCAAAACAGTCCAATAAATATCCATGTTTTCTTTTCAAAGAAAAAATGCTGAAATGACAACGGGTTTGTGTTTTTTATATCAAACAAATTTGGCTGTATGTGGTCCTCGTCGGACCTGATTGAGTGACTGCTTTTAGTACACCCGTCAACCAAGTAAACTGCCGACTCTATTGATGTCTAGACGCACATGTACAGACTCCACAATTGTTTATTTTATAGAAAACCTGGAAGATTAAGTCTTATGTAAGATTATATTGAATAATTTATGAATGATATTGCCGTGAAAACATCGTTTAAGGTAATCATTTGTACAATTTAACACTTGTTTCAACAAAATGTATAAAGCAAGTTAATTGTTAGGTAGTCTCAATTTCTCATCCAGGGCTTCAAACAATGTTGAAGAAAGAGAAAGTGTAATCATATGAATTTTACATTTTCTTTGTGCTCTATAATGTTTTACGGTTTGCATTAATACATGTCGACAGTAATGCATTTTAAACTGCTTGTGAACAGGGGCTCGTCGATTTGTGATTCTCGACTTTGGTAAGCCAGTGGTGCTCACGGATGTGGTGATCCCAGCATGTGCCGACCTTGCCTCGCTGTCTATAGATGTGTGGGTACAGGGTGAAGAGATCGACGGCCAAAGATTTGTGGTGGCAGGAGACATAGGCAGCAGATCTCTCATCATGAATGATATCATGCCAGCTCCAGTCTGCAGATACCTCAAGGTAAATTTTATATATCTTCTTCGTAGTCTGGGTAGACAAAAGAACAAGTTTAGAAAAGGTAGGACACTTAAAGGTTTAGTTTGTTCTGCTTCTAGAAGGAAATATGTAAGAATATCTAGATTTAAAAAAAAAAAAAAAATTCTCATTTTCATGGCTACCAATGTGAAGGAAAATCCTGATCCAGAGAGTTTATAAATCATCTATCGTTCTATGATTATTTTCAGATAACTACCATAGGCAGATATGGAAGTGGTTCTACCAGAACAAAAATTCCTATTGGTGCATTCTATGGACACAGCTGCATCTTACCGTGGGAGTGGAACAGTTATCTGGAACAGCAAAACTCTCAGGGCAGCAGTATGTCCGGGAGTCAAACAGAATTGCCAACTCAGCCCCATTTATTGGCCCAGTTAAGTGTGTACATGTCATTGCTGGAGGACATTCAGTGTCGGTACAGTCTGGCTAGGACCAGGCTTGAGAATCTGTTGGCTGCTGTAAATACCCAGCAGTATGCTAGTGGACATATACAGTACTATCTGAAAAAGCAGAAAAAGAATGACTGTGATAATAAGATTTTGCAGGCCTATCATGACTGCCTTCAACTTCAGCTTCAACAAAACCTGGCTCAAAGGGCCACAGACAGACTCCATAGTGCTTTAGGTTTTAAAGGTCATCGAGTGGAAACCTCAGGGACACTGAACACACGACTGCGTCAGGCATGCACAGACAAACTAAGGTTTCTACTGGAGCTGACTCTGGACACATTGCTCAGTCTAACAACTGTGTCACCAAGTATTCCACAACCGCCAGCCTCTTTGTTCAAAATGTTGGACCATCTGAACTCAGAAATGTTGTTCAAGCATTTATGTGTTCATGGGACAAAGAAGATCCAGATCAGTATGGGAATGCTGCTGATGCGAGTGTGTGGCAGCCAGCAGTGGTGGGGCAACTTCCTAGGCAATGCTCTACAGGAATTCTTCCACTCCGAAAATACACAAATCTTCTCCCAGGATAGGTAAGATTGAAACAGGCTGAGCAATATTGAAAACAGTTTCGTAAAAATTCAAAAATTTATATACCCAGTAGACATGAAAAAAAAAGACAGAAAAAGTTCAAAGGATAAATATTTCAGGTATGACTGAGAAATTAAGAGATATTTGGTATGCAAGTACTTTTCTGTATCATAACTTGAAATGTCTTGAGACATTTGATTCTTTAACTATCCTATTACCTATGATAGTCTTTGTATAGATAAATAGGAATGGCATTTGTTTATCAAGAAAATAGTATGTCATTACCTTATACAGTAGAAAACTAGTGGAACTATCGATGATTTTGGAATGCTAATGATCAAATTCTTATTTTGAATTGAGACCATATTTGTATCGTGGAGAAAGGACGGCTTTTCTCTGATTTTACATAGTTTCCAGTGAATGAAGGAGTTAGTTTCACACTAATTGTCCTTATTTGCAGGGTTTTTGTGCTGCTGCTGGCAATGGGACAGAAAGCATTGTCAGGTCCGAGTGCTGTCCACATCATGGAGAGTCTGTTAGATATGCTGGCCAGGGTCCTTACTCCTCTTATCAACAACCAGCAGACAATGCAGTTTGGTCAGTCAGGTAGGCCCTCAACATTTCTTTACAGTCGACGTTGCAAAGACATGAAACACGATCTTAATGATATGAAAATAAATTAGAGACATTTATGATCATCTATATTGTCTTATATCATCTATATTGTCTTATATGCTTTATAACTGAATTTTCCGTGCATGATTTTGAATACCTTTGTACGGTTGTGTTATGACCGGTTTCTTTATGTACCTGCAGGTTTGATAGATTTGACACTGGTAGGATGGATTCTGCTGTTCCTGTGCCGGAACCTGGACCACACATTTATTGTAGGGTCTAATGGGGAAGACCGTCAGATGAAAAGAGATAATGGTAAGAGACAATAAAAATCAGATAACTCATCACCCCTGAAGTATTCTAGTGTTTGAACTGGAAGAAATCCAATGTGTCTTCAGGGGTAATTGAGTTAATAGCAGATACAAACTAAATGATTGGTAATATTGAAAAGGTTTTAATTGGGTAATACATTCAAATGGCATAGAAAAAAAAGCCATAAAGTGCTGGTAATTGACCAAATTTATATTTGAACATGGCTGTAGTTTAATATGGTATTATATACAGCTTTGACAATTCAGTTTTATTTCCATGTTTATGTGGGAAAATTCTTAATGTACAAAGTGTTGGTTGTTTTAAGTGGTTAGTTCATTATTCTTCTGAATGGGAATCTGTTATTGGTATCATTAGCAACAACAAATGTTGCTAAGGGGTCTGCAGGTGAATGTTCTGTTATACCAACAATACATATATTTTTTACAACTTTACTTTTGTGACTGATAAAAAGTTTTCATTATCTTTTCTATTCAGGCAACAGTCTACCAAATAGATGGAACTTCATACAAGGAGACCATAATTTGGTTTACAATAAAAGTAAGGTGAAAAGCTCCAAGTTGTATCGTTGGTCTATGCACAAGCGTCTACTGCATCATAAACAGAAGCTGATGGATCTTCAGCAGGCCCAGAAAACATTCTTCAGCTCTGACCAGAAAGCATCAGGCAGCAGTACCTCTCTTCTCAAACAGCAGGAGAAGCAGTTCCGCAAGGAGCTTTCCCAATATGCCTCCAAGGTAGGAGCTGGATTCATATTAAGATGCAACACCACAAAGTAATAGGTTACTTCCATCTACATCCAACCAACAATGTTTTGCATTTAGGTCAAGTATGGACTAGTTCTGCATTCTACAGCTAATGTCATGCAACTTCACATGCTTATGAACTTGGCACAGCTTGATACATGACTTTCTGGGTGAAAGTTACCTCAGGCATTTGTAGTTGAAAGTGACACTATCATGGAATTTGCGATAAGTTTTAGAGTTAAGTTGAAATGTCTGACCAACATAGGGTGCATGGGGTCTGTATTAAACATCACATGTTGATGTAATTTTATACTAGTGAAAAGTTAATTAAATAAACATTTCATATACTCTTTGTTGAACAGTATGTCAACAAAATTTTCCAGATGAGGTCCAATGTGGATGCCCTGCGTAAATTACCAAAGATGGATGACGTAGCAGGTCCCAGTAAGAGTAGCGGAGATTTTGATCAGGATGGGGTGTTGGTGCTTCCCAAGGACAAAACACTACGAGTGGTGCGGGGTCTCATGGCTCTTCTCCTCAGCATGGACTTCACTTGTAATGTCGACCTGTTCCTGGTCACATGCAAGGTAGGTATAATAGATCTGACGTGAAAGTAATGATTCTGATAGGATAAATCTAATGTTTGACAACTGATGTATACAATTTGTAAATACTGTATATTTTATGTATACTTGACCAAAAGTAACATAAGTCTTTGACTCATTTTGTTATCAAGTATAAATAAAGACTAATATTATTATCATTGTTACATGATTTTCTCGTTATTAAATTACAATAAAATCCCACTTTCTCTAACCCAGTTAATTTGAATACCCCTCATTCGTTAAACAGTTTCTTTGTTCCGACCAAGTCAATACACGTTCAGCCAGTCTCAACCAACCTCGGATTACTCGAATACCATATATTCCTCGAACTATTGATCACGTCCCCCATGAGTTTGAGGAAGTGGGGTTTTACTGTAAATTTAGTATAGGTTGAGGTTTTTTTTTACAATTTTTTTTGGTGCATTGTGGTATAAAACCAAAGAAAAATATAAAAACTTTGTCATTTGAATCAAAAGAAGCTAGTTAACCCATCGGTAGCTCCGAGTACCTATTTAACTGTTAACGGTGAGAACTGTACAAGGAACTCTATATGCAGGTCTACATCCTCAATTAAGAAATCTTTAGTAAATATGTTTTTATCAGTTGGGTAAAATAATGATAAAACCATTTGATAAATTATTGTAAACTGTATTATCAGATTTTGACAATTAATGTAGGAATTGCATGTTAGGATATTGATCTGCGAATAGGTGTTGATCCTCATGGCCACTTGTTTGATGTGCAATGACAGGTACTTGCCACCATCTGTGTGACGACACGGCCAGCTATCACACTGTCAGAGGCCATGGGACAGGAGCAGCTGGAGAAACTCATATTGCTAGCATCCAACATGGAGTTCAGTCACAGCAACATCAGCTGGGGTGGACCTTGGGCAGGACATGCTATTACATGCCTGTTGCAGGACATACTTGATGGTAAGTTGCTTTTCAAAACTGGTGCTCTCAGATTCAGATCAGTCTGTATTACTTGGTTAAAATATTCATATTTATGTGTGGTTTTGCCATTCTAGTTTTGAAGTGGATGGCAGGGGGGTGGGGGGGGTGTATTATTCATATGTGGTTTTGCCATAATAGTTTTGAAGTGGAGAGGGGATATCAATCAAAACATTTTTCCGACATCTATACAATGCATCTATATCATAGAAATTCTTATTTAGTTTGCTGCAGACCAAAAAATAATTTGATGAAACAAGAAAGATATAAAAGTCATAAATTTGTACAATTTCTGTGCCATATCAGTAAATCCTGAAGTCACAACAGGATTAAGACATTGTAATACTTGGCAAAACCACTGCTGAACAGCTTAACTATAGTTCACAAAACATCACAGCTCTAGAAAGAAAGAAATGATTTTCAACAATTTAATCAAGAATAAATCCAGCTTTATACAAAGGTAAAGAATAAGTACGTGCTTCAGGGTTCGAAGGTCAAGGTCATGGTTGCTATTTACATGTACATAGAAAATCAAAACCTATAGAGGAAACATTCATGTCTTACAGACATTTCTTAGTTTATCTTGTAAAAGGATGTATAATAACTATTAAATCAATATCATACAGACAGATCAGTGATTTTACCAAATACATGTGATGATATGCTATCTTTGTTGTACAGGAGAGAAGTTTTATCCTCCTAACACCGATACAACCGAGCTGACCGAGGAGTGTATCAGTAACATCACCGAGACTGATGAGAGTCTCCCTAGCAGTGTCGGTCTGCCTACCATGGAGGACAGTGAGTCAGGGGCAGACAACCAAGGTATCCACCGTTAAACTCTGGACACTAGCAAAAATCAAAAATTTTCTTTTATGTAAAACTTGGTTGTGGCAGTTTATTACAGAATAATGCATATTTGTCCTTGAGTGTATATATTATTATGTATATGTGCAGAAACACCTCCAGTGAGGAGATTGTGTCTAGAATAAAATATCCATCATTTATATTAAACATGTATTAAATACATGTGATATTAATCTGTATATTTAAGATTGTAGTGAAGTTTAAGTATGCTTCAATCTTTCTTTTCTTTCCAGATGCTGATTCCTCTGAGAGTAAAGATGATTCAACAAAAATGAATTTTGACAAGGAATCTTCTATGATGGTAGACCTTCTGTTAAATGGAGAAGAGGAATATGAGGAGTCCGCTGCTAAGTTACATGCCTATGTGACGGGCCATGTGACAGGCCACGCCAGTAAACCACCACCTCCTCCCATGTCTCCCTATGAAACACCACTACCAACCACTAGTCTCAATGGCGCTCTGGAAATGAATTCTTCAGGGTAGGACAAAATAAACATACACAGTTATACTTAGCAACAGTTCATGATAAAAGCTGCCAGGGAATGATCTTATTTTAACAGAATGAACATGCTTCATATTAACAGGATTTATAACTTGGTACTAATGTCAGTCTTTTTTGTTTTCTCCATTACAGAGTGTTCTCAGCAGAGATGGAGAAGGTGGAGAAGTTAATGGTTCAAAAGCTGATAGGTCAAAATAAACAAATGGCCGAGATGACCAAAGGGGACAAGACTCTTGCTAACACTGGTACCACTCTTCAACAGATGCCATCATTACTGGGGTGTTCTTTACCAGGCTACCCAGGCAGTATGAAGTCCAGTCTGATGGCCACTGTCCAGGGCATGTCAACAGCAATGGACGCCAGGCTGGAATTCGGTCTGGAAACACATGCTGAAATTAGACTCAAGGTCAGCTTTCAAACTAGATAGATCAAATTAACAACAGATAAAAGTGATAATGATTCTTAATGGAAAAAATTCTCATCGATTCTGCACTATTGTTTCTTGCATAGAATGAAAAAAAGGGCATGGAAAGCTTCAACAGCTACACTTAGATTAAGTTATCAAATATCATCAAAGTGCTGTATTGGTTGAGATTAAGTTATCATCAAGTATTTTTAAAAAGTGCTTTATAGTAGAGATTAAGTTATTATATGATAAAAGGTGCTGTATAGTAGAGATTAAGCTATCATATGATAGAAAGTGCTGTATAGTTGAGATTAAGCTATTATATTATAAAAAGTGTTGTATAGTTGAGATTAAGCTATTATGCGATAAAAAGTCTTTTGTAGTTGAGATAAAGCTGTTATATGATAAAAAGTTATGTATATTTGACATTAAGCTATCATATGATAAAAAGTGCTGTATAGTTGAGATCAAGTATTTATTATATGATAGAAAGTGTTGTATAAATATGATTAAGCTATTATATGATAAAAGTGCTGTATAGTTGAGATTAAGCTATTATATGATAAAAAGTGCTTTATAGTTGAGATTAAGCTATTATATGATAAAAAGTGCTGTATAGTTAAATTTACTGGTTGTCCATTACAGACGATGCTGTCGCTACACACAGAGAATGTACAGCAGGCCTTTTCTTCCTCACTACCTGTGGCGCCCTCTCCTGGCATCAGTGTTGAACAAAACGCCCCTGCAACCACTGATGATGACCTGTCGGATAGCAGGGCAAACCTACCAGAGGTAAATTAATATTTCATAACTTTTTGTGCTTAAAACTTCTAAAGTAGGGCGCTTTTGCTCGTATAGTAATTTGGAATGACAAAATGGATATATTATGAACCAAACTCTGATCTGTATATATCAAATGTCTGCATATTAACTATCCCAACTTCCTGGTTATATTTCTTTATATACTTGGAACATGTATCATTCTACATCATTGTACCTACTTTGTACATAATCTGAATATATATCACGAAGTGGTAAAGGGTTTTAGTAGGTAATGCTGATGTTTAGTCATTCTGTGCATTTACTACAATAAAATCGATTTGAAATATGTTTTATATTAACATTTGTATTTTTTGTTGCAGAATTCATCATCAGAGATGTTGAGTCAGTGTTATGCCCATCTGTTTAACAATCTCATACCACAACATACAAATCTTGATGCTCTGCTGCAACTTTGGCTCACCTTGAATGGTGAGGGTAGTTCTGAGGGCGGTAATACTCAGCTGACCTTTGACCCCAGTCGGTCACCCCTAATCCCCTTAAGTACGACCTCTATGGCTAACATGCTAGCTCTTGTGAATTCCACACCCAGCTTGCCAGTGTGTACATGGGTGCTTGTGTTCCAATCTCTCACTCTGTTGGCCAACCAGAAGATCCGCCCCCATCCCTTGGGACCAGAGCAGTCTATGGTGATTCCTATGATGGCTGAACGAAACCTGATGGCAGTCATAACCAGATTCCTGTCAGGAACATCAGAATATGGACCCATAGCTTCAGCAGCACAGTTTTCACAGGTTAGCCAGCAAATCAGTTTGTTTTGATGGTTTTGAAGTACAGAAATTTTGTCTAACATTATGCAGTGACTAAATCTAAAGACTGTATAAAATTCTGCCATTTCGTAGTCAAATTAATTGTTTTAAGTGCATGTAAGGGATATGCATGTGTTATAAGAGCATTATATAAACAGCAATTGGATAATTCTTAATTCTCATTTATCTAGGTTGGACCTTCAGCTACCAAAAGCTTTTATGAATTTTTACTGAGACTTCTGGTGAAATGCTCAGCTGATAATCTGAAGAATCTGAAGGAGTTGATGCTGAAGTTGGTGTATACTCTGTGTGCTGAGAGGTATGTTACTTTAGATATAAGATCATATCATGATTTGATAACATGGTACTTGTTTCATCTAACAATATATTTTTGCCTTTAGCACTTCGTTTACTGATAGCAGATAGAATAAAAAAAATATTTATTTACTTGTGTTTGTTTAATTATAAAAATGGCTTTCTGGGTTATATGACCTTGCCCCTATATCTACTGCTGTTGTTGTTACAGAGGTGCCTTCCACTCTGGCCTAGGGCCCCTTGATGCACAGTGTAAGTTCCTGTCTTTCATTCTGGACATGACATATGAGAATATTGAGGTTGGCAATGCCATGAGTGTGATTGAATCAATCAGTAGCCTTGTCCACCAGCACATACTGTGTCAGGAGCGCATCAGCTGCCGCAGTTCCTCAGAGAACAATGTCAACGCCAGATCGTGTTTTGGTGGATTGTTTGCTAGTCTGTTAAGGGGGGTAGACTCCAGGTCATCACCTGGAGATGCCTCTAGAGACTCCTTAATGTGTAGTTTACTGCGACTTATCAACAGTCTTATACAGATTCGATATGGACCACGAACAAGTCGTATGTCGTCTGTGGTACTGGAGAACAGTACAGAGCCCAACACTCCCACCCTCAACCTGTCAGCGCTGGCCACCTCTACACCTACATCTGCTTTCATGCTGTCTGACGAGGAAAAGTGTCAGCAAACTGATGAACAAAAGACCGAACATTTGCATGCTCCTCCAGAGCCAAACAATACCTATGTAGCTGACATTATTTTGGGTCACAGACAGATCATGTGTCATTTAATGGAGGCCCTAAGCTATTGCAATAGTAATACTATGGCTATGATCCTAGCCAGTAGGGGTGTGTCTAGTCACATGCAGGACACGTTTACTGGGAGTAACCCTATCTCTGTTGGAGATGGCATCTACCAGATCCTGCGTACCCTGTCCTCACACTGTTCTGATCAGAAGCTGGTACTGGAATCTCTCTTCTATTATATGTCTGGTTCCTACATGGGTATGGCCTCGTCACCTTCACTCTGTAGGCTATCAGAACCTCTGCTCTGGTTCATGCTGAAGGTCCTGGACAACTCACGTGCAATTCATATATTCCTTGACATGGGTAAGTTTTATCCAATGCAAAAAAAATTTAATATCATTTCTGTGGTATTAGTGTACCTTTATCAAGTTGATTTTCAATAAGTTTTTTCTAACAGCTGTATGTGAAGAATATAAAGTGTCACATTAAATCAAAACTGATTTGGATGATAATTACTACCTCTAAATTCATTGTTTTTCTACCAAATTTGCCTCTTCATTTCTAACGTGTAACTATATATTTAATCTCCAGGTGGAGTAGAAGTTGTATGTCGCAACTTAGTCAGCTGTAACTGTAGAATCATCAATACATCACCCAGTCTTATCTCCACCATCATGCAGAACCTCAACGGAAGATCAAAGATGATGGAAAAGAAAACAACAGGGGAATCAGAATCCCCAGATGGGTTACAGAACTTTGCTCCCTTAGGTACAGTCATAAAGAGTTTCAGTGATCAAATTTGATTATAAATCTATAAGATAAGCTGACTGTGCTATTAAAATGAAATAACAGTCTTAGTTTATTCACAAGGGTTCTTCTCAGGCCATTTAGCTGATAGGGAGCCATATCAGCTTCAGTTTGAAATCTTTTCTACCGTATCAGTTTAACCTGGCATATCACTTTTGACTATAAACTGTATCACCTAGGTATTTGTACTGAGGGGGTCTTTCATACAAGAATTTGACCCTTATTAAATAACGGGGCTGTCCCAAGTCCAGCAATGACCCGACTGTCAGTTGCATGTTTTTGTGGGTCTCTGAGCTGTACTCTGTGGATTAAACATGAATAACAAACTACCACCTAGGTTTATGGTTGCCCATATTTATAAGTAGTGTACTGATCACCATGGGTCCAAGGAAATTGACCTTGTATTTAAGCAACAAACACTGTTATACCCTTGCGGTAACATTTTACTTAATCAAAATCATTGGTTATGAAAACAACGGACACTATGTGCAGCTTTTGATGTTGTGTATGTGTTACAGGTTCCATCAGTTCCAGTAGTCCCACAGCCAGCCCAGCAGATGTCCTTATACAGGCTGCCCAAACTCATCGCAGGGCACGGTCTGCAGCTTGGTCCTACCACTTTTATCCAGACGAGGCCTGGGTGGATCTCACAGTACAACTGCCCTTTGCTATTCTACTGAAAGAGGTCCAGATTCAGCCGCACAATGCCTCGCTTACCAGTAAGTATCCTCTAGGCTAAACAGTTAACTCTAAGCACATAAAAACTTATAGAGCCAAATCTTGACCCCCCAACCCTTTATTGAGAGTTTAGGAGGACAGCACTAGTCTACAAAGAAATTACTCTCAGAACATAAAAGACATGAATAGAGAAATGTTCACCCCAACCCTTTAATTAGAAATTGGAGGATCAGTTCATATATTACTGCAATAAACAAACCATCAAAATGGCTTCAAAGTTGTTCATTATAAAGATCGTCAGGTAATCTTTGTAATTTATTTAATAAAGTGAAGTCCTGCCAAATAAGTCATCTAAAGGAAAATTGGGAATTCAATTTATTAACATCAAAGCTTCAATTCTTACTGTTTTGTGTGTTTCCAGCATGTCCAGCCTTTGTTTCACTGGAAATCAGCCATGATGGAGTGACGACCACCCCACTGTGTCAACCGCTGATGACCAGCAGTCTGGCCTTTATCAAGCTCCAGCTACAGCGGCCAGAGGTGGCCACTTGTGTGACCATCCGACTGCACAAAGCTCGCGACTCTATGACCATTGGTTTGTCACAGATCCAGCTTGTGGGCTACAGCGCCTTTGGGGACACTGGCAATGCTCCACAGAACATTTTCATGCCTACAGAGGACTTTGTGTCCAGGTCTAGGTAATGGTTACATGTCATTCTTGTTAAATAGAAAGTACTTCATATTCATAATACTGTGAACCAAGTTTCTAGTGCATTACTACCAGTTTCTGGTGATTAACTTTCTTGAAACAGACTATACTTGTACTTTCTTTTTACACAACCTTGCACTATATCTGACAAATTAGTCGTCCCCATCATAGTTCTTGCGAATGAACTTTGATGAATTTGTTTTGATTGCAAATTTCGCAAACGTAAATAGTACTCAAATGTATAAACAGATCCCCTATAATAGAAATATAGCATACAAGTTAATACCTGTAAATAACTATACAAGATTTGTTCGCTCTGTTCAAATATTGATCTGCTTTGTTATGGGTAAATGAATCCAGAATTTCCCTAAATACTTTTAAAGTTTTCATTTGATTGTAAATGTTTTGTAAAAGTGTTGTGTGAGCAGCGTGTCATGTTGTGTTTCAGTGTGCGATGGATCCGCCTGCTTCACCATTGTATGACTGCCCACAAGGAGGTCGAGAGCCAAGTGGCTGCAGCAGCTGCCTGTACTCCCAACCTTCTCAACACATGCTCAGCCCTGCTGGTGTCACCCATGTCAAATGTATATGCTCCCAACATTGAAAATGTACTGCTCAACCTGGGACTTCACTCTATTTCCATGGGCTTGGCTCTCATAGACAACATACTACGGAGTCCACTGGGTCAAGCTGATGCCAATTCAGGTACTGGGTTTTAAATTTATGATGCTGCTAACTCCTGGTGATTCAAATCTGTAAAAAGCTACTTCAAGTTAAATTGAAAGGGCTTTTGATAATATTTATTATATTGAAAGTCCAACCAAATCTTTAACAAACTTTGTTTTAAAGATTTCTGATTTTGCTCTGATATACCAGCTCATTTCTTTTCACAGATCCTTATTCACACTATTATATTTTACAACCTGTGCACAAGGATCTGAATTCCTAAAAGTGTTCATGATATATTTGATATTTCAGTCCATTCCTGTTAACTCATTAACATTAAAAATCGAAATATAATGATTGATTAGAAATAAAGGGGTTTTGTCTTGATAAATGAGGTTTAAGTATGCCACATGTTCAATATTTGACAATCTTTGTTGATAGGGATCACTACCCCTTACCTAGGTAAAGTGAGCGGTTTAGCCAATGACTCAACCGTGGAATTGCTCTACCAGCTTAGCACTGTGCAAGACTTCGGCACAAAACACAGGTTTGTACCACAGTCTTTAATATATGTTTCTTTAATTTGAAAAAGCTTCCAACTTGGTAAAAAAAAAATCAAATATTTTGTAGAGAGTTTCAGACTAATCATTAAAAAAAAGGAATCCAGGCAGTAAAATAAATTTAGCATAACTAGCCATAGTCAAAAGTTTCTCCCTGGTTTGTACTTACAGAGTGAAGGCATTGCTGGACTGGCTAAGAGACAGTGCCAGAGTCAATTTACAGAGAACCTCCATGTACTCTACTGAAGGCTACGCCCGAGGGTCACCCCCTTGTCTGCCCAGCCCTGCTCCCTCACACATCCAGTGTGTGGCATCTGTCCTGTGGTACAGTCACGAAGCTCAAGTGGAATACAACCTGTCTGATCTCATCACCGTCAATCTTGTCAAGTCAGTTACTGCATATTTTCATATTGTTTATGTTTATATTACCTTTTTTTCTGAAAAGTTTTTCAGATTATTTTTCAAACAACTAAAATGTGACTTGTAAGTGACATGATTCATCAAACGAGATTAAATTTTAAACCAATAGAACAAGTTTCTAGGGTGTTTGAATTGAAGCTTTGAAGTTACATATGCATGCATGATGATATTCACTGTCATTGTCAAATAAATTATGATTGTGCAGTTTGATAATATTGTTTAAGCTCACTGTAATGAAATTATATTATCCTTGTGAGCAGTGGTATGTTAATTATTGTCCCTTGTGTTAATATTGCAGTGCTTTATACGAGTGGTCAACAGTGTTAAAGTCTGACTCGGCACTGAAGAAGTCTGTGAACTATGTCCTGTGTTCTGTGTGTCACATCAATCCGGAGTATTTCTCCCAGCTTCTCACCTGGATGGGTGTCATTGTTAATGACGGGGTGAGCATGACGTCGTCCGTGTGTGATGACCGTAAAGATGGAGGATCACATCTACACCAGGAATGTCTGACAGATGACTCGAAGGAAGCCAACAGTATACAGCGGCAGCAGAGTCTGGGAACTGATAGTCCTGTGGTGGATATCCCTGTACCTGGCTTCCGCCACATCGTGTTGGAGGAGGCTCACCTGTCTACACTCTCCCTGGCCTGTAAATCGCCTGTGGCTATCAAGCAGTTACTTGATTCAGGGTTTCCAGCAGTGTTAGCACAAGGATTGTTTGAGTTCTGTAGTAAAGTGATGTCACACCTAACAGATGGCTTTGTGAATTTAGAAGGACTTACAGACACTAGTAAAACAATGAATGACGAAGCATCTACTTCAAAAGTCAACGGGGACGATGGCAATGATACAGGTATTATTACACTCACAGCCATTGTAAATGGTGTTTTCTTTTGAAAAGCATTAGATATGAGGACTTATTTTGAGAAGTCAGAATTGCTTTGACAAAAATTAAGTTATTTCTTTTTTTTCTGGGAGGGAAGGAGGATATAATACACCTACATTTTTTTTTTTTTTTGTAAGGGACTATGTCTGGTTTTGCCTGTTTTTGGCCCCCAAATCCATCAAATTTTAAATTTCATAATTGAACACTCAAATAATTTTATTTCAAATATAGACTACATCCCTTTTGCAATTGTAATAATATATATCTGTTATTTGTGCTATGGTTGCCATGGTAACCATCCAAAATATGCATAAAATATTTGGTCTATTTGGGTCAATTTTTACATACATTTTCACACAGCAACCATAGAGCGCATTCTTGAACAAAGTTCATATTTCTCCTGAAGATGTGGTACAAGTGCCCACATATTCTCATTGAGGCTTATGAAAATAAGCCAGGTTTAAATGAACAAATATAGATATACCTTACTTGATATTTTTAATAGTTAAACAGAGATAAATTTATTCAGGGAGTAGATTGTTCATGTATTTAATTATGGGATACTACATTTTAAATGATGAATAAATCCATTCTTATATATGTAGTATTTACACAGGGGGGAACTATTTTAGATGTAGATTAAAACTTAACTACTCGTATTCAGGAATAAGACACAATCCTAAATATATAGCAACCATATGTAGAGCTCTCTGATTGGTCAAGAAATTAGAGGGAACGCCATTGTGTTTACAGCTTCAGTAGCAGGAAGATATCTAAAATTTCTCCAAACATTTCTTGATCATCTTAATCGAATAGTATCGATCATCTACCTAAACGGCTTATATTAATGTACAGAAGAACATCGACCTGAGGATGTGATATGTGCTGTGCGAGTTGAGATTTTGAACTGCAAGGACTTTCATCTACGAAAACTTTCAAAACAAATTGCTTTGTTTACGTACAGCACTACTAGATCTGGAAGGTGCATAGGCCTGTTTGAATAATATTTGGAATAATCTATCTAAATACTGGACCACTTGGATTATAAGAACGAACTTTAAATTCAACGGAGATGCATTTCTGCTTCTTTATCTACGCACTTTAAAGAGCGTTTGCGCTAGACCTGTGATCCAGAACTTCCGAACTAGGCCTAATCATGGCTAGCCGTAGATCCAGATCTACAACTGGAAGCAATCCATGGGATTCCTCAAACCCTGCCAATTGGACAGTGTCACAATTAAGGAGCGAATTAAAAAAAATTGGGATTGTAGCGCCTTCTACGGGCATCACTAAAACGGGCCTAAAAAACATGTATGTCGAAAACGCGGGACGCAGTGTGAGACGACCCCACTCCGCCAACACGCGTACAAGTACAATCTCCCAGTCTGACAACGTGGACACGATACACAACAGGGAAGATCCTATTGCTAGTACCACGCAAGGGAACGAACGTACAACTCATCATGGACCCGAATCTGGAAGGGCAGACGGCGGACTACATCGCGACGCGGATGTACTATCTGCTAGCGACGCACAAAGAAGTCTGCCACGGCCGCGTAGTGATCCGTGTTCACCGGAAACAGCTTCGCCAAGGCAAAACAACATGGCTGCGCCCAGCGCTCAAAATGCAGAAGTAATCCAAAGCATGCTGGCGTCTATGCAAAGTATGCAACAGACCGTCATGGGTCTTCAACAGACGGTCATGACGTTAATCGGGACCCGAGAAGACCAACGAGGAGCGAGACACGTACAGGACACACAAGACTCGGGATATAACCTGGCCACAGCATACGCCGCAATGGGACGTGACACTGAGGGAAGCCTGCAACCAGACAGGATACAAGGTGGGTACACAGCTTGTGGTATACCGTCCGAAAGTATTCCCCATCTTGATATCGTGTCTGATACTAATAAAAAGAAAATTTTGGAGGGTCGATATGTCAATTTGGCTTCGCTCCTCATTCCAAAATACGACACGGAAAGGTCAGAAGAACACCAGCGTAAGGGAATTTACATCAACATGTACGATAGCGAAGACAACAGACTTAACAAATCGCTGACAATTTCCGAGTTCATCACTGCCTTCGGAAAATATAAAAGAATTATGTGTGGAAAATTTCCAGAAAGGAGAGGGGAGCTGGAAACATATGAGGCCCATATAATAGAAATTTCAAACGTGTACGGCCAAAAATTTTACGACTACCATTGCCAGTTCGCGCTCAAAGCAGCAACCGCACTGAGAGACAATAATCAGAAAGTTAATTGGGGTCTGAAAGATAATGGGCTCTTGAGTATGGTAGTGGGAAACGCCAAAGTTAACGCATGTCAGTTGTGTTCCTCTACGACTCATTCAACACCATTCTGTCCCCAACAGAAGAATAGGCGGTCAGGGTCTGGGAAAAGCTTCAATCAGCATAACAATTCATCACAAGGCTCAAGCTCCAAAGACACAGACAAATATGGTCGTCCAAAAATTAAAATTGACGGGGTTGAAGTTTGCAACAACTTCAACGACGGGAAATGCCACTACGACACAAGCTGTCACTTTAAACATATTTGTACTTCGTGCAAATCCACCAGCCACGGGGCAAAGTCCTGTCGTAAAAACCAAAATGCAAGATCTCGCAATGATGAAACACTGTGACTACCCCTACAACCAGAAAAAGGAGGCGACAAAAACAAGGCCACAACCCCCATCAATGTCTCACGATTGAGACTGGAATTGATAAAACACCCAGATCAAGCGTTTGTTCATTACTTGTGCGATGGACTGACCTATGGTTTTGACACCATGATATCGGACATAGCACTGACAACTAAACAATGTAAGAACCTTAGGTCAGCTGTCAACGATGAAATAACGGTGGACAAACTGATAGACAGTGAAGTAAATAAAGGTTTTTTATGTGGACCATATAAACAGCTTCCATTTCAATCCTATCGAGTTAGTCCCATCGGTGTTTCTTATGGGAAGTATTCGGGGAAACCCAGGCTCATTGTAGACCTTTCGTCACCTCATCAGGATGAACAGCACCCTAGTATTAATGACTTAATTAGTAAAGAAGAATGTTCTCTATCATACGTTCGTATCGATGACGCCATCAATCTTATCCAGCAATTAGGCAAAGATACTACAATGTGCAAAACAGACATATCGGACGCATTTAAGTTAATGCCAATCCACCCATCACAGTGGCACTTGTACTGTATCAGTTGGAAGGACAGCTTCTACTACTATACTAAGTTAGCTTTTGGATGTCGGTCCAGCCCCAAGATTTTTGACAATCTATCAATGGCCATATGCTGGATTGCGAGACACAACTATGGCATTAACCATATCTTACACCTGTTGGATGACTTCATTACATTTGAGGAACCAGGAAAATGTGGTGACAGAAATATGTCAAGGTTGTTTCTCATATTCAATGGTCTCAATATACCTATGGCTCTCCATAAGACCGCTGGGCCAAACACAGTAATGGAGTACCTAGGTATCATTCTGGACTCTTGTAATATGGAAGCTAGACTGCCTCTAGACAAACTCCAGCGGGATACAGAAATACTTCAATCATTCCAGAATCGTCAATCGTGTACAAAAAGAGAACTACTTCAACTTTTAGGTCATTTAAACTTCGCTAGTAAAGTAGTTATCCCAGGACGTAGTTTTGTTTCACACATCATTAAGCTGTCCACTACAGTGAAAGCTCTTCACCACCACGTTAAACTGAACAGTGAATGTAGGGAGGACATTAGAATGTGGTTGATGTTCCTGAAATACTGGAACGGTGTAGGCATTTTTTATGATCTACAGATTACTACAACAGATGACATTAAGTTGTACACAGATGCGTCTGGAACAAGAGGATTTGGGGGATACCTACAGGGACAGTGGTTCTCCCAGGCATGGCCACCGACCATGCAGGAACATGTACATAGCAACGATGAGTTATCCATAGCATTCAAGGAGTTATACCCTATTGTTGTGGCAGCTATGATATGGGGACACGGATGGAAAGGCTTGCGAATCATGTTCATGAGCGATAACACCGCGACTGTAGCCATTCTACATAAAGGCCGCTCGAAATCGTCACATATCATGCCACTCATGAGGCGTCTTACTATGTGTGCAGCTAAGAATAACTTTGTAGTTATGGCTAAACATGTACCAGGCAAACTTAATGTGATAGCTGACTCTTTGTCTCGTTTACAGATGGCACGGTTCCGCAAACTAGCCCCAGAAGCAGACTACATTCCATGCCAGGTGCCACACCCGACAGACATCTTGTGGAGCTCAGGGGAATTGTAGACGGGCTGTGGGAGAGCGCTATAGCACCAAGTACAAGACAAACATATAACACTGGTTTCAAAACCTTCCTTCAATTCCTGCTGATGTCAGGTATTATGGCATGTGTGAACTACAGTGACATGTCCGTCACAGAGGATATGTTGATATATTTTGTGGCCCACTGTCACAACACCAACCTCTCTTATGCAACAATCAAACTGTACTTGTGTGGAATCAGATTCATATGCTTACAGAAAGATATACCTTACCCAAGTAATGCAAATCTAGCCCGCATGCAAGCTGTCCTTGGAGGGGTGAAACGTTTGCGCGTGAAAACAGTTAAACCAAGATATCCAATAACATTTAACATTCTGAGGAATATATGTGTTTATCTGCGTCGAAACTCTAATTCCTTTTTGGAACTGATGTTAGAAACAGTATGTACAGTAGCTTTCTTCGGGTTTTTGAGATGCGGAGAGTTTACTGTGAAATCCAATTTTGACCATAATGACAATCTCTGCATGGAGGACATGACTATTACTAATGATTACATACTTCTATATCTGAAGAAGTCGAAAACAGACCCCTTCAGAGAGGGAATCATGTTGAAGTTATTTAAAACGAACAACCTGGTATGTCCATATTGTGTATGTAGCAAGTATATGGAAACTCGACAACGTCAGATGCCCTCCCCAAAAGACCCCTTATTTGTGACAGACAACGGACAACCCTTAAGTCGAACAGTGTTCATAACTAAACTAAAGCATGTACTTGAATGCCTAAATATAAATTCTGACTTGTACAATGGGCACTCCTTTCGTATAGGTGCGGCTACATCTGCAGCAGCAGTGCATATCGAGGACCATCTCATCAAAGTGCTGGGTAGGTGGTCCTCCGACGCATACTGTAGGTACATACGAACACCACAATCCGCAATCAGAGATGCCCAAATAGCACTGACTGCTACGTAGAAATGTGCTGTACACTAAATTGTAAGCGGGTCCACAAAGATATTGTATATCACTAATTAAATTAAGATACCTGTACAGATTTATACTATGTTGAATTCATGGATGTGTATGACCATTTACTGGTACGTACAGTATATATGTTTGTGCAAATATATCCTATAACCTTATATTACTTTGGCATTTTTGGGGTACTCAGCTCTATCATTTACATAACATATCTGAGTTATGGCCTTGTTTTCATTCGGATACTAAGAGGGATGGTTATTCCTCATTAAAACTCTCCCAAAAATATTCATATTATTTATAACTGGATATTAGCGGCAGTTATAAGCAATGTCACATAGCTACCCTGCCTACATCTGGTCTAAAGCCCAATGTGCTGGCCAGTCTGAGTCGAAGGGGTAGTGACTATACAAATGTATATTATGAAAATTTAATGCTAAGGTGCTGTCCCCCCTCTGGATTAGGTTTGCAATACTATGAACGTAGTAATCTGTCACAACAAGCTTGTACAGCTACGGATTATATATTTGCATTCGAGCGCAATATTGTAGTAATCTGTCGCATGGGAAACCTGCACAGCTACAATATAATCTGTCAAACAACTGCAGTACTGTGGTAATCTGTCGCCGCCAGTCCGCACAGCCACAGTATAGTCTGTAAAACAATTTGTAGTAATCTGTGAAAACTTTGTTTGCACAGCTACAAAACTATACCTAAACCAAGAGGGAGAACAGTACCACCAACGTGTTAGGTTGAGTCTACCCCATATATGCCAAACATGTTTTTATGTCACATGATGTTTATAGATGAACGTGTATGTATGATGTATTGATTGTAAGAGTATAATTAATGTGTTGATCTACTTCGTAGATATGATGATATGAATATAATTAAATGTTGTACATAAACTATCTTCTCGTTATTTGTTCAATTTAAATTGAGGCTTATGAAAATAAGCCAGGTTTAAATGAACAAATATAGATATACCTTACTTGATATTTTTAATAGTTAAACAGAGATAAATTTATTCAGGGAGTAGATTGTTCATGTATTTAATTATGGGATACTACATTTTAAATGATGAATAAATCCATTCTTATATATGTAGTATTTACACAGGGGGGAACTATTTTAGATGTAGATTAAAACTTAACTACTCGTATTCAGGAATAAGACACAATCCTAAATATATAGCAACCATATGTAGAGCTCTCTGATTGGTCAAGAAATTAGAGGGAACGCCATTGTGTTTACAGCTTCAGTAGCAGGAAGATATCTAAAATTTCTCCAAACATTTCTTGATCCCACCACCACCCCAGGCTACCACTCACCTGTAAGAAACAATAATACATTACAAGGTATATTAGTATTAAAAATATGAAATATTACAACAGAGTTGATTAACATAAAATGTTTATTAACATATATATGCAAATTTCGATTGGGTAGATTCAACTTACCATTATATACTTAAACTTAATGAAGGATAATGGAAAATATTAGGCTGGCTTCTGCCTTGTTTTCATTCGGATACTAAGAGGGATGGTTATTCCTCATTAAAACTCTCCCAAAAATATTCATATTATTTATAACTGGATATTAGCGGCAGTTATAAGCAATGTCACATAGCTACCCTGCCTACATCTGGTCTAAAGCCCAATGTGCTGGCCAGTCTGAGTCGAAGGGGTAGTGACTATACAAATGTATATTATGAAAATTTAATGCTAAGGTGCTGTCCCCCCTCTGGATTAGGTTTGCAATACTATGAACGTAGTAATCTGTCACAACAAGCTTGTACAGCTACGGATTATATATTTGCATTCGAGCGCAATATTGTAGTAATCTGTCGCATGGGAAACCTGCACAGCTACAATATAATCTGTCAAACAACTGCAGTACTGTGGTAATCTGTCGCCGCCAGTCCGCACAGCCACAGTATAGTCTGTAAAACAATTTGTAGTAATCTGTGAAAACTTTGTTTGCACAGCTACAAAACTATACCTAAACCAAGAGGGAGAACAGTACCACCAACGTGTTAGGTTGAGTCTACCCCATATATGCCAAACATGTTTTTATGTCACATGATGTTTATAGATGAACGTGTATGTATGATGTATTGATTGTAAGAGTATAATTAATGTGTTGATCTACTTCGTAGATATGATGATATGAATATAATTAAATGTTGTACATAAACTATCTTCTCGTTATTTGTTCAATTTAAATTTGATATTAAGTTTGTTCAAGAATGCGCTCGATCGTTTCTAATAGAAAAACTATCCAAAATGTGGCAAAAATTTACTAAATGGTCAAATTTCCCTAATTTATGCATATTTGAGATGGTTTCCATGACAACCAGAGTTGAAACAACAAATAATTATTGTTTCAGTTTTATCAGGGATGTACTCCATATTTGAAATACATTAATTTTAGAGTTCAAATAATCTGTTTCAAAATTCGATAATTTGGGGGCCAAAAAAGGCCCAAACCATATACAGTCCTTTATATATAAAAATTAAACCATTAAACATTGGCACTTGTCTTTGAATATCCATAGTGTATCCTTTAAAAAGCATGAAAATCAGTCTTGTCTCTTTAATACCAAGGTATCCTAGAGTGACAGGTCAGAATGTAAGTATGAACAAATTCTTTTCTTTGCATTGCAGACAATAATCTGTGGATCACTGCAGACATAGTAGCTGCAGTTCTCCAGTTTTTCTCCGAGGTGTCATCAGAGCCTCTTATGAAGGACTGGCTAGGAGGAGCCGAGGGCAACATATTCTGGCCAGCCATCCTCACAATGTTGTGCAACACTCCAGTCCAGGCAACGGCCATCAGGAAAAACTCCAGCCAACGAATCGAGGTTTGTTGATTATTTGTGTGTCGAGTCAGGAATAAATAGGAATAAGTTACACTGTAGGTACAAGGATGTATATTTTATTGAAATCTTCAGAAATATTTCAACGACAACTAAGTCTAAAATTGATGCATGTGATGTTCTTTATGGTATTAAAATCCAATCTGATACGTTTAAACAAATAGAACTATCAATGATGGATTTCTTTGAGAATCATTTTTTTCACTCGTGACACTTCTAGTATAGAAGAAAAAATGTTTTCAAAAGCTCAAGTCTTTAGCTCATATATTATAGCAATAAACTACAGTCTAAAGTGTCTTCAAAGTAAGATGACCTGAAACTCATAAATTTCGCATTCTAGCTTGACAGTGTACATGATTAATGATAATTGTTGATGATTGATTCACCACAGTTGATGACTCTAGAGGACAGGACAGCTATAGAGACCGCAGCGGTGCGATTCTTCACCCAGGTGACGTCATGTCACATTGTCAACCAGCTGTTGTTTGCTAAAGTTCTGTGTGAGGTGGTCAAGGAACAGAACTCAACCTCCAAAACTGGTAGGTGTTATCAGTCAACAGATCTAGTTATAAATCAACAGATGTAGTTACCAGGAGTTAGATAAGCAGAACACGATCTCCAAAACTGGTAGATATTACACTTACCCTGAACAGATTTACCCGCTCTTACTCTAGGGTTGAGACACATGCTCTTTTCATGTTCTCTACAACAGTATGACTTCACATCAAAAATACAAAGAGGTCATGTTAACGATACAATGACATTATGTCAACAGTCCATTAACGTTACGTCAACCCTGAATTTAGCCCTAACATTAATTTGTGCACAATGGGTGAACAAGGTGAGAGAAAAAGAATCTTTCACCTCTTGAAGGTGAGGTCATAACTATTATATCATTAACACTTTTGTAATACATTTGAACTTACATCATTAAACTTAAGTCGAAGCACAATGATGTTGCACCAAAGAAAAAACACTTAATGTTCAGATTACAAGAGTGAAGAATTAACTTGGTCATTAACTATGTATCAAACTCATTCTGAAGTTCTTAATTTGCAATTCTTTCAATGTAAATCTCCAGATTTATTTATCAATGTCATATGCAATGGGTTTTTTGAGATTATATATTACTTCTGTATCTTACTTCAGGTCAAGTGTGCAGTAACTTCCCATTGTCTGGATTTACACGCTGCCTGTTCCTACAAGCCCTACTCGAGGATGAGAAAGTGTTGGTCGCACTACAGTTTAGTCCGCAACAGCAGCAAGATCAGCGCGTACAGCTCAGTATCAAAAATATCAACCCTGTGGAGCACCCCAAATACTCTGGAGGCCGCAACTACCACACCATGGTGGTCAGTCTACATACAACCTGTGCTGACCTCTTACAAAAGGTGTCTGGTGAGTCATCAAGTTAGTGTGTCAGAGTTTTCTTTTCTTTCTTGAGCAAAAATAGATATTTGTTTTTCTATTTATTTATATTTTTGGTTACAACTATAAAGAAATCAAATAATTTGAAACTTGCTTCCCCTTGTAATTTGTATATTGTATTTTCTAAATTATACAGATTCCCCAGGTTTGGCAGGACAGTTCTTGGAAAAGGCAGCAGAGAAATCAGACGAGTCCAAACGAGAGCTTAGCGGCACATGTTCAACTGAAATAGCCGAGTACATTAGTACTGTTGGTACGTTGTCTTAGCCAGATTTGCTCAACGTTCTTGTATTAGTCCTCTATCAGTGAAACCAGGGGGGACCAGAGGACTGTCCATCTGTCTTTTTTTGGTTAAGGTTTTGGCTTAATAAGGTTTATAATGGTTCACTATGTATTTAATGGGGCACATTGGCTCAGCATTTTATAGTGTTTCAGGGGTTGAGTGCTGGTAGAGGACACACATTCATTCAGCAATGTTCGCAGAATGCTTATTTATATAGATTAATTCTTAAAAAATAATAACAACATGCACCATATGAAACATAATGTCTTAATGACATAAAATAAGTGACTTATTATGTTACATCTAGCTAAAGGACAGGCTGCAAAGGATAAAAGAGCTAAGGATGATCGTCCAGAATCCAGTAAGTCGATGCTACCTCCACGCCCCCCCACGCGGCGGGGGCGACACACAGCGGATGCAGTCACATCACAACTCTTCTATCCGACCATGTCTCTGTATCACCAAAAACTACCCAGTAAGTGATCTCAACTTTACTTACTATATTAACACTCCATGTGTATGCACTAACATCCAAATCAACAGGAGTGATCAGTTATCAAAATTTGAATATTCGATAGTTCACGCATTTGCTTTTCACTTGAAATGTGAAAAAGTATTGGGTCATCTACCGGACCACGTGTTTTATCTTCAGTACTGTGGTTTCCTCCCTCAGAAAGGTCTTGGCATGTTTTTATCCAAGCTTATAAGAGTGATTTGTATTTGTTAGAAAATCTTGTTTTAGAATTGTTGTCAGATAAAACTTATATTTTTAACTACTGATAAACAAACCAGAACCTATCTTACTGTTATTTTTTGTATCATGACGTTTTAGGATGTAGAAGAGAAAAATACACCAAGTACGATTTGTTTATGTTGTTTTTTCATTTTAGATAAAGCATTGCCCGGTGAACTGACATTATCCCAGCTTCTACAGATTTTGCATCAAAGAGGAGAACAAGAGGGCCACTCTGTACTTCAGTTTTGTGTCAAAATCGAGTCAAAGAAGAAAGAAAGCACTGTGCCAGATGCTCGTAAGTTCAGAAATATTTCAATGTTTCACTCATAAATCTTTATTTTGGATGCCTACTTCAAACAGTAATATGAATATTTCAATGTTTCACTCATAAATCTCTATCTTGGATGTCTACTTTAAACAGTAACTGTGGCATGTGTTGATGGATTCTTGATCTGACTTGTAGGTTGCAGTCCCACAGATGATTGGACAGAGTCGGATGAAGATGTAATCTCTGACGCGACCCTGTTGTCCGTGTCCTCATTCCCAACAGCACTACAAGTGTTTGCTAGTGTGGGAGGTCTGGCACTGCTGGCAGAACACCTACCGTTGCTTTACCCCGAGATTTCCCGACACCCAACCCAAGACTTAATCACCAACAGCTATGGCGGCAAGACTATGTCCAATTCCACTGAGCTTCATGACTGGGTTACAGTGGAACCATTCCCTGAGGATTTCTATGAAGTAAATGATTAGTTTAATTCAATTGATTTAAGATTATCAATGGCATTCTTACTTCAAATTGAATATAAATGAAAAGAAATGGTATGTAAGGAAATCATTATTAACATTTTTAATGGAAATTGAAGAAAAAAAAGCATGCTAAATAAATTATACTTTATTGATGTTTTGTTTTTGTATCTTTAGCTGTATGAGCCTGTGTCACCAGCTCCTGCTGTATCAAGGGCGACGAACCCCTCAGTAGCGATGCCCTCCATTCCACCACATTCCCTGGTTGCCTTTGGTCTGTTTCTGAGGCTACCGGGCTATGCTGAGGTACTCCTAAAGGAGAGGAAGAAAGCCCAATGTCTGCTGAGACTTGTGTTGGGAGTCACAGATGATGGAGATGGAGGTAAATACACTTCTGACTTTACTATGGTCAGGACATAATTAACATTTAATACAGCATAACTTGTCTAAACTGGCCCCTAATCCGAATCCCTGTCTATTCCAGCCTTACAGTTCAGTCTCAGCATTTCTTTACAAACACCTATCAAACGGTTTAGACAAGTTACACTGTATTGGCAATAAGCTTAATATTCTGTGGTAACAGCTTTCATGTCATTGTCAAAATTAAACATTGTGGTGAAACAATCTTCTGAATATGATGTATGTCACTGTTGTTTAACAGGTCATATCCTGACGTCGTCCATAGCTAGTTCTCTGCCAACCTTGCCTTTCCTGGTGCTGAAGACACTGTATGACAGTACACCCCTGACAACAGATGATGGGGTCCTGCTGAGGCGTATGTCTCTGGACATTTGGGTGATCCACCTGATTCTGGCCTGTTTGTCAGTCCTCAGTCACCATATACCAAGGACTTCTGTGCCAGGTTTCCAGCAAGAGGTGAGAGGAATGTAACGAAAATGTCTGTTAATACTGACAGTCTTTATAAGGGCTATCAGTTTTATTACAGTCTGAACTTTTGAACTGAATTCCTTTATTGAACAGTTTATAATACCTTTGTGAGGAGGTAAGAGTTTAAAGAGATTTGCTTGTCTGTTCGCACATGTCTTTAACATTGTTGGTCTAGACTTTATTATTTCATTGTCAGGAAAGTTCTTTTGAAATAAAAAATTGCATAATGCTGAATTTGCATCCTCATTTTAAGACAACTATCTTTTCATCTCCGTGTCAAACTTTATTGTTTAAGGTTGAAAAACATTTATGGTATCATCACCTAGTTATGAATTGTGGTATGTTTCAGGCCCAGATGATACTGTCTGCCATGCAGACTGCTACTACACCAACTGTGAATTCTGTAAGCCACTCGTCTGAGGAGAAGTCTCAGCAGTACTGGGCCAAGGGTACAGGCTTTGGCACTGGCTCCACCACCTCCAGCTGGGACGCTGAGCAGGCTCTCGTCCGACAGAAGAGTGAGGAGGAACATGTAGCCTGCCTCTTACAGGTAAACTAGAATCCTCCCTAATGAAAACAAAGGCTCCTGTAAAGTAATACAGTGGACTCCACTTAATATCACTCCTGTTAATATCACATTCCTCTTTATATCATGTTTTTCCCAAGCACCATTTTTCTCTCTATATAATCTATGTGATTTTATTTGGTTAATATCATGCATTTTGAGATGAATTCCTTTTAATATCATGTTTTTGTAACCAATCACATAAAATATCCAGAACATGATGTAATTTCCATTGATTTCAGATACAACTTGTACAAAATGTTGCATAGAAAATAACAAATATCCCCAAAAATGATTTTTAATTGAAATAATGTTATCTATATATATTGAAACATCTTCCTATGTACATTAAATAGCTTACTTTTAGTTATGGAGATTAGAAATGCACTTGATTTAGTGGAAAAACATGTTTCTCTTAATGTCACATTCCTGTTAATATCATGTTTTTGCCTGACAAATGCAACATGATATAAAGAGGAGTGCACTGTACTAGGTTTATACTCATGTTTATGTTGTAATATGGTTTTCATATTCCTTGTCTTTTGGGTGTCAGATATTGTGCTTTCTACATAATTAAGGAATTATGGTAAACCTGTGGTGCATCACCTAGGTGTCACAGAACCTTCCTGCTCAATGTTACCCTCACAATTGCTAAAGACTTGAAATAAATGTTAACATCTCACTGATCAAGTTCTTCTATCCACGTAATATGTTCAACTGATGGTAAAACTAATGTAATTATTTTGATCATTTGTAGGTATTGGCAAGCTATGTTAATCCAAGTGGTGAAGTCCCCAAAAGCTTTGAAGATTCAGATTACATCGCTCCCTCAGAGAAGATGCTCCTGCCACCCAATATTCCTGAGTTGCTTAGCCAATCCTGTCTGGTGCCAGCAATCTCATCATACCTTAGGAACGACTCTGTACTGGACATGGCACGCCATATCCCTCTGTACCGTTCGCTGTTGGAACTTTTACGGGGGATTGCCGTGTGTCCTTCCCTTGTGCCACTTCTGCTGCCCCTGGATAAGGAAAACAACACTGACTCCACAGCAGCTGTTGGGATATTGCTAGATAAAATGAGGGTGTGTGTGGACACTTATGCAAGCCGGCTCAAGTAAGTTCAAATCTCTTATACACTTTGTGACTGAATTATATCTCAAAAGATGAATTAGCTAAGATTTATAACAGAGAACTTTCACAAACAAAATAAAAAAAGAGACTTTAACTGAAACTATCTGAATTTAAAGACTGTTAACTGAAAAGTCCATGTTAACGGAAAAGTCTATATACTACACCAGGTATATACAGTCGAACCTGGTTAACTCAAACTTCTATATCAGCATCAATGGTGTTGGAGATACTATAATGGTTATACATTGGGTGTGTGTTTACCTGTAGGTCCAATAAGGGTAAGAACGGCCAGTCTGGAGATGAGGAGGAGAATGAAGGCCTTGCCCTACTCATACCAAACATCCAGGAGACTGCACACATTGTTAAAGTGGCCACAGAGAGGCTTGAAAAATCAACAGGTAACACAGCAAAATAGACCTGAGTTATTTCACACTATTAAGCAGTGTGCGAAAGTAATTCATGAAGTTCCATAGACCATAAGTCTATGGACATTTCAAATTGCAGAGACCCAGCAAAATTTTCGTAGACTGAATTTTTCCATCAGTGTCATTAAACCGCTTAATACAGAGTGATCTCCCCTCCTTCAACGGATGTTTGAACGAATATTGATTTACTATGACAAACTCAGCCAAACAAATCAGGAAATGAACAACATGCAAGAGAAATGCAATTGATATGATTTATTCAAACAGTTTTGATACTTTTTCCACATTCATGAGCAATTAAATTGCTTAGACATCAGGTCTACCGTACTAGCATTTTGCATAGACCGATAGCCTTTCCTTTGGCCTTGGTCTATCGGTCTAACGTTACTTTCGCACACTGATTAAGGAGATCTGCTTACTTATTTGCACTATTAAGGAGACCTAATTGTATTGGCCTACTATTAACTGAAAAGTCCAGATGACTACACCAGGTATATACCTGGTTATCTCAAACTCCTATTACTTGGAGACCCTGTTTAATTCACTGGTCTAGATAACAAGATTGGACTGGAGATAAATATTGTTAAGAGGCCATCAAAGTACCATAATAGTTTGTCTGCCTGATAAGTACTGTAAAAGTAATCAACTAGCTGTGCTGTCAGTCATAGTTGTCTTTGAACAAAGAATATTCCTCCAGTCATTGTAATCTACTATAAAACCATGTGATATTTTTCAGAGTGTGACAACAGTAGCATGGACAGTGAAGAGGCTGCCCTGGACAGTCTGTCATACAAGGAAACCCAGGACAAGAAATACATCGAAGCCATGAAGTTGCTTCAATTTGGTAAGTCCCTTTGTTTATATCTGCAGTAGCCACCAATAGTCTAAATCTCTTGATATGTAAAAAATAATTAATGAAGTCATCAAGTAGTGAAAATGTCGGTTAAAATTATGCAAAAGAATTTTGTGGAAAAGTAACTTATATAAAAGAGAAGATCTAGTTAACATATTTACTTTTTATGAATCAATTTTTTGAGAGAAAAAAATACTAACATTGATATGATTAATTTGAATGATCCCAACTGTGAAAAGTGCACTGTTTTATGGAGGTTGTTCATTTTATCAGATACCTCAGAATTGGTAATAGATGATGGTAACGGGATCAAGTTTACATCACCACACCACTATGAGAACAATGTTAAGGCAGCTGGTGAAATCAACAACCCAGCACGCACACGTCGCCTGGCTCAGGAGGCCGTCACTCTGTCTACCTCACTACCCCTCTCAGCCGGTAGTTGTGTGTTTGTCCGCTGTGATGAGGAACGTCTTGACATCATGAAGGTAGGCTCAAATTTTCAACACATTGAAAAAAATCTGCAATATTATACATAGAAAAAAATCAGTTCAATGGGGTAGGTTTGCATTCAGAAAAGACACCCAACAACCAGTTTATATAAATCAAAATTGTTGTCACTTATTTATGTGAAAATTGACCATTGATTTTATTCACAATAAATGAACAATTTCGAATTTTGTGTAAACTTTCATTCTCTTATTTATTATGAAATTGTCATCAGATATTGAAATGGCCACTGTAATTTTAGGTAAACAAAGGGAAAATACTGGGATTAGGTTAGCTTTTTACTGTTCAAAGTATTTTAAAGTGGCAGTATTGGTAGTTGTAGAGGTGATAGAGGGTGGGAAGGCATCCAGGGTTGCCAATGTCTGTCCTGTCATATTGTGATTCATCATCACGAATCTATCTACTTAATTTCTTAATATATTGTCAGACAGATTTATACAGAAGTTCAATATGAGAACAGCTCTGAGGTTAGTTTGTATTTCAGAGTCCCAAAGTCACTGTTGCTATTTATACTTCAACTTAACAGACACAGGGACATTAATGTGTCTAACAGACACATCCTGGCGTGAATGTATTAATGATGTGTGTATAATGGGTGTTTGTCTTCCAGGTGATGATCACTGGTCCTGCTGACACACCCTATGAGAATGGCTGTTTTGAGTTTGATGTGTACTTCCCACAGGACTACCCAAACTCTCCACCATTCATCAACCTAGAAACCACTGGAAATCATACCATTAGATTTAATCCCAATTTATACAATGATGGAAAGGTAAGACATAATGCCAGGTTAAGAATAGGTTTTTCATTTCCATAAAAAACTTTTTTTTTCTTTTTACATAACAATTACTTTGTTTATATAATTCTGAATCCTACAACATTAAGTTTAGATATTTAACTTGTGTCATAGTTAAGTTTTTAAACTACTGGTATTACAATGATACAAACATTTGCTATTAACCAGTTTGCTACAGTGACATTTATTACTTTATCCAATAATCATTGTAGTGATATTGGTGATTCCACCCTAAATGTATGAATGTTAGTACACAGTGAAATAATGTTAAATATAGGATACATAGGGGAAGTGACTGATTAGTCCAAACACTTAGTGTAGGAGTATACACTGCCATCTGAAAGGTTCATTACGCAATGTGTGTAAATAGTAAGCAGTTAGTCAACAAAAAATGAAAACAAGTGTTGCAATTTCCTAAAGATCATCCATGTGTCAGTGACAATTGCATTTTTTGTTTCAAAAATACTTCCAAGTCCTGAAAGTTGCAGGGAGGGTCAGGAGAGAGGCCTATTTCCAAAAATGTTCAAAAATGAATAAACATTTTTTTTTTTTTCATTTGCATAATTAAATGGCATTTATACTATATGAAACACAGTAAAAAATACAAGAAGGAAATACATTGCTGAAACCTATATATAAAAAACATAAAATTGTATTAAAACCCATATATGCCATTGAAAAATAACAAAATATGAACAAAAAACACAGAGAAGTTATGACATCTAAAAATTGTAATACAAACATTGAAATTGGCTTTGCTATATTTCAAAGTATTTTGTGAAAAAGTGTAACAGAACTTTTGGATGGCAGTATATTATTGTGAAGAGTTTAGGATTATATCAGGGGGAAAAATGAACCAGTCCTAAACAGAATGTTTGTGTTAGACATTAGCATTGTAACATTTTGAGGATATGAAATGTCAGTGATGTTTTCATTGTAACCATTTCCATCCTAGGTTTGTTTGAGTGTATTGAACACATGGCATGGCAGACCAGAAGAGAAATGGAATTCAAATACATCTAGCTTTTTACAGGTAAGCCCATTAACCGTAAAATGGGACTATCCCTTTAATGCTGTCGCTCACTTTCCACTGATATGCTTCACAATTTTGAAGGATACTTCCTTACATGCAGAACAAAGCAAAATGTGTATGTCTATGCCATGGAATTATGAAAATCATTATTGAACAGACCTTTTAGATTCACTGTTAAGTTTGTCTTTCAGGTTTAGAGATATATACAAAATATGCAAGGTATTGTAGTTGAGCATTTCTGTAGATGATAGCAATAGTTTATAATCAAATAAGATGCTAAGATGGAATTGATGCTCTAGTGATAGAGGTTACACAAAGAGTGGTTGTTGGATATGGTATTTATTTCACCTAAGTTAGAGCTAAAGCTTGTGTCTTTTGTAACTTTTGAAAATTAACTAAAGCAAGTTAAAGAAATATCATATCCAACATTCATGATTCATATAAACTGTTTTTACCACAGTCTCGGTCAGAAACAGCTGGCGTGAACTGCAGACTATATGCACACAAAAATATCTTGTATATTCCCACCAAGTGATGACAATGTCAGCAATCTGCACGTGGTATTGAACCACATGATTTCTCAACCAATCACAAGTCCAGAAAGTCATATACCACAAGTGGTATAACCCAAAGTTAGCATACACAAGGGTCTAAGAGTGGAATAACAGTGTATTGTGGTAGAAATATATGTCAAGTCTTTTAGTAAGCAACATGCTTCAAGCTTGACTTCATTGTTCAAAGTGATAGAAATGTATGTCAAGTCTTAAAGCATTTTTTAGTTTGGCGAATATAATACTACTTAAGTTTGTTTTATACTGTTGGATGGCATGTTGTTTGCTTATTTTCATGAAATTCATCTCAAATTTATGTCAGTGTTCTTATTCTTCAATGATTGAAAACTAGAGAGTAGAGGAGATAGGACATCTTTTAGTGACTTTCACAGAAATATTGACTTTGAAAATTTGTTGAACTTGTTCTTGTTTTATATCATTTCCCCTCTTCTTTTGTCTAAGGTGCTTGTGTCTATCCAGTCATTAATATTGGTATCTGAACCATACTTCAACGAACCAGGATATGAAAGGTCACGTGGCACAACCTCAGGGACTGCTAGCTCACGAGAGTATGATGCCAACATCCGACAGGCTACTGTTAAATGGGCCATGCTGGAGCAGGTACGCAACCCAACACCTTGCTTCAAGGAGGTAGTCCATCGACACAACTGGCTCAAACGCCATCACATCCTGCGGCAGTGTGAGCAATGGATAGCCGAGATGGAGTCTTACTGTAATGACAAAAGAACAGGACGCACAATTGCTCACAGTACCCTTGCTCTGAAGGTAATTTATATGTTCTAGATTCTAATAGTAGCCACAATATGGAAATAAATGGTAATGTTTTAGAAGATTAGGATATTTGAAACTAGTAAGATGTAGATTAATTTCATTGTTTTGTATGCAACAGAAAATATTTTGAAGATATTAATGAAATTGAATAATTTTTGTGAGTCATTTTCATTTTTATTTTGTGTTTCTATCAATTTTAACCAATCTTGAATTTGAAATAACAAAAAAACCCTGTTTTATCTTATTTAGCGACATTACAACCAATTGCGTGAGGAATTTGCCAAGATGAAACCCCCAGAAGGACTAGAAGAGGAAGAGGATGGAGACATAGACCCTAAAGGGAAACAGTACCAGACAGATACATCCCTAAACACCTCTGCTTCTACTGGAGATCTGGAAGCTGCTGTCGCGGGACCCTCCACCTCTCAGACTGACCCATGTAACAACATTTGACAGGAGGTGATCGTCTAGGCAATATCAAATAATTTACCAAGCTACATGCTGTGTGATTAGTCAGGGATTAGTTACATGATTTCTAGTGCTCCAGTATGCGGTTCTATGCTGACTATGGTAGCCAATAGTGGGAAAGGACAATATTCTGACTGTTCCTATTCAGTACCGGAAATTGATGTAACAAGACAGAAACTGTAGCCATTGACATAAGTTGCTGTATCTTTAATATAGCAACGACTTACAGGGATATACAATGTGTATCAATGCTATCAGGTTTGTGACCAAAACAAAGTCTAACCATGTTTGTAACTTTATAGCATTGGTCTCAGCCTTGATAAAAAGTACAGCAAATAAGACATGTGATGAGATGTTTTTATTATGTTATCCCATGACAAAACTGTACCGTAGGGATCATGGGAAATATTTATTCTTTGTGCAACTTTAGAGCAGATTTAAGATTCTGTCTCGGTGTTGCAAAGTATTTATTTTACCTTTGACAGAACAATAATGTAACCTGTTTAACACTGATCGAAGATCAATATTATGTTTAATGTGTGATGAAGATGTATGTGGTGGATAAGCGCGGTGCCAGTGGACAGGATTTACACACCGTACTAGACTATTTAGTCACACAACTAGACACTGTTGTGTAGCAGACTTTGATTTTTGTATTGTACTAATATTACGTACCTGACCACATGGCAGTTATTGTGACTGAGCATTTGATTTGCTAAAAATGGCCAAATCTCATCTCTAATTTCTGTTTTTTTTTCACTCCTTCAAGTGTGTATCCATTGACTGTGTAATGTATGCTTACAATACTAGGATGACGTCCCATGGACTTTGTGGTGAGGAGTGATTTGTTGTCTGTCAGACAGGCAAAGCAAGTGCTGCCCCACACTAGGGCTTCAACCAGTACGATTTGTGATATAGTCATGCAATATTGTGATATTCTCATAAAGCGTGAGTGTGAAAGTCCTGGAATGTGTTGCTTATATGGATGAGAGATGTTCTTTGTGATTGTCTAAATGTTGGATGTTGTGACTGTAGTTAAGAATGATTTTGTTCCCACCTTTGCTGTGTCCAGACAAATGACAAGTTGATAAATAACCAGTCGATACTATAAATGAGCATTTGTCAGATTGTTGATATTTGTAAACTGCTTTGTATGTGCAATGTTGCCCCAGGGGAGCCAGCGGAATACTGATCAACTTGGTCTTGCTTTTATATGGCATCCTTGCATGCCCTTGTCTTTACTAAGTGTGTGTTATTTGGTGGTTTTACAATCATTCAGATTTCAAAAAAAGATTTCTTCATCTTTTTAATTCAATGTTTTCTTTCCCGTGTTTTTCAATTAAAACCTGCACTATTTTAAAAATCGTACAATGATAACTTGTTTACTTATTTTACATAAGAATACATCACTAATACTTCATGTGTTTGATCAGAATGTTTTATAAAACTTGTCTGAAAACTTTGCTGAATATGCAAACAAGTCGCTATCTTGTTACAAACCCAGTAATCTTATTCTTGACTGATGCAGTGATATTTGTAGATGTAGACAGATGTTTGTTTTGAATTTGAAGTGTTTGTGTGGAAGGAGATATTTTATGTTCTGAATAATATGGCCTGACTTGGTTCAGTAGTGGAGTAACATGGGCTGGGTTGAGGGTAATGTTGTGGCAGTAATTAGCTTTGGGTTAATGCTACACACTCTGTCACAGGTAGTAGTTTTGAATGGAAGCCACACAGGGTTTAAGATATGTTAGCACTCCTGTTAAACTGACCCATTTAAGGTGAAAGAATAGGAGAGATTACAGATATGATTCTCCTTTTTACTAACAAGGTTAGGTTTGAAGGGCTGTACAAATTATTTCCCTGTTAATGACGATTTTGAAGTGGAAACATTTTACTGGAGGTAGTGATATAAAAATAATCCGATACTGATAGGTTCTGTTCCTTGTTTGTTACACAAGTGTGTACACACTTATTTTTTAGTACATTTCTTTTGTTTGTTTGTTAAAACTCCCCAACCCGTAACTCCTTGTTTCTCAACACAGATCTTAGATTATATTTTAAGAACTGAATTATGGCAAATTATGCCTCTATGAAGATTATTTTTGTCTTGTAAAACATTATTAACTGTTCATGCTTATTAATATTAGGGTAACTTTTGTCTTGCATTTTGTCTTTTATTGTTTGAAAAACTGTCCATGTGAAATATTTTCTGGGCAGCTGAAACTTCCTTCAAATGTATAATGAGCTAATTTATAGAATGTGAAGTGAATTTACTTTGATAAGGGCAATTTGAGGTCTTGAAGTCAAATACAAGCTTGCAAGACAAAGTAATGAAATAGTTAATTATAATTATGGACTATATTTGATTTTTTTTTTTTCTTTATTTGTTTGACTTCAATTCCTCAAAGATGTCTGAAATTTGTTGTCAATGTTTTCATTAAATTGTTGTCTGTGGCATGTTGATTATAGAGAATATAAGTACAAAGTGTATCGTTGTTGTTTTATATATATTGTTAATCTGGATTGTACGATTTCACAGTCGACTGTAGATACACTGCTAGGATGGCGTGTTGATCTCTGTAAATGTTTGAGTACCGTCGTGTGTGGAAGTGGTTAGAGTGCTAGGCTGTGTGTTCCCTCATTAAGTAAGGATCAAGAAGGGATGACTGGATAACAATAAGTTAATATTATTTACCATGGTTAATGTCATCCCCAGATTATCTTCATTTTAATAATAAGTACTTGCAATGTTCTTGCTGAATATTGTGTGGTAGATCTAAGGATTAAATATTACAAAAATTACAAGTACAATTTTTACACACAAGCTCGTGTTTTTTGTATTTATTGTATAATCAGAATACTTTTTTATTGATCAAGATTTACATTCTTACAAAACAGCAAATCATATCCTCACAAGTGCACATTCTTATGAATTACACTTTCACTTTCTTACATTTTACAAATTCTTATTTTCTTTCATTCGCACACACCTGTCTCACACATACATACCTAAATAATTAAATTATGATAATTAATTGTTTTTAACACAGTGCTATTTCATTATGCTTCATAACTAACTGTTAGTTTAACCTAATCAATCATCCTGAGAGCTCAATCCTTTTCAATTGTAGATACTTTATCTTTGCAATCAGAATTGATTTAATAGGCAAAGCAGTTCCAATGAAGTGGATTAGTTGAAAACAAGACCTAAACTATCGGTAATCTTGTAATAGTATGTAGAGAGCTTGTGATTATACATGTATATTACCAAACATTGACAAACTATGTGTTTGTAGCCATCAAGTAAGGACGCTGATACATTTACTCATTCCAATATTAGAAGCAGAAATTGCCAAAATACACTTTCCAATATTGGTTTCAAGAATTGCCTACATGTGACAACAAATAAACGTTTGAGGGGGGTGTACACTTCTCTAAACTATTTTCTAAACTCTAAACCACCATGGTAATGCATTGAAAAAAAACACAACAGAATCAGAGGATACGGAAGCATCAACAAAACCATTACCTGAACTCTAAGTATTGGCAAAATATGAACAAACGAAATATTTACTCGGAGACCATGCAGAAGTACAAGCTTATTATAAGATCAGGTGTTCCGAATGAGTTAGCTTCTTCAGCTTCATCGACGACACCACCATGTAAATTTACGTTACTTCCAACTTCTTAATTGAGAGCTTAGACACCACTCTTTATCACAAGTAAGCATACCAATGAGCAAATGCAGAAAAACCCAACTGCCATCGCCTCAAGAGGAGACCAAGATGACGACCATAAAACTTGCTCATAATCTTCATCAATAAAAAAAATACCAAAGCGTCAATAAAACCATAATAAAAAAACTATGGGCAAAATATGAACAAAGGAAATATTTACATGGAGACCCTTTAAAAGGTAGAACAGAACAAGACCAGGTGATTCGGAACACCAAGCGTCTTGTGCTTCATCGACGACACCCGTCATGTAGATTTAGGTCATACCCAAATAAATACCGAGGCATAATAGCAGACATACTAATGAGCATATTCAAAAACGTCCATCTTTCATATCATACATGGATGTAGAATATTTCTCAATGACCGTTAATGATAAAGACGCTTACCTACCTCGTCTATATTGGACACCTTCTGCACGAGGATACTTATCAGCAAGGTTTTGTCGTTGGCTCTTCTTATTGCTCAGCCAAGCCATTATCAAAACTTCTCACTACCATTTTTAGTACCGTTAAATCAGGTCTTATTGTGATACTCCAGGAATGGCATTAACGTGATGCGGTTTTTGAAAATTCGAAAAAACACCCCCTTCTCAAAAATGGTTCCTCCATCAAAACATTTGATTTGTCCACCCTGTATACTGCCATATCACATACCAAATTGAAAGGACGTCTCCGGTCTCTCGTTATGAGAGCTTGCATACATCGTGAAAACGCAACAAAACCTAGGATGAAATATATTGAGGAAGATATACTACGAATGATTGAATATCTGATTGACAATATCTTTGTTGAGTTTTGGGGAAAGCTTTTCGTTCGACACGTAAACCATTTTGGTTGGAGAAGCAGGGAAGTAAACACACTTAATGAGCATACTCTAAAAAGTCCATCTTCATATCACCTAAAAATACAGAATGTTTCTCAATGAGACAAAGATGACGACCTAAAAAAATTCCCATAGTTTTGAACAACCTGCATCTCTCGAATTCTTGTGTTATTAGTTTGTTTTTCAGTAGTCAACATCGATAACGAAAATCACGATATTTAGAGCAAGCTCTAGAATATCGAATCAACTGTAAACACCATAGGTTGGAGAAGCAGATATATTACTGTCAAGAAAGTGAAAGTTCACGATCGGAAAATTTTCTTGAAATAAGTTGATTTTTATAAAAAGGAAAATTTGCACACCAAAACAAATAATTGTATTTAACAGGGGCATTTGGGACTAAGAAATAAAGGCTGAAATCTTGGCGTGTGACAACCAGAATAATGTCATATAGGCCTACACCCCAGAACTTTTATTGAATATCATGATGAAATAGTTTGTTTTCACATAACATCTGTTAACTAGGTTTTTAGCCATTCCTTTCAGAAATGACAAAACTATTCTTTTGTATTTTTACGTTTTATCTATAGTGGTAAAATATACATGATTTTGTATTAATCCATGACTCATCCAATGTAATTATCTTCCAGCAGTAAAAATAGATAAATTGATAAATAGCGCCTGTTTGATTGGTGACACATGGAGTGGTATAATGGATACACAGATAAAAGACCTTTTTTTGTAGCGTTGGTTATCTAGTACATCCGCTTCACCAGCATACCGCTGCTGGTTAAATCTTTGTTAGCGATACCAGATGGGACGGCCATTCACGTCGTGCTATTCAGAAAACGTACAAGGAAACCAATTTGTCATTTGTAGCTCTGTTTGAACACCTAAGCAATGAAGCGAAATATTTGTCTCGTGGTGTGATAGTTCATGTTGAGTTACTTATATGTCCCTGAACATACTAGACAATATGTTTAATAACTAGTCACATCAAAGAACGCTATTTGACTAAAATGGATACTAGTCGCACCCTTGCTAAATGCTAAAAGAAAACTTTACATTGCTATAAGTACTAGAAATCCAGCCATATTTCATTACGAAATCTTAAAAGCGTTTTTTATACATTTTTTGAAGTTGAAAATAGGACGTCTACTTTAGAAGCTGGTTATAGAATAAAGAGAATTCCAATAATAAAGTAATTAAGAAACACGTGTTGCAAACTTCGATCAATAAATCATCACAGTTAGTTTTGACAGTGCATATAGGCACACAAATACATAATGACAAAATAAAAACAAAAAATCATTGGAGTGTAATAATGAAAATCCAATATGTTAGAAAAAATGTTGATGGATATATTGTTCACTGACATTCAATTTTGAAAGATGAATAACCCTTTAAACTGGTTTCCTATGATTAATGGATATCCTTCATTGAAACGATTTTGTAGTTTAACGTTCAGAGACATTCAGATAATTAAAACTTACATTAGGAGTCGCGGACACTAGGAATGATTAACATAAATTGTCAGTGGTCAGTGTTTTTCATCATATTCCAATCAATGTCACACCAATTACTCACCCTGCTCCCTCTCTTTCGCTGTAACTCTGTATGCTGTAATATTGTATTAATTAATCAAGGACTTGGAGTCCATAGCTCTAGGATTTTGAAAGATGTATATATTTTAGATGTCAACTATATTAAAGTAAACTTCTAATTTCAGCCAATTCCTTATCTTAAATCCAACAATTAAAATTAAAATTAAATTTAAAGACTTTCGTACGGACAAGTTTGTTGGATTTCAATCTGAAATCAGTTTTAAATCCAACAAACTTGTCCATACCAAAGTTCTGTATAAACAGATTATAAACAATGCTAATCAATAAAAGTTAATTAATCTTAATTCTTTTTGTCAGAAAAAAATCACATATCTCAAACAAATTACACATTCCTCTTAGCTAATAAATGCATATACTCACAATATGACAGCTATTCATTTCTCTGAAATTAAAGTTATAATGCAAATATCAGATCTAATATTCATTATTCAAGTTGAAATGTGATAGGTTATATACAGTATTATAATAAAAAAATTAAAGGATGACTATGTATATTTATCAATTAAAGCGTTTGAGGTAAGTATAGCATTGTTTTTATCTCAAGTAATGAGCTATGAATTTCATTTAGATCTTCAGATAATGCCACAGGATTCGAGAGATGCTGAGGACTCTGAGTAAGTTTTATGTCGCCATCTTGTCTCATTGAGAAATATTTGTATTCTTGTATGATAAGAAGGCAGGCGTTTCTGAGCATACTCGGTTTTCAATTTGAGGATTTGATGTTGACTTGGATGTGGCCAAGATCTCTTCTTAAACTGTGACAACATTGACAGCTTACTACTTAAAAAAGTAAGAGGATACTAAAGCGTCAACAAAGCTATAATCCGAACTCAAAATTAATTAAACTAGGGACAAAATATAAATAAAGAAAGGTTTTACATGGATATCCTTGTAAAAGTACAAAAGAATAAGACCAGGTATTCCGGAAAAGTAAGCGTCTTCTGCTTCATCGACGAGGTGAGAATTCTCAAGCACAACAAACAGGAATACGAATAAGCATATACAAAACCGTTCATATTCATATAAGATGTGGAATGTTTCGCAATGAGGCCAAGATGGCGACTATAAAACTTGCCCTTACGTATACTCTCCATCAACCTGTATTTATCGAATTACCTGTGCCGTAAATTTGACCGTCAGCAGTTGACATCTATCACGAAAATCTTGATTCTGATCATTTAAGCCCCTCGACAAATTCAGCCTCGTATGAAAACAAAAACAAACCAGCCAAAAGTGGGGAACAGTTTGTTCCAATTGGTATGCCAACAGTCATCCTCGGTATCCAGGGGTTACCGTCATCTACGCTCTCTACACTCCTGGAATATGTCATGGCAAAACTGAAGGAACACTAAAAGAATTTCGTGGTCATATAACGGTAAAATTGAAGTCTTCCGGTCAAGAAAAAAACAAGCATGCTAGGAGGACAGGGCAATATCATCGTTTTTAATCAGAACACAAAGTGGGAATCTGGCAAGAAAGTCCAGCAGGGCAACATTGAAGCCGGCAAAGCAATGGCTGACATCAACAGGTCTAGGTCCAAAATCAAAGCTGAATTAAGTTGTTGATGGACCCGATGGGAGGATTTGTCATGACAAATGATGGCAATGCCATTCTTTGGGGTATCAATGTCAAACATCCAGCGGCCAAGTCCATGATCGAGGTAGCTCACACACAAGATGAGGAAGTCGGCGACGGAACTACCTCAGTCATTATTCTTGCCGGGGAAATGCTTTCCTAGGCTCAGCAGATGCACCCCACCTCGTCATCAGTGCATTCAGACAGGCCATAAACAAAGAAGACATGATGAATATAGTCAAAAGCTGTGTGGAAAACCAAGTTCATCAGTTAATGGTCTGAACTGGCTTGTAAGATAGCATTAGATGCCACTACAACGGTTGCAATGGAAGAAAATGCTTCACGAAAGTAGAAAAGATTCCAGGACTCAAAAGTATGAAAGGGAGTTATGCTCAATAAAGATGAAAATGAGGTAAGAAATCATTTATGAAATTGCATTGTTTCACAAGCAACAAATTGATCTTTTATGATAGGGGGTGGCACACTCTGCTGGTGGATTTCTTAGTCCCCGAGGTTTGCTAGTCACAGTTAATCTCATTTGAGTAGTGGCACGGTACATATTATACACATTTTCGTAGTACACGATTTGAAATTATACAGAACTAGTTTAATTTTACTTCTTAATTCATAAATTAAAGGGGTTTAACGCACCTGACCTTTCTGCTTCTACATTAGTTTAGAAATTTTGGATTCCCACCTTTTGGCTCCTAGCATCAGTGACGAGTCCTAGAAGGACGAAACAGCTGTATGATGCAGTGTAATACATTTTTGCGGCATACTGTTTCTATTACTAAATTTAAAAGGTGCAACATAAATGTGTGTTACGTCATCTTTGTTAGTGCTTTTAAATTTAAGATCTATTCTTGAACAATTAGACATTTCTTTAAAGGTCCAATAAACGTAACTTCAGGAAATTTTTCGGGATTCTGAAAAATTATGAAAAAAAATAATTGGATAACCATGCAAAAATAAGCCTAAAACGAAGTAAACCTGAGCGGTAACTTACAAGAAACTCTTGACAAAAAAAAATCAGAAGAATTGAAAATAATTCAGGTTGGGCCCACTTTAACAACAAGCCGACAGTTTGAAATAGACGCGTGTTTACAAATACCGTGTTTCAACTGCTGTTGTACCGGTAGCCGCGTAAGAATTCATCTTGAATATTGCTGATATCAGTTAATCTTAACTAAATCTATAAATACAAAAAGTTATTAGGCTTGATTTTCGCTTCAAGTTTTGCCGAAAGTTACATATATTGGGCCTTTAAAAGTTATATTTAAAAGTAGCTTGAGTGCTTTACTTATGTATGATGATTTTTTTTGTGAAATCCATATATAAACCTATTTGTCTTTTATAATTAAAAACAAATGATTAAAAAATGTAACCCCCCTCCCTTGATATTGATATCGAGGATGGCAAACAATATATTGGACATTTTTTTCTCAGAACTGAAGAAAGATATTGTCAACCAGGAATTCAATCATTCGTACTATAATTTTATTATCTTCCTCAGTATATTTCATCCTAGCTTTTGTTGTGTTTATCTTTTCACAAAGTATGTTAAAAGATAGCTCACAACCAAGTATTTGTATCGTCGTTCACCTTTCCTGGAAAAGAAAGCTCCCATAATTAGTGACGAAGAGGTTCTGTCAGTTTGGTATGTGATATGGTAATGTACAGGGTGGAAACATAAATGAGCATGGTTACATAGGTTTTTTATCTTTGGTTTGGTTGGTTTCTGTTTTACTCCTGTTATTATGGAAATGTATCATTCTCATTGTACTTGTCAGAGCGATATTCAGTAAGTTGTTCATGTATTCGTTATTTGTCCTTAAGACCATTTTAGTTCACGGGATAGTTGAACCTTCAACCTTCTGTAAATTTTCTTGCTTCGTGATGAGTTTGAAATCAGTTCATGAACTTCTCAATACCATTTAGTACTCTATAAAATCATAAAAATGTCTATCTCACTGGGATTGATTGTATCAGGAACTAATTGAAAGATAATAAGACATATTCTGTGTATTTATTTCACACAAAAAAACCACATTAAAGTACAATTGTACTACAGTGTATACAGTTTATACCACGAATAAACTGACCCATATCGATTTTACTGTAACCAGGAAAACACATTTCAATAGTAAATATGTAATAAAAGTACACCAATAATTAAATTAGCAATTTAGTCTTGTTACACGGCACCAATGATTGATACACAAACCATAAATATATATAATGCATTGATATACATTAGTTATTGTACCATATTTATATTATAACAAGAGCTAAGTTATTATATACAGATATATGATATTCAAGATGAACTCAAAAAGTACGAAGATGTAATATCAGATATAATTGCACGAGGAATGAAAGTGTTATATTCGGGATACATCCGTAAGGTAACGCTTCGGTATTCTATTATTTATTTACACAAATGTTACATAAATAATAAAAACAGAAAGTACGAAGATGTTACATTTCAATTATTTAAGCATGATCCTTTTCGAATGTATGATATAATACAAACCACCTATAACAAAGCCGGTATTTAATTCACCATACCGAGATGTTGAACACGTGTACCTTTTACTGGGCGGAGGAATCAGCATCACAATAGCGTCGCTAGGGCACACACTGGACTGGCCTAAACAGCTTGATACAAATCCGTACCTCTAAGTAGTTCAGCAGCAAATCGCCAATCGCCTCAGATCGATTTTATACATTCACAAATAATACACAGACCAGCTGTCACTTGAACACCAGATATTCTCTATTAAAATCAAAAAGTCAAAATCATTCTATCTATGAAGTGCTCTTCGCAGTAGACACGGGTAAGTTTGTTGATATATTTCAGGTGTTTTACTAAAGAGTTACAGTGTAAATGTTCATTTGTAAGAATTTAAATACTTTAAACATGTAGAATAGGAAAATACGACTTCTATACATTCCATTTCGTCGAGGTATCGTGACACTTTCCTAGCTGCTTTACAAAACAAGGTGCACGATTTGATCACAAACAATATATAAACACACATCTACTAAGCTCCGATATCTATAAAGATTTTTTTTAACTTAATATCAAGTTTACTAGTTTTGTTGAACACTTTTCCCGTATTCCCTTTTATTCTTCACTCCGAACAACACGTTGATCGTTATATGTACGCTGGAGAAATGGATGAATGACAACGGTTTACACATGTGCTGAAATCTATATGTATTAGCTACTGTGACATGTTGCTTGTGTGGCTTTGTGTGGAATTGTATAGATCGTGAAAAGTTATTCAAATATGGTTCAGTAAAATTATTCAAATAGAGAAGAAGATTAAATTTTGAGTATACCGTAAATTATTATTTGTGTCTGAAATTATTGTTTTGGGATTGTATTTCTATTTTTGATCTTGTTTGGTAATATTTAATTGTCAGTAAGGGCTGTACATAAAGTATTCAGAAAGTCAGCAGAAGTATAATGATAAGAAGGCGATTTGCTTGAAATTTCGTTTTACAATTTGAAACAATTGCACTTATTCAACAAAACACTTGCAACAGCAAAGAATGAATAAATACCTTACTATTCCATATATCTCATACATCACCTCCCGAACACATATACCTAGTTACATATATAGTATTTAATCCTGATTAACTAACACATTGCGGGTGACACACAGGTCAAACATTGATGATTCATATAACATTCTTCTTTCGACCTGCAGACATCGCCAAGCTCTTTGGAAATGCCGAAAACCAAAGTATATGTCGGAGGCCTTGTGGATGATGTGGGAAACGACCGACTTCATAGAACGTTCGAAAAGTTTGGAAAAATCAAGAAAGTTTGGGTCGCCCGGAATCCAGGCTCAAGGGGATATGCTTTCATTGACTTTTACGATCCTGAACATGCCCTTAATGCCTCCGTAGAAATGAACGGAAAACACCTTTTCGGTTCAAATTTAAAGGTTGAATTGTCCAACAACGGAATTGAGGACTACAACAGGTCAGATAGACATAGAAGCGACCGGCACCATGACGACCGAAGAGATGACCGTGACTATGATGACCGGAGAGGCGAGCGGGACCGAGACAGACGACGAGGTGGCCGTGACAACCGACCTAGACGATCTCCTCCCTCGTATTACAGGAGGAGGTCAACTGACGAAGATGATGACAGGCATGTGGATCCGACAGCACTACCACGAACCATTAACATATTAAAGCAACTGGAGAAAGTGACCCGGCTGAGACTTGAGAGAGAACTATTAGAAAAATTTCGCCGTTCTTCGGACGTCCTATCAGATTTTGATACAGAAGACAAACTGTGTTATACCACAAGAGACTTTGAGGAGAACAAACACATTCCATGTTCTTCTCGCAAAAGGGAACCAGTGAATGATGATCCACTCCTGACATCAGCAGATCCCATCTTCCGAGATCATCATATTCTGCCTTTGGAAAATGCGAGACCAATAATGAATGACCCAAAGCCAGATAAATTCTATTCACAGTTTTCAAATAACCCAAGGGGACATTCACGGTCTCTTTTACCAACACCAGACTGTCCAAAATTAAAGAACTCCGACAACTATCAATCATTCCATGGAAATCATCATATTCCTCCATGGCACACTCCTAACGAATATATCAGAACACCAATGCACAGACGACCTCGAGCGTATGGTCATGTGCGAAAGTACAATGGTGATAGCCACAATGATTGGTATGGCAAGCAATATTACGGCTTTGGATTTTTACCCAACTCTACCCGGACGTCGGCAAGTAAAGAGCCAAATACTCCCCACACGAAGTTGCCAACACCTGAAGCACCACCCGCCAAGGAACCCGCGGATTCAGGCGATATCGTCAATACTTCGTAGACAGGTATTTCTTCTTCGCCATTTTCTCCTCTTCCTCCATCTTCATCTGCGATAATAACTCTCCTTCATTCATAGCCATACATAAATGATTTCCCGAAACAAAAAACAGCGTAGCTTATATTAGTAGATAGAGGCTCCGGTATAAACTTATTTATACGTATTTAGATTTGATAACAACGAATTACAATTGAATTAGTTTCGCAATCAACAGATACATACTGTAAATAACTAAGAAGAAGTTTCTCGCTTACTTTTCCCTTTCCACATTGTCAAACGCCTGTTATCTATAATGTAGCATTTTTAGAACTGGAAAAATAATGTTATTTTTTAATCACACTATATCATCATACAATTTAGTTAATTCATCGTCATTGCCATGTTCACTAATCGTCGCGTACGTAAAAAGTAATGGGTTAGCGTACGAGATCGACCGTAAGTGAGATACACTAACAATATCTCTATTGTTTTATTGCTTCACTCATATTATCATTACCACTCACATAGTTATCACAATGTTGAATACTTCCGAAAAAAAACACATTTACTGATGTATCTACTGATATGACGTTATCAAATTATATACGTTGGGTTAGAAAATTGGTTTTAATGGAGAATACATGGAATATTTTCGAAATATACTAAAACAAAAGATGCTTTCTAAAACTTGGGAACTGAAGATAACAGTGACATAATGTTTACGTGTTAAAATAAATTAAAACTTACCAGTAACAAAAATTTACATATCACATCCACTCCAAGCCAATGCCACTTTTTATCAATTCGAATTAAATGCACTACATTGTTTTATCTACTTTGAATATACAAGATTTTAAGTGTTGCACCAACAGTAAATTAGGTTATTAGTGTATCTTTACTTTTAATTAACATAAATATGTTATTCCGCTAAAAGCAATGTAGGTAATTTGTGTCCCATTACTTTTAACAAACATAAAAAGAGTGTTCCACTAATTATAATGCAAGTAAAAACATTGTACAACATATTATAATACAGTGTATCAAATAATAATAATAATACATGTAAAAATCCAATAATACAGTGTATCAAAGATAATACCAGGTAATACAATGTAATAAATACAATAATACAGTGTAACAAATAAAATAATACAGTGTACAAAAATAATAATACAGCTTTTTATTATTCTGCTATGTTAATTGAAGGTGGTTAAATAAATGAATCTCCTCAATTTAGAGAACGTTCATGTAACTCACTACTTACACACCTGGCAAATATTTCACACCTACTTAAGTAGTGAGAGATTTTCGTAATACACGTGTTTCACTATCTGTAGCACAACTAAAACCTAATTTTGAGATGGGTACCTTTAGATTATGTACGTTAAGACTGGGCAGATTAATCCGACCGTTCTGTTGTACTTTTTTTACTCCAGTTTACTCCATTTTTATTCTATTTCTATAAGGCAATTGTAACAGGATACTGATGCATGGTTTGACTTATATCCCCGGTCTCTCCTCAATCAGCTGTCAACATAAGTAATACAAGTACCAACATAGGTGTGAACCACAACAAATATATACTCTGATTGTGTCATATTGCTAAACTCTCATTCGTTTTGTATTTTATTAACTGTTGACATATGAATTAAATATTGGCCATCAATTCTAATTTATATCATATGTATTTTTATTAATGTTTTCTGTCTTCGTGACTGACATGAACGTTTTTTGTTTGTCTGTTTTGCACATTAGCAAATCTCTTTACCGATTTGGTTTTGAAAGAATGAAATCCGCTGCAATCAAAAGTTAAAACTAATAAATGCACATTGAAGACAACTTCCATAAGGAGTCATTGGTAACAAACGTAACGTCATGACGTCATAAAATTGATGCTACCAGAATTCGTACTATCAGACAGGTGATAAAAGTGGTGCCACCTAAACGTGGAGGGGTGAACCAGAATATATTATATAATGTAGGACAAATCAGATAGCGGATGATTTTTGTTTACATCGATTTGACTGCTGTGACCAAATCCGTTACATCCATTAATATCTCCTAGTTCGTTTTATTAGCCTTTTATCGTTTACCGACGTATGATTTGAAAAATATTTATTTACGCGTACGCGGTAACGTACTCTCAAATCTATTATGACTATGATGTAAAGCAAAATGTGACGTTTATATAACAGCAGTGAAAATCGTTAAATATGAAGACAACACAATATAACTGGATACATGTTATTTCCCTTACCCTGGAAACACTTGATAATAGATATATCAAAAAATAATTTTATGACAAATAATGTGAAAGATTTCATGTTTGGTCTGTAAAATTTATTTGTTTTGTCATCACAGATTCTGACAAATGGGGAAACACCTCCATCACTCCCCAGAGATGGTGACAGAACCAAGGGGTCCCTGGTGAGCGGAAACTCCCAGGGAAAGACATGGTTGGATATATGTAGCCAAAGAGCTTGTAGATGTTGATTTCATTCGGTAAATGGAAAAGAACGGATTTATTCTGAACGAAAAAAGTAACATTCTATAAGATAACATAGTTTATCGTATTTATTACGAAAGAAAACTATCCAAATATACTGCTTGTGTAATTCTAATAAAATATGATATAAATCAAACAATAAGTCTATTTTCTAATAATGGAAGCAATTAAGTGTTATTGAAAAATCATCACGTGGTAAATGCTGTGTTGACAATTACTTATATATAACCTAAATTAACGTGGAGATGTCGTCGAGAAAACAGAATACGCTCTCCCTACTGCTGGAACATCTCGTCTTTTTTTATTGTAAACAGCCCAGGGTCTCCGTGTAATATTTCCTTTGCTCATATTTTGCCGCTTGTTTAATCGATTTAGGATCAAATCACATAGCTTCAAAATGTGCTGGCGTAATCATTGACACGAGTGGGGAAATATTCTGATATTTCCCATATTTAAAGATGCGCGACCGAAATCAGAACAGTACCAAAATCGGATCACATTTTGCAAAAAATACTTTTAAATCCATAAATGTCAACAGATCAGTTATAACAATGACGTAGCCTTAGAATAGATAGCCCAGGACCATTTGTTTTCCATAAGTGATAAGTTGTTTACGTTTAAATTGACCTATTAACGACATTCAAACTTTGAAACTAATCGTTTGGTTTACGTTTTTCAAAAACAAAAAAGCGCGTGCGACGGCTATGGTTTGGACTATAAAAACAAAGTCCGATAGAAATACCTGTACTCATAAAAAATCCAAAAGTCATTATAATATGTATAAAAAGTATTCCTTTGTAGATATTCCAAAACTCAAATCTTGATCCGATTTTGGTATTGTCAATTTCATCAACGTTTATTTCGTCGTGTAGCCATCATTTTATAGTACGATGACATTGTGATATGACCACGGTGTCGACGAAGACAACCGAATATCAGTTTCTCCAGTCAAAAGGGTGTTCCAAAAAATATGCCCCGAACTTTCGACATTATAAAACCAACAAAACAGTTATCATGAAAATATGTAAAACATTAGATTAAAAAGTTTTATCATACAATTTCAATTGTGTGCTTTACATTTTTAGCAGTATTTGCCATATTAATGTCAAATTCGATATATTATGTAATGTCATTTTGACCTTTCATTCAACATGTAACGTCATTACAATGTATATTATGTTTTCAAAGTGTCCCCCTTTTTGTCAATCACCTGCTTCAACATCTCTCTGAAGTTTCTAACAACATTTATACACATGTCAATTGGCTTGTTTTCTGTTTCTCGTATTAATGAATACACGTCAAACATAAGTATATTCTTTCTAAGTGACTTATTTGTTTGTATCAGCTATTTTCCATTCGCAAAATAAAGTTACACCACATCAATGTGTACATCCTTTTTGTCGTCCATCTTGAAAACACCAGCTAATCATCTGATGTCGAAAATGATATAACAATAGAAATAATTACATCGTCTTTATTTTGTGCTCAGTTGGAAAGAAATTGTGAATATTCAGTTTCTCAAATGCAATTAAAAGTTTAATATTACCTGTCAGGGGGGAAAGGTATGGCCATACAAAGTGGGGGCATGCTTTTGGAACACCCTGTGGTTTCCTATGTGCCGTGGTGACATGGGCTCATACAAGCTCAGTATCAGAGTATTTCTGAGTCAATCATGAGAAACTTTACAGAAATTGCGCTCTTTAATGATGATACATATAGGCACAAAATACAGCAGCAATACTTTTCTTTGTGCATAGAGCATGACGAAAAAAACTTGCAGGCACAGCACCTACTTTTACATACATACAAACGTAATGCAAGACGAATTCCATGAGACCCGAAGAAATAATTCGACATAATCGAAATTCGTTATAGAGTTTTTGAAGAGAATATCCTAGCTATAGTTCTCACCCTGATTTTCCATTGGGCCTACGGTTATACCACTTAATAACACTTACATGGATATAATCAAATATACTGCACTATTACAAACATTTATTCAACAAATGGACCATACTTGTTTTCAATTTCGTAGGAAATGAAATCAACGAAAAACAAAAGTGCATGCATGTCAACAATGTGGGGCATTACCAGACAAAATCGGTATAATTTGTAAACTGCTTCGAGACAGCCTTTAAGGTTGTGTCAAAGCGGTATATAAGGACCTCGAATTTATTATTATTATTATTATTATACAAGGGATGCCATAGTGATTTTTGCGCCAACTATTGAATGATATGTATATATGTATATATTAGACCAATGAAAGACCGATCTTTTCGCAGCTTTTCCCCTCTTCCTTATACACATCTAATAACATTGGTAACTAACATATTTCAAGTTTCATATTTCAAAATTGCTTCTATTGTCAAAATCAAAGACGGCTGCTTGTCGGTCATGCTGTTTTCTGATCGGTTCCAAATGAAACATAAACAAGGGGCCAAGGGGAACGTGTGAAATTTGAGAAAAAATCCATTTAATACTTTCGAAGAAATAGAGTAAAACAAGAATTGTTTATGGACGGGAGGACAATGGGGCGGACGGACTAAAGGCTTTTTGAATAGCCTGCCATCTTTTTTCACGATTTCGTCCTTTTCTCATATTGTTGATTTTCCAAGGTCGACTGTAAGTTGTAAAACATCAGAGGGTAACGCGACGCATTCGTTAACGCATCGTATTCACAATACGACGTGGTAAAGCCGTCGTATGGCCTTCGCTCATCATTCGTGTCTGCTTCCTAATCAAAAAACATATATTCGTGATGCCTTCGTGTTTGGTTCGGGTATCACCGTGTGACCTTATTCGTGCATCATAATTGCTTCGGCTGGAAATTTTATGTTGGCAAAGTTCAGGGCGATCTCCAATCTGATAAAAATCATATCTTGATCTCCGCGCCGTTCCGTAAACTTCTCTCTGCTGCGTTAAGATCTGAGATAATCCCATAGAGGGTCATGTCCCGATGACCTTTCGCATTAGCCAATCAAATTACTACTGGCAGAATCTTGACAGTGCAATTTTGAGGCGACAAAGCTTGCATAATCGCATTTGTCCGTTTAGTCATTTCGTCACCGAAACGTTCATGTAGAATAATGTGACGAAATGACTTGCTGCAAGATGACAGGTCATTGGAAATCATATTAGTATTAAGTAAAGAGGCGACAAAGGTCATCTGAACGTGACCTCTTATGGGATGTTGTCAGATCCTTGTAAAACGGAGTGAGAACAAGGATATGTATTTTAATCAGATTGGGCGATCTCCGGCAGAAATTCAAATTTCCATATTCGTATAGCCATCGGGTGTCAATTTCGGGACAGTGTGACGCCAGCACAGAAGTTAAGGGGTTAAGCTAAGAAGCTACGAAAATTACCTAAACTTCTGTTATGCTTTCTTAACGAGTTTTTTAAGTTAAGCTACTTCCTTAGGGGAAGGAAGGAGCACAGAACCGATGATTGGTGACGTCAGGGCGACATCCATCGATATTCTTCTTTGATATAACCATTGAGGTTTGGCGATCCAATTTCGGCACTTTATGCATGTATAAAAAGTATCTGTAAAAAATATCTTACAGTAAATGAATGTGTCCATGGCCTTCTGTCAAGGTATAGAGAGAGAGTGGATATAACACAAGTCAAGGTATATATAGAGAAAGAGGATTTAGGGATATAGATAGGGGGCTAAGTGTCTTCAGATGTTTTGCTTAATAATTTGGATATACATTTAATAACATACATGTATCATATAACATTGGAAAGGTTATTAAATTGTCTATAAAGTGAACGTATAATTATAGTGTTTAAAGTTATTCAAAATTGTATATAATATAAAAAATGACGGACAATTTTAAATTTGGATCTTATTTCACATTTTCTTACAAAAACTGACAATCCTTTTCCTACTGACGGACAGAAAGGTCATCTACAAAAACGTGTCTCAGATTTTCCCTGTATGTTCTAAATGAAGTAATTTCGATTCTATGGTCTCTGGGTGGGATTTTCATACCCAAATTCACTTAATTGGTTATAAAACATGTTGTATCTAAATTCTTCAGAAACTGAGGCATGTTATTGTTGACAGGGTCTTTCCCAACAATCCTACAAAATTTGGAACAAATCGGTGTATAGATGACAAAGTAATGGCCGTTTGAAGTGGACAACTTGTTGAATTTATGAAAGTGCTCTAAAGACCATTTCCACTCTTTGAAATCAGATACCTCTGGTTTTAACACTTATCTGACCGATTCTGTCTACCAAACCATTAATCATGAATAGACATGTATCCATCAAGCTGTCCTCCCAAAAAACTGAGCATGTATTGGTTCAAATATCTGAGAAATTGATGAATATTAAAAGATTTCTCAGTGAAATGCCCCTTTCCCGGCGGAAATGTCAGACAGACAACACGATAAGCCCCTCCCATGTAATAACATGGTCATTAGCTACGGTTCCTGTAGTAGTAGGGATACAGGGCCATAAATATTGCATCAAGGACTGACCACAGCTTCGAAGAAGACTATGTAGCACAGTGCTAATGACTATATAACTGACCACACCACTGTATGGGGGTCTGTTCATTTTGTAAACAGTACCACTTGCTGAACTGTATGTTTCGAGTTCAATGTTAATTCTCAGTAATTGACACATTTTTGAACATAATTTTGAATATATGTTTTGGTTATATGATGTAGAATATTTGTAAGTAATCAATTTTGCAAAAACACAAAAATCAAAAAAAAAATTGTTCACCGCCTATCTATATCCTTAACACAAGTCAATGTATAGAGAGAGAGAGAGAGAGAGAGAGAGAGAGGTGGAGAGAGAGAGAGAGAGAGAGAGAGGATATAACACGAGTCAATGTCTATATATAGAGAAAGAGGATATGACACGAGTCAGGGTATATATAGAGAGAGGTAGAACTCGAGTGTTCGTATTGAACGAGTTTTATTCATTTTATGTGAAACGAACTTTTGACGAGTTTCATATGAAATTGATCAACAGGTTTAATTAATTCAATATTACAAGAACACGACTGTTAGATTACATTTATTATATAGCCTGAGAAAAATGCTACCTAATGTTTATTTAACGATTCTTCTCTAAAACAGAAAACTCAATTTTCGCTTCTTAGAAAACAGCGTGACATCATGTACAATAATGTGACTTCATTTTACAAGACTCATTTGCATAGTTAGTGTACGTGTGCTATATTACATATACTGCACCTCAAGACTGCACGGCAAATGTCATGTGCTATATAAATCAAGATATTGGTATCAATGTAATAAGACATACGGAAATACAATGGTATGTTTCTGAAGTTAATCGCACGTTTCTAGCTAGTTCTTCACTAAGGAATGCCTATAATAACGAAATGAAATTATCAGGCTCGGAGAGAATTCACCAAATTAGTAAACACATAGATTGTGTAAAAGTGAGAAATCATTACTAGGGGATAACAAATAAGAAAAAAAGCTTCCGCAGAAAATCATATAAGCACAGTATATCAATTAAATTTCAACGATGTGTTCACATTTTATTGGTTTCAATTTCGTCCTTTAACAAATAAGATTGATTAAGTCTCTTTTAACCTGAATTAGAAGCAACCAAGCACGTGTCCTACAATCACAGATCAACACCATATGGTGTGTACGGCCCTGGCAGTCTATGGATTGTACAAAAACACACACGAGAATAACAAAGCCAACAATACACACAGCCAACAATAAACACAGCTGTAAATGACCATCAACAATGAAAACACAGAAACACGAACAATATTACGTAAATTCAGACAACAACAACATCTAGGATGATCGAAACAACTATGATCTTCCAACAGTTACCTATACAATAAGGTCATAGTACAAAATCCTGGTATACACATACAAGGCGATGGATGGAACTGCTCCCTATTACATAAGGGAGCTAGTTACCCTGTATCAGCCGTCACGATCACTGAGGTCGGAGACAGAATCATTGTTGTGTGCCCCAAAATCTCGTACTGCGACCGGAAACCGGAGTTTTGGGAGAGTGTCGGCCACGTTGTGGAATAGCTTATCACCCGCCAACGAATAATCTGGCCAAATTCAAGAAAAATTTGAAGACGTACTTTTTCACGTCAGCATTTTAGGCCCTCAACATCAATTTTTGTTCATTTATTATGTATTTATATTCACTTTGATATCATTACATACGAGCTTAATAATTGATGGTGATTGTAAGACTTTAAGTCTTTATTTGTGCATTACAAGTATTAAAATTATCATCCATATGTTTCGAAGCGCTTTAGAGTAATTTTATACATTATAGAGAGCACTATGTCAATGTTGTATTATATAATTATTATCGTTAGATAATACATCAGTGAGACAGGCAATGGAGCAAAATGAGCTATCGAACATCCGGTCATATCATTATATTAAAGGAATTCCACGAAGACTCGACAAAGAGCTTACAGTAAATTCATTTTCAGATAGAAAAACATTCATTTATGTAAACTGATATGATATATGATATATTATCGGGTAAGTTATGCAAGTCAAAATTCAGTCAATAGACATATCAGACATACATAGATAAAATAAAATCTTTGCGACATATATATATATACTCAACATCTGGTTAAAGGTACAGTAAAGTCATGACACATTACACTAGAGTTACATGAATTCGATTGTTATGCAGCAGTACCGTACATGGAAAAAAGAATACCGAAGCGTCAACAAAACCATAAACAAGGGGCAAAATATTAACAAAGGAAAGATTTAAATGGAGACTCTCGTAAAAGTACAAGAGAATAAGACCAGGTGCTCCGGAAGAGTAAGCGTTTTCTACTTCATCGACGTCACCCGTCATGTAAATCTTGGTCACATCCAAGTAAACATCTAGTCCACAAAATGAGAACCGAGTCATAATTGTGAATCACAACAAGTAAACACACTAATTCAAAGAGCATATTCTAAAAGTCCATATTCATATCACACAAAGATACAGATAATTTCTAAATGAGACAATGATGGCGACCATAAAACCTTTCCATAGTTCTGATCAACCTGCATCTCAACCTGCATCTTTCAAATTCCTGTGTGTTAAGTTTGTTTGTCAGCAGTCGAAAAGTGCGATATTTAGAGCGAGCAACCCCTTGAATAACGAATCAACTGCGACATGTAAGCGCCATAGGTTGGAGAAGCAGGGATGTTACTGTCAAGAAATAGAAAGTTCACAATCAGAAAATTAAAAGCCTTCCGTTTATCGTAAAGCGTTAGTAGTAAGTTATTCATGTTGGTCGTAGTTTAAGTAGAGGTCGAGGTCAGCAGCTGATGTAGAAGAGTCTGTTGTGTCCTTTATTTCAAGTTTAGAAGGGTTAGTTTAGAAGGGTGTATAAGATTGACGTGATCGGCAAACTTTTTGTTGTTTATAGACAACATATCGTCGATGTATCTGAACGTGAAATTAAAATATTTGGCAAGGTTTTTGTTACCTGTCCTGATTAGCTCTTCCATTCAAGAGTGGGGCACAGATAGTTTCCATGGGACTGCCAACAGTCTGCTTGAAAAACTTTCCTCCAAGCTCAACAAAAATGTTGTCAACCAGGAATTCAATAATTTGTACTATATCTTCTTCAATATATTTCATCTTAGCTTTCTCTTCATCAACCTGCATCTCTCGAATCTGTGTTTTTTTCGTCTGACGTCTATCACGAAAAATCTTCATTACATTTTTGTCCATGAAATATACAAAATTATCAAAGTTAATCAAACGTATATTTTCACTGGACTGATGAGCAGTGAAAATATAAGATTTTGCAGTGAAAATATAACATTTTTTTAGTGCAAGGAAAAATAAGGTTTTGCCGGAACTACTTTCCTTATTGTAAGAGTTCCCAGGCAAAGAAAGAAATTATAAAATCATTTAAAGATATCATTCGAATCGTAATAAAAAGAAAATTCAATGGTTTGTCGTTTATTATCAAATTATATTCCATTCGTATCTAAGGGCAAAATCGTGCTTCGCACTCATAAAAATTAAAAAAAGTATGCCATACTCGTGAAATATATTTGATTTAAACGACAAATCATTCAAGTTTTTCTATATATTCAGAGTAAGCCATAGAATAACGAATCAACTGCGACATGTAAACCATAGGTTGGAGAAGCAGGGATGTTACTATCGAGAAAGGACAGTTCACGATCTGTTGTGTCCTTGATTTCCAGTTCATTAGTGTATATACGATCGACTTGGTCAGCAAACTTCTTGTTTTAAAGATGCAGTACACTTACAATATTCGTACTTCAGGATATGTTTATCGTCGGAAACCCACGGTACACTCCTCTAGCGTTTGCATACGTCAGAGAAGCGTACCGTTGGTTTCCGGCGATGTGATATGTATAACAATTGAGATTTATTTGGGCAAAATGTTTCTCAAAGTGTTAAAAGAACCAGCACATAGTGATACGTGTGCAGTTTTTTTCCGGGACTGACCAATATAGAAATTCTCCTATGCTGTTTTTTTCGGAACTGACCAATTTAGATGTTTCGTCCTTATATGATTCCAATTAGATCAGTATAAATGTTATGTAATGTAATGAACATGGCAAGAGTAACAACTAAAAGAAAATTGATCCCTAAGTATCGAAACAAAAGTGATTCTTCGAGGGTCAACAAACTAACAAGTTTTGAAGAATACTCATATACACAGTAAAGGGTTAAGCCTGTTGTCACAACCATTTGATTGCAAATAAAATATCTTGAATTGAATTTGCATGCGATAATCGAACGAATCCGAAGTGGTGTTTAATCATTTGTTTGTGCTGTAGGGTATTTTCTCGGAAATAATCTTCAAACATGTTGGTTAATCCATAGGAGTAATCTTTTAAAATTTTCGAAAATGACAAACTAGCTTTCCTTTTTATGCTACTATTGATTTGTACCAACATGTTAAAACAGCTTTATCAAGGCTTGCCCTTTCACACTTCAAAGGGAAGGCTCTTAATGGGTTAATAGACTGTACGCATGTATTATTGTCAAACAATACATGATAATTTATCACACAAATGAGACTACATACAATACATGATAATTTATCACACAAATGAGACTACATTGTCGACATTATAGAAATTACCATACAATAGGTGCAGCTGACAAGAAACCATGGCAGATTATGTCAATAAAACCTCCAAAAATAAGAGGAACATTCGGAAAAATAGGCTTGAAGAAAATCAGAATTTTTTCCTTTTTAATTCAAAAAGATAATATCTTTGATTCTATTCAATACGTATTGATTCGAGGACTACATTTGGTCGACATAAAATGAAAACATGAGTAAGAAATTTGGAACATAGTCCCACAAAAACAAGTCTTTATTTAGATAGTGATATATCACAGTTCAGATGATAGAATCGGAAGTTTGGAATATCAAGAATATGTCACATGTGTAATTATAAAATTAGTAAGTACGTTAAAATGTCATGTAAAGCATAAAATGTTCACCTTCTATTTTGAAAATTAAGAAATACACACTGTGTCTGATATTCATATATACGAATATGGTAAATAGTAAAATTGGACAGAATATATGCTAATATAGCATGAGCTAAGACCAACGATATCAAAAGTGTAATACAACTTGAAGATAGATATTAACCATGTGACATAGGCATAAGTGGCCAGGATAAAATCTTAGGACACATAAATATATATTCTCATTCAATTTCTGTATTGTGTAACGAAGAAAGGGGAGTTGACAAAACGGTATTCCCAATGCTATGGATTACTTTTACATAAGATTGATTCTGTATCAACCTAACGATATAATAGGCGAACAAGAGAGCTAATTATATCCATGCTGTTGCCAGGGGAAACGAGTGAGCTAGATTTATTCATAAATCAGTCAATAAGTCGAAATTCTAAAAGTATTGGTGCAACGATGTTTTTCCTGAATTTTCGTATACATGCATTATTGATATGCCACTGCTTTAGTCAGCAAATTGATCTAGTAGGTCTGTTACTCACTTTTCCTTACCTTTCTTTTCGTTTTTTTTGTTTGTTTTTACTTGTGTACACAAGATGTCCCGCAAAGAAACATCAAGGGATTATGACTACCTTTGAATACCAACCGCACTGTTGCATTGTAGTGAAGATAACGAAAGTTTCCTGACAGATTAATTGAAATAGATGCACTCAAGTGACATTAATATGATATGAAATGTTCAAACGAACGCCATCTGTGCATGAAAACATTTTTGATGTATATTTGTGCAGCTAATGTTGTAACGATACTTGACAAGTAAATCGACAGAAACACCAATGGAGAAAGACGTCCCGCATTAAAAACGAAATAATCCTAACACAAGTTTAGCATCCGTTATGGCAATTGTTTTTTTCGGTATAAATTAGACGTATACAGTGACAAAAACTATTTCCGATAGTATTTCGCCAAGTCTTAAACAACATGGAAAATACGCCCCGCGCATTTCGCATTTCAACTCGATTTATGTAACCTTAAACAGTCTGGCGTTGGGGGCATAGGCCAAATGAAGGAAGTCTATAAGGCCCTAGTATACAATCACTAAGGTAAAAGTTTGACCAAAAGTGGGTTTTGGGAGGTACCAAATTGCAAATAAATTGCAAATATAATGCATTGTTTTCAAAATAAGCTTTGACAGTAGTAAATATGAATTTTTAGCAAGTTGACTCAAATGAGTAAACCTGTAAATTTCAGCTCAAAATATAAACTAAAAAGGAAGATTTTGAGAAAACAAATCACTTTTTACTTAAAAATCACTTAAAACAATGCATTATATTTGTGATTTAACCTTCCCCATTTGGTACCCTCAAAACCTACTTTCTGTTAAACTATACTTATTGCACATGTAATAAAATAGGACATCCCTAAACATATTGAGGAGGTGAAAATCTGAATTTACCCTGGCCTAAAAAAGGGCTTATTGACACCCTTCCTTTTGTGGAAATACAGCAACGGATAAAAGTGTCTCCTACACTAGCACGGCTCTTTCGAGTGAGAATAGCCTCGGACCTACAGCTTACACCCTTCACCAGCACGGCTCTTTCTAGTGAGAATAGCCTCGGACCTACAGCTTGCACCCTACAGCAGCACGGCTCTGTCTAGTGAGAATAGCCTCAGACCTGCAGCTTACAACTGTACATCCTGCTCTAGAAGCAATAAGCGTTATGTCAATTATATCACGATATCTATGTATGTTTTTGTATATCTTTGTGTGATATGAAGATGGACGTTTATGAGTATGCTTATATGTGTGCTTACTTGTTGTGGTTGACAATGATGACTCGGTTCTTATTTTGAGGATTGATGCTTACTTGGATGTGACAAAGATTTACATGGCGGGTGTCGTCGATGAAGCAGAAGACGCTTACTCTTCCGGAACTCCTGGTCTTATTTTCTTGTGCTTTTACGAGAGTCTCCATGTAAATACAACAAGTAAACACACTAACAGGCAAACTCAAAAACGTCCATCTTCATATCACACAAAGTTACAGAATATTTCCCGATGAGATCAAGATGGCGACCATAAAACTTGCCAATAGTCTTCATCAACCTGCATCTGTAAACACCATAGGATGGAGAAGTAGGGGTGTTACTATATAGAAAGGGAAAGTTCACGATCGGAAATCGAAATCGTCACGTTTATCATACAGCTTAGTAGTAAGTTGCCCGTGTTGGTCATAGTTTAAGTAAAGATCGAGGTAAGAAGCTGTACAAGATCTAGGTACAAGTATATTTACTTAATCGTAGGTACAATATAAATAAATAAATAAATATTCATACAACATTTGATATAGCGCCCTATCTAGCTATCATAAGCCAATCTAAAGCGCTTTACAGTACATTGATATACAATCAATACAATTAACACATACAGTTATATCATATACAATTCTGACGAGTTCGCAGGAGCTGCTTTATCCTGATAAGGCAAAACAAATGAAGGGGAAAAGACACATTTGTACTCTGAAAGGGGCAACAATCTGGAAAATTTGCAGAAACAACTCCTATTGTCAACCCTTATCCGGGATCTTACTCCGTAACCTGTTATTAACCATGGCTGTGACCTCAGCTGTTGTTCTTGCATGAAGTATAGTTCACTGTATTAACTATTGACACTTTTTCAGATAGTCCGAAGGGTTCTGGCTCTCTGAACCGCTAATTACTGGGATATGTGAAATTTTAGCGACCTGTGGAGCCAGTTTTGTGGTCGCCATTTTTTTCGCATTGAGAAATATTTTGTATCTTTATGTGATATGAAAATGGACGCTTTTGAGTATGTTTATTATTGTGCTTACTTGTTGTGATTGACAATGATGACTTGGTTCTCATTTTGAGGACTTGTTTACTTGGATGTAATCAAGATTACTATTAATACCATTTCAGTTTCAGACGACACAAAATAAAAGTAGTAATTTCATGCAAGATATTGTCTTGATAGTCTTATCCTTTTTATGACTTTAAGAAAATCAGAAAATTTGCCTTATTGAATTCGAAATAGTGAGTATAATAATTTGTTTTTATTTCAATAACACATTGAGTCAAGGACACGCATTTGGTCGACATGAAATGTACAATATTTTTAACATAAGTAAGAATATGGTACATAGCATCATGAAAACATAAAAATAGGCTAAATTAAGATAGTTAGATATCACAGGTAAAATTATAAAACCAGAGGTTTGGAAAATCAATATTATGTCACATGTACAATTATAAAATGAGTGAGTACATCAAATATCAAGTAAAGGATAAATTATCACCTTCCATTTTAGAAATTAAGAAACCCGTTTTCTGTAATCTTCCACCTGAGAAACTATAGCAATATGTTTATAAGTTTGCTGTTGTTATTAATGTTATCAAAATGTCAATGCAAACTTTTCTAGTTTTGAATTGATACCCAACCGTACATCGTTTTAATAGTTTTTTAATATTGAACATCAAATAAAAATTGAAATACTTTGCTTTCCACAGTCACGTTTGTAAATTTTGTAAACATAATTTCATAAACCAATATGGTAAGTATTAAATATGCTCATATCGCATGAGCTTAGACCAATAATGATATTGCAGAATAGAAAGCTAGATCTTAAAAAGATGACGTAACACACACATATGCTGCATCACTTAAATTTAGTCATAGATACAGTATGCCGAAAAAATGAATTAAACTGCATCATACAGCTGTTTAAGAGTAATACAATCTAAAGTTGGATAGTGCACAAATCTTAGAACACTTTTTCTTTTGGTTCTCTGTTATTCATCACCCTAAATTGGCAACAAAATCTTTATCGGACAACACCATTTCCTTGTACTTTGTTTATCATATTTCCCACGTGTTAAAAATATCACTTTCATAGAATGAATAATTTTGGATAATTCATTGGTAAAACTGTAATTCTGTAACCGTAGCATTTTGCTGTTTTTCTCATATTTATCGAAATATTTCAAACACATGTTTTAAATTATATATGATCTTTATTCTTTCTGTTGACTCGTTTCTTCCTTTACTTACAAAATAGGTACAGTATATAGTAGGTAAAAAAGAAATTAATCAAAATATGACATTTTTAAGAAAATGGATAGGTGGTTTGACTCAATTTGGTATGAAGCATTTCTACAGGAAGTAAACTGTGTTATAATGACTGCAATACACATGTTCGTAAGGGGATGATAACATATGAAATATACAGTGTCTTTTCTTCACAAAATTCAAATCGATTATGTATTGAGACAATCTTGGTCTCATTAAGAAAAATTTTGTATTTTTGTGTGATATCTAGATGGACGTTTATGAGTATGCTTATTAGTGTGCGTACTTGTTGTGATTGACAATGATGATTTGGTTCTCATTTTGAGGACTTGATGTGTACTTGGATGTGAACAAGATTTACATGGCGGGTGTCGTCAATGAAGCATAGGACGCTTACTCTTCCGGAACACCCGGTCTTATTCTGTACTTTTACGAAGGTATCCATGTAAATCTTTCTTTCGTTCATATTTTGCCTGTAGTTTTATCCATTTTGAGTTCGGATGATGCCATTATTTAACGCTTTGGTATTCTCTGACTTTTTTTTTAAATATATACAGAACTAGAAAGAATAATTGATGCGATTGTAAATTATTATTATGTAAGTTACGATAGCACAATGAACCTATAGCACACACATATCTTTATCTTTATATCGCCTTTCTTCCAGATATAGTATTAAAGACGTTTTAGGGATGCGACATTTTAAGGAGCCGGTTTAAAGTAAAAAGTGAGAAATATTCATACAAACATTTCGTGGTGCAGGAATCAATTCGCATTTGTCATGTCGACAAGATGGAGTATACGATTCTATTTTTTCAGACTGATCGTCCTTAGCGGCTTTCTATAATCTGTGTGTAACTGGCTTTGTGTATGTCATACGTCATCTGTTGCTTTGATCAATCTGCTGCACGCGACATTTAAAACTTCAACAAGAAAGGGGGCTTAAATCAGCAGAAAGAAGTCATGCTGTGTTCACAGAAATCATATAGAACTGTACCTGCCATGTCGTGATAAATGGAGTTTCTCTGGCCTCCGTGACTACAGCAATATATGAAACTGAATAAATCTCGATATGCTGCTTCTTTTACAGCACTTATGATCTTTTTCGTTTCTTATCTCTTCTGTCGTCCTTCTTTTCTATCTATTTCTATTTTTTCTCCCCAGAAACCCGTCCTTATATAAACAAACCCCGTGATATATCCATATGTTGATAGCTCCGCACATCCTCGATATCCAGGTGTTACGTTCACCTCCGCTCTCTACACCCCTTAAATATATTATGGCAAAACTGAATGCAGTCTCGGGTAAAAACAAACTGACCAATCGCTAGACTGATACCTGTCCTTTGAGGATTACAAAGGATCCGCAACCGACTTTAAAGCCTGCCTTTTTAACCGTAATATGACCGCAAGATTCTTTTGATTTACATCAAGGGATGGTTCTATTCCGCTTATCTCATCAACTAGGTGTCATACATAGAGCCTAAGTTTTGTCGTGACATATTTCAGGGGTGTAGAGAGCGTAGGTGATCGTAACACCTAGATACCGAGGATGAGGTTCAGCAGGCGTTTAATTACACCCCCTACCAATTTACTATGTGCAACCGGACATAAACATAAAGAGTCAGTTTAAAGCATTATTAGATGAAAAGTAAGTTCTTATAATCATGGGATGTATTTAAATGATTCCCTACTGCAATTATGAATGACTTGAAATAGAAATGTTGCTTTATGACTTGCTGTAAATCACTTATATTTTGTGTGGAATTTATTTTCGAGTTAATACGCGAGGAGAGTTGATCGCGAATTCGAATCCCTCGCGGACATTTGTACGGAAATAATAACTCTTGATGCCTCATTCTGTCGTTATCACAACTGGCTTTCAGCCATTTCCGTTGATTTTATATATATCATATCATATAATGACAAACATTGGTGTCTTACCCATATATTTCCTTTCAACTCAGACATCTTTATAACTCTGCACATTTATGTTCAAGTCTATAGGTCAGAGGTCGTAGGTCGAGCATACGTGCCATAATAACAAAGCAGATTTACAGTAGCAAGTGTTTATACCATGTATAACACCATAGGCAGTAGGAAAACTATGAAAGACGTAACCGCTGGGACGACTACTGTATACTTATTATAAATGATACGTGTAAACACATTACGAAGTGTAAAGTTAATCACTGCACAAACATGTCGGGTCGGTCCAAGTCCTATCATCTTTCAGGAATTGTGAATCAAAGGCGATTTGTTTTTCTTTTTCTTTTGTAGGTTTCTTTTGTCTGGACATAGCGCTTACACGTAACACATCCCTCCATGTCTCCAAAAGCTGATCTTTCGCGAATTTATTTCTAGATCACCATTCGCGAAATAGTGTATTCGCGAAATATAAGGGATTTACAGTGGGTCTCAAAAATGTCTGTCTGTCTACCATTAGTCTGTAAATGAATTCTAGTATTTTAGTTACATAGACATAATCATAATTAACTTTACCTTTCGATTAGTATTATTCAGGTAATAATTCAAATAATTGTGAAATTTTGTTTAGATGTTGTTTTACAAATCAAAATATTGAGAATGAATTTGGGATTTAGTAAGTGAATAACTAGATATGTGTCTGTGACACGAATACCCACGCTGACAACCAAGGAGAATAATGAAACTTTTTTTAGCATTATTGACTTTTTCATATGTTTACTCATAGCTTTTCACACTCTTAATAAGTATAGGGTGACACCAGATTATGTGGAAGGCAGATCACAGACTTGTTTCTTCTCCAACAGATCAGAAAAATGCAGATCATAGGCTTATTTCTTCTCCAACACCAGATCAGAGGAAGGAAGAGCATAGGCTTGCATCTCCTCCAGCACCAGACCAGAGGGGAAGCACCAGACACAGAATGGACGATCTAAGGCTTTCTTCTTCTTTTCCAACACCAGACCAGAGGAAGGCAGATCAAAGGCTTGCTTCTTCTTGAACACCAGACCAGAGGGGAAGGCAGATCAAAGGCTTGCTTCTTCTTGAACACCAGACCAGAGAGGAAGGCAGATCAAAGGCTTGCTTCTTCTTGAACACCAGACCAGAGAGGAAGGCAGATCAAAGGCTTGCTTCTTCTTAAACACCAGACCAGAGAGGAAGGCAGATAAAAGGCTTGCTTTTTCTTCCCCAATACCAGACCAGAGAAAAGCAGATCATAGGCTGCCTTCTTCTTCAACACCATGCAGACCAGAGGAAGGAAAATCATAGGCGTTCTTCTTCTTCAGCACAAGACTATGTGGAAAGCAGATCATAGATTTGCTTCTTCTACAACACCAGACCAGAGGAAGGCATATCATAGGCTTACTTCTTCTCAAATACCAGACCAGAAGAAGGACGATCATAAGCTTGCTTCGACTCCAACACCAGACCAGAGGAAAGCAGATCATAGGCTTGCTTCTTCTCCAACACCAGACTTTTTGGAAAACAGACCATAGACTTGCTTCTTCAGACCAGATATGAAGGTAGATCAATCACCGAAGTCAAGATGTCTCATTATCAAGAAGAAGAAAATAGCACAACAGTTCCAGCTTTAGGAACAAGGGGAGACGATTCCTCCATCGATAGTCGGCAACCCTATCAAATGTCTCGGGAAATGGTACGATGACAGCCTTCGCGACACGTTTCATTGGGGTATGAAAAAGAATTTGTTTGTAAACTGTATGAATCCGCTACGCGGAAGCAAGCAATTTCTTTTCTTTTTTCATATCCCTATGAAACTAAAAACTAGTTGACATCAAATAAATAAGAGAATACCGAAGCGTCAACATAATCATAATCCAAACTCAAAATCGATTAAACCAGGGGCAAAATTTGAACAAAGGAAAGATTTACATGGAGACCCTTGCAAAAGTACAAGAGAATAACCCCAGGTGTTCCGGAAGAATAGGAAGAGTAAGCGTCTTCTGCTTCATCACCGACACCCGCCATGTAAATCTTTGTCACATCCAAGTAAACATCAAATTCTCAAAATGAGAACCGAGTATCATTGTCAATCACAACAAGTAAACACACTAATGAGCATACTAAAAAACGTCCATCTTCATATCACTAAAATATACAGAATATTTCTCAATGAGACAAAGATGGCGACCATAAAACTTGCCCATAGTTCTGATCAACCTGCATCTCTCGAAACTTTGTGTTGTTAGTTTGTTTGTCAGCAGTCGACATCGATCACGAAAATCCCGATATTTAGAGCAAGCCCTGGAATACCGAATCAACTGCGACATGTAAACACCATAGGCTGGAGAAGCAGGGGTGTTACTATCAAGAAATGGAAAGTTAACGATCGGAAAATTGAAATCATCACGTTTATCGTATAGCTTAGTAGTAAGATGTCCGTGTTGGTCGTAGTTTAAGTAGAGATCGAGGTAAGCAGCTGATGTAGAAGAGTCTGTTGTGTCCTTTATTTCAAGTTCAGAAGGGTATATACTATCGACATGGTCAGCAAACTTCTTGTTGTTTATAGACAACACATCGTCCATATATCTGAAAGTGAAATTAAAAGATTTGGCAAGGTTTTTGTTACCTGTCCTGATTAGCTCCTCCACAAATTCAGCCTCGTATGAAAACAAAAACAAGTCAGCTAAGAGTGGGGCACAGTTTGTTCCCATGGGAATGCCAACAGTCTGCTGGAAAATCTTTCCTTCGAACTCAACAAAAATGTTGTCGACGAGGAATTCAATCATCCGTACTATATCTTCTTCAGTATATTTCCTCTTAGCTTTTGTCGTGTTTTTGACAAAGTATGCTCCGAGATAGTTCACTACCATAAATTTGTATCGTCGTCCGCCTTTCTTAGAAAAGAAAGCTCTCATAACAAGAGATCGGAGACGTTCCTTCAATTTTGTATGAGGTATGGTAGTGTACAGGGTGGAAAAATCAAATGCTTTGACCGAAAAAACGTTTTTAGGGAGGGGTGTTCAAGATTGATCAAAAGATCTTTCGAGTTTTTCAAAATCCACATCCCATTAATTCCACTTCTGGAGTACACAGTGTCACAATACGACTGAAGCCCTGATTTTATGGTACTAAGAATTGTAGTAAGAAGTTTTGATAAAGGCTTGGTCGAGCATGCAGAGCCAGCGATAAAACGTTGCTTATAAGGATCCTTGTGTAATTTCGGTATCCAATAAAGACAAGGTAGGTCAGCATCTTGCTCATTAACCGGTACTTGGAAAGATTGCAATACAGAAGCACGGTTGGACAGTATTTCATCTTTCGAAAAACTGGTCAATGTTTAAGTAGGGTTACCTTGGTTATCAAGCAGGCCTAGTTCTTTTTGCAAGCAATGAATGTAATAGCGTTTGCAAACAATGATCAAGTTGTTAGATGCTTTGTCTGCAGACACAACCACATACTTATCATGTAGATCGTTGAGTGTGGCTCGACATCGGGGTCAAGAAATATCGATTAAAGCTTATAATTGATTTTTGAAATTTATTTTCAAATTTAAAACATGTTTATGTACAATTTGACTGATCTAACAACGGATTCGTTTTTTACAAATCAATACACAACATCAATTGAATGTTTTAACAAATATTGTTACAGTCCTATAACACACATTGCTATTGATGACAAACTAAATAAAGCCCGGTAGAGCTTTATGTAAGTTTGTCAGCAATAGCAATGTGTGTTATAGGACTGTAACAGCATTTGCTAAAATGCTCATTACTTATATTTACATTTTAAAAGAATTATTGTGCTTTATTTAGTTTCGTCGGACCGATTTTGAGCAGCAAACCAAGTGAAGGCAACAAGGAAATTGATGACGTCACAATAGAGATTGATGACGTCACAATAGCAACTGCTGTTATAGTCTGAGGCAATGGGTGTTATAGGCGTATAACATCAACAGCCTCTTGGCATTGTGTCAACGAAAAATTACAGAGCAAATGTAAATATAGAGGTATGAAAAGAAAACCTCAACCAATCAGAAAGCTGCATTTTGCATACAATCAATTGAAAATAAGTTTTATATATAATCATTGTTGTTAATATTTGTGTCGTAATTCACATTACTTAAAGGCCCAATATACGTAACTTTCGGCAAAACTTGAAGCGAAAAATCAAGCCTAATAACTAATTATATTTATAGATTTAGTTAAGAATACGTGATATCAGCAATATTCAAGATGAATTATTTCGCTGTTACCGGTACAGCAGCAGTTGAAACTCGCTATTTATAAACACGCGTCCATTTCGAACCGTCTTCTACCTTCGATTTGTTGTTGAAGTGGGCCCCACCTGAATTATTTTCAATTCTTTGGATTTTTTTGTCCAGAGTTTCTAGTTAGTTACCGCTCAGGTTTACTTCGTTTTAGGCTTATATTTGCATGGTTATCAACTGGATTTTTTTTCAGAATTTTTCAGAATCACGAAAATTTCACTGAAGTTACGTATATTGGGCCTTTAATGGACTGAACCTTGTAACAAGTTTCATTACTATCAAAAACGTTGTATGTTCAAGTGTGTTGTTCGGATGTGAACTTTAGAATTCATATACCAAGAAACATGTAGACAAGGTAGTACGTACACAAAGATCATCATCTTCCATGGGTGCAGAGAGCGTAGGTGAACGTAACCCCTGGATATCTAAGTTGGACGATATGTATTGGTCTTCCTAAAAATTATTTTGGAATAAATAAGCGTAGGTAGTGCTAAGCTTGTGTTGATGGAAACCTCTCCATAATTAGATTATGCCAACTTATGTATGATAATGCATCAACTACTATAACATGATTCTTACCTGGTGTTATATAATATAGCATAAATCATTAAAGTCTAGCTTCCATATTCATTCGTACCACCAACGATGCTCTGGTAGCGTTTCATAAATATTTTCTATAAGAATTTTATTACCAAGGTGGAAAGATAAACTAAATGCACATGAACTCAAATGATTTACCTGTCTGGAGTGGACCGGGAATAACTCTTGTGAGTGTTGTAAATGCCATAGAAGTATTGTCATATGTCCATTTTATTCAGAATTAAGCATTGGTGACCAATGTAACTTCATTCACATGCATTTTTAACTGATACAGAGTGGCAGAGACCTATGTAAGCATGTAATATATATACGTCTCTGAGAGTGGGGAACACTATTGATAAACATGACTGGACATTATTAATGAATACCCTAATCGTGTACAAATAACTATGTATCATCTTTGTGATGAGGATGATGAATATTGAAAATAATGATGATCTCTTTGATGATTATGATATGATGGGGAGTTTTGATAAGTGATAATGAAAGTGATGTTGATGAAGAGGAAATTAAGAATGTCTGTCTCTCCGACTGTGAACATGTTTGCGGGAGACAGGGTATATGTTGTTGTGATATTACCTCTTTTAATTGTGATCGGTTATGTCACTGAAATACTATGCCAAAGCGGTACCTGACTAGCCTAACATTCCTTTTAAATTTCTGGCGTTTCGAATGAGATATCACACTTAGAGCTCGACGAAGGACTGTCAATCGACCAACTTATTATTTGAAAATCATGGTGATTGTTTTGGTTGTGTTTTATACACAGGAAGAAATGAGTTCTAAGTTCGTGATTTAAGTCACATATGTATATTTTGGCAAGTCAGGACAGGTAAAAAAACTTGCCAATTCTTTTAATTTCACTTTCTGATATTATATCATTGATATGTGTTGTCTATGAACAACAAGAAGTTTGCTGACCGGGACGATCGTATATATATATACCTTTCTGAATTTCTACATCAGCTGCTTACCTCGATCTCTGCTTAAACTATGACCAACATGGACAGCTTACTACTAAGCTTTACGATAAAAGTGACGAAGTTTCAATATTCCGATCGTGAAATTTCCGTTCCTTGATAGTAACATCCCTGCTTCTCCAACCTATGTACGTGTTTACATGTTGCAGTTGATTCGTTATTCTATGGCTTGTTCTAAATATCGAGATTTTCGTGATCAATATGTCGACTGCTGACAAACAAACTAACAACACAGGGATTCGAGAGATATAGATTGATTCGAACTATTGACAATTAAGTTAGTTTTATGGTCGCCATATTTGTCTCATTGACAAAAATAATTCGGTATCTTTGTGTGATATGAAGATGGACGTTTTTGAGTATGCTCATTAGTGTGCTTACTTTTGGTGACTGACAATGATGACTCGGTTCTCATTTTGAGGACGTGATGCATGTCTTTAGGTATGTGATCGAGATTTACATGGCGGGTGCCGTCGATGAAGCAGAGGATGATTACTGTAGCGGATCTGGACCGGGTCGATCGTCGACGATCAGGTAGCCCAATTGGTTGAGCTTCCGTCTAGAGTTCTGAAGATCCCGGGTTCGAATCCCGGTCTGGCCGTGCATTTTTCCTCTCCTGTTACACTTACTCTTCCTGGATATCTGGTCGTATTCTCTTGTGCTTTTACAAGCTAGGATCTACATGTGGATCTTTCCTTTTTGTATTTTGTCTTTAGTTTTATCGATTTTGAGTTCGTATTATGGTTTTGTTGACGCTTCGGTAGGCCAATTCCGTGGAATTATATTATCGATCTAAGTCCGTGGGTATCCTTAATTTTTTTTGGTCACTGCATGTCAAGTTCAACATTTAGTCATAAATATAGATATAATAAGAGAACTTCGATTGATCAGTAAGTCCTTGTGATAAGCATGGCATAGCTGTGCTGAAAATACCTTGGAAAACGGAATTATTCATCTACGCATATTTATCTTTATTAACATATTCGTTATCCATTGTCTTAAACTGAAAGGTTACATGTATGCATAAATTATAAGAAAACCGATTAAAATGACTAACTTCTCATTTGTGTGGGAAAATATGCTGTGTAATATCTAATGTGTTTTTTTTTTAACTTTAAGTGATAGTCCTACATCGAGCAAAAAAATATCCTTTTTAATGTATGATCAATAAAGATAGCTACAATCAAAGATTATTGCCCTGACCGGATCATCCTATTTTCCCCAGGGGCCATAGTGTTTGTCACGTGACATAGTGTTTTGGCTGTTGTATTTGCTTTTCTGACAAAACGTTAAAGAAAATTGGCTTGGGTACGTTCGCTGATACAATCATAATATCCTTGGGTTGATGCTTTTGAAAAATTGTTTTATATGAACCAAAATACCCTATTTATATGTATAATATCTATCGTTTTGCGGTTCTGAAATTAACATCGTATTAATTACCATTACTTAGCGAGGGAGGTTAACAGACCAGCTGCGAAGATGGCGACCATGTGTGTGAGAAGCCGGTACCTCTTCGTAGGCTAAAAAATCATTATTTGTTTCACTTTTTTGCGCATTGGGCATATCGTATCCCGTATTAATCATCTTGAATCTATAAACGAAAGGTAACTGTGTATGTATAGTCTGTTATACATCGGAACGCGGCCCGTGCCCCTTGCTCTCAGAAGTCGCGTGGGTATCGCATAATATCATTAAGCGCAGTGCCCTAGCGACTGTTTGAGTCTGTTGCAACATAACACGATGCTGTATTATTGTTTTCACGCAATTAAATCTTTATAGTTATTCCGGTAATGCTAAATGATAGACGACATGATAGCGAAACTGAATTCTTGTTTGAGATAATGACCATCAAAATTGCCCCCCCCCCCCCGTTTCCTTGTTTTCGCTGCATGTGCAGAATGTTTACATGGTGAAATTTGATAAAAGGCAAGTGATGGGGTGTTTATGTTGTAATGCTTTTCATCAAATTACTCATGTGTCTTGCTATAACATAGACTACCATGACTGTTTATTAAACTAACTCATGGCAGGCCTATATATTGTTATATATATAGCTAGTGGATCAAATATATGTAAGTTTGGCCTATGTAAGCGATATCCCAAGGCGTCGATGCAACGTCAAAGCCTGTCATTTCTAGAAACAGACAGAATACATCATCTATCCTGTTCAAGTTAATTTCTGAAATGATGAAAAGAGAGAAAAAAATAACAAGAGAGTTATCTCCCATGGCAAGCATGACATTTGTTGTTTCCTACACTCTGTTGTTTGTAATCTTGAATATAAGGGAAAAAAACATTCTCAAGAAAGTATCTTTGTAAACCGAACACGAAGATAATTTATTGAAATTTTGTAATTTGTTTTTAAATGGTTCAGGCATACTTGCCAACTCTCCCAAATAAGGAGGGAGACTCCAAATTTTGGACCCTAAAATGTTGTATTTTCAACTTTGGAATCTGCTTAACTGGTCCTATTTTTAAAGATATGATGATTTCATCTGAAAGAAGAGCTCAAAAGAAGCCATTTAAAAGTGTTATTTTCCCTCTAAATGTACATGTATACATATTTATCATGTTTTCAATTCTGAGCATGCGTAATCTCCCCCATGGAAATTTCAAAAAGTTGGCAAGTATGTTCAGGCAAGAACAACATTCTAAAACTGTTTATATTGTATAATTTTCAGGATTGAATTAATATTTGACATTATTTGTACAGATGGACAAGTCTGAAAGAAACGTGCAGGAAGTGACTGATTCTCCAAACCCAGGTACCTCTGGAAACGCGTCGGCTTCAAAGGTACTTTTCTATTGGCATATTCTCGTTCAATTTTGTGTTGTTCCACTATGTTTCCGTTAATTATTTCATCTGTTCAATAAATCATTCCTTTTATTGTGATCAAAGACTAAAACAATCTTGTCATATTAAAGCACATTACCAGTAGTAGATATTATTTTATGTTTTGTTCTCTTAAAGAAAAAGAGAGTTTATAATATGGAGCCTCGCACGCCCTTGAAGAGGCAAAGGGTGCCTGTCAACAGATTCCAGTCTCCAGCCACTGAGGAGCTACCTACTTCTGCTCCAAAAACACCAAAGGGAAATAAAGAGGAAGCTGTTGTTCTACAGTACAAGAAAGGCGTGTTCCTTGCTGTCAGGGGCGATGAAGGTATTGATTGAGAATGCAACTTTTATCCATGCAAACATTTTTATAATTGATTGATTCTGGCAAATCTTAAATCAAAACTGAAGGATTAGCTAGTACTTGATGATATCAGAACTGTGCTGAAAGGGGTTTGAAGTGGTTAATCTATTAATTGCCGCAGTTCAGTCAGTATCATATGTCTAATGTCATTTCTGATATGTCATTGTTTTTAGTGTCTGGTTTTGAACAGACAAGCACTATGCATATTCACGCTCATGTATTAACCAAAATCCTATTGAGGTATGCAATCAATAATACTTGGTAGCAGACATCCATGAGGAGTGTTTTTGAAAGTAATTCACATAAAGACAATTGTTAAGAACTTTATAATGAAGTTATACAAAGACAGAGATTTGGAAACTAGCTGTGAAAAAATTAACTTAAGATGATATGTATCAGAATACAAGCGTATGACAATAATTATACTTTGCGTATTCATTTACATTGAATGAATATTGAGATGTGTTTGCTTTAACTTAAAGTTTAAGAGGTTTCTTTAACTATACATTCAGATTGATAGGATTGAAATTAACTTTGGCAATGAAAAACAATGAAAAGGCAAAACTTGTCGGGGAGGTAATTCTTAAAATTACCAAACCATTTCAGGGAGATGTCTTTATTCATTGCCTTTTACTAAGAGTGATGCCAGTCATTGCAGACACTTATTTTTGTATAATATGACTGTATTTAGGACCGGACATACAATTTTTTAGGCGACAATTTTCATTGTTATCGGTTGCATTATCCAAAGAAAGGTTGGACATTTCAAATTAATTTTTACAGTGCCTCTTCACTGAAAGCATTTGTTTTGTCTGAAGGTCAAAGATCAATGTCACTGTTACTATACATAGATCTGTGCAATAACTTAGATCTTTTGGGTCTATCAGAATCAATCTTCATATAGTGGGTCCTTACTGAAAGCCCTTCCTTGTGATTGTTCTTCAAAAAGGTCCCATATCACTGTCACTGTTATTATAAATATATAAAATGATTTCCGTTTCATAACTTGAGCTCCTCTTAGCCAATTAAACTCAAACTTCATGCAGTGCTTCCTCACTGAAAATCCTTGCATAAGATTGTTCTTCAGGTTTTAAGGTCCAAGATCTAGGTCACTTACTATGAATTTGTAAGATAACTGGAGTTACTTTGGCCTCTGTGATCAGGGAAGGGGAAAGTAGTCGCTTATAACAGGAATTTGCAAAAAATCACCACTTGAAAGCATATTTTCAAGTGAAAAAAGCAAGAGGTTAACTATAAAAAACAAATCTGAAGAATTTTAAGTATATGTTGACAAAAAAATGAGAGAAAATTCAGTATTTCACTAAAATTATCAAAATTATGAGGAGAAACTACCAATAAATAGCATTAAAAAATACCTACATGTAGATTAATTCTTGATGACTTGTTTATTTTTTTAGAAAAACAGATTTTGATTAAGTTTTCTTTCTCGTTATAATCTGTCAACTGTTGGTCACACAGGCGACTCATCCATTTCTTTGAAATTCTTGTATACAATATATTTATTTAATTTGAAATGTTTGAGTTCTTGTATCAAAATATTTGTTCCTTCTTTTCAGGAAGCTTTTATATGTGTCGTACACAACAAAATGTGTATAAAACTACAAAGCATTTCAAAATTCAGTGGCTGGATTTGCATGAACCTCCAAATATATACAAGTTTGACTTTCTGGATGCAACAGAAATTGAGTGTGTTTTGACAAATGTCAAAATGGAAAGAATTGCAAGGGAGACCTACCGACTTCCACATGTAGAGCAGACTCGCATTGAGAACATTCTCCTTAAAGCCCTTAAGAAGGAAAAGGGAGAACCTATTGAGGAAGATGATATGCAGGTTGAGGAATCTGGCGGAGAAGAGGACTTTGCTGAAGATGACAGCGATGAAGAAGGTAATATGTAACTCTAGATACATTTTCTGTGGTTTTATTGTTTTGACTAATATTTTCCAATGCAATTTTGAAAAGTTTTAGTAAGGTTTGACATGACCTCTTCTTGCAATTCATGTCAGATAGTGGAAATTTACACCCCTGAGATATATAAGAATCTGTATTTATATATTTGTATTGTTGATTGGAATAAAAGCAACCTTAGATAAGATATTTATTCATTTTCGAATTTCAGTTTTTGGGATTCATTGGATATATTTCTATGGTTTTATTGAGTTCAGTGTTATTTGCCAAATTAGGCAGAAGGTTATAAATCATGTAAAAGTTTTGTAATGAATACCTGAAAATTATTTTCAAATTGTCTGTTATATTCTTTTTTGAAGACTGGGAAGATGATGAACCATCTGCAAAGAAAGCTAAATACTCTAAGGGTGACAAGCCAAAGGCGACACCGAAGTCCAGGAAAAGCATTACAGTTGCTCTTAAAGGCAAGAAGACATTGCGTTATCATTTATTATCCCCCCCCCCCCCACCTTTGTAAGAGTGATACCGTAGTTTGGAATATTTTGGATATGGTTATATTTTGGTTTATTTGGCCCCTGGGGTGATTGAGCCAAAATTAAACACCAAAATTTCACGAAATAAATTGCACGATGAAGTTCTACACCAAGTTGATTTTGGTGGTTGTCGGTAAAAGTTTAAGGTCAAAGGTCATGCTTGATCACTTTGGGAATGAAAATATTGTTTACAAGATACTCATGAACCCCTGGACAGATTTGGTTCATATTCATAATTTCATACCATAGCATCATACTTTCAAGTTCTACAGCTGATAAGAATTTGATGGTCATTGGTTAAAGTTAAAGGGCCAAAGGTCGCACTTAACCTTTGTGGAGGCGGGATCTATGTGAGCACCTGCTCACATTTTATTTATGGCTGTCGAACATGTCTGTTCGTATCTCTAGTATTTTCTAGAGATTAACTTCATTCTTACTTGGAAGTTTAATTTCTTTTGCTAGTTGATAACTGATTATCGAAACATAACTTGTGGAGCTAAAAATTTTCAATGGATTAACTTTAAACTTTTCAGAAAAGTTAATTTTCATGATAGTTCAGACAGATCTGATACCCACCTTTTTCCAAACCGTAATTTATGGAGTTACCTTGTGTACGACCATACAGACAAGATGCTCATTCAATGTATGACAGGTATATTATGTTCTTTTTGTTAACTTTTTTTTACTGCTATTTCCACTTTAGGCTCTGGTTCAAAGAAATCAAACAGTAAATCAAAGGGAAAGAAGGCTGAAAAAGGTATTGAATTTATATTATAAACGTCAATTATTATACTGTCGTTTCAAAAGTTCACGTTATTGTCGTAAAAAAAAGTCAATTGCTTATTCACAATATATGCCGTTTTCGATGAAAGAATGCTTGATTATTGTTTAAAACCAATAGATTTGTTTATTGAGTTGGTCAGAGTAATGTAATTCTTTCTACGTCTCTGAGTTGATGATATCATCATACTGTAGCTAGAAATGTGATTGGCATGTGATTGTAATACTTTGCGATTTGCCAATAAATAAATAAAAATTTGCCAATTCACTGAAATTCACAAATGATTAACAAACTATTTTATTTTCATGATATCAATTGATATTAATATCTTCCCATATTTCCACATCAATTTATAGCTGGTGACCATATAACTATAGGGCCGACCTCACTTTCGGCTATGACAACATAAAAACGATCTAAATCAGCTTTATCTGTTATTATAATATATCGGTTATTGTGATATTTTTCAATGGAAAAATATCATTATACATTTGTAAGCAGATTCCCCTGTTTCTGATATTATTATTATTAAGCTGATAAAAAGCTGATAAAAATGGGTATCTGAAGAATTTCAGGTGTTTAGTTAAATATTCTTGTATGATTTCAATTTTTAAATCAATAAAACTTTATATTAGGAACATGCATAATTATTGGTACCAAGAGATGACAACTTTTTTTTTTTTTGCATTTTAATTCAATTGTTAGTCAAATCATTGGTGTACAATTTTATCTTAATGAGTAATAGCCCTCAAGCAGATTTTGAAACATGTTAAATTGTACACTTCTCTTTTGAAGTGTTCTGTTGACTTGAGTTTTAAAGAATTTCTTTTAAATTGCTATTTGTAGAGAAAGGAAAAAAACAGAAGAAAGAGAAGAAACCAGAGAAGGAAAAGAAACGTGGACCAGACAGAAAACTTAAACCAAATCCAAAAGTCAGAATTGTGGAGAAAGATCCTTTATTCCAGACAAAGTATGTGTACTGGCATGGAATGATGAAAAGATATATTTCAAAAGTCCTTGCTATTGAGTACTAAATGATTCCCAGTTATTCCCCCAATTATTTTATTTTGTGTTTTTACAGAGATCATGTTCCGTTCATCTCCAAGAATGCCCACGGCAAGTTGGTGTTCCGTGCCATCTTCCAGAATGATATTGCTCTCCTCAAACAGCTGTTGGAGGATGACCAACATATTTTCTCAGTAAGGGTTTGATGTACTAATGTGATTATGGCATTGTTGGAAGCGTAAATTCACTGTATACACTGTCTGAATTCCCTTTAAGAATACTCAACTCTCATTTTTGGTTATAAAGAAATAAAGTAGAGAGGCCTTTTACTGAAATATGAAAGATGAGGTCAGATTTTTACTGATATGTGAATGGGGAGTCATAAAGGATTATTTGACTAAGGAGGGAAATGAATAGGATGTGTATGGAGAGGGCAGAGGGTATCTATTTTTTTTGGAACATATTTTTTCAAATTAGATATAAAGGTAAAAATAATTTTTAGAATTTCTTTTGTAACATAGATTTGAATGTTGTTATTATATGGATCATGATTATCAATTTAACTTTTGCAGAAGCATCTTGCTTACATTGTCCGTTTTACATTTGATGATTCTAATGTACATGTATACTTATTTTAGGTAGGTGCAGCAAAATCTTTGGCTGATAGTTGGACAGCACTTCACTACGCCCTGAAAAACAATAATGTTGAAGCTGTTGGTTTACTGGCCAAGGATATTCTAGCAGAAGCAGAACCAGATAATGTACGCAGGAAGCTACCCCAGCCCAGACAGCTGATACATACCATGGATACTGGAACGTATGTACTTGCATTTACATTGTCTTCAAAACCGATATGTCTCATATAACTCATTCACCCCTTAAAACGCATTTGAACTCTTCCAATTCAAAAGTTTAAATAGTTTGTTATGAAATTTTAAGAGTGAAAGAGCTAACAATATCTTCACAGTCTTTAGTTAAGGAGACCAGACAAAAGAACCTTATTTCAAAAGTGTTTGACCTAGTAAAGGGAGTAACATGATTTTGTTGTTTGTTACAGGTATAATCCAAGGTATCTAGGTATATCAAATGTGAGGAAACTTACCGTCAGTCGAGGTAGCAAGGAAGGAAACCAAGCCTTCACAAAGGTAGGAATTAGTAATATTGCATTTAAGTCAGTTTTGACTGGACTTCACATAATTGTCAGTTTCTGCTCGAAAGGCTTTAAGTAACTTTGGAAATTAAACATAAATGTAACTTCTATGAAATTATATATTTAACTCACTACCCACAATTCCTCAGCCTCTTTTCCAGCAATAACAAAGATGGATGTCCATGGTTTCTACAGTATGCTTCCTGCTGTTTTACATAAAATTTTACTGATGTATATGGGATTTTTTGGCAGGTCATTTCAGTGGGCCACATTTTCTTCCATTTTATCACGTTATCATATTTTATAGTATGATATAAATCAAATTTTTATAGACTTCTGAGAGTATTTTTCACTGAAAGAATTACCTGAGATGACAATAATGCCTTGACATCCCGTTCATACAGATGTATGTATGTAAAGGGCCTGTTTCCAAAATGGCCCCTTCTCTGATTCAAATTTCCTGTTGGTGGTGCATTGCCCATGCCGTTGTGGTCACAAATCTATAAAGTATAAAGATTTAGGACACTTGGTTTGTTTGTTATGGCTCCTCAAAGTTGTACCTTTCAGAAACTGTCTAAGTGTTGATAAAATGTGCATGTTATGTAAAATATTAATGAAAATCTAATCAAATGATAGTCACCGTAAAGAATACATTCATGGCATGATTGTGACAAAAAATCATGTTTCCATTGCGCCATTTGGCTGTTTTATGGAAGAAACAATCTCAAAAATGCCATTTTCGATGATAACATTTTAGACACAAAAACTGTGTTTTTTAGAGAATACACCCTTTTATGGGCGTTGGATGCAAACCAATTTTTATCCTATCAAACAGTACGTAATATGCTATTGATGAGAGGAAAAATCATCAAAATGTAAATGGTGGAACATTTTCAAATCTTGGGTTGAATTAGCCTATGGTTGAATTGCCGATTTTCGACTTTTTTTAGATAATTAACAAAAACATGAGAGTATTTGCTCGGTATGTTGAGAATATGTACACAGATATGAAAAAAAGTGAGAGAAACACTTTTTCATGAAAGAAATCCAAGATGACTACTTCACAAGTCCCCGTGGTTGAAGACATTGGCTGACAAATAGACAGAACAACACACAAAACGTGTTCCTTATGATTTTGGTTGGTTTTTGCATTTACGAGAGTGTTCATAGCTATGGGCGATTGTATAATACCTATATTTATAAGTTTGGTGAATCACATGGTAACGGGGATCTTTCATATCGAGCCCCAAACATACTTTTGACATATGACATTTTGACATGTTGCCGCATGGAAAACTATTTCAAGTTTTATCGGAATTTCTTTACCTGTGGTTGTAATGGTCGAGGGTTTTCCAACGCCCTGTAATACCCAAGGTACAATTGTCTCCAACTGGGCACTGGCAGTAATAGTCTTTTATTGGGGCCTCATCATCAGGTGAAACGGTGAACCGTACCCAAGCGTTATATTTCGTTTGGCTTTTGTATCGCGAATGTATTTGACATCGGAGAAGGTCTGGGGAGTGCTGGTAAAGCCGCACCTCATAGTCTCCGTCATCACTTAAATGTTCAGCGATGTAACCAGGAGCCAGAGATATCTGATATGTTCCAAACGTAATGGTTCTCAAGTAATCGAGATCGAGACGGGGAAACAGTACGGAAGATGCATCCATCTTGACAAAATCGGACCTTGCCCATCTAGATAGATCCAGATCTGTCTTGACTCTCTGAGCTAAACCATTCGGTGTTGCCAAACGGTCCTTCATACGTTCAGCCATTAGCCTATCTTTGGCATCTCTCTCTGGAGATCTCTGGTAGATCGGTCCTCTATAACCATTCAGACAGGCTGTGACGGTTCGAAGCAAAGCCTCAATGACATTGATAAAGCTGTCGAAGAACGTCCAGTGTTTCAGACGACCATGATAGGATTCCACAATCCACCTCGATTTGGTGATAGTTCTGTCAAGATTTGCTTGGACGTCAGAATGTTGACTTTGACCGTGTTTCAGGTATGACGGCATGCTAGCATAGAGGCCAGAGGCTTCGAGAACTTGTAGGACATCTCTAAAACCTCGGTCAACGACAACATTGTCATCTGGTTGTAGCCAAGTAAACTAGCTTGTCCATGACATCTTTTGTAATTGTAGCATCATTTTCGCTGCCAGTGAATGGTCCTACTGTGTCCAGAATGTAGCCATCTAGTAAGGCGATGCTCATGAATTTGAGATAGTTTCTCTTCTTCTGGCTAGGACATTCTCTGGAGCTTGTGGTTGAAGCTTTTCTGGATATAAATATAGGTGCCATCTAATATGGCAGTGGCTTTATCTCCAAAAAATGCTTCTGAAAAGACAGTATTGTGCCCGAGCAACTGTTCTCTTGTCAAGTGATTCGGCCCTAGCAATTGTGGGTCTATCGATGTGTCTAATGTCTGTACTATGGAGTGGAAAGTTTTGGACAAACTTGACTTGGAAATTCCAAAAGGAGAAGAACACTGACTCCAGGAAATGTCGGTTTTCAGTTTTACCCAGAACAGTAGTAGAGCATCGTGTGTAGTCTTGGTATATATACCAGATGAAAGATATGGGGAACAGTGATAGTGGATTTCGAGGAACTGATCTTTGGACCAACCTGTCCAGGCCATGCATGCCAAGTTATCAAGAGAAGAAAAGCTTATTGCAAACGCAAACTGGTTCTGTGAAAGGACGTGCGACACTTCTAAGAGGTCATTAATGATTTCGGACGATTTTGATGGTAACTGAGATTCCAAGGAACCTCTACCATCAAGGACTACCTCTGTAGACGGATCTAAGTCGTTACCAATAAGGTGAATGGAGCAGACGCGGGATGAAGTGGGGCACCACAGATTGTGTGAATAGATCAGGTGATGTCTTTGATTCTGTTCCATTTATTGCAAAGGTAACAAGACAGAGACAGCATTTTTTGTGTGAAGATGATCCATTCAAAAGATCATGAAGGGTCAGCAACGGCAGGATATGGGACGGGGAGTCGTCTTCTTCCTCTATTTCCTGGTTCTCCTCGGTTTCAGGTTCAGGCTGATTTTTGTTCCGAAGATACTTCATGTAGCACTTCTGGCAAATGAGTGCTTGTTCCTTTGCTGACAACAATCCTTGTTGCACCAGCGTATCTAGGAGCCATTAATATTGTGGACTATTAACATTGCGTGCACTTCTGTTCTTATTGCCACTACGTTTCTTGAAGTATAGTTGACAGCCTTTTCCAACACATTTACCCTCCATCTTGAAACAATAACGATTGGTTTATGAAGCGTCGATAAAGTAACAAAATAGCAAGCCAACGATGATTGCTGTAAACAGCTAATACTTAGTAGTGTGGAACAATTATGCGAAAATGTGTGATAATAACGAATTGATTGATTACTTAGAACAAAATAAAGTATTTCATATGGATAATCTATCTAATCGATGTGGCGTGGTCGGCAGGCACAAAGAAAGTGAAACAAGTCAGGGTCCCAACCCTGACAGAGCCACAACGCTTTGGAGATGGGACAATAAAACAAGGAAAGTGAGACAAGAATAGCTAGCGTCGAGTCAATGATTCCGTAAACGTATAGACAAAGACAAGAAGATACGGATAAATGTTTAAGGTCACACGATCAGAAAATTCAGAAGAGGACAACTTGAGATAGAAAAGTATTCATGTATCAGGGTGTCCTCAGTGTAAATCTTTATATCGATACTGTTTATTTAGTTGTTTGATATCATAAAACTGTCATGAAAATAATCGCTCTGATATTCAATATAAAATTTTGTATATAATAAGCTATATAATAGGGTTTCAGACAAGGTTGTTACTCATTTCCCCTTTTCTTTCAATTTACAACCACATTCAGGCGGTGATATGAGAACGTTCCACCACATGGAATTAGCTGATTTTTGGCACACATATGAAACAAGTTAAGCTCCATCCGATTTTGTGATGGAAATTTGCATCCAAAACTATATAACGGGAGAAAATTGCAATTTTATGGCATTTTTTTCCCTAATTGTGTCTCTGCAAGAGCATTTTCATCCGAGAATTTTTTTTTTATGTTTTATGAATAAACACGATGGTTTGCAAATATTTATCAAAAAAAATTTATACTATGTTGCTAATTACAATTTCGAGATAACCTTCTTTTATTTTCGACCTTGTGTCTTTAAAGCTCAAAATGACAACTTTATAAAAATACATTTTCACTGAAATTATGAAATCCGGGTGTCGGAAAGGTGTAAAATTATTCTTCGGAAAAGAAAAAAACTGTAGTGGAGCTAGATAAGAAATTATACGGGGGCAGGCTCCTATGGAGAATTAACATTACTGGAAACAGGCCCTTTTTTTGTCATCACTCTAGCAATTTCAGTTCTCAACTGATTTTCATCAAACTTCACATGTTGGTTAAGTATAATGATACCCAAACAAGTTCATGTTTCAGTATTCCAGGGCCAACATTAAGATCAATATTACCTTTTTTGTTTTTTGGAAAATCTTTGTCATCGATCTAGCGACTTCATTTCTCAACCAATTTTAATCAAACTTCTCAAATTGGTTAAGTATCATAATACCTCAGACAGACAAGTTCTTGTTTCAGGGTCAACATTAAGGTCATCGTGACTATTTCTAGAAAATATCTGTCTTCATTCTGACGACTTTATTTCTCAATCAATTTTGATCAAACTTCACATATTGGTCAAGTATCTATGTATCTTTAGGAAGTTTGTGTTTGCACTTGCTATGGTCAATGTCAAGGTCAACATGGCTATTAATAGCAGATCTTTTCATCGCACTACCACAAGGGGATTTGTAACATTTACCTTGTTTGTGTTTTTTTAAATTACTGAGTGCTTAGGTCTAGAGAGATAACTCCATTACACAGCATGCAAGAGTTAAGAAGATATAATTATGTTGAATCAGATAAAAATTATGATATTCTCTTGATTTTAACCCTTTTTAACTTTTAGGAAAAAGATGAATATGAATTGTTTAATGACCTAGTCACCGAAGCATTTCAGATGGGAGTGAACAAAGAAACCTTGGATGTGTTGATTGCAAAATGTGGTGATTACGCTGATCAGTTTGTAAGTAAAAAAAGTTAACTTAACCCAAAGAAATAGCTTAGCCTTTCTAATCACTTTCTATCAAACACTTGGCTTCTGCCAGTGAGTGCAAGATATTTAACAAGAATAGTCATTAAGATGATTATTAATATCATTGAATTTAGTTTATGACTAGTATGCTAAGCTGCTAAACAATTAAGCAGGCTTCCAAAATGCTGAAAAACACTATGAAATGAATATTCATATGCAAAATAATCTGGAACATGATAACTTTCTAATTTTGATAAATCTAATAAAATATTTGCTCAGTTAAGATAATTTTTATGACTAAAATGCTATTTATCTGAAACGTTTTGCATTTTATATGGTGACCACAAATATCTTGAATCTACTTTGATTCTATTTTTGACCAGCATGTTTATATGTTTACAGAATGAGGATGTGATGAATAACATTGTCTTTGCGGTACTTCGTGGTCACAGAAGTCTGGCTGGGAAGCTGATGGAAGATGCTTTGAAACGTGGAGGCTTTGGTTTTAACTTCTTGCATAAAGATGTAAGTATTTAAGCTGTTTAGTGGTCATACTGCACAGCATACCTGTTGGTCTTGTCATTCATGATCTACATGATATAGAGCATACAAAATGGAAACTCTTGTGAAACAGTATCATTGCAATTTGTAATAATTAAAACCGTATTTGACAGTTTGCAAGACAACCAGCAGCTTATGGTTTCATAGTGTAGAAGGGTATAAGTCAATTTCCAGTCCAGGAGCTCTCAGATTTTTCCTTGACTGAACACGTCAAGTCAATATAATCTTTCACAATTATACATTTTTAGCTCACCTGGCCTCAAGGTTCAAGTGAGATTATGTCATGGTGCGGCATCCTTCGTCTGTCGGTCGTTGACCATTCTTCGCTTGTTATCTTTTCCTTTAAACGACTTCTTCTGAAATACCAAAAGGCCTGATGAAATGATATTTGGCTGGTAGCTTCCTGGAAAGGAGGTGAACAAAGTTTGCGACAAAAACTTTCTGTGACCTACTTTCAAGACACATGGGTTAACTATGTCAAAATCTCAAAACGACTTCTTCTGAAATATCAAAACCCTAGAGACATTATATTTTGCTGGTAGCTTCCTTCAAAAGAGCCAAACCAAGTTTGCGAAAAAAGATCTCTTTGACATACTTTCAAGGTCATAGGGGTCATATTTGTAAAAACCTTTCAAAACTTCTGTGTTCTACTGAAATACCGAACAGCGTAGAGGCATGATATTTAGCTGGTAGAGATAATGATGAAGATTGCTTAAGGGTTCTTTGTTAGTTGTATCGTAAATGTTGAGATTTGTATGTTTCAGGTTCTTGTGTTCAATAATGAAGATTTGAAACAGTTCCAGAGTGCATCAGTCAGGAAAAAGCCACTGAGTAATGCATCTGTAAGTATATTGTTAGCCAGAACAATTGATTCCATTGTTTTAAGTCCTTCACAGGGTAAGAAAAAAATTATAGTTTTTCTCTCTGTCCGTCTAGACGTCTGTATATAGGCCAATAATATCTTCGTCAAATTTGATTTTCTGGATTATTAGGTCAAGGCCACTGTTGTTATTTTTAGAAAATCATTGTTTCATTTTATATCATTCCTGTGTCCTAATATTAACATTACAATTTCTGTTATATTACATAAAAATCAAGCTAATTGTGTACTCTTCATCTTTTCCAAATTAACATCAAAGGGCACAATCTTAATAAATCATTACAGTGTAATAGCTTGTGGGGTCTGGTAGGGGGCATGTATTGTTTTTCTTCATTAACTATTATTTTTGAACATTAGTTTACATGTTGATATCATACCATATAGTCATGTGTGATGTTGAAGTTATCATTAAAGATCTTTCCTGTGCTAACCTGTACCAACCTGGTAAATAGGTTTATGGACAGCCATCATTCTGACACATTTTTCTATTTTTTTTTTAAATCAGATGACTCCACTGCATTGTGCATGCATCAACCCCAATACAAAGTACTTAGAGAAGCTGTTGTCTGTGGAGCCTGATATAAACCTGGAGGACAAAGGTGGGAGGAGGCCAATACACTATGCTGCGTCCTGTGAATCAACCGCACCCTTGGAGCTCCTCATTAAAAAGTATGTTTATAGAATATCAACTTAACAAAGTGTTCATTTAATATAAGTCCATTAAGAAAGTGTTCTGTTTAAAATTCTGGTCAAATAGTCTTTAGTTTTATCAAGTAATAATATCTTGATTGTATCATTTGCTGAATATAAAGTACTAAAATCAAATTTCTCCTCAATAAAGTATAAAGGTAATTTGAAAGATATTTCCTGTACCTTAAACAGTTTTAGATATATATATTCAAAACAAAGACAAATAAATCATCATGTCAACATATGAAGGGTTTTGTTCTTGGAATGACACTTAAAACATTGGTCATTTTTAGGCCGACATAGTATTTTACCTGCTTTCAGTAATATAGAAATTCAAGCTTAAAAGTTCAATTTCATTTTAAGATTGAAACTGAAAGCCAACTCTAACCTAGTATGAGTTTGACATTTAATTTTCTGTATTCACATGTCTTTTTGAAAAAAAAAGTGAAAGCAAAGGGCACATTTAAATCCCTGCCTCTGTTTCTTCAAAAAAATATCTTAAAATGTTGTGTCAAATGTATTCTTGCCATTTTTCTATAATAACTGAAAAGGATCATTGTAAAAATTATCTTCACTTCACTTAAAATTACAGTAGGTTTTAATCCTGTTAACACTAACCTATCAATTATTCTATAGAGGAGCTAATCCCAATGAAGTGACAAGAAGAAGATTCACCCCTTTGCACTATGCCTGCTATGCAGAGCGAACAAAGAACATGGATCTATTGCTGAAAACAGCAGCAGCCAAGAATGCTGCAGAGGGTGATGGAGGTGATCTAATGATAGCTAAGTGGGGCATTGGAGGCATCAATCGCCCTAACTGGGAATCCGTCTGTCCTATCCACATCGCCGTGCAGAGCGGCAACGCGGTGAGTGATGACAAAGTCATGTATACATGTCACCTGGTCATAGTTTCTCTGGAGACTGGTGCTAATAAAAAGGAATTTTTTTTCTGTTTGAAACCTACATTTTAAATTCTGCATTGCTGACAAACATATTTTCTTACTTTATTGAAACACTGTAAACATTTAATATTTTAGTAAACCTCATTTTGCACTAATGCCTTTCATAGCAGATTTTTGCTTTGTTTACATCTTTCATTTACCTTGAATCTCATTTGCTTGATTACAGAAAACTGAAAGTCTCCTTAAATTCATTGGTTCCTGCAAAAAATACACACTTAACATTTGAACTCAAGTACTCAGATAACTTTTACGTTTTCCCACAGTATCGTCATCTTTGAGAAGTTTGAATGTTTACATACTTGTGATGCTAGTTATTGTTCAGATGTTTTACATGATGCTTATTTTGCCTTTCATTCACATATGAAAAAACATCCATAAAATAATGTTCTTATTTACTGTAGATTGTAGGCATGTATATATTTCTGGTGCTGGTAAAAATCAATGAGATATTTTTCTATTAACAGGAAGTTGTCAAGACCCTTCTGAAACATGGTGTTGATGTGAACAAACCTTTATCTGCTGGCAAAGAAAAAGTATCACCACTGATGATAGCAGCAGGAAAAGGGAATTTAGACATTGCCAGGCTGCTAATACAAGCAGGTGCTGTCGTGGAACAAGTTGGTTAGTACAAGTTGACTTGAAATTGATAAATGACTGATGGTAATTTTGAAACTTCTTATGCCACTGTCAATTTATTGGGATGGGGGAGGGAATATAGGGGAATATTTGTATATGCAGTTGAAATGGTTGAAAATGAATAAGGTCCAAGTACAGATTTGAACCGAGACTGATCTTGGAAAAATTTGGCATATGACGATCGAGGGATCAAGACATACCTAACTGGTACTGCTGACTATTGTAAGTGTGTGATTTGTCATTCTAAAGCAAAATCAATCCAGATACATATTTTTATGACAGGTTTTATGATTTAGTCAATGCATAAAAGAAGGACATATTGGTCTTGATACATTGTTATTTATTCTCCCAAACTCTGGAGCTTAGCTCTGCCTATTGTTCGGTTCAAGTGCGTTTGTTTAAGGTGTAATATTTATGTGCCACCTTAACAGTTTCAACTAGTTACACAAATGCAGCCTAGCATTACCAATATCCTCCCAGCATAAGATTTATTATCGCAAATCTACTGATTTAGATTCATAAGGTTATAATACAAAAAAAATATAAAAAAGTGTTCATGTTTGGAGACCAGTGTTTGTCTTTTGCTATTGGAGTGTTTTTAATAATTTGTCACAAACCTATTTTGTAGATAAATTCAAGAGAACAGCACTGACGCATGCAGTTATGAATGGCAGTGTGACTGTAACCTCCTACCTGCTGTATTTGGGTGCAGACCCCAATCGTGTGGACAGCTCTAACAACACCCTGGTACACTACGCTGCTGCATACGGCTGGTACTTTGTCCTCAAGATACTTGTAAATGAGGGCGGGGCTGACCCAAAGAAGGCAAATGACTGGAAGGTAATGTTTCATAAGGTGTTATAATGCTTTTGATCTGGGAGTATTATTTTGTCTATATTTTGTTTTGTTTTGATAGAAGAAACCCAATTGCTAGGCAGGTTTTAATTGGAGTTTTCACAAATAAAAGATTTGGAGGGTGAGGCAGCAATAATATATCAAATTTACTCTGTCTCACCGTAGACAAAGTTGCGTTTTACTCTGTCTCACTGTAGAAAAGTGACATTTTACTCTGTCTCACTGCAGAAAAAGTGACATTTTACTCTGTTTCGCTGTAGAAAAAGTGACATTTTACTGGAGAAAAAGTGACATTTTACTGTGTCATTGTAGAAAAAGTTACATTTTACTGTCTCACAGTAGAAAAAGTGACATTTTACTGTGTCACTGTAGAAAAAGTTACATTTTACTCTGTCTCACTGTAGAAAAAGTGCCTTTTTACTGTGTCACTGTAGAAAAAGTGACATTTTACTGTGTCACTGTAGAAAAAGTTACATTTTACTCTGTCTCACAGTAGAAAAAGTTACATTTTACTGTGTCATTGTAGAAAAAGTGACATTTTACTCTGTCTCACTGAAGAAAAAGTTACATTTTACTGTGTCACTGTAGACAAAGTTACATTTTACTCTGTCTCACTGTAGAAAAAGTTACATTTTACTGTGTCATTGTAGAAAAAGTTACATTTTACTGTCTCATAGTAGAAAAGGTTACATTTTACTGTGTCATTGTAGAAAAAGTTACATTTTACTGTCTCATAGTAGAAAAGGTTACATTTTACTGTGTCATTGTAGAAAAAGTGACATTTTACTGTGTCACTGTAGAAAAAGTTACATTTTACAGTCTCACTGTAGAAAAAGTTACATTTTACAGTCTCACTGTAGAAAAAGTTGCATTTTACTGTCTCACTGTAGAAAAAGTGACATTTTACTGTGTCACTGTAGAAAAAGTTGCATTTTATTCTGTCTCACTGTAGAAAAAGTTACATTTTACTGTGTCACTGTAGAAAAAGTGACATTTTACTCTGTCGCACTGTAGAAAAAGTTGCATTAAACTCTGTCTCACTGTAGAAAAAGTTCCATTTTATTCTGTCTCACTGTAGAAAAAGTTGCATTTTACTCTGTCTCACTTTAGAAAAAGTTACATTTTCACGATGAAGTTTAAGTAAAATGAGCTTTGTATCTTATTGTTGACTTAATATCAGTGTTATTTTAAAAACATTACAACAAAAGGGGGGGGGGGGGCAGTATTTGTTTAAACTCCACCACCTGTGTGATATACTGATATGTCTTTAGACCCCCACCTCCTAACACACATGTTCATGTTAGGAATAGTCCTGATGGAATTAAAGTAATATCATTTCACTATTTCAGTTGACGCCTGTAGGAATAGCTTTCATGAAGGCACATATGGGTTTGGTTGACTTTTTGCTGAAAATGCCAGGAGTTGACATCAACTTTAAAAATGATTCCGGTAAGATTGTGTATATTTAAGATTGTAATGTTGAGATAGTGCTTTCATTAATATTGATGTGGATGAGTGAGGTTTGAGTTAATGAAAGATTTGATTAAGTATACAATATTCTAAAATTTGTTTTCATTACTAATTTTTTATATGAAACTGATGGAAAATCTCAAAAGGCAAAAGGAAACTCATTTTCATTTTTGTTTTTGGAAATTTTTTGTGTCAGCTTGTCCGGGGCTTTAGTTTCTGATCCTTCTTGTTTTGTGTTCAGGGATGACTTTGATCAGCATTGCCTGTAGTAGTGAGCTGAACAGTGGTCTGTATGACCAGATTGTGTATCTGATGGAGAAAGGCTCGGACCCCAGTATCACTGACATCAACGGCATGAACGCTGTGAGTATACCAATGTCCAAACTTGTCAAAAACAGCTTGTAAGCGGAAAAAAATATTTAAAAATGTTAAATTCGTACACAGAACATTAGATGCTTCAAATATTTTGGCCATATTATAATATATGACCTCTTAATAATGCCAAAGTTGATTTCATAGAGTGAATATAGTTTTCTTATCATAATTGATTGTAGACAGAAACTGGTATTATTTCTCTTACCTGGAATTATCAAAATTTTTTGTAGATGCATTAGGAATATTTAAGAATGTGTCTTTTGAGGATTGTTTTTATTTCCAGCTTCATCATTTAGCTGGTAACACTGTGAAGCCAAGGAACACTGGTGAATCAGTAAGTATAAGTTCTAGTCTCTTAATTAAGAGTGGTTAAGGTATCCAGACATTCTACCACTAGCCCTCCACCTCTGGGTTGCGAGTTCGAATCCCATGTGGGGTAGTTACCAGGTACTGACTGTAAGTCGGTGGTTTTTCTGTAGGTTTTCCGGCTTTCCTACGCCTCCAAAACCTGGCACATCCTAAAAGAACCTGGCTGTTAATAGGGCGTAAAACAAAATAAACCAGACTTAATCACTTTCATAAGTAAAAAGATTTATTTTTTAGATAAATCATCACTGGTCTATAACTCAAAGGCATAACCTTTATGGAAACCGATTACACCAACATACCCTACATCCAGTATACAAATGCATGTGTGCGTTACACACATGGAGGCCCATCTTGAATGACTTAAGCTGTGGATAGGATGTTAAATACTATATACTGATCTAACCCTTTCATGGAATTTTCATTTTCAGAATTACCAGAAGCAATATGATGAGAATATGGATCTGTCTGTAAAGATTTCTGAATTGCTGATGAAGGCAGGATGTAATCCAGCTGTAAAAACTACAAAGAAACAAACAGCTGTCACACTGGCAATAGAAAAGGTACTGCTATGGCAAAAAACTTTTGTTACTTTTTTTCATAGATACAAAATATTACAACTTTACAAAAGGTAATAATAGTAAGCAAAGGTATTTTTATTGAAATCCTTGACTACAGCTAAATATTAAATATCCCAACCCCTGGACTCCATTTTTATGGGTACCATCAACAGAATTTTATTAAAAATTTAATAAGTAATAGACATTAAAGTCAATGAACAGAAGGGATTTATTTTTAAGTCCTGGGTTTGAACCATCAGGGAAATCTTTTTACTAGAATATTCAAAACCACCTGAAGCTGCATATAGGGTTAAAAATTGTTATCAAACATCGATCATGGCAACACCACCTAAAACAGACTGTGTAATTGGATTGCAGGTCAATACGAAGCTGGTGCGTGTTTTGGTAGAGAAGGGTGGTGTGATTTCTGCGGAGAAGGACCAGGATGGTGCTAATGCTCTCCACCATCTTGCTCAGCAGTGCATGGGCAATGATCTAGCACCACTGTTAAAAATCCTGGCACAAGAGGTGGGTTTTCCTCCTGTTTAAATGAATTGTTTAAAAAGTATAATATTTTTTTTCATTTATTTGGATGCTACTTATTCAATGATATTGATTTTAAGGGAAAGTTATATATAGACAGTTTCCTTAACCCTTAGTCTACAGCAATCTTAAGAGTGTTATAATATCTGAAGATTAACATACTGATTGTCATTCAATACCTTTGTACTGTCATATTCTAGAATTACCTAATTCCTCCATATGTAATGTCTACATCTTATATCTCAACTTGCAGAACCCATTAAATAACATTAAAGAAAATGGTCTTGATGAAAAAATGGAAGTAGATTCTAATGACAATGGAGATGTAGTGAAAATTGACAAGGAGCCGGAGATCCCCAAACTCAAAAAAGTGACGTCGTTCAGGTCTGGTTTAGAGGGTATTAAACAAATGGTGACAGAGGTGGACCATTCTGGCTACACTCCCTTCCTTCTTGCCTGCTGCACATATGCCAGCTTCACGGTGAGATTCTGACTGAAAGGAACAGACAATTTATTTGCTTCTGCTGTACTTGATTTCAAATAATTTTCTCAAAAACTACCTGCCTGATTGATCAAACAGTTAATCTGAGTATTGGCAAGCATTCAAAATTTTTTATAGTTAACAATTTTAAAGCAATTAGACCTACAACTTGTTTTCTTGAAAATTGAAAATGAACAAATTTACTTTATGATAGTGATACTTAGGAGTATATTTCACATCTGCCATTGGTCCAGGTATTTGTAGTTAAAATTCTAGCTCCATTTGGCCAACTTTATCTCATACTTTGTGGAAGTAATGCATCATCAAATCAGATAAAAGAAATAACTTGATTGAGAGATGACTTTAACCATTTCTTATCTCATACTTTGTGAGAGTGATGCATTGAAATCAGATAAAGAGATAACCTAATTGAGAGATGTTTAACAATTTCCCCTTATGTTACTGTAGTAAACTCTTCTACAGATTGAACTTTAATCCATTATGGTCTTCAATCATCTGAAATGGATGTATTTTCCCCCACAGAAGCCGCATGATATGAAAGAATCTGAAGTGCCAAAAGCTTATCAGAAAGGATGTGAATTTATCAGAACATTAATAGAACTGACTGGTTTGGATGTATCGGTGACTGTGCAGAAAAAATATGTGGTCAATGATGTGGTAAAGAAAAAGTCAACAGAGGAAAAAAAGGAGTACAATGAATTTGGTGAGTAGGGAGATTTTTGTCCCTTTTCAAATCAAAACAGCTGTCTATAGAAATTGGGTACATTTCTGTATTCCATACGGAAATACCAGTCCTACAAATCAATTCCACTTCCATGCTATGTCAAATTACGAAAAGTTTTCAACATATATTAAAAAATGGTAATTTTTAGCGATATTTAAGGTATGCTCACCAAAGACTTGTATGTATTGACTCTGCATGTTGTAGAATAACTTCATTTGGATAAGTAGACCCATTGTGGTTTACCTTGAAAAACATGGACAGGATTTGTTATTTTCGATTCATAGCAACAAAGTAAACATGATACTGATATTCAGCGAGGACATGTGTGTACACCATAAATATGTATTACTGGCATCATGTTTTTGTTCGTTGTATACAGATTGTTTGTAATTTCAAACCATTAATATTATCTTTATGAAACTTTAGACAGTGCAGTGGATTTGGCTTTCAATAAGTTTTGTACCATAATTTGTTTACCCCTATTTTTGAAATTGTCCTTTTTAATGCTTGGAATAATTTGTTAAGATCATGTTATTGTAATATTTTTGATATGTTCTTGTTCAGGCAATAAATTACAAACCTCTTCAATAAGAAATCTTGAAAAGACCTTGAATTATACCTACGCTACTTGTGAGCTCATAAATATATTGGTTCATAAAAGAGGCTATGTACATAAGTTCGTGGATAATTAGGATTCAGATATTATTGTTTATTAACATTTACTTTGTATATGAAATTTAAAAAATGGCGTAAATTGATTTTTTTTTTTTCCGTATGTATTTGCAGGAAAGCAATCAGCTGTTCACTTCATGATCAGTAGGGGAAAGAAGAGTTCAGATGGTGCTGATTTCCCTGGTCTGCGGATGATTCTAGAGAAGAAACCTGACCTGGAACTTAAAAATCTGGATGGGAAAACTGCACTGGCGGTTGCAGTAGAGAAACAGAACAAGCAGGCAGTTGAGATACTGGTGAGGATAGGGCACTAACCGTGTAATGATGGGTACTTTTGATTAGTATTGCGTTTTGACATTGTGGAGCAGTTTTTAGTTTTCACATCTGCATTGATAATTGACTTGGTTAGTAATTTAAGACCTCGTCCTGTCAGTGACCGAGTCGATTGTAATGCTCACACTTTTTGTTTTTCCATCGGAATTCTACAAATACAGAGTAATGTTTTCATTATTTGAATGGGTAATCAGTTTCAATAAAATTCTTGTACCTACAAAATGTTGTTTAGTTAGAAATTCATGTACTTTGGCCCCTACAAAAATAACTTGATTTCACACATGCTTTATAGAGAATATTTATCAAAGGAATTTTCAAATATAGTACAAAAGGGAAAGTGGCAGTAGTAATGATGATGTAAATTCCTGGTTTGATGTTCCTCATATCTCAATTTGTAGCTTGCTGCTGGAGCGGCCCCAAACACGACCTTCCCCCTAGACAAAGAAACAACAGTTACAGCTCTGACTACGGCAGCCAAGTAAGGCATTAGACACTTCCAACAGTCACAAGGAATGTTGATCGCTTTGACAGCAGAATAAAAACCACTAGATAACACTACATTAAACAGTTAAACAGCGTGCTCTTCTAGGTTGGATATTGTTGTGTGTATTAAATGGTAAACATGAGCTTTAGAGAAACAACTTAAACATTTTCCTTCTTAAGTAAGTCGTGCCATTAGAAAATGGGTTGAGGTAATAATGTATCGTCTCTGTATGTCATGCTGTGGTGTCATTCCACAAGTGTCTTTATTTATGACAAGTTTATAACGCAGCTTTATACCAAGGAAAATTCAACAATGTGCATTTTCACATCTTACCCTCAAGGTCAATGTTACTTAATTTGTGGTGTGGTCGTATATCAAGTTATCTTAAAAAAAAAGGAAGCTTTTTTAGTAATTTAGAATAAAATTTAATGCCAAAGTTACAGCATAAGTTTTCATTGCTCAAAGTGCCCTAAGTTAATTTGATATATTCGGTAAATTTTTATAATATTGAAAATTTCTAAAGTCACATGGAATTTGTAATTATTGTGTCGCCTCCGACGGATGTCGGAAAGGCGGCACATATGGGTAACTTTTCCGACAGCGACGGCGGCAACAATGTTAAAGTTTTGCGTTTAGCTCTGTTTCTGACAAAGTTACATCAACCAAACTTCAATCATAGATGAAGCATGGGTATTAGAGCCTACTGGGCTAAAAAAATTCCTGGATTTACAACGTTAAAGTTTTGCGTTCTGACTAAGTGTAAAAGCTACAGCAACCAAACTTGGTATCTAGGTTTATTATGACTCAACGAACACTATCGCACCTTCCGTTTTATGATTCAACAAAATGGCCGCCATTTCCTTGCCACTGATTGGTCGGAATTTAGATATTGTCCAATTTCACTCAAAATTGGTACGTAGGTGTATTATGACTCAATGAATACTATCACAACTTCTGTTTCATGATTCAACAAAATGGCCGCCATTTCCTTGCCACTGATTGGTCGAAATTTAGATATTGTCCGATTTCACTCAAAATTGGTATGTAGGTGTGTTAGGACTCTACAAACACTGTCGCACCTTCTGTTTCATGATTCAGCAAATAAGCCGCCATATCCTTGCCACTGATTGGTCAAAATTTAGATATTGACCGATTTCACTCAAAATTAATAAATAGGTGTATTATGACTCTTGGAACACAATTGCTTTGGTTGCATGATTCTGCAAATTGGCCATTATTTCCTGGCCTCTGATTGGTCAAAATTTTGATATTGTCCGATTTCACTCAAACTTGGTATGACTCTATGAACATTATCACTATTGACAAAGCGGGAAAGGCGACACATATAATTACGCGTAATTCTTGTCTAATAAAGGTGTACTTATTTGGAGAATTCAGTTGCAAAGCACAATCAGTGAAATAAGGAAATGAATGATAACATGAAATATTTGATTCCAGGTTGGGAAATCCTGACTTGGTGAAGCTCTTGGTTAGAGCAAAGGCACAGGTTGATTGTCGTAACAGCAAATCTAGGCAGACACCTCTTCACTTAGCTGTGACTAACAGAAGTAAGTACTCAAGGTTCTACTTCATTAGAAAACTATAGCTTTTATGCAAATTATGGTTGATGACTAAATAATTATCATATCCAAATGTTTGCATAAGAGCTATTCCAGTAAAAGATCTAAAACACCCCAGGACTCCAGGTTTTGTTAAGAGGTACCCCCCGTAGAATTTATTTAAATAATTACATAGAAGTGATAGGAAGGAAATCCAACCATGGGTAGGAGTGATTTATTATGTAGTCCTGGGGTCAGGTAGCTATTTCAATGGAATAAGAAGACAACCACAAACATATATTATAAACAGAACATGTTGATTTTCTGATAATAAATCTTTTTTCAGCATAATAGCAAGTCATTGCTGATATAACAATTCTAAGATAGAGATCTAACAATCTATTGTAGGCAAAGAGTCTAATGCCGTGGACATGGCCATCACCCTTTTGGACGGAGGTGCAGACATAAACGCTCTGGATATCAACAAATGTACACCTTTACATTTGGCCGTCAGTTCCAACTCGGGCACATCCAATGCCAGCACAGATTTGGAAGAGCTGTTGATATCTCGAGGGGCTAATGTGTATGCCAAAGACAATGAAAGCAGAATGCCACTCCACTATACATTTGTCCAACAGGGAAGGTAAACAAACTTGGTTATCCGGATATTGTACTCATTGCTTGACAAAGGAAAGAGATTTTTTGAGAGCTCGCAAATTAAGTTTTCAATTCCTGTTTGTGTACAAAAAAACTCAATTATATCATTCATACCAAATTGATGAATCCCTAGTTTCTAGCTATGTTTTTATAGTTTTTTCAATATTTTTACTGGTTTCAATATGAGTAAATATCTTTAATGAACTGGTTTTATTACCGCAGAAATTGGTGAAATATATCGAACACCATCTCACTGTCTATTGATGACTTTGTTCAGGCCATGTGTCAGTTCGTCCCTTGACCCAGTAGAGCTGTGCAGTGTGTTGACCAAAGCTATGAAGGATGAGCAGATTGATGAAATGGACAAGTTCTGTAGGACACCTTTACACTTGGCAGCAAACAGAGGGGCAACAATTTGTTGTGTTCATCTCCTCCAGGTACACAGACTTACCTGTTTCTTAAACATGCATTGCATTTATGATACTGTAATGTCAGGCGGTCACCCATCCAACTACTGACCACGCTCACCATTGCTTAACTAGTGCTAGCGGGTCCCCAGGTTATACCACATAACTGGAAAAGCTAGTTTGCCAGTAAGACAGTATATTCCCCTCATATACCTATCTGGACATTACATTATTTCCCCCTCCAAGAAGTCTTATCATCCTTAGACTTGGCCTGGGAATCTATAATCTCAAACCACCAGTAACTGGCTTTACGTGATCACACAGTCACTACAATGCCACCAAATTGTAATGTGACGGAAAGGTTTCCACAATACAACAATTCACATCAAAGTTCTATTTACAAGTTTATTTACACTTTATACACATTTACATTGTTCAAAACAATACATGAGAGTATTCCTTATCTAATACCACTCAGCCAAGCTATGGGTACATGTCTGTACTCCTCAACATCCCACTCTCCCCTCCCCCGGGACCCCCTCCAAACCTCTATTCACTATCTATAATTCAGGTGTACCTGAGGTCAGCTATGTATCGGTGACAGCTCCCCATGACCTGAGGGGTCGCGTCAACACTCACCCTGGTTCCGACATGCCTGTTATCAGTGTGGTCCTCCTGTGGCAATTAAAAGCTTTACTACACTCGGGCCCTATTATCCTTATCAACACCTTACTCCAGACATACAATATAAACATAGTTAGGGACAACCAGAACACCAATTTATTACAATACTTTAAACTTACATATTTTAGTGATAATCATACTTAATGATTCTCGTGCTGAAAGCATTCTGCTAAATCTTGATTGCGCTATTAAGGTTTCTGTTTTTTGCTTTCTACAGGAAGTATTGTGAATGTACCATTTATGATTGCACTTATCCGTTTGAATTTGATTATGCACTAAATTTAAATATTGCCAAAATAAGTATGTTTATGATATTGAGTGATATATGTTAAATTCTTTTCTTAAAATATGGATATGGTTATTCGTGATAAATCTGTGATTCTAGATAACACTTTATGACTTGACATTGCTATGGAAGGCGAGATCAGAAAAATGACTATAGATTTTACTGAATTACATAGCCTGAAAGAATTATGGTACTTATTGACAATAACAGCTTAATACCAGACCTGTTGGAATGTGTTCTTTCTTAGAAGTGAACTCATTTAGAAATGTAAAATAATGTTTGTAGAATATTATTATTAAGAACCAAATTATCACTTACCTCCAGTACCTATCAAGTCTACTGCCAGTAATGTATGATGTGATAAGAACAGGACTTTGTGTCCAAATATGTATTAACAAGAAACCATTGAAAATTAATCTATAAATACATGGTTGTAATTACCAGAGGAAAGCAGCAGTCAACTGCCGTGACAAAGAGGGCAACACTCCCCTGTCTGTGGCAGTTAACAAAGGGCACGACAGGTAAGGGTAGGGACTTTTCAGGTTAAGAAATACATGTTGCATGATTTACAATAGATTTTGTTGTAAGCGTTAATGTTGAAATAGTTTTTAGAAGGAATATTATGCATAAAAATCACATGTTTTGTTCACACATGCAATAATATGACAAAGGCGAAGTCTTAAAAGAGTGTAGCTTTTGTAAATCTCTGATATTTACTGAGAATCATCCATGTACTAGTTGCGCTGTTATAAAACATACAAGTGATATTGTCAAGATGAAACCATGTCATTGATATTGATACAGTGAGTTTTCCTCTTAGTAAAGTAATGAAACAATAAATATTTTCTGTATCATTAAAAATGAAAATTTATTTGACTCAACATTTTATACGTCGTTTTACACATGTAGTAAGTATTTATCAAAGTACTTTTCATACCTTTTAACCTTGTATTAAAACTTGTATCAGTGTACCAAAAAAGAGGTGGTATTTCTTTGTCTATCAAACACCATCTTTAGAGACTTGGCTTGCCTTTGACACTGAAGGCATTTTGTTCAAATATAGAAGAGGAATAAAAGTGGACAAGAGTTATCCGTTTAGATTTCCCAATGATATGCCTAGTTTTCTTTTTCTTTTTTGCAGCTGTGCCATCATGTTGATACAGAAGGATGCCAATGTAGCAGACAAGGTTATCATTGTACCGCCAGAGAAAAATGAGGTGGAGGAAAAAGACAAAAAACCATCGTGGAAATGGAAGCCTGAAAGAGTAATAGAGAAAGATGAGACAGAAACCTACACTATATTCCAGGTATGTAGAAGGCACAGCAGCCATTAGTTTTCTGATTGAATACATTGATACTTGATCAAGAAAAAATGGAAATGGCATTCCATTATAGATTATATTCAGAACTGTATTTGCTTTACCATCACTTTGTACAGTATAGAGGTCTAATGGTACACACTTTTAGCTGTTGAATGCTGAAAAGAGACAAGGTTATCTTCATTTTATGTGACAACATACCATATCAGAATTGGCTGCTCAAACTTATTAAGAAAGTCAGAACTCCATAATTTGTGGTTATGTTAACAGGAGGCAATCAAGAAGGAGCTGCAGGGAGTGGCACATATGATCCTTGACAACACTACTCTGGACAGTAAGGTCATAGAGGTGGGTAGGCAATCAGAATTAAATAGATTTAAAAATGACACTGACAGAATGATGAATTTTTGTCTTATCAGAGGGTAGAATTGATCCAATAAGCATGTTTTTAGCCCGAAAGACAAGTGAGATGATCCTGTGGTTCAGCATTTGGTATCTGGATCTGGCTTAACCATGTTTGCATACTGTCAAAAAACATGGGGTATAATGATATAGTGTTGCCCATATTAGCCTGTTCAGTTACGTCGTGCTGTGTCCCGATTTAGTGTAAACATTTAACAACTTCATTCTTAGACATATTTTCATCAAAACTTTTACAAAGGTCAAGTATGAGTATATCTCATCATTGTGTTTCAGGGTTCAAAGGTCAAGGCTGAGGTCACGGTTGCTATAAATAGAAAATCAAAAGCAGCAGAGGGGTCATTCATTCATGTTATTTTATAGTTTATGTCAAATCTGTGTACCTTTTGTCATATATAAATACATAATATCGTTTGTGAGTACATTTAGGATGAGATAGTGTAGCAAGCTGGTATGGGGTCTTAATACCCCACTATATAGAGGGTAGTCGGGTTACCTACCAAACCATGGATTTTTGTGGGAACTACAGTTCTTGCTTCATTAGAACTCCTTGTGAAAAATATAAGTTTATATAACATGTTTCATAATTGTTAGAAAGTTAGAAGAAAATGATGATCCTTTGGTTGCTTCTTATTTCAAAAATCTGTTAATAGGCTTAAAATGCATTATATTTCTTACATTGATACATGTTTTATATGCCAGCAAAAGCTGTACACACTGAATGGGCCATTTATTCTGATTTATCATGAAAATTATTTTGAAGAACTCTGTTGGATATTCTTTTTCCAGGCTGCTTTGCGTGTGAACAGATATCATGTAGCGCTGAGGCTCCTAAAGAGAATAAACACCTTAAGCAGTCTCCAAATCACGAATGCTAGTCACCAAAACCTGCTTCATGTTCTGGCACTGGATACAGAACCTAGAACACAAGTGGATCTGCAGATGAAGGTAAGGCCTGTTCAAGAATTAACCATATGGGAGGGGTAGGAGGCACTTTTTCAGAGACCCCACCACCCATAAAAGTTGAAGAGTGATTTTACATAAGGAATGGCATAGATGATATAGGTGCCTCCCACCTCATCCATATGATTAATTATGGGATAGCCTTAAGTATATTCCATGGTTGATAGTAGCTAGTGTTGGGTAATCGGTTGAAAATACCAACCGATGATCGTTTGTAATCGGATGACCTCACTTATCGATTTTACGATTATAATCGGTTGCTCTTTTACAATAGAAATGTAAGGAAAATAGAATGTTTCTACCAGAAAAAGCCACAAATTCACTTGCTATAAATATCTAAAATAAAATCATTGTATTGAAATCAATGATCAAACTTGTGCTTTTGAAACTGTTATTTCATTTTACTAGAAAATGAAAATGCACATATTACATTATAGGCAATGGTATTATGTATTCAATGTTTTTATGTCAACTAAAATAGTCAATATGACATATTATTCACACACCGATTAATCGATTATACAAAACATGATCGATAATCGTAATCGGTAAACAATAATCAACCATTTATCGATCATTTCCGATCATCAACACACCACTAATAGTAGCTATCAGAAATTTTATAAAGTAACTATTTTACCCCTAAAAATGAAGTTCTGTTATTAAGCTTTAATTAATTTATGAACTCTTGATACTGACTTGCAAAAAGGTTTCTTTAAACTTTGAACTAAAGGAGTTATTACTTGCATTTCTGTTTATCTTACCAATAAATGTATTAGTAAAGTTTTGAGTGCATGTTATCTCCATTTTAGGTTGCCAAAATGTTGGTTGAGAGAGGTGTTTCTGTGTCTGCGATAGATGATTATGGCTGCACTCCTCTCCATTATGCTTGTCTGAAACACCAAGCCTTCAGCCTTGGGGAGTTTCTCATGGGTAAGCATTACAGGCTTGTTACTCTGGAGGAAATCACATTTCTGAGGGGAGAAAGACTTGAAGCTATTCCTCTTTCCATTGTATGTCATACTTTCACTCGTCTTTCAAGGTTTACTTGGCACTGGGAAAATGGCAAAAAGTCAGGAAAATGGCAAAATTGTTTCCCTTTCTAGAATAAATTTGGAAAAAATGAAAAATCAAGTAAACTCTGGGGAAAATTCTGGAATATTGTTGTTAACAGCAGATACATCTATGTTATTGATAATTCTTGATAGATAAGTTATGACAAAATCAACAATTATTTGGTACAAGTTCATACAAATACCTTCTATTACAGAGCAAGACAAGACATTAGATCTCGGCAAGAAAGACAAGTTTGGACGATCAGTCATAGGGGCTTTCTTCTGGAACCAGCATGTTGTTACCGAGTCTGCTGATGAGAGCACGTACGTACAGTTCTCATAGACCTAACATCAATGCATGTTCATACTGGCATCTGTTGAGATGTACTGGAACTGGAAAGGGTCTGTAGTTAGTGACCATGTAACATGATTGGTAGAGCATTTGTCTTGAATTCTGACATTCCCACATTGGAATCTCAGTCTGGCTCTGCATTTCTTATTCTCCTGTTATAGTGATGTAACCAATACATCACTTTTTCAGTAACAAATGTTTATTTCGATCATTTGGGTATATGCTTGAAGAAGGCATACTTGAAGCATAGTTGTTATTTGTGATTTCTTGGAGGGGACAGAAAAAAAGGAGGGAGGAATGAGGCAAAATTTCATTAGATTGATCATCGGAAACCAATATCTCCGAACTATCGGTCTCCCCTATTACACATAGACTTTTGATTGGTTTATTACCAAACTTCAAGTAGTGCAATAACTCTCCTGAAATATATTATTCACTTTCATCCAAGTAATATCTGCACACATCCTATTTCAGTAGAAAGCAAAAAAGTTAAATAAAAGTTCCTCATCCTTTCAAATTCTACCCTGTGAACAATGTTGATACTAAACCATAATTGTTAACCGTAGATCTAATGTACCCTGCGAGTTGGAATATTAATTCCATGAAATAACTTGTTTGATTCAATGATTGGATAAAATTTCACTTTCTACGTCACTTCAATCAAAGGCTTATTTGAACTGAGCAACCTTTATAAACGTAGTGTCATCTATAAAAAATATTATCCATAAATGTTTAACAGATATGACCTGTTGACCAAAGATTTGTTTTTTATAGAGTAAATAAAATCAAATCCATGAGGGCTACCACAACCTCATTCTTAGAAATCTATTTCAGATTGAAACTCTCATGTTCTATTTGGTCAAATGAGTGGTCAGCACTGAGAAATGATTGGTACAGTAGTTTGGGGTTTAATTTGAGATCACAGATGGCACCATAGTTGTCCCTTAAAAAGTTGTTTAAAATTTGGAAGGATTTTGTCTATTCTGAATGTACAAGAATGCTAACATAGCTACCATTTTGAAAAAAAAAATTGTTAATTAAGGTCAAACAGTCAAAAATACACTTAATGAAAATGGTAAAATCATTGGTTTTAATATTAAATATTAGATTTTATTTGAAAATACTTAAGTTATCATTGCATTATCATTGCATTTCAGAAAATACTTAAAAATGTTCTTGTCAAAGGGAGGTAACTTCAACATTCTGTACGACTACCCGACGTCGGATGTACCTACATTTGATGTTGTCCAGAATGTTGTTCCAGACTACTTCACCACTGCCAGTGAGAGAAGAATCTCACCAATCATCTTTTCAATACACTTTGCCAATTTTGGAATGGTGAAGTTCCTACTTGATCATGGTGCATCACCTAACTTCCCCGATAGTGAGGGTGTTACTCCGCTTATGCATGCTGTTAGATCGGTAAGCAATTCTTGGCCTGCTAAGCAAGATATTTATTGATAGTATTGTTTTGTCATGCAGTCAACAAATCTATTAAAAAATAAAAATAAATTTCGTGAAATACAAAATCGGCTTTGGAGAGTAAATACCTCTTTCATTGTAGACTGGAATGTTATCAGGAAGTAAATCATGAAAGTGGTGTCTTATCACCATGCATGGTGTGTATTTTGAGGTTTACAATCTTGCAATCACAGTTTTGCCAAAATGAATGTTACCTTCAATTTCAAAACCATGGACACCCTTGTGAGATTATTATTTGATATTTTTACACAATGAAGTTAGGGGGTATACTGGAATCACCCTGTCTGTCATCCGCAGTAACTTGATCCTGGTACTTGTTTTATATGACTTATTACACATTGAATATGGTAAACACATATTGAATGAAGTAATGTGATTTCACCTTTCAGAATGATCTTAACCTCGTCAAATTATTACTCAATTACTCATATGATTCTGACGACACTACATCCAAAAAACCAGCTCTGGTAAAGAAGGCTTCCAGGCAAATGTTTACAATCAAACCTTTCAACTCATTGACCAGCATAGATGAGGACAATGAAGAGGATGAGGATGAGGAGGATGGAGGAGACGACAACGAAGATGAAGAAGAGTGTGAAGATGAGGAACAGGATGCAGGTATGAACAATTGGGCCATTTCTTTTTTGTTTGGTCGGTATGTGAAGTTAAAGGTCAAAGGTTCTGATTTTGAAACAGGCTATGTATTTAAAATCGGGACACTTGCATGTATAATTGCTGACTCTTTCATCTTCACAATGTCATTAAATGTGCAGTTAAAATTTGCAAAGTTAATTTCTTTGTTCATGAAATGGGTTCAATTAAAGGAAAAAAGATAGTTGTATTGATTATCAAGGAGTTTCTAGACATGCGTCATGTGTGTTGTCTACAGATACTGTGCATTCGACCTTTGGTTAAAAATTTGTGTTGTTGCATTGGCCATATTTCTTTATTGTGTGTTTGTCAACAATACCTGTTCATGGCTTAATGTGTAATTTCAGATCATGAACACATATAAATGTTTTGAAGCTCAAATTTTATACCAGTATGTTTATTTTTGCCAGTTATCTACTGTCCGAGAATGTGTATGTATTCCATTATTAAGATAACTTCAAACCCCTAACAATTGGAAACGTGAGCTGCCATACCTTATTCTGCACTTGATCCTTACATGATTAATGACTTACTGGTAACAATCAGAGCATGTGCTTTCATTCTTTATCCTTTGGACTGTAGGTCATGTGATTTTTTTTATCTAAGTGTTCATTGTAAAAAAAATGTAACATTTATCACATAGCTAATCCAATTATCAACACAGCAATGTTCTGGATTATGTTATACAATGGTCATTCTTATTTTCGCAGGTGATGAAGGAGATCAGGAAGATGAGGATGACAATATTGACCAAGAAGATGATGACGATGACCATGACACAGATATAGTTGATTGGGATGAGGATGGTGAAGATGATGCCCCGGAACAGCTCTCGCGCATGGGATCTAAAAAAGTCTCTTTAATTAGACAAGGCAGCAGTGTTAACAAAGGTACACTTTTTGACTCAATAGAATGTCATGATAAGGGCCAAAGTTAGTCCAATTTTTATTTTTCACATTTACTGATGATCACCTGTAAGTTAAGGCCCTGCATTCCATCCGGATACCTGTAGTAATAGTGGTGTCTGTCCATTTGATGCTTAGGAGTTTAGTCCTTTGTTTTTCAAACAAAAGTCCAGACTCCTAATACACAATAGTTCTGAAATTTTACTTGGTGAAACACTATAGATACGCCACGGGAGTTTGCAATTAGTAGTATTTAAATCTATTTTTGCAGAGGAATTTCCCACCGTAGAAAAGACTAGTCCTGTAGATTTGAATGCAATAGATCGTCAGGGGTGGACAGTGATTCATCATCTTGTGTGCCCACTGGACTATGGCTCCTATGATGCAGAGGAAATTCTATATGTGTTATGGAAGGCTGGTGCTGATGTGTTAAAGAAGGACAATGCAGGGTTATCTCCCCTACAGCATTCATTAATACGTTGTGCTTCAAAACTTTCTAAACGCCTGCAGATGATAGCTGGTGTGGAGGAAAGCAAGATGGTAAGTTTAACACTGATCGCTTGGGAAATCTGTGAGTAGAAGAATAACAAAATCTGAACATGTTCAGTTAAAGGTTTTAATGATAAAAGTATTTACTGCTGGACAGCTTGATAATGAGATGCTTGTGCCTAGCAGTAATAACAGTTTCTGTCCATTAACAAGTTCATTTCAGAATGCAGATATATCAAATGTCAGGTCCTGGTAATTATCCTATTTTCACAGAACTGAGAAGCATGGATCATGTTTACTGGTTATGATTGCTTATAGTCGACTGTCATTCTTTGAGAATTGTTTCTTTGTGATCGTTTTTGATTATTTTCAATATATGTGCCGATACTGTTATAAAAGTCTAAAAGTGCAGGTACACAGCACGGACCATGCTGACATGTCATAATTCTAGAAATATTAACTTTTTCTTTATCTTACAAGAATATACAACTGGAAAGTATAAAAATGCAACTGTGGTTCTGGCAGAGTTGATAAAACCATAGAACTGTACATTACAGGAGAAGCCTACTCTAGCAACACAGGAGGTCAGGGACAATCTTCTGTCAGGGGAACGTACTGTTAATTATCAGTCAGATGCTGAAGAAATGCTCAAAACACTGGACAGCCAGGCTGACCAGTCAATGGAGGTGTCAAAGGTCAAACGGGATGACAGTGAAGATGACTTCGATGATGATGACTTCGATGATGATGAGGAGGAGGATTTAATTGCAAAACCTGATCCCAATTGTCAAATGAAAGGGTATGTACAGAGGTGTTTAAAATTGAAATTAAATAATCAAAAGTTTGAAGACAGTTTTACCTGTTGTCATATGAAGTAATGGCTGATACTGTTTATAAATGTAGCTTGATTTTGTCTGAACATCTTTTTTCCTCAGAACAATTTTTAGCCCACAACCTGATGATGGTTGAGTCTTTGGTTCGCCTGTCCTTAAACAATCCTTGTTGTTGCTATTTCTTGAAGAGTGCTGGATGGATCATTCTCAAATATCATATGCAGGTTCCTCAAGGTCCCAAATCGAGCATTGTCCAGTTTTTGAGTTAATTGGAAAAATAATATGGCAAACAACCGGCCATGTTTGATTTTGACAGGAATAGTTTGTAACTGCTATTTCTACAGAAGTCCCTGATTGATCTTTTCAAATTTCATATGGAGGTTTCTCTTGGTTCCTTGTAGTGCATTGTCCAGTTTTTATATTGATCCAAAAATTATACGACCAACAGGCGGCTATCTTGTTTTATGACAGTATTAGTTTGTGATCATTATTTCTTGAAAAGTGCTGGCTGGATCCTTCTCAAATTTTATACACAGGTTCCCTCATGGTCTGTATTTGTGTATTGTCTAGTTTTTTAATTGATCCATAATCAAAACGGCTAACAGGCGGCCATCTAGGATTTTGATCTTCTGGTTTCCCTAGGTCCCTAGTTGTACATGGTCCATTTTTGACAGATCTATAAAACAATATAGCTGACAGGTGGCCATGTTGGATTTGATTGTAATAGTTTGCCATCGCTATTTTTTTTACATTTACTGCAGGGATCATGCTTAAATTTCATCTGTGGGTTTCGCTTATTCCCTTGTGGTGCAATTTTGGTTCTGGAACTGATCAGAAAAAAATAAGATTGCCGACAAGCAATTATCAATGATTACTGCTATTTCTAAAAAGGAACTTTCAAATTGCATATAACTCATATTAAATACATCTTAAAATGAAGCCAATGAAAATCATCTATAGTGGATACCAAGATCCACCCTCTCTCTTGCATTTCTATATTTTCTTATGATGGGGGGGGGGGGATGGGATGTCCTAACTTTAATTGGTTTTGCATTGTGAAATCTACTGATGACTGTTTTCCAAGGGCAGAGTGAGCAGAAATGTGTGAATCTGCTGTTTGTTGTTACAGGGAATTAGCAATGGACGACTCTCAAGGTATCCCATATGATGTTCTGTTGTCCAAGGTAGATGTATCCTGTGGTACCTGGGGCATGTTCAACTTTTATAAGATGCAGGTGAGTTTTACTGTTGTTGATTTATGTTGGTGTAACTGCAATATATTTATCCCTCCACTGTAAAGTTGGGGGGTTCTGGGGCTGCATATAGTGTTGCCCATATCCATCCCATTCCTTCCTGTATGAGCTTATCCCAGACATCATTACATTTCAAAGGTCCAAGTTATGGTTGACATATATGAAAATATTAAAAGCGGCTGGGCTAATGGGGCAGTCATGTCTTGCAGATATTATTGGGGATTTATTGAAGACTATGCAAGAAATCAGGATTGCCAAGATTTGTTTTGTCCAAACATTTTGTAGAAGGGCTTTTCCTGAAAGGATTGCCAAAATATTCATAGAAAGGCTATCCCAAAAATAATGTTTATTGCTTTGCTATAAATTCCTTCAGTTTTCATCTTTACCTTGTTGACATAGCCAAAAAACAATGCATTACTGGAAGAGAGGAGAGGAAGGGCTGTTAGAGTAGAAATGTATAAAATTCTACTAACAAACCTGTCTTCAGATCGTTTGGCAGAAAGGCGTGGACGTGTATGTGCTGTTCACCAGGTGGGGTAGGATAGGCGACCGGGGCAATTATCAGCACACACCATTCCAGAAGAAAGCTGAAGCTGTAGCAGAGTTTGGGAAAGTCTTCAGGTCCAAAACCGGGAATTATTGGTCAAATGTCAACTCGTAAGTAGTGTGGTTTTGTTTTAAGAGTAGCAGTTGTATTTTACTAAAGGGTCTGTGCTTTTCTTGATAGTTGTCTTTGTATTATAAATTAAAAACAGATCTCTGTCCTGTCTGACATATGTATATTCATATATAATTTTCATATTTTGATGATTTAATCTTAAATGTCAACATATTTTCTGTGTACTGAAAAAAGTTGGTAAGCTGTTCTATTTTCATTCATTTGTTTCAAACCTTCACCTGTTGACCTGTTTATTTACCCAAAATTAAGCTTGAAGTAAATGTGGATATTAAATGAGAAAAGTAAGGATTGAAATATTTTATTTTACTGCAGTATGTTCCAAAACAACTATGAGAACAATTTTGAAGTATTTTCAGAAGCTACACAGGCAAACCTGTTTATAAAGGACACTTAAAGGAAGGAGCAAAAATCTCCTTTATAGAAAGGTGTCCTTCATAAAAAGGTCAATTATATAGTAAATTGCACCGGTCGGGTATGATGAGTCTGTCCTTTATAGACAAGTGTCCTTTACATAGAGGTGTCCTTCATAGTAGGCTAGACATGTAATGAACTTACCAAATACTGATTTGTACTGATATAGAATACTTCTTCACTTGTACCTACAGGTTTGAAAATCAGCCGAAGAAGTACAGACTTGTTCCGCGGGACGACAAGAGACGGAAAGAACACAAGATTGACTTCAGTCTCAAGTCTGACATTCCCTCCAAGCTCTCGGAACCTGTCCAGCACTTGTTCCAGGAAATGGTTAGTAAGAGGCTTTATTGCTGACCAGTAAACTTGTGGCGATCTTTACGTTAACTAAGTTACATCATTACAATTTCATTGTGCGTCATTCTGTTTGCAAGTGCATGCTTCTATTCTTATTGTAAATTTCCACACTATAGAAATTTTATATCCTTTGTTGAGTCTAAAGGAGTAGTTGAAGATACCCAGGGTCACATTTAGTTCAAAGGTCAAATACATTGTCTTGTTGACTTTTTTGAGGAGCATTATCCATCTCTTGTTATAGAGTCTCAAAAACTCTCATCCTAGTTCTCCTATGTAGTTGTAACAGGATAAGAAGAAATGGAACAACCATTAATTTAACTGAACTCTATGACAGACACTGACAATTTGAGCTACTGGATCGCTGGACTGGATCGCCGGCGATCCACAAAGTTTTGCCACATAATTAATGTGGAACTATTTTGATTTGAATGTCTTGATTCCTGATGTTGGTATTGATACACTGATTTTCTCAACAGACAAGTGTTAGCATGATGTTGGCAGCTGTGAACAAGACTGGCATATACTCAGATGCGATGCCTTTCGGCAAAATAAAAAGAGAAGCTCTTATAGAAGGCAGAAAATTACTGAATCAACTTGGGTAAGGTTTTTTTTAATGCATTGTGAAGGATTCCAAATCCTGTTGAACTAATAGGTCAGCTTAATTAAATATTAAAATAGCTAAAAGATAGGATAGTTCCTATTCTATAATTATATAATTTTCTGCACATAGAAAGACATGGATTACACTGTTGATGTTGAAGTTAAAGCTGATTTTATCAGAAATATTTTCAAAATGAGAAAAATTATTGAGTGGTAAACATGAGAGGATATTTCTACAATAAGTGTATACTGATGATGTGTTTGTGCATACAGGGATTTGATCAAAGCTGTGGATTCTCAGCAAAAAAGAATGATGACAGCAGAAGACACACAAGAATACCAAAGCAATTGTGAAAAGGTATGTAGTGTATCTGGCCTGGCCTTGTATAACAAATATTGTAGTGTATCTGTCCTGGCCCTGTATAACAAATATTGTAGTGTATCTGTCCTGGCCCTGTATAACAAATATTGTAGCGTATCTGTCCTGGCCCAGTATAACAAATATTGTAGTGTATCTGTCCTGGCCCTGTATAACAAATATTGTTGTGTATCTGTCCTGGCCCTGTATAACAAATATTGTAGTTTATCTGTCCTCGCCCTGTATAACAAATATTGTAGCGTTTCTGTCCTCGCCCTGTATAACAAATATTGTAGTGTATCTGTCCTGGCCCTGTATAACAAATATTGTAGAGAAATGTATCACCTTGACCCATTGTAAGATGTTGAATCATCAAATCAGTTGTAGAATGGTCATTACAAGCTGTCTCTCCCACTTTTAGACCTATTATAAGTAGTAGAATGGTCACTGCAAGCATGCCCCATCAGATGAAATGTAAACACCATTCTTTGACATATTTTGGACAAACATTATACAAAGCCTTGAAAGGTCAAGTATGAGTAGACTTCAAACATAGTGTTTCAAGGTTCAAAGGTCAAGGTTGCTACTATTTTATAGAAATCAAAAGCTGAAGCTCGTGACCTATGTAATTTTAGTAACGAGTGAAATAAATAACATGTCCAATGACTACTTGTTGTGTAAATTCTATATAGTGTATGAAATAACTTTATAACAGAAATATTTGTTTTGATACTTGATATTTCAGATCTCAAAAGTGACTAATGAATATTACCATTTGATACCGCACCATGGCTTCACATTTGAAAAAATTGTGCCAATAAACAGCATCCAATTACTAAAAGGTCACATGAAAGTGCTGTCTGATCTGTTGGATCTGGAATGTGCCAGCAAAATGTTGTTGGGAGCTCAGTCAAAATTGTCTCGTAAGTATCAGGACAAAACCAGGGCAATTCCAACCCAGTGTCCTTCTACACTGTGATACATGTTTTATATTTGTAATATTTGGAAATAATTGGGGAAAAAAATAATTACTTTGCAAAAACCACTTTAATATATTCACATTAGTCAAGGTTTAGTAGTGATTCCTTCATATTCCAAACTTATTGCTACACAAAATTAAAAGTATTTCAGTTTGAAATTATTTGTTGCCTCTATGGTATCTGAGTGTAGTCGTATTAGAAGAACTTAAAAACCTGCTCATTTTGATATTTATTGGTTTAAGTTGGCAAGGCAGTTAATGGGCGTGTTTATTCGTTACAGAAATGAACCCACTGGACTACATACACCAGGCTGTTGGGTGTAAGATAGAGCTGCTAACAGAGGACAGCTCAGAAAGCCAGTACATACTCAAGTACTTGTATGGAACCTGTAAGTTTATATCAAGTGGTTCGAACATCTCGGTCAGAAGCAGTGAGTCAGATGAGAAAACAATCATTTGTGTTATGATTCGAGATACATAAAAGTAGGATTTGCTTTAAAAAACTGAACTTTTAAGTTTTAAGAAGAGGAATAAATATTCCTACCCTTTGGTTTGAATAAACAAAAGAAAATAGAAGTAAAATATAGATATAATCTTGAGACAGGTTTGGATCCGTTCCTAGTTGAAGTTAATGGTTTGTGTTGTGTTGACTTGAATTGATGATATTACAGGTGAAACTGAAGTACAGGCTATATACAAGCTGAGCAGGCCTGGCGAGGAGGAGCGACTTGCTGGTACAAACATAGACAACCACAAACTGTTGTTCCATGGCAGCTCTACAGCAAACTTCCTCAGCATACTTCACAGGGGACTCCTTGTGTCTCCGCCCGAGGTCCCCTTCACAGGCAACCTGTTTGGGGAGGTGAGTACAAAGGTCACATTTGCATATCCCAGTTGTAATGGTTCAAGTGGTGTTGAATTATTCCACAATGAAAGTAGAAAGCATCTGGGTGAATTGTTGGCTCAGCTGAAAAGTGCCATTTTGGTGAATAAATAACTATTTATCAAAGCTAATATATATATCTGTCTTCCATGTGTAAACTGAAGGGTCTAAAGTATCCTAAAATTCTAAGTGAATTGAGCTTAGTTTATACAATCCTGAAGTGGATTGATCTTAGGTTTGCAAAGAATGCTAGCTAGCAATAATCAGTATTTTGATTTCAAATGGGTGTCGGGACCCCTCAATCTCAACGTGCCAAATTTTTGTAAAGTCAGCCTTGGTTCAGATCTGGGCCAGTCGTTTAACCACATAAGGGAGGAAAGGGGCCTTTATACTTGGTTCAAACATGAAAGTATGGTGTTCTTAACACCAGCTAAACAACGTTTTATTTCAAGTTTAGCCTTATAGATATATATTTTTTTTTTTTTGCACACAGATATATTTTATGTTCAGACACAAAATTAAAAAGAAATCAACATGCTTTTTATTGAGAAAAAGACAAAATTTAGGGTGGGGGCTTATTCCCAGGCTCCCACCCTGTTCCAAGAACCTTTGCCAAAGTGGGGAGGGGGCTTATTCGTGAGAGGGGGCTTATTCCCGGTAAAATACGGTAAGGTACAGAACAAAAAAATCTAAAAAATAAGTAACCACCCATGTCATCCATGTTTACACAAAGAGATGTGCTGGCATTATTATAAGAGCATGACTGTAATGTACAATCAGGAAGATGTCCAAAAAGTGATAATGTTATATTTGGAATAAATGAAAGTATAAATAGTTCTGAATTTGGCATTTTCACTGTTTTTCTGTCTGTTTTCAAGATCATTTTCACAGATGAATCAATTTCTGACTCAAAAAAGACTTTTTAAAAAAAAATTTCACAACAACCAGACGAGGAAATGTTTTATTTTACAGGGAGAATGGAGTACCTTACATTTCACAGAGTACAAAATAACATTCTATTTTACAGGGAGTATACTTTGCTGATACCTTTTGCAAGAGCAAGGACTATTGTTACAACGGTAACCCTGAATCAGAAACTAAATTTTGCTTAGTGTGTGAGGTAGGTTGACCGGATAACAAGACTGCCTCTGATTAATTGTTAACCAACAAAAAGATTTAAAACTTTTGTGTATCAAAGATACATTAGATACCAGTTATACCGCTTATGAGTGACCTGGTATAGAAAGTAACATTAACAGGTCAGCTACATACTTGGGCCAAAAGAAAAATTACTTGGTTCTCAGGCCCGCACCCATTTCATTTTAGGGCAAGCATTGTCTGGGCTCTATCTCCTACACCACTAGTCACGGTAGCTTCGTACTTTTTATCAGAAGAAGGCCACTGACCTACATTATGACCTTTTATGTACTTCTAAGATAAAGTTTGTCTGGGCTCTACGTTATACACTTTAAGTCATTGCCATTAAACACTTAGGGAATTGGTTCACCTTTGTGAGGCAGAGTGTATGCATCAAAAGTATGTTACTCTGACCTACACTTTGACCTACATCAGGGGAAAAGTTTGTCTGGGCTTTTCATCTTACTCGGCTTATCACTGGAACTGCATACTTCGGATTGGCGAGGCCATCACATTCACTTTCTTTTACAAATCTGAAATGAAGTTTCTTCTTGGTCCATTGTTTTGCAGACGACATATACCAAGTAGATATCATTGTCGGCCTCAGCTGTGGGGATAGCATCGTCCACACAAGGCCTCAGCGGTGCCAGTGGCATCGTACACATAATAATTTCTGTGCTATAAATAGAAAATTGGTTTCTTTGTGATAACTCAAGTTTGCTTTGGCCGATCAAACTCAAACTTCATAGAGTGCTTCCTTCCCAAAAGGGCTTGTTTGGGATTGCTATTCAGGTTTGAAAGTCAAGGTCACTATTACTGTAAATAGAAAATTGGGTGTGTGATAACTCAAATTTGCTTTGGCCTATCAAACTCAAACTTCATATACTGCTTTCTTACCAAAAGTGCCTGTTTGGTATTGATTTTCAGCTTCAAATGTCAAAGGTCTAGGTCACGGTTTCCTAAATTTTAATGCAGTGCTTCTTGTAGAAAATCTTTGCTTTGGATTGCTGCGCAGGTGGCACATCCACTTGGGTGGAATTCTGGTCTTATTCATCCTTGACTCGTTTTGAGATGGCTATCCTTTTCAACTCGTTCAAATGATGAAGACATATTAGACATCTTGTTGTCACTTTTGTTTTTTAGACAAAACCACAGATATGCCTTTTATAATAGCTTGAAGTACCCGATTGGATAATCAGAAGATTTAAAGTGTAAAAATATGCTTCTATCCTGTAGGTTGCTCTAGGTAAGGTACAAGAAAATCCTGGACATTCACCTTTCGCTAGTGGTAATTTACCTTTCTACCAAGACCTGAGAGACACCGACTTCAAAAGCAAGTGCATCCTCGGAGGGAAAGGTCCTAACCCAGCCTTCAACGTAGCTCTGCCATATGGTAAGGTTGACCAACCTTTGTTTTTGCAAAAGCAATATTTAAAGAAAATATATTATTTCAGTTGATGCAAGTAGATTTCTCTAGGATAAATGCAATTTGTATTTTATGAATGAAACTTTATGCAGGGAATATATAAAGAACTCAGTTTTGGCTATTCCTCAAATAATCAACTCTTTGTGGTTATACTGCATCACACATGGCGCAAGGGCAAGGAAGCTCGTGCTATGGTGCAGCATTTCTGTTCCTAAACATTTCTTGATACAGGTATCTTACTATTTCTCTAAAGTACCAGTTGATGTGCCTGTGCAGTAACTAATGACTGATTAATGAAACAACAGTAATTAAAAAAGGGCCCCACCACTTAATGATAGCTACCGTATGTCCATGCATCTGTCCGTCCATCCGAAACCCATTGTTTCCTTTCCATAACTATGTGACCTGTCATAGTAGTGGGTTGAAACTTTGCTGAATTGTTGACTACTTTTAGAAGGTGTGTCACATTATTCATTATTCCTCCAAATGAAAAAGACTTTAGTAGGGTTTTTCATTGAACCCCTTAGGTATTGTGAAACACGTTTGTTTCTGATTCATATTTTTGTAACCTGTTAAAGTAGAGGGATTCAACATTGCATGATTGTTAACCACTATTAGATGATGTGCAGTGTACCTTGTTAGATTATTTGTGACTTTGACTCAAAGAGCACAAGTAAAAAAAAAATTGATTGATTGCTTCAAACATTCAAAAGTGTATGCCAACTTTCCCTCACTGTGTCTTCTTACATGTAATAATAACTGACCAAACCTCAAATGTCACACCAAAGGTCAAGCTCATATTTAACATTTCTTAACTGCTAAAGGTGTTGTTACCACATCATGAAACAAAGTTTGTAGGAATAAAAAAAGTTGTCAACTTATCAGATTAACATAGTGGGGCCCTTTACAACATGCCATTGGTAATTTTGTTTAGAGATGGTTTCTGGTTTCCATCTCCATATCATCTAATTCATACAAAAATATTTGCCAACGTAACATACTACACATTAAGGGTACTCGCATAGTTTGAAACAAAAAATGCTGCAATTTTTGAAAAGTATAGCTGTAAAAGCAACATTTGTTTAATTGTGATATTATGGAGGAACAGTGATATGCGAGAATATAAGTTTGTGAAATTCCTGTTTTCTTGTGACCCCGATAAGCTGGTAAATAAAGAAATCATTTCTAATGGGGGGCCATAGATTGCCTTGTTATTTCAGATTTAATCTAAAAACTACCAATTTTATATAAAATAGATGTTAGTCATTCCTCAACAATGTTTGTGAAGAAACCCATTGTCAAAAAGGCATATTTGAAATTGTATCATACTTAACCCCTTTGCATGTCAATACAGCAAATACCAATTGCATTACAGCTCCAGTGATTACTAAGGCCATGTGCCTATTTGATTCCATTGTTTCCAGATAACATTTCCTAATACTTGTTTCTGTTGTTTTGCAGGACCTACAATCCCACTTGGCATGCTGCATGATACACAGACTAGTGCGACTTCAACACCATTCAGAGGCCGTCATGTGAGCTTCAGTGAATACGTCATCCAAGATCCTTCACAAATCTGCCTGCGCTACCTGATAGAGTTCACAAAGGCTAAGCCGCGGTCTGCCACATAAACCCCATCAGTTGTACATACACATATTTCACATCAGCTTCACACAGGCAAGAGAGGCACTATCTGACATCACAGAAACAGGAGAGACTACACAGGTTAAGGTGGAGCTGCAACAATAGACCGGCTTACTCTGTACATCTCCCCTCCATTCAAAACTGTGTACTTAATCTGATTGCTTGCTCTTGGAATATTTAGTGCGAAGTCTTGTTTCAACTCCTTACAGACAATTTAGAACAATCTTAAGGGCTATCTCAGAGAATAATGTATTTGGATGAATGTGCAGGGAGGCACCTTATTGCAATCTTCCACCACACTTCATTATTTTTTCGTAGACATCCTATAAAATACAAATATTAACAATTCTTTCGAAACAAACCAATCATAGATTATTGTTGATAAGTGCCTCCCTGTCCCAACATCAATTCATATCCGGTATAGTCCTTAAAATTTATGTCAGGGTTTGATCCCGGAGAGTACAATAAAATATGTTTATTACCAGAGCATGTCTACAGTACATTATCTATAGGTTTGAACGTTTTCAATTATTTGGAATGAAATAAACATGTTTTAATGTATGCAGATAACTGTGTATGAATTCCCAGATGTGCAGCTTCAACATATTGTTGGTATTAATGAAGAATGATTTGAATCATGTATGTAGGTTGTAAAGTGTTTGTAAGGGTCCAAAGCCATGTTATACTTGTTTTGGCAGATGTTCAATGAATGTGTTGATGGATGATGCAAACAAAAATCAAATTCAATGTTACATATATATACACTTTATATACATACTTTAATATTATAATAATAAATATTTATTGCCAATTGAATAAAACTAAAATGGTGGAAAGGATTTTTTTCTTTCATGATATTTTCAAAAATATCAATAGGTGAAGTACATATGGTATTTAAATTGGACTTCAAGAAGATTTTTTTTATGCATTTTCAGTTTACAACTACGTACATGTAATTAATCAGATTAAAATACAACCTTTTTAAGTGAGAATTGTCTCTTCCATAGTGGAAATACTGAAGATCCTAGCATGAGGTACATATTTACTATGTGGATTGTCATATCCTTTAAATTTTCTTAGTTACATCATTATGGCTTATAGGCTTACATGTACTAACTATATTCTATTTCTGATGTTTATGTTGTTCAAATTGCATGAACTAGTAGATATATCTTTGAATATACATTGTATAGCTTTTTGAAATAAAAGTTTTCTAAAAACTTTGAATGTAATTTTATTTCTATAATAGACTTGTGTAATGTTATAAGTTTAAAAGCATAACTTCTCGAACAGATGAGTTTGCATGTTGTGATTGTTGTATTGTCAAAAGACTGTTGACTAGATTATTTTTAATGCAATATATGTCTTCTACTCTATACAATGGGTTTGCTGGCTAGACCATTTTCTTGTTGTAAAACAAATGTATTCTATTTTTTACAACTTTATATGATTATTTCTAAGGTTTCAATCAATTAACATAAGATACTTTTTTGTGCAATTTCTTTTGTAATATGCCTACAGGATGTAAAAAATCTTTCTGGCCTTTAAGAGTATTTTGTGCACAGCTTAGTGCTTCAATTTCGAAAAATAAATGATTTTTTATATTTACTGAAAATGGTACTCAAAATTTTAATAAGATACGTCAATAAATTTGTTCAGAAGCTACCATTATGTTTTTGTATATGTAGATCAATTTCTATTTTTCAAAAAGTGATCTTGCGTCACAGGTATTTATGGCAACAGATGGTTCAGGATGATGAACATATCCTATATAAGCCGCCATCATCACAAACAGTAGTCAAAAATAAAATTGGATTAATAAATTTCTATTGTGATTTTATCATTAAGTGTTGACTTGACTTTAAAGAATATTACTTGTTCCACAAGTTCTGTGTAAACTTGATAGGAGTAAGCTCTCCGAGTGCTGTGAGAATTTGTTAGATCTAGATATATTTGCGTTAGATAAAGATTTAATAAAAAAAATATGTTTGAAGTAGATTTTTATGAATATCACTGTTTAGAGTAAATAAAGTAAGAGATGATGTCTATCAGAATGAAGTTATTGTTTGGTTGTAGATCTTTATGTTTATTTTTAGTAAGTTATGGCAGTGGTGTATTAGTACCTATCTAAAAACGATCTCTTTGGGCCCAGTTGTTCAAAAGATTATTAGCTTAATCAGTGATTAGTGCAAATTTTAATTATCCTGTAACTTTAAAATGAAAACATACATTTAATTACAACTTTGCAGATATCAAATACCTAATATTGTTAATTAACATACAAAATTGTAAGATTGTAACTTGTATAATGACAGAATTATTCAAGTTTGAAAAATGTTGTTAAATACTGATTAAGCTAATCACCTTTTGAACAACTGGGCCCAGCTCTCTTATAGTAATTAACACTCGTAATTGTCTAATCTAGACCGAGGGCATGGTAGAAGCACCGAAGTTGCCTAGGGTTGAAAGGGCTAATGTAGACATCAACATCAAGTACATTTTTGAGAAAATTTCTAGTTTTCATTAATCATTTGAAAAGCCAAACACAAGAACCAAACTTATATTTTGTGTTATACAAGAAAAATGGAGTGACCCTGATTTATAAAATGAAATGAAAATTACCCGGATTTAAAAAAAAAAAAGGATTTACATACATATAACCCGATATTTCTGTAAAAGGATAACTTTGCCGAGTTGGAACATATACAAACTCTGGTTTGTAATATTATACAGTATCTGTATATGCATATTTTGATGTGTGCCCATCATATCTTAATATGTTGAAGAATGCATAATGTTGTTTATACATCTGAAGTAATAATAGTGCTACATGGGTACTGTATTTGTAAATCATGCATTCACAGAATTCGCCAAATCTATGATGGCTGTTCAATTTTGAAAAAAATATTTGTACTATAAATGCTAATTTTTTTTTTGCAATATCATTGAAACAAGTGCATTGTATGATATATAAAACCATATTTCCGTAAGTTTTCAGACCTTAATATTGATGTGGTTGTTAACCATACTGAATTTTTATCACACACATGATTCTTGATATCTAGATACCAGGTATTATTAACAAAATGATCACAGGGGTGTATGATGTTGTAGAAGCAATTCATTTGACTTGGAGCATGTAGCATTTATAAACATGACGTTTGTACTCAGGAACAGAAGTTAAAAATAGATCATGCTCATGTCTCATGTGACCTTGACCTTGTAGATAACATGCATTGTACTGCCAACACGCCAAGCTGTAGATAATGCCTAAACAGTAGATCTTTGTTTGAATGTTATTTGTAGTAGCTTTAGCTTCTGTGGTTCAGCACTATTTTACAGTGGTTGCTTTGGTATATGTAAACTGGTATGTGTAAACTGCAGTGTTTCATGCAAATCTTCTCTTCATGTTTTAAACATATTTGTTCAATTTTGCCTTTTATGCCATAACAATTTCAATACAAAGATGGCAAAAGATGAAAAATAAAAAGAAACACTTGATGGTGAAATGCAAAATAGCGCTCGTGGCTTTCAAATTTATGTAACTTCATATCAAAGGACAACCTGCTCTAGATCTATAGTCCATCACATTTCAGTTCAGTTGATTGCCATATCTACCAGGTATTTACTCTGGAAACATTTAGCATACACATTACAAGTAGTAGGATCTGTAACTGAACATTGTAAGTAAGAATCTATCAGATATGTATTTTGTAATAATGGTATAATTAAACTTGTCACTATACTACAGTTGTGTTGTCATGTGTTAAACAACTTGTAGATTTCAATGAAACTTAGTATGAATGATCAGTATGACATGTAGATGTGTATCTGCACATTTATTTCAGATTTCGACCCCTTTTTAGGGAGTAATGACTTTTTTCTCCTTCATTTCCAGTGCAATTTGACTTTGAAAATTTCATTTAAATGGTATGACCGACATTGCAGACCCTTGTCTAACACCAGTGGACATTAAAAAAAAACCACCCCAAAATGTTCTGAATTCTCTTTGGATGTCAAACGGAGCATTCATGTCGCACTAATATATCCTGTTAATATTTCAACTGATATTTCATGTTAATTTTATTAAAGGGAGATATGTCTCTTGATGCAAACTTACAGGGCGACATCATTTCATTGAAGCTTCACATGAATGATCAGTATGTTATGTAGTTTCTTTTAAGTGAGTTACGTCCCTTTACATTTTTGCAGAAAATTCCCATTTCTGTAAGTTGACCATCAAGGTCAGTAAAGGATTATAAACTAACAGTACTTGTGGGGGGTATTAGTTATTGACTTCTTCTTAAGAACCAAAAGGCCTAGAATTTTGATACTGGTCTGGTATCTTTCTTGGATGAAGCAGGACAAAGTTTGCCAAAGAGTGACCTTGGTTTACTTCACAGAGGTCAAAGTAAAAACCTTGGAGCAATTTCTCCTGGTGAACAGGAATGCCTAGTTTTGATTATGTCAAACAGCTACATGGATAAAAGCCTGACTAAGTTTGCTTAAAATGATACAGTGTACCCTCAACCTATCGCCACTCGAATCTACGCCACCCTCGCATACCGCCACCTACAGTTGAGTGTAAGCTAACCTTTACACCTAGTGCACTAGTAGTGCACTACGTTTAAACTAGTAGTGCACTACATTTAAACTACAGGTAAACTAGTAGTGCACTACACCCTGAACCCCATATAGGTCAAATACCCCTACAGGTAAATGGACAGTCCCATCCATCTACCTGTGATTTTTACCTGTACCTCATCTTTGTCGTCTGCTAGTACTTTGAAGCTGGCCTTATCATTAGTTAATATTTATAACTTTAATGTATATATATGCATCTTATGTAGTTATTTTTCTCAAACAACCTTTTTTCTTTTATTTCAAAACTAGAAATTGTGAAATCATGATAATTACTCTTACAATTTTCCCCAAAAATTCCTTGCATACATCATATAAATAAAATAGAACATTAATATTACGTTTTTTTGTATTCATTTACCAATTTACAATCAAGTATATTGAAAAATTGAAGGAATATCTATTGATAATTATTTGCTTAGAAGTATATTTTTAGATATTGTAAGAACTAATTGTGAAAAAAAAAAAAAATTCTTATATTACTAGATATATATTTTTATTTAATACATTCATGCCTCAGATCTATATATTTATGAACGCGCTATAACAGAGTTTTGATAATCTATATTTTTATTTTTTTTTCTATATTAAGATCTGTATGTATAAATCACCACATACAGCAGCATTAATATAAGAATTTGAAGTTGAAAAAAGTAGTACAACAATAAATTAAAATTTAGTCAGATTGTTCAGTATGGGACAGATGTTTTGATTTGACCCTCAGGCCTCAGGCAATTACCTGATCTGTCTCAACCTTGTCTAAGGAACACCTGCTGACATAAGCCTGTCAGTGACATAATTGAGGTGTGAATTTCTCATCTGACTATCACTGGTCAAATTTGGAACCAATTTGATTAATAAAGGGCTCAGCTGGATATGACCAGGATCATAATTATGATAATACATATTTTAACTTTTACTCAGGTTTATCAAGTTTATATGAAATTAAAAATCTTTGATAATATATCTAGATATTTACACATTTCCCTTTAAAGGCCCAATATACGTAACTTCAGGGAAATTTTCGTGATTCTGAAAAATTCTAAAAAAAATCCAGTTGATAACCATGCAAAAATAAGTCTAAAACGAAGTAAACCTGAGCGATAACAAACAAGAATCTCTGGACAAAAAAATCCAAAAAATTGAAAATAATTCAGGTGGGGCCCACTTCAACAACAAACCGAAGGCAGAAGACGGTTCGAAATGGACGCGTGTTTACAAATAGCGTGTTTCAACTGCTGCTGTACCGGTAACCGCGAAAGAATTCTTCTTGAATATTGCTGATATCATTTAATCTTAGCTAAATCTATAAATATAATAAGTTATTAGGCTTGATTTTCGCTTCAAGTTTTGCCGAAAGTTACGTATATTGGGCCTTTAAATAGTGGATATTTTGAGGACTTCAATCCATTTTTTTTTGTTTCATTCAAAACATTCATTTATACAATAATAAATTGATAGTACATTAAATAACATTGAAATTAATAATAATTACTTGGACAACAATGTAAGTCTATATCAGTCCTTTACCAGATTCTGGTTTTCTTAAATATTAACTTAAAATACAAGGACACTTGAATGAATATAATCCAATGACGCATTTCGATTTCTAAATATTTACATATATATACTTGTTAAATGAATTAATGATGAAAAATTATCTGGTTTATATTGGGTGTAATCAGGGAGGTATATGTGAGAGAATATATACTCTCTGGCACAGTCACTTCATACAGTTTGATAATAAAATACTAACATTCATTATACTTAATTTTATTCTAATAATCAGTATGCATTTCCAATATTTAAGCCTTAATATTGAAGGCAATAACAGGTTGTATTAAATATAACTTGAAGGTTTATGCATTTATGTAATAATGATTAAAAAAAGCAAGGTCAGTTTAATGGAATTATTTTAATTAATTCTATATTGTAAGACTAAGTATACAACAAATAAATAATATGCAGTTATATTAACCTAAATTAGAACAAACTTAAGCCTATGCCAGTCACATTTATTGTACTTTTAAATCAACCTAATGACTTATATAATATCGAACTAGAAGGGACAAATATAGATCTTCAGGTAGAATCCTTTACCCTCCAGGCATAATTACGTACATGTACCTGACCTGCCTGGGCCACATCCTCATGTACAGAGGTCAAGATATGGGACACCCCCAGGCCGTCTGTAGTTAGCAAGGTCTGAATTTCTCACCTCCCACTCCCCCACAGCCATCACTAGTACTGGCCAAGTCTGATTTAAGGCCTGAGGGCCCTGTTAATTGACTAATTATGATCCTATTTAATTAATGATGATAACATTGATTACAGTCAATTGGATTACATGTAGATGTATGTTGGTATTTTGATATGAAGAAGGAAATGGCTTTAAATGTTCTGGTGAAAGTAATCTTTTCTTATATTAGTACTTGATGTTTATATAACCTTTCATTTGTACGCATTGTTCATGAGTGTATAGTGAAACAGAATACCAATACCGGTACATGTAGGTAGTATTGCCAGAGACGTATAAAACCTTGTACGTCTCTGATATTGCACAGCTATAGCTTCTTAATGTCAAATATTAAAGTAATTTGTGATTGAAACAACTATACAAAGTACAAAATATGTTCTTCTAATATCTATTTTTTTTATATTACAATCTGTTGTTTATTTTATTTTCTGTATATATTTTTAGTAGGATTAACTTAATAATTTCAACATAAAACATGTGTTATACCATTTTTTATTTGAACACATACCTTTCAATTCAATTGTAGAATACAAATATTTAAACAGAAAAGATTCATTATTAATTCTTAAAAAAAATATCATAAGTTAGTATATTTAAATTATTATTATATTTAAAATTTTGACATGCAGTGAATTAATTTATTTCAGTTATTAAGATAAATATCGTCTGGCATAAACCAGAATTTTTCATTCTTGTACTTATATGAGGAAGTACCAGGTACTAACAAACTAATGACTTCAATAGTATAACATAAAAGTACAGGTAAATCATATTACATCTGTACAGGTAAGAACACAGGTAGGTATGGACCCTCCCATTACCTGTAGGGGTTTTTGTGGTCACACCTGGCTGGACGTAGTGCACTACTAGTTTACTTGTAGTTTAAATGTAGTGCACTACTAGTTTAAACGTAGTGCACTCCTAGTGCACTAGGGTGTAAAGGTTAGCTTACACTCAACTGTAAACCTCTAGAACGGATTTCCCTTCTATATAATTCCCTCGTTAAGTTCGCCACCCTCGCATATTGCCATCTGCCACACCCTTTAAAATACAAATGTCCCGAATCGCTATATATTTCCCTCGATGATAACACCATATTGTTCTGTTTTTGGTGATTGAGGAAATCTTTAGTGTTCCATTTGTAATGACATGTGGCAAAAGCAGATCAATAACTATTTTCAGATATAAATTTGTGCCAATGTAGATCTATATGATGATATAATACTAAACTTGATTTTAATCAAATGTTTGAAAGCAATTATTCAATTTAATTCATGGTAATGATTTTCATTATTCGATACTATCGCCACCCTCGTTATACCGCCATAATTGCTGTGGACGAAAGGTGGCGGTATAACAAGGGTACACTGTATATCAAAAACTAACAAGAGGCCCATGTGCCTTAACTGTCACCTGACTATAAAGAACTATACAGGATCAAGGAAACAAACTTGGTATCCCTTCATTAAAGTATGCTAAAGAACAATTATCAGTACCCTACGCGTTTAGGTTATTGAGAGAAGAGGTTGCTCGAAGTGATCCCTGTAACCTTGAAAGTAGGTTAAGGTCATAAACTTCAACAAACGTAGTAACCTTTCATCCCAGTGTGCATTGTTCTAAGTAGTGGTTGAGAATTTCATAAATGCTCTCCTCAAAGGTCCAGAGCTTTGCATGGTTTTATTTCCAGTCTGATTTGATTGCTGCCAAATAGTCGGCTTTGATTTTAATGTTTGAAGTTTGTTTTTATTCGAAGGAATCTTTTGAAGTTCCCATCCAGGCTCCCTTGAGCTTTTACAATTAAGATAGATGGTCACTTGGTAAACATCTTGAATTTAATCACATTCAAAGTAAATAATCTTTCTTGCATTGTATTGTACAATTTGAATCAGAATTCTCCCTTGGTCTACTTATTACTAATTAGCTGGTAAAAAGGGCTAATGATAACTGCACATCGGAACAGAGTCAAATGCAGCTATATATATGACAGCTGGAGCCTTGACAAGTTACAAGATCTAAAAGTGTTGAAATGACGCTACCCAAAAAGGAAAAAGATAAAGATTGATAGGGAAGTAATGCATATCCTCCCCTTTGACACACCTGCAGGGGCTACACTCACTTTCTTTGCATTCCTGGAATATGTCAGTTAAACTGAAGGTTCAATTTCACCAGCCTGTGGATGAGACAAGGAAACTGGTTGGATCTTTTGATGAAATGCAAAGAATCTGCCTATTGCATTACTGTAAAATTGACTGGCTTTTGAAGTCAGGTGACTACATCTTCAAAGGGCAGGTAACAGATGAGGAATTGAGCTTTTTCTTCCCACACCAATCTATTATATAGCTGCATTCCTTCAAATTTGATTGGACATATTCCTGGGGTGCAGAGCGAAAGCAAATGTGAAGAGTATTGAAAAAGGATCTTATCATGGTACAAATATCCAACTGGGATCTGGTTATACTGAATTCTTTTAATCAAGCAACAAGGATTCTACTAAACAATTCTTGTAACTTTATCATAACAGTAGATATCCCTTACATATCCTCACTAACATAATATGCTATGACAAACATCTACATATTAACAAAAAATCATGATATTTTACATAATCATTAACAGTTTTGAATAATCTCATCAATATCTAAGAAAATGCATCATTCATTAACTTTAATTAAATTCAAGGATACTATGTAACTCATTTTATGAACATTTCAAGGATTGTTCAAGTGCCTGTTTCAAATTTTTAATAAAAAATGTCTTTGTTTTAATTCAGGTATTGCTGACACCTTTATGATCATATGATGTCAACATGTAAATGCAATAGCTATATATTGGCACAACAACCAGTTATGATTGGTATGATTGCCAAAGTAATACATGTACTAATGTAATCCATCATTTTTTCTGTGAAGTAAAATTCCATTGGCTTTAACATTTATCAAACATACACATACTTCAGGAATGTATATAATGAAATGGTTTCACAAAATGGAAACTAAAAGACCAGCTTTTATTTAGAATATAATGATATGAAGGCTAAGCCCTATTACGCTAAAAACCACACGATCAATCATTGTCATCCTGCAATGCATCTGTCTTTGAGTTGGTTTTTAAGTGTTTGAACATCCCGCAGTCGAAGAGGCGGCACCATCCAACCAAAAGAAAAGCTACAATCAAAATATGAATACTTTAAAAAAAAGGAAACAAGCATTTTGTTTATTCTTTAAACAATATAATTTGGAAGTTTTTTTCTCATTTACATGCAAACTTTTTTTCTAGGTTTTACTATAAATAAACTAGATTAATTAACTATGCTAATGATTCTCATTAATGACATTCTTTATCATAGCACATTTCAATGAAGTTGTAACTTTTTTGAATATGACATCAATACTGTTTGATAGACCTATTTCTACATTACTGACATCAATACTGTTTGATAGACCTATTTCTACATTACTGACATCAATACTATTTGATAGACCTATTTCTACATTACTGACATCAATACTATTTGATAGACCTATTCCTACATTACTGACATCAATACTGTTCGATAGACCTATTTCTACATTACTGACATCAATACTGTTTGATAGACCTATTTCTACATTACTGACATCAATACTGTTTGATAGACCTATTTCTACATTACTGACATCAATACTGTTTGATAGACCTATTTCAACATTACTGACATCAATACTGTTTGATAGACCTATTTCTACATTACTGACATCAATACTGTTTGATAGACCTATTTCTACATTACTGACATCAATACTATTTGATAGACCTATTTCTACATTACTGACATCAATACTATTTGATAGACCTATTCCTACATTACTGACATCAATACTGTTCGATAGACCTATTTCTACATTACTGACATCAATACTGTTTGATAGACCTATTTCTACATTACTGACATCAATACTGTTTGATAGACCTATTTCTACATTACTGACATCAATACTGTTTGATAGACCTATTTCAACATTACTGACATCAATACTGTTTGATAGACCTATTTCTACATTACTGACATCAATACTGTTTGATAGACCTATTCCTACATTACTGACATCAATACTGTTCGATAGACCTATTTCTACATTACTGACATCAATACTGTTTGATAGACCTATTTCTACATTACCTGATGACATTCCTAAACACAGAATATTCCAGAGCACTCCTTCGTATCCTTTGTAAACTCCAGTCTTCTTCCTGTAGTGATACAAGATATATCCTGCTGCACTAACAGGTACTGCTGTCCCAATTACTTTACACTCTAAACAGTCCTTGTCAGCCTTGGGATCCAAACTCGTGTTCTCAGCGACCCGACTCGGACGATCTTGAGAGTAATCTTCTCTCCTCGTCCCCAACAGTCGCCGAATACGGTCCATATTTAGGTTCTGTCAAAAGTTTTTGTTATAATATTATATTTAGTTAATGAATTAGATTTATTGTAAGGCAATTAATATAATACACTGATGATAAAACACTGATAACAATTCATGGTACGATATAAGATGGATGGGCTCATTATCTGTATTAAATAATGTCACAAAACATTGTGATACAAATATCACCTGTGTGAAATATGTTATGATTTTCAGAGCTACCAAGATTACAAATTAAGTATTACAGTAATAAGGCGGAAAGTAATATTACGGAAAGGTCCTTCTCTGTGTATCAATGCATATTCCCAAACCACCAGGAACTGGCCTTATAATACATGATCACACATTGACACAGTACAGAATCCCACCGCTGCCACCAAATGTAACAGGCAGTCACCAATCCAACTACTGACCACGCTCACTGTTGCTTTTACTATCATGAGTGGGTCCCCAGGTTATACTGTATGGCTGGAAAAGCTAGCACACAAGTTAGGCAGCATTTCCCCCTCATATACCTAGCTGGACATTACATTTCAGTAAACAAGAGTTGCCTCCCTTTTTGGTAGGTATACATCATTTCCATTGTGATGTCATTACAACCCACGACAGACTAATCTATAATTCCCTGTTACAACAGTATATTGCTAGAAAACTGACATAAATATATGCAGGAAACAGTAGACGAAAAACTGCATTTGCTCAGCAAACTAATGATACCTACCAAAAATGGGAGGCAACTCTGGTTCTTCTGAAAACATTAAAGATTTTTTAAGCAAATATGACCTATATCCTATAAAAAAAATCACATTAACATGTGATTATACTATGTGTTGCAGATTTAGTTACCTTCAAAACTGATGAAAGAGCAGTCACTCACTCAAGATATATATAAATACATATTAAGTGTTTTGCAAATTGTTAGGCCAAGTTACATTCTCATTTTCATAGTTTTTGTGAAGTGGGAAATATTAAAGGCCAATAACTCCAGTAAAGATCATTTTGAGCTGTACCACTGGATTAGATCACAATATCCAAGTCCGTGGGTTGTACAAATAGCATACTTTTCTTGATGAAAAGTTTTTGATGAATGAATAGTGGTTAGGGAATTAACAATCATGGGCAAATGGCAGTCCAAAAGGTGTTCTTATTCAGAAAGAATCTATGATTATAATTGTTAGCCATGTGAACTATTATTTGGCACTTACATAACTGTTATATATGGATATTGCAGGGATCACTTTGGGGCGAGATTTGGGGATTTTTAACCATATTTTTCCTGAAAATCTCATTGAAAATTCAAAATTGTATTACTTAATATAGAAAAATCTCATAGATACATGTATTTTGCTGATCCCATAAAATCCCTCAAATTCTCCAATTGGTTTTAAGAGTCAGAATTATCTCTGATATTGAGGTTATTGTATTTAGTAGTAAATTTTCAAACGTCAAATTATCAAAAGATAGCCGACACGGTTACATGCTGTCACCCGTGTCCAGCATGTCTAATGTAGAATTTCTAATGTTCCCTGTGCACAAGGATGTCTGTCACAAAGTAATTATAAGGAACGTACGGATTAACCGGTCATGACATTCCTATGTATGCATAAATAAACATCTAACGTGTTTGCACCCCTTGATGACATCAATATTTTCAAGCTAAAGGTAGGCCTATTGTCTACATACATTTGTATCTTACCAGGAAAAGCACGAAGGGGCTATATCTCATCCACCACAGACATCATCCACTACAGGGCAGTAGGCGGGACAAAATGGCGGCACGAGAGGCGGAGTTTAGGGCGGAGTTAGGCCATATTGAATGAGCTCGTGAATGTTGAACTGGCGATAAGGATATTATCAAATTTCTTATAGATGTAGGCCTTCATACACTGATTTAAAGAGAAAAAGTCGAAATTAACGATGAAGTTACGATCTATAGATCAACGTCAAGTAGTGAGGCATTGTTGTGTTCTTACACGGACTAAGTCCGTGGTTCTTATTAGTTTGTTCAGATGTGCCGGAGACGTATAAAGTGGCTAATTATTTTTTTTATCATACCAATTTAGACACTTTAGCCCTTTTTCCTATTGTGAAGAACTGTAAAAATTAAATATATCCGATCTTTATTTCCCAGCTAACGTACACTTGTCTAGTACACCAAAACTGCATTTCGTAGCTATCTAATCCGTGATAATGTTTTGTAACTGATTTAATGGGGTCCATTTAGTCCTCTCGGCCACACAAATGAAATAGGATATATGGGCCATTAACCTTAGACTGACTGACCGCTGTATAGAAATAGGAATTTCTTTACGTCTTAGGCAGGAGGAGGGGTGGGGGGCAAATTTACTACTTGTCAGCACAACAACCCTCTTTCGTGCGAGACCCAGCTGGTCAATGTCATAGCCCAGTTATCGATAGTATATACGTGTTAATGAGAATCACATAAAAGAAGTGCGCGCCTCTTAATTTTGGGGGTTTTGAGAAAAGGAATTTCACAGAAACAGCTGTTCTTTATTACCTAAAATCTAGTAAATAAATGATAGTACAATCCATATAATTTGAGTATTTGTGTCATTTTGGGGGATAATCCTATAACTTTAAACATATGTTGCTTCACTCTCCCCACATATACGTCCATGCTCTCGCAATCGGTGTAAGCTACATGTATTGTAACTGTGTATAGTTAATAATTTACGCATAAACATGTGTTAAAGTTTTTAGTGTGTATATCTGTAACATAACTACATTTAAGAACCATTTGCTAATCTAAATATATGTTGGGGCATGGGCGATTGTAACAGTACATGCTCTAATAGCATATTTACCCATATTTCTTACCCGCACGTAGGGCTATTTGTCAAAAAATATTCTTCTTGTCTGAAATTGATACACTGGTACGAGTATATAATAAACATTTGTCGGATCTAATGACAAAAACTTACAGTTCACGCGTCTCATCCACTACAGGTCATATCGGTATATATAACTATTTCAGAAAGTAGATTTTACACATCTCATCCACTACAGGTCATATCGATATATATAACTGTGACGGAAAGTAGGTTTTACTCACCTCATCCACTACAGGTCATATCGGTATATATAACTGTTACAGAAAGTATATTTTACTCATCTCATCCACTACAGGTCATATCGGTATATATAACTATTACAGAAAATAGATTTTACGGATCTCATCCACTACAGGTCATATCGGTATATAGTTATCTGTTACAAAAAATACATTTTACTTATAAATCTCATCCACTACAGGTCATATCGGTATATATAACTATTACAGAAAATAGATTTTACGCATCTCATCCACTACAGGTCACATCGGTATATATATATCTGTTACAGAAAATAAATTTTACTCATCTCATCCACTACAGGTCATATCGGTATATAGTTATTACAAAAAATAGATTTTACTCATCTCATCCACTACAGGTCATATCGGTATATATAACTGTTACGGAAAGTAGATTTTACGTATCTCATCCACTACAGGTCATATCTGTATATATAACTGTTACAGAAAGTAGATTTTACTCATCTCATCCACTACAGGTCATATCTGTATATATAACTGTTACGGAAAGTAGGTTTTACTCATCTCATCCACTACAGGTCATATCGGCATATATTACTGTTACGGAAAGTAGATTTTACGGATCTCATCCACTACAGGTCATATCGGTATATATAACTGTTACGGAGAGTAGGTTTTACTCATCTCATCCACTACAGGTCATATCGGCATATAGTTATTGCAAAAAATAGATTTTACGTATCTCATCCACTACAGGTCATATCTGTATATATAACTGTTAAGGAAAGTAGATTTTACGGATCTCATCCACTACAGGTCATATCGGTATATATAACTGTTACGGAAAGTAGATTTTACTCACCTCATCCACTACAGGTCATATCGGTATATATAGCTGTTACAGAAAATAGATTTTACTCATCTCATCCACTACAGGTCATATCGGTATATAGTTATTACAAAAAATAGATTTTACTCATCTCATCCACTACAGGTCATATCTGTATATAGTTATTACAAAAAATAGATTTTACTCATCTCATCCACTACAGGTCATATCGGTATATATAACTGTTACAAAAAATAGATTTTACGCATCTCATCCATTACAGGTCATATCGGTATATAGTTATTACAAAAAAATAGATTTTACTCATCTCATCCACTACATGTCATATCGGTATATATAACTGTTACGGAAAGTAGATTTTACGGATCTCATCCACTACAGGTCACATCGGTATATATAACTGTTACGGAAAGTAGATTTTACGGATTTCATCCACTACAGGTCATATCGGTATATATAGCTGTTACAGAAAATAGATTTTACGGATCTCATCCACTACAGGTCACATCGGTATATATTACGGTTACGGAAAGTAGATTTTACGTATCTAATCCACTACAGGTCATATCGGTATATAGTTATTACAAAAAATAGATTTCACTCATCTCATCCACTACAGGTCATATCGGTATATATAACTGTTACGGAAAGTAGATTTTACGTATCTCATCCACTACAGGTCATATTTGTATATATAACTGTTACAGAAAGTAGATTTTACTCATCACATCCACTACAGGTGATATCTGTATATATAACTGTTACGGAAAGTAGGTTTTACTCATCTCATCCACTACAGGTCATATCGGCATATATTACTGTTACGGAAAGTAGATTTTACGTATCTCATCCACTACAGGTCATATTTGTATATATAACTGTTACGGAAAGTAGGTTTTACTCATCTCATCCACTACAGGTCATATCGGCATATAGTTATTGCAAAAAATAGATTTTACGTATCTCATCCACTACAGGTCATATCGGTATATATAACTGATAAGGAAAGTAGATTTTACCCATCTCATCCACTACAGGTCATATCGGTATATATAGCTGTTACAGAAAATAGATTTTACGGATCTCATCCACTACAGGTCACATCGGTAAATATTACTGTTACGGAAAGTAGATTTTACGTATCTCATCCACTACAGGTCATATCTGTATATATAACTGTTACGGAAAGTAGGTTTTACTCACCTCAACCACTACAGGTCATATCGGTATATATAACTGTTACAGAAAGTATATTTTACTCATCTCATCCACTACAGGTCATATCGGTATATAAAGCTGTTAAAAAAATACATTTTACTTATAAATCTCATCCACTACAGGTCATATCGGTATATATTACTGTTACGGAAAGTAAATTTTACGGATCTCATCCAGTACAGGTCATATCGGTATATATAACTGTTACGGAAAGTAGATTTTACGGATCTCATCCACTACAGGTCACATCGGTATATATAACTGTTACGGAAAGTAGATTTTACGGATCTCATCCACTACAGGTCATATCTATATATATAACTGTTATGGAAATAGATTTTACGGATCTCATCCACTACAGGTCATATCGGTATATATAACTGTTACAGAAAATAGATTTTACGCATCTCATCCACTACAGGTCAGATCTGTATATATAACTGTTACGGAAAGTAGGTTTTACTCACCTCATCCACTACAGGTCATATCGGTATATATAACTGTTACAGAAAGTATATTTTACTCATCTCATCCACTACAGGTCATATCGGTATATATAGCTGTTATAGAAAATAGGTTTTACTCATCTCATCCACTACAGGTCATATCGGCATATATTACTGTTACGGAAAGTAGATTTTACGTATCTCATCCACTACAGGTCATATTTGTATATATAACTGTTACGGAAAGTAGGTTTTACTCATCTCATCCACTACAGGTCATATCGGCATATAGTTAATGCAAAAAATAGATTTTACGTATCTCATTCACTACAGGTCATATCTGTATATATAACTGTTAAGGAAAGTAGATTTTACTCATCTCATCCACTACAGGTCATATCGGTATATATAGCTGTTACAGAAAATAGATTTTACGGATCTCATCCACTACAGGTCACATCGGTAAATATTACTGTTACGGAAAGAAGATTTTACGTATCTCATCCACTACAGGTCATATCTGTATATATAACTGTTACGGAAAGTAGGTTTTACTCACCTCAACCACATCAGGTCATATCGGTATATATAACTGTTACAGAAAGTATATTTTACTCATCTCATCCACTACAGGTCATATCGGTATATAAAGCTGTTAAAAAAATACATTTTACTTATAAATCTCATCCACTACAGGTCATATCGGTATATATTACTGTTACGGAAAGTAAATTTTACGGATCTCATCCACTACAGGTCATATCGGTATATATAACTGTTACAGAAAGTATATTTTACTCATCTCATTTACTACAGGTCATATCGGTATATAAAGCTGTTAAAAAAATACATTTTACTTATAAATCTCATCCACTACAGGTCATATCGGTATATATTACTGTTACGGAAAGTAAATTTTACGGATCTCATCCACTACAGGTCATATCGGTATATATAACTGTTACGGAAAGTAGATTTTACGGATCTCATCCACTACAGGTCACATCGGTATATATAACTGTTACGGAAAGTAGATTTTACGGATCTCATCCACTACAGGTCATATCTATATATATAACTGTTATGGAAATAGATTTTACGGATCTCATCCACTACAGGTCATATCGGTATATATAGCTGTTACAGAAAATAGATTTTACTCATCTCATCCACTACAGGTCATATCGGTATATATAACTATTACAGAAAATAGATTTTACGCATCTCATCCACTACAGGTCATATCTGTATATATAACTGTTACGGAAAGTAGGTTTTACTCACCTCATCCACTACAGGTCATATCGGTATATATAACTGTTACAGAAAGTATATTTTACTCATCTCATCCACTACAGGTCATATCGGTATATATAGCTGTTACAGAAAATAGATTTTACGCATCTCATCCACTACAGGTCATATCGGTATATAGTTATCTGTTACAAAAAATACATTTTACTTATAAATCTCATCCACTACAGGTCATATCGGTATATATATCTATTACAGAAAATAGATTTTACGCATCTCATCCACTACAGGTCATATCTGTATATATAACTGTTACAGAAAGTAGATTTTACTCATCTCATCCACTACAGGTCATATCTGTATATATAACTGTTACGGAAAGTAGGTTTTACTCATCTCATCCACTACAGGTCATATCGGCATATATTACTGTTACGGAAAGTAGATTTTACGTATCTCATCCACTACAGGTCATATTTGTATATATAACTGTTACGGAAAGTAGGTTTTACTCATCTCATCCACTACAGGTCATATCGGCATATAGTTATTGCAAAAAATAGATTTTACTCATGTCATCCACTACAGGTCATATCTGTATATATAACTGTTAAGGAAAGTAGATTTTACTCATCTCATCCACTACAGGTCATATCGGTATATATACAGTTGAGTGTAAGCTAACCTTTACACCCTAGTGCACTAGGAGTGCACTACGTTTAAACTAGTAGTGCACTACATTTAAACTACAAGTAAACTAGTAGTGCACTACGTCCAGCCAGGTGTGACCACAAAAACCCCTACAGGTAATGGGAGGGTCCATACCTACCTGTGTTCTTACCTGTACAGATGTAATATGATTTACCTGTACTTTTATGTTATACTATTGAAGTCATTAGTTTGTTAGTACCTGGTACTTCCTCATATAAGTACAAGAATGAAAAATTCTGGTTTATGCCAGACGATATTTATCTTAATAACTGAAATAAATTAATTCACTGCATGTCAAAATTTTAAATATAATAATAATTTAAATATACTAACTTATGATATTTTTTTTAAGAATTAATAATGAATCTTTTCTGTTTAAATATTTGTATTCTACAATTGAATTGAAAGGTATGTGTTCAAATAAAAAATGGTATAACACATGTTTTATGTTGAAATTATTAAGTTAATCCTACTAAAAATATATACAGAAAATAAAATAAACAACAGATTGTAATATAAAAAAAATAGATATTAGAAGAACATATTTTGTACTTTGTATAGTTGTTTCAATCACAAATTACTTTAATATTTGACATTAAGAAGCTATAGCTGTGCAATATCAGAGACGTACAAGGTTTTATACGTCTCTGGCAATACTACCTACATGTACCGGTATTGGTATTCTGTTTCACTATACACTCATGAACAATGCGTACAAATGAAAGGTTATATAAACATCAAGTACTAATATAAGAAAAGATTACTTTCACCAGAACATTTAAAGCCATTTCCTTCTTCATATCAAAATACCAACATACATCTACATGTAATCCAATTGACTGTAATCAATGTTATCATCATTAATTAAATAGGATCATAATTAGTCAATTAACAGGGCCCTCAGGCCTTAAATCAGACTTGGCCAGTACTAGTGATGGCTGTGGGGGAGTGGGAGGTGAGAAATTCAGACCTTGCTAACTACAGACGGCCTGGGGGTGTCCCATATCTTGACCTCTGTACATGAGGATGTGGCCCAGGCAGGTCAGGTACATGTACGTAATTATGCCTGGAGGGTAAAGGATTCTACCTGAAGATCTATATTTGTCCCTTCTAGTTCGATATTATATAAGTCATTAGGTTGATTTAAAAGTACAATAAATGTGACTGGCATAGGCTTAAGTTTGTTCTAATTTAGGTTAATATAACTGCATATTATTTATTTGTTGTATACTTAGTCTTACAATATAGAATTAATTAAAATAATTCCATTAAACTGACCTTGCTTTTTTTAATCATTATTACATAAATGCATAAACCTTCAAGTTATATTTAATACAACCTGTTATTGCCTTCAATATTAAGGCTTAAATATTGGAAATGCATACTGATTATTAGAATAAAATTAAGTATAATGAATGTTAGTATTTTATTATCAAACTGTATGAAGTGACTGTGCCAGAGAGTATATATTCTCTCACATATACCTCCCTGATTACACCCAATATAAACCAGATAATTTTTCATCATTAATTCATTTAACAAGTATATATATGTAAATATTTAGAAATCGAAATGCGTCATTGGATTATATTCATTCAAGTGTCCTTGTATTTTAAGTTAATATTTAAGAAAACCAGAATCTGGTAAAGGACTGATATAGACTTACATTGTTGTCCAAGTAATTATTATTAATTTCAATGTTATTTAATGTACTATCAATTTATTATTGTATAAATGAATGTTTTGAATGAAACAAAAAAAAATGGATTGAAGTCCTCAAAATATCCACTATTTAAAGGCCCAATATACGTAACTTTCGGCAAAACTTGAAGCGAAAATCAAGCCTAATAACTTATTATATTTATAGATTTAGCTAAGATTAAATGATATCAGCAATATTCAAGAAGAATTCTTTCGCGGTTACCGGTACAGCAGCAGTTGAAACACGCTATTTGTAAACACGCGTCCATTTCGAACCGTCTTCTGCCTTCGGTTTGTTGTTGAAGTGGGCCCCACCTGAATTATTTTCAATTTTTTGGATTTTTTTGTCCAGAGATTCTTGTTTGTTATCGCTCAGGTTTACTTCGTTTTAGACTTATTTTTGCATGGTTATCAACTGGATTTTTTTTAGAATTTTTCAGAATCACGAAAATTTCCCTGAAGTTACGTATATTGGGCCTTTAAAGGGAAATGTGTAAATATCTAGATATATTATCAAAGATTTTTAATTTCATATAAACTTGATAAACCTGAGTAAAAGTTAAAATATGTATTATCATAATTATGATCCTGGTCATATCCAGCTGAGCCCTTTATTAATCAAATTGGTTCCAAATTTGACCAGTGATAGTCAGATGAGAAATTCACACCTCAATTATGTCACTGACAGGCTTATGTCAGCAGGTGTTCCTTAGACAAGGTTGAGACAGATCAGGTAATTGCCTGAGGCCTGAGGGTCAAATCAAAACATCTGTCCCATACTGAACAATCTGACTAAATTTTAATTTATTGTTGTACTACTTTTTTCAACTTCAAATTCTTATATTAATGCTGCTGTATGTGGTGATTTATACATACAGATCTTAATATAGAAAAAAAAATAAAAATATAGATTATCAAAACTCTGTTATAGCGCGTTCATAAATATATAGATCTGAGGCATGAATGTATTAAATAAAAATATATATCTAGTAATATAAGAATTTTTTTTTTTTTTCACAATTAGTTCTTACAATATCTAAAAATATACTTCTAAGCAAATAATTATCAATAGATATTCCTTCAATTTTTCAATATACTTGATTGTAAATTGGTAAATGAATACAAAAAAACGTAATATTAATGTTCTATTTTATTTATATGATGTATGCAAGGAATTTTTGGGGAAAATTGTAAGAGTAATTATCATGATTTCACAATTTCTAGTTTTGAAATAAAAGAAAAAAGGTTGTTTGAGAAAAATAACTACATAAGATGCATATATATACATTAAAGTTATAAATATTAACTAATGATAAGGCCAGCTTCAAAGTACTAGCAGACGACAAAGATGAGGTACAGGTAAAAATCACAGGTAGATGGATGGGACTGTCCATTTACCTGTAGGGGTATTTGACCTATATGGGGTTCAGGGTGTAGTGCACTACTAGTTTACCTGTAGTTTAAATGTAGTGCACTACTAGTTTAAACGTAGTGCACTACTAGTGCACTAGGTGTAAAGGTTAGCTTACACTCAACTGTAGCTGTTACAGAAAATAGATTTTACGGATCTCATCCACTACAGGTCACATCGGTAAATATTACTGTTACGGAAAGTAGATTTTACGTATCTCATCCACTACAGGTCATATCTGTATATATAACTGTTACGGAAAGTAGGTTTTACTCACCTCAACCACTACAGGTCAAATCGGTATATATAACTGTTACAGAAAGTATATTTTACTCATCTCATTTACTACAGGTCATATCGGTATATAAAGCTGTTAAAAAAATACATTTTACTTATAAATCTCATCCACTACAGGTCATATCGGTATATATTACTGTTACGGAAAGTAAATTTTACGGATCTCATCCACTACAGGTCATATCGGTATATATAACTGTTACGGAAAGTAGATTTTACGGATCTCATCCACTACAGGTCACATCGGTATATATAACTGTTACGGAAAGTAGATTTTACTCATCTCATCCACTACAGGTCATATCTATATATATAACTGTTATGGAAATAGATTTTACGGATCTCATCCACTACAGGTCATATCGGTATATATAGCTGTTACAGAAAATAGATTTTACTCATCTCATCCACTACAGGTCATATCGGTATATACAACTATTACAGAAAATAGATTTTACGCATCTCATCCACTACAGGTCATATCTGTATATATAACTGTTACGGAAAGTAGGTTTTACTCACCTCATCCACTACAGGTCATATCTGTATATTTAACTGTTACAGAAAGTATATTTTACTCATCTCATCCACTACAGGTCATATCGGTATATATAGCTGTTACAGAAAATAGATTTTACGCATCTCATCCACTACAGGTCATATCGGTATATAGTTATCTGTTACAAAAAATACATTTTACTTATAAATCTCATCCACTACAGGTCATATCGGTATATATAACTAATACAGAAAATAGATTTTACGCATCTCATCCACTACAGGTCATATCGGTATATATAGCTGTTACAGAAAATAGATTTTACGCATCTCATCCACTACAGGTCGTATCGGTATATAGTTATCTGTTACAAAAAATAGATTTTACTCATCTCATCCACTACAGGTCATATTTGTATATATAACTGTTACGGAAAGTAGGTTTTACTCATCTCATCCACTACAGGTCATATCGGCATATAGTTATTGCAAAAAATAGATTTTACTCATGTCATCCACTACAGGTCATATCTGTATATATAACTGTTAAGGAAAGTAGATTTTACTCATCTCATCCACTACAGGTCATATCGGTATATATAGCTGTTACAGAAAATAGATTTTACGGATCTCATCCACTACAGGTCACATCGGTAAATATTACTGTTACGGAAAGTAGATTTTACGTATCTCATCCACTACAGGTCATATCTGTATATATAACTGTTACGGAAAGTAGGTTTTACTCACCTCAACCACTACAGGTCAAATCGGTATATATAACTGTTACAGAAAGTATATTTTACTCATCTCATTTACTACAGGTCATATCGGTATATAAAGCTGTTAAAAAAATACATTTTACTTATAAATCTCATCCACTACAGGTCATATCGGTATATATTACTGTTACGGAAAGTAAATTTTACGGATCTCATCCACTACAGGTCATATCGGTATATATAACTGTTACGGAAAGTAGATTTTACGGATCTCATCCACTACAGGTCACATCGGTATATATAACTGTTACGGAAAGTAGATTTTACTCATCTCATCCACTACAGGTCATATCTATATATATAACTGTTATGGAAATAGATTTTACGGATCTCATCCACTACAGGTCATATCGGTATATATAGCTGTTACAGAAAATAGATTTTACTCATCTCATCCACTACAGGTCATATCGGTATATACAACTATTACAGAAAATAGATTTTACGCATCTCATCCACTACAGGTCATATCTGTATATATAACTGTTACGGAAAGTAGGTTTTACTCACCTCATCCACTACAGGTCATATCTGTATATTTAACTGTTACAGAAAGTATATTTTACTCATCTCATCCACTACAGGTCATATCGGTATATATAGCTGTTACAGAAAATAGATTTTACGCATCTCATCCACTACAGGTCATATCGGTATATAGTTATCTGTTACAAAAAATACATTTTACTTATAAATCTCATCCACTACAGGTCATATCGGTATATATAACTAATACAGAAAATAGATTTTACGCATCTCATCCACTACAGGTCATATCGGTATATATAGCTGTTACAGAAAATAGATTTTACGCATCTCATCCACTACAGGTCGTATCGGTATATAGTTATCTGTTACAAAAAATAGATTTTACTCATCTCATCCACTACAGGTCATATCTGTATATATAACTGTTACGGAAAGTAGATTTTACGCATCTCATCCACTACAGGTCACATCGGTATATATAACTGTTACGGAAAGTAGATTTTACGGATCTCATCCACTACAGGTCATATCGGTATATATAACTATTACAGAAAAACAGATTTTACTCATCTCATCCACTACAGGTCATATCGGTATATATAGCTTTTACAGAAAAAAGATTTACTCATCTCATCCACTACAGGTCATATCTGTATATATAACTGTTACGGAAAGTAGATTTTACGGATCTCATCCACTACAGGTCATATCTGTATATATAACTATTACAGAAAATAGATTTTACGCATCTCATCCACTACATGTCACATCGGTATATATTACAGTTACAGAAAATAGATTTTACTCATCTCATCCACTACAGGTCATATCGGTATATGTAACTGTTACAGAAAATAGATTTTACTCATCTCATCCACTACAGGTCATATCTGTATATATAACTGTTACGGAAAGTCGGTTTTACTCACCTCATCCACTACAGGTCATATCGGTATATATAACTGTTACAGAAAGTATATTTTACTCATCTCATCCACTACAGGTCATATCGGTATATATAACTGTTACGGAAAGTAGATTTTACTCATCTCATCCACTACAGGTCATATCGGTATATATAGCTTTTACAGAAAATAGGTTTTACTCATCTCATCCACTACAGGTCATATCGGTATATATAACTTTTACAGAAAATAGATTTTACTCATCTCATCCACTACAGGTCATATCTGTATATATAACTGTTACAGAAAGTATATTTTACTCATCTCATCCACTACAGGTCATATCGGTATATATAACTGTTACAGAAAATAGATTTTACTCATCTCATCCACTACAGGTCATATCGGTATATGTAACTATATATTAGATAAAAAATAAAAGGATTCGCAAACATATCTCTCGTTACAAATGATAGTTCGAACGATCCGATTTATCATAAAATATCACAGTAAACAGTCAAATTGTTGTTCCAAAAGAACGACTGCCTATTACTATATCTTTACCAAGCTGGAGGAAAATAATGGTATGCAAATATGTCATATTCACTTACATCTCTAGGCCTAATTATAAATTTTCAAGTTCATACACAAAGTAGAGAAAATAACATGTATTTTGGCCGTGACCAAGATAGGGCCACACAGAATGATGGGAATTTACGCCATAAAGCCATTTACACACCAGAGAAATACTATAAGTGTTATTTCTACTAAATAACTTATATTGTGTCAATTGCTATGTACACTATACAGGTTATGGTTATAGTTTCGTTAAAACAAAAATGTGAACCTACAGTCAGACTGAGTCAGGGACGTATATGTCCCTGCTACAGTGTATAGTGATGTGTGAAGCACAGAGAACGTAATTATAAAACCACGAGCCTTTGCTCGCCATAGAAATGTATAACTGTTATTTTCAATAAATCAAGTGTTTTGCCAATTCATATGTACATTATGCAGGTTCTGATAATTTCTCATCAAAAAATGTATAATAATCGATCAAGTCTATATTATCAAAAACAGATTAAGATATAGGAATAGATAAGCGACTTCGTCCCCCCACTCCCCCTCCCCTGAGGGAAGGCAACTTTCTTCACGCCGGTCGTAACACCGAATTCGGGGTAATTATGTGTCTGTATCGGCGTAAAACTCGTAACTAACTAACTAAGATCAAGTTTATGCATTCAGTATATATATCACAACGTTAGTGACAATCAGGGGAAGTAACTCGTAAATAACATCATCATATCCAGAGGACGGATTTTCACTGTAATTACGAATTAATACTTCCGACCGACAAATTGGTAAAGTATTTTGGTTAACGCACATATATAAGGTAATATAACATTGAAATCAAAATCAGGGTATTTGGCTATGCGCGATTATATAATCAAAGTTTAACAGCAAAGTACACTATGCCAGTACATTCCGCGATCCGCACAGAGATGTATAGCACGAATGTATTCATACGCTGAGAGGTCAGCCAGCAACAGAGACGTAATATTTAAATGAGCCTTGGGAGTGAAAAACTGATTTCTTTGTTACAAATCGCATACAGATTATTTAAATCGCCATAATTATTAACAATACCATGGAAACATCATTCCCTGTTAGGTTTAGGCTTTCAAATAGTTCAGATAGCATGCGATTGGTAGCGATTCAAGTTTTCCCGGAGCGGGAGGGGAAAAAATGACATGGGTCAAAGGTCACAGAATAGTGGCAGCAATAGACGCAAAAACTACTCGTAGTTTTAGCGCTAAAAACAAAAACAAATATTAGTATCCACATTTTAAACAAAATCCTCGTTATGTGAGGTATGTTCAGATGATGGTGGCATGCTCAGCTTATGAAATCTTTTATATACATATTTTCTACTTTGGTACGTATACTTATGGTATAAGACAAATTGTGTATACGGTACACACTTGTTAATATGTACGTACACTCTTTGAGACAATGATTTGTTGAAATGTATACGATTTGAATCATTACGATTGCTTATTCATGATCAGCTGACGTAACATCGAGGAATGCAGTGTCGCCCGCTGTGAATGACAGTTGATCAATTGTAGCTATGGTGCGCGCATGCATATGCCTACCGGAAGGCGACAAAGCGAAAAGACGAAAAGACGCCAAAGCGAAATAACTAAATAACAGAAAGACGAAAAAAGACGAAATAACGAAAAAACGAAAAGACGAAAAAAAGGAAATAACAAAAACACGAAAAGACGAAATAACGCAAAAAAGAAAGACAAAAGAGCTATATAACGCCAATGAAAGTAATGTCTTGATAAGGGAAACCCTACTGTACCCACAACCACAGTTGCTTGAGTTTCTGACAGTATATAAAAAAATGTTTATGTATATGGAGTCGCGGCCCATTACAGAATGATTACTGTAATGGGAGGCTCATTTCACACATATATATTTAGTAATTACTGACAGAAACTCCAGCAACTGTGCCACAACTAACCTCTTTATAATGGACACCCTACGGTACTCAGAACTAACCCCTTTATAAGGGACACCCTACAATACCCACAACTAAACTCTTTATAAGGGACACCCCAAGGTACACACAGCATACCTCTTTAAAAGGGACACCCTACAATACCCTCAAATAACCTCTTTATAAGGGACACCCTACGGTTCCCACAACTACAAATGTAACCTCTTTATAAGGGACACCCTACGGTACTCAGAACTAACCCCTTTATAAGGGACACCCTACGGTACACACAACTACAAATGTAACCTCTTTATAAGGGACACCCTACGGTACTCAGAACTAACCCCTTTATAAGGGACACCCTACGGTACACACAGCATACCTCTTTATAAGGGACACCCTACAGTACCCACAACTAACCTCTTCATAAGGGACACCCTACGGTACCCACAACTAAACTCTTTTAAGGGACACCCTACACGGTACCCACAACTAACCTCTTTATAAGGGACACCCTACGGTACCCACAACTAAACTCTTTTAAGGGACACCCTACACGGTACCCACAACTAAACTCTTTTAAGGGACACCCTACACGGTACCCACAACTGACCCCTTTATAAGGGACACCCTACGGTACCCACAACTAAACTCTTTTAAGGGACACCCTACACGGTACCCACAACTAACCTCTTTATAAGGGACACCCTACGGTACCCACAACTAACCTCTTTATAAGGGACACCCTACGGTACCCACAACAAACCAAGAGTAACCTCTCATTGAGAAACACTCTAATACACCTACTATTAATTAGGGTGATCCTGAGGGACTTTGAAGTCCCTAACGGTGAGGCTAGTTATACATACTGTAGAGTGCCCTTATAAAGAGGTTAATTTTTGAAACTGAAAGTTTCTCTTTAGGAGTGATTATGAATTGGTACTATAGAGTGCCTCTAGTCATTGGGTGTCACTAATTGAGAGGTTATTGTGCGTTATTTCGTCTTTTCGCTCTGGCGGGTTTTCGTTCTTTCTTTTTTTTTGTCTTTCCGTTCCTTTGTCTTTTCGTCTTTTCACGATTGTCTACAGATAATGTAATGTGTGTTTCAATGTAACAGCGAGTAATTTCGAAATGATTATTTTAAAATTTGGGTTATAAAATAAGTTGTAAGAAAATTATTCTTCAAAACTTGAAGCACAAATCAAGCCTAAGAACTTATTATACTTATAGATTTAGTTGCAATTAACTGATATCAGCAATATTTAAGATGAATTCTTTCGAGGTTACCGGTACAGCGGCAGTTGAAGCACGCCGTTTGTAAACACGCGTCCATTTCGAACCGTCTTCTACCTTCGGTTTGTTGTTGAAGTGGGCCACACCTGAATTATTTTCAATTCTTTGGATTTTTTTGTCAAGAGTTTCTTGTTAGTTACCGCTCAGGTTTACTTCGTTTTAGGCTTATTTTTGCATGGTGATCAACTGGATTTCTTTCAGAATGTTTCAGAATCACCAAAATTTCCCTGAAGTTACGTATATTGGGCCTTTAAAGAGGACTCACACAACTAAATCAGCCTGTCACGAAGTGTTTCATACGTTTGTAGTCCCTACCGAAAATTTGTTCCGACTAAGTACAGTGATTCTGAGTAATTTAAATAGGTAATAGTTGACCTATTCTGCATTGAAGGAAATCTGTAGATATTTAACTTTACAAAAAATTTATACTTTTGGTAGATTTTGATATGTGATGGCGGATTGATATGGGGTCAAAAAACAGAGGGTGTTCCAGTCCCATTTCACTGGTTTGACATGTAAATTTCCGGTTGTCCGAAGCAGACGCCTGTAGCAAGCTAATATGCCAGTAAACTCCTCATTAAATGCCCCTTGAAGCCTTTGTCATGTATGTATCTGTGAATTTTGACAGTTTTCACAAGTGTTGTACTTCAAATATTAAAGTTATTAGCTCGAAAGCTTAGTAATAACTTATAGTAAATTATTTAGTTGTGTGAGTCCTAAAGAGGCATCACGGTAAAACTATATTTTTTTATGCTTATTTAGAACAAGTGCTAATTGTAATGGGGTACCATTACAGATGTCCCCCAAACTACCCCTTTGGTCGGAACTGATGAGCCCAATGAACTCACAATGGAAATATAGCTGACACCCCATATATCAGCGGTCATGTTGACGAATTAGGAAACGGAGGTTACGACAATGTCCGTGGTGTCCTAATACAGTTATATATAAAATTTCATTGAAATCGGACAATATATAAATTTCGACCAATCAGAAGCCAGGAAATAGCGGCCATGTTGACGAATCACGAAACGGAGGTAACGACAATGTCCGTGGTGTCCTACTACAGTTATATATAAAATTTCATTGAAATCGGACAATATATAAATTTCGACCAATGAGAAGCCAGGAAATAGCGGCCATGTTGACGAATCACGAAACGGAGGTTACGACAATGTTGTTGGTGTAATACTACACATATATATTAAATTTCATTGAAATCGGACAATATATAAATTTCGACCAATCAGAAGCCAGGAAATAGCGGCCATGTTGACGAATCATGAAACGGATGTGACGACAATGTTGTTGGTGTAATACTACACACATATATTAAATTTCATTGAAATCGGACAATATATAAATTTCGACCAATCAGAGGCCTCCATTTTCGTTTCGGTGGAAACCAAACTTTACGAAAATGTTACCATGTTATTCAGCATCCCTTAAAACACCCATGTACCAATTTTTACTGAAATCGGAGACTGAATTTTGAAAACCGGAAATTAGCTCTGGCGACCATCTTGGACTTCCGGTCGCGAAAAAACAACCCGTTTTCACACACCCCGCCCCTAATGAGTATGTGTTTGAAGTTTCGTGAAGATCCGTCCAGTAGTTTTTGAGAAAACGGTCGGAAACCTCCGCGGCGGAAGAAAGTGGAAGAAACAAGAATAATAATAATAATAAGAAACCAAGCAAAAACAATATGTCCCCCCACTTCGTTTGGGGGACATAATTATTGTATATATGAATTAAATGTATAATCTAGTGGAAAATTAATGGGTGATTTACGCTGAAATATGTTCTCAAAAACTTTAATCATTAATTAAAAAAGGGAATCACTATTCGTTGATCAACGATTTGGACATGTAAACTTTTTGCGTCACATATGATAACGCATGCGCATAACAAGCTACATCCGTAAACAAAAAATGGCGATCCGCGTGACCTACATGTAACTACCAAGCGAAAAGTGGCCGAATGGTCAAACTTTAACGTAAGGATTATATTACGGAAGCATAATGAGGGATGGGAAGTATTCAAGGGAGAGACTAACAGCCCAATTGTTTGCATGTTACAGTTTTCTTCTGGATAGCCGGTGACACAGTTTTGATTTGGTTTTGGGGCCTCCAAAGGGATAACTCTTTCATTCCTCTGTTACATGAAATGCGTGTGTAAAACTTGAAAGCGTGTTTTGTAATATTCCCTTTATAATATTCCAGTAAAACTGCATTATTGAATTATATTGCTGAAGAGAAAGACCTTTTCACAGACAAGAAAAACCGTATGGGGGGTGTTTACGCTGTAAAACGCCGGTATAGGTGCGATTGAGTTTAATGTATACAGATTCAATTTTGACAAAATGAATAAATGTATGTCATCATGTGCGGATAAAAAATGCTTGTCATACCTAATCTATAAAATACGGATTGTACAAATATTATCGGGTTTGGACCCCGGTATCGAATTTGATATGAATCAAAATAAATGCATTATATAAGTGAAGTCTTTAATTTATAAAAAATCATATACATGTATGTCACATGTCTGCAGTTGTGTTGAAATGTTAACGAACCTTTTAATTTACATAAAAAATGTAAAATGAAAATGGAGCTATCATAACATATATAAATGGATTAAGTATTGGACAATTATCTCCTCGACAAGTTCCAAATTTGATATATATATTCTACATGTATTCTACATGTTTCGTGCGTTGTGCGTCATATGAGTGCACGGACTTCCGTGATACATAATTGTAAGCGTTAAAGTATGTTGACGCTGAAAGTTGGATAGATTTTAGATGAATATATAGATAGTTTGAAAAAAAATCTTCAAGACATCGAGTTGTATAAAAAAAAAATCGGAATCATTTCATTTTATTTTTGTACTTTTCAATGCATGCACACCTTTTGTGAAACGGTTCTAAATGAGGATTCGTGAAGATAACTTTTTACAGAAATTAAGGTTTGCCCTATGGTTGTCATCGTCGGAAACCCACATGACACTGTTAAACGTACAATGTAAGAGTGCAGTGTCGTGTGGGTTTCTGGCGATGCACTGTGGTTGTATCCTGTACCCATTTGCATCGGTTTCAGTCAGGTACTGATGTCGATAAATGATGCAGAGATATCGACATAAATTTCTTCATATGAATATCGTGTGTAATTAACGTCTGATTATTAATATGAATGTGATTCAATAAATTTATACACGGATTTTGTGTCTGGTTCATCATCGGAACTATACATTACACGCGCCCCCTCCCTTAAGGCCCCTCGTCGACTTACGACAAAATAGTCACTTGTTGACGCGTGATCAGCGCTATTTTTATCGGGCTTTCCCGAGGAATGCAATTTTGCAAGTGGGTTATAAACATATTTTGAGTGGACTTTGAATATTGAAATAACAGGAAAATGTATCTGGTAGTGCAGACAGCATGTACATTCAAGAACTTCATTGTAGACTTCCCCGGGATGCCCCTTTTAACTGTACTTTCTGTAATAGTTATATATACCTATATGAGCTGCAGTGGATTAGATGTGTAAAATCTACTTTCTGAAATAGGTATATATACCGATGTGACCTGTAGTGAATGAGATGAGTAAAACATACTTTCTGTAACAGTTATATATACCGATATGACCTGTAGTGGATGAGTAGTGTAAAATCTACTTTCCGTAACAGTTATATATACCGATATGACCTGTAGTGGATGATATGAGTAAAATATACTTTCCGTAACAGTTATATATACAGATATGACCTGTAATGGATGAGATGCGTAAAATCTACTTTCTGTAACAGTTATATATACCGATATGACCTGTAATGGATGAGATGAGTAAAATATACTTTCCGTAACAGTTATATATACCGATATGACCTGTAGTGGATGAGATGAGTAAAATATCCTTTCCGTAACAGTTATATATTCCGATATGACCTGTAATGGATTAGATGAGTAAAATATACTTTCCGTAACAGTTATATATACCGATATGACCTGTAATGGATAGGATGAGTAAAATCTACTTTCTGTAACAGTTATATATACCGATATGACCTGTAGTGGATGAGATGCGTAAAATCTACTTTCCGTAACAGTTATATATACCGATTTGACCTGTAGTGGATGAGATACGTAAAATCTACTTTCCGTAACAGTTATATATACCGATATGACCTGTAGTGGATGAGATCCGTAAAATCTACTTTCCGTAACAGTTATATATACAGATATGACCTGTAGTGGATGAGATGAGTAAAATCTATTTTTTGTAACAGTTATATATACAGCTATGACCTATAGTGGATGAGATCCGTAAAATCTACTTTCTAAAACAGTTATAATGACCGTTATGACCTGTAGTGGATGAGATGAGTAAAATCTACTTTCCGTAACAGTTATATATACCGATTTGACCTGTAGTGGATGAGATCCATAAAATATACTATCGGTAAAAGTTATATATACAGATATGACCTGTAGTGGATGAGATGCGTAAAATCTACTTTCCGTAACAGTTATATATACCGATATGACCTGTAGTGGATGAGATCCGTAAAATCTACTTTCCGTAACAGTTATATATACAGATATGACCTGTAGTGGATGAGATGAGTAAAATCTATTTTTTGTAACAGTTATATATACAGCTATGACCTATAGTGGATGAGATCCGTAAAATCTACTTTCTAAAACAGTTATAATGACCGTTATGACCTGTAGTGGATGAGATGAGTAAAATATACTTTCTATAACAGTTATAATGACCGTTATGACCTGTAGTGGATGAGATGAGTAAAATCTACTTTCCGTAACAGTTATATATACCGATATGACCTGTAGTGGATAGGATGAGTAAAATCTACTTTCTGTAACAGTTATATATACCGATATGACCTGTAATTGATGAGATGAGTAAAATATACTTTCTATATCAGTTATAATGATCGATATGACCTGTAGTAGATGAGATGCCTAAAATCTACTTTCTGTAACAGTTATATATACAAATATGACCTGTAGTGGATGAGATCCATAAAATATACTTTCCGTAACAGTTATATATACCGATATGACTTGTAGTGGATGAGATACGTAAAATCTACTCTCCGTAACAGTTATATATACAGCTATGACCTGTAGTGGATGAGATGAGTAAAATATATTTGCTGTAATACCGATATGACCTGTAGTGGATGAGATGATTAAATATACTTTCCGTAACAGTTATATATACCGATATGACCTGTAGTGGATGAGATGACTAAAATATACTTTCCGTAAAAGTTATATACCGATATGACCTGTAGTAGATGAGATGCGTAAAATCTACTTTCCGTAACAGTTATATTTACCGATATGACCTGTAGTGGATGAGATGCGTAAAATCTACTTTCCGTAACAGTTATATATACCGATTTGACCTGTAGTGGATGAGATCCATAAAATCTACTATCGGTAAAAGTTATATATACAGATATGACCTGTAGTGGATGAGATGCGTAAAATCTACTTTCCGTAACAGTTATATATACCGATATGACCTGTAGTGGATGAGATCCGTAAAATCTACTTTCCGTAACAGTTATATATACAGATATGACCTGTAGTGGATGAGATGAGTAAAATCTATTGTTTGTAACAGTTATATATACAGCTATGACCTATAGTGGATGAGATCCGTAAAATCTACTTTCTAAAACAGTTATAATGACCGTTATGACCTGTAGTGGATGAGATGAGTAAAATATACTTTCTATAACAGTTATAATGACCGTTATGACCTGTAGTGGATGAGATGAGTAAAATCTACTTTCCGTAACAGTTATATATACCGATATGACCTGTAGTGGATGAGATCCGTAAAATCTACTTTCCGTAACAGTTATATATACAGCTATGACCTATAGTGGATGAGATCCGTAAAATCTGCTTTCTATAACAGTTATAATGACCGTTATGACCTGTAGTGGATGAGATCCGTAAAATCTACTTTCCGTAACAGTTATATATACAGATATGACCTGTAGTGGATGAGATGAGTAAAATCTATTTTTTGTAACAGTTATATATACAGCTATGACCTATAGTGGATGAGATCCGTAAAATCTACTTTCTAAAACAGTTATAATGACCGTTATGACCTGTAGTGGATGAGATGAGTAAAATATACTTTCTATAACAGTTATAATGACCGTTATGACCTGTAGTGGATGAGATGAGTAAAATATACTTTCCGTAACAGTTATATATACCGATATGACCTGTAGTGGATGAGATACGTAAAATCTACTTTCCGTAACAGTTATATATACAGCTATGACCTGTAGTGGATGAGATGAGTAAAATATATTTGCTGTAATACCGATATGACCTGTAGTGGATAAGATGATTAAATATACTTTCCGTAACAGTTATATATACAGATATGACCTGTAGTGGATGAGATCCGTAAAATCTACTTTCCGTAACAGTAATATATACAGATATGACCTGTAGTGGATGAGATGAGTAAAATCTACTTTCTATAACAGTTATAATGACCGTTATGACCTGTAGTGGATGAGATCCATAAAATATACTTTCTGTAGCAGTTATATATACCGATATGACCTGTAGTGGATGAGATCCGTAAAATCTACTTTCTATAAAAGTTATAATGACCGTTATGACCTGTAGTGGATGAGATGAGTAAAATATACTTTCCGTAACAGTTATATATACCGATATGACCTGTAGTGGATGAGATGCGTAAAATCTGCTTTCCGTAACAGTTATATATACCGATATGACCTGTAGTGGATGAGATGCGTAAAATCTACTTTCCGTAACAGTTATATTTACCGATATGACCTATAGTGGATGAGATCCATAAAATCTACTTTCCGTAACAGTTATATATACCGATATGACCTGTAGTGGATGAGATGAGTAAAATATACTTTCCGTAAAAGTTATATACCGATATGACCTGTAGTAGATGAGATGCGTAAAATCTACTTTCCGTAACAGTTATATTTACCGATATGACCTGTAGTGGATGAGATGCGTAAAATCTACTTTCCGTAACAGCTATATATACAGATATGACCTGTAGTGGATGAGATGCGTAAAATCTACTTTCCTTAACAGTTATATATACAGATATGACCTGTAGTGGATGAGATCCATAAAATCTACTTTCCGTAACAGTAATATATAAATTGTACCGATATGACCTGTAGTGGATGAGATGCGTAAAATCTACTTTCCGTAACAGTTATATATACAGATATGACCTGTAGTGGATGAGATGCGTAAAATCTACTTTCCTTAACAGTTATATATACCGATATGACCTGTAGTGGATGAGATCCATAAAACATACTTTCTGTAGCAGTTATATATATACCGATATGACCTGTAGTGGATGAGATCCGTAAAATCTACTTTCTATAACAGTTATAATGACCGTTATGACCTGTAGTGGATGAGATGCGTAAAATCTACTTTCCGTAACAGTTATATATACAGATATGACCTGTAGTGGATGAGATGCGTAAAATCTACTTTCCGTAACAGTTATATATACAGATATGACCTGTAGTGGATGAGATGAGTAAAATATACTTTCCGTAACAGTTATATATACCGATATGACCTGTAGTGGATTAGATACGTAAAATCTACTTTCCGTAACAGTTATATATACAGCTATGACCTGTAGTGGATGAGATGAGTAAAATATATTTGCTGTAATACTGATATGACCTGTAGTGGATGAGATGATTAAATATACTTTCCGTAACAGTTATATATACAGATATGACCTGTAGTGGATGAGAACCGTAAAATCTACTTTCCGTAACAGTAATATATACCGATATGACCTATAGTGGATGAGATGAGTAAAATCTACTTTCCGTAACAGTTATATATACAGCTATGACCTGTAGTGGATGAGATGAGTAAAATATATTTGCTGTAATACTGATATGACCTGTAGTGGATGAGATGATTAAATATACTTTCCGTAACAGTTATATATACAGATATGACCTGTAGTGGATGAGAACCGTAAAATCTACTTTCCGTAACAGTAATATATACCGATATGACATGTAGTGGATGAGATCCATAAAATCTACTTTCCGTAAAAGTTATATACCGATATGACCTGTAGTAGATGAGATGAGTAAAATCTACTTTCCGTAACAGTTATATTTACCGATATGACCTGTAGTGGATGAGATGCGTAAAATCTACTTTCCGTAACAGTTATATATACCGATTTGACCTGTAGTGGATGAGATCCATAAAATATACTATCTGTAAAAGTTATATATACAGATTTGACCTGTAGTGGATGAGATGCGTAAAATCTACTTTCCGTAACAGTTATATATACAGATATGACCTGTAGTGGATGAGATCCGTAAAATCTACTTTCCGTAACAGTAATATATACCGATATGACATGTAGTGGATGAGATCCATAAAATCTACTTTCCGTAACAGTTATATATACCGATATGACCTGTAGTGGATGAGATGCGTAAAATCTACTTGTGACACAAACGCCAGAGCAGTGTACCGTGGGTTTCCGACGATGGTAGTGGGTGAGATGCGTAAAATCAAATGGCACTGTTATTAACAATATATACGTGCCGTGCCCCCGATCTTGTCCGGTTCTATTACACGTGCACGCTAGTACGGCAAATTTATATTTGCTTTTGAGTTGTATTTTCGGAAGTAGTGGAGTGAAGACCAATATATACGTGCCGTGCCCCCCGATCCTGTCCGGTCCTGAAATTCATCACGCGATCTTGTAAACAGTTGGACATTTTTATTTAAATGAGAAGAAAGACGCTTCCGTGACAAACACGAATTCGTTACGTTATTAATCAAAATATGCGATACGGTTGAAAATTAATGCTGCTCTTAACGTATCATCAAACATCTGTTCAATCATTAGCTTATTTTAAGCCCGTATAAACTCCAACGGCCGCTGCTTGACTATACGGCAAGACATGTCAATCTTGTTTGATTGACAGGTGGCCTGTAGTGGATGAGACGCACATAGTGCCTGTGGCGGATGAGATATAGACCTTGAAAAGCAGGGTGAATGTTATCCATCAATAATCTAATACTGCGGAAGGGAGACAACTCAAATGTCCTGACAATCACGTGACATCGAGCACACCGTATGGGAGTTGTTCGCATCGTCAGTCGGCGTCTGTGTATCAAGAGAGTCGCACGCTTCGTTATTCATTGGAGTACAAGAAGTGTTCACAATATGAGCGTCAAGACAGCAGCATATGGAGCATGGGTGTCGCCCATCACCAGTAAAATTGTCACCGAGAGCAGTGTCCGCCTACAAGAAGTCAGGACAGACGCCAAAAATCCAAGTACGTGGCCTAAATTTCTACTTTCACTTTGTCGATCTGTCTATCAAAATCAACATGTTTGTTGGATGGTTTTTTTCAATTTCTTCAAACTTAAAACCGCTGTCAGTTATCTGTGATTTAGGGGTATTATAGGTATAATGTTATAGAACAGGTATCCTTATGATTTATTCTTGTCTGCAAACAGCACAGGTGCTTGTGGACATGAATTTGGCTATTTTTTCATTGAATGTAGAAGGTAATATACATATATGGTGTTTCATAATTATATAATGCTAAATTATTAGTTTACAATAACAACCTATGCAGCGTAGCCTTATAAAAACCAGAATGCAAATCGTTCAGCTTCTTGGAATAATGAACCTGGTCACCAAGCTGCTGTTCACAAGCAATATATAGCAGCTGTATATATGTGAAGTAATATGGCTGATCTCAAAGTAGTTAAAATGACTGCTTTAGAGCATATATATATATCAGTATTAATTATTCTTGATATATATATCCAAATATGACTAGAATTACAATCTGAGAAATAAACACTATCACACCAACAGGAACACAAAACAAGAAAGATTACAAAACTTTTCATCAACTTTACCTTAAACTTTGAGGGTTTAAATATAAAAACAACAAGAGATAATGAGTGGAATTGATAAAAATTTCTAAATTTATGATTCCTAAGGAACATTTTAAAGCATTTGGGAAAAAAAAACAAAAAAAACAATTCAGCACTACGTACAAGGGTTAAAATATCAAATCAAGCTTTAAAAGATTTATACCGTCAGATTTTTGGAATGCACAAAAAACAATTTCTCAAATCAATATTTCAATAAATGAAAATTGTTGCAAACAAAACATGAAGTTTGATATTTTAAATTCTGTCAGCTAGTTTAATAAATTCTGACTTCTGAGGTGTTCCTACATGTCAGCAAAATTCCAAAGCTGTCTGACTCAACCAAATAAATTCTATAAATAACTATAGGTTTCCAAGTAATCTGACTCAACTAACAGAAATCTGTAAGTGTAGACACGTGCAATAGTTATACACAATTAAGAAATGTTTAAAGTATTTGTTTTGATCATTATGTGATACTGTAACAATGGTGTTCCAGAAATGATTAGGAGATAGAAATACATTTCTTTAAAAAGCAGTAAATTACTTTGGATACCATATGCTTGGTATAGTTATATAAATTTTACTTCATTGCTGTATTACATTGATTATAGGCCTATATATATGTACTTATGCACTGTGTGCTTAAACATGTATGACATATATTGCAGAACTTTTTGCAGATTTATAATTTGTACATTTCATGATTTGTATTGAAGTAAAATGAATTAAAATTGTTGGCAACAAAGAAAAGGATATGCTAATTTCTTAAAGGAAAGAAAGCATTGAAGCACAAACATCCACATTAGTATTACACTCGCATTGACAGGGTCAGTTTTAAGGCTGGATATGCATTAAGTTTACCTTTACATTCCCTTTACATTGATGTACTGCATACAATACATTGGTAATTCCATAGGTGTTAACCTCTGAAACCTCCTATGAGAGTGATCTCCTTCATTCCACATTTCCAATGAGGGAGAAAGTGTGTGAAATACGCCTAAAACGTCTGCATTACTCAATTAGTTTTGCCCTTTTTATGTATCAAAACAACTTCAAAAAGACACTATTCATTTGATCCAGACACACCTGTTATGGTCATTACACACACCCTACATTAACTAGGATGTCATTTGACCACTGGATGTAGATTTTGAGTTTGTACGAGATTGGACTAAAATGACGAAGATTTCGAGGGAGATTGGTAAATTATGGTCAAAATGAGGGAGTCTCCCTCGTAATGTCAGGGAGGGTTAATGGGTATGTATTTTGATGGTCATTGGTCAAGGTTAAAGGCCAAGATCACCATTGACCACTTTGGGAATAAAAACTTGTATACAAGATATCTCATCAACCCCTTGACAGATTTGGTTCATATTCACATCATATCATTACACAATGAAGTTCTTATAAAACTGAAAACAGACAATCATCCGACTTATAAAACTGAAAACAGACAGTCATCCGACTTATAAAACTAAACAGACAATCATCCGACTTATAAAACTGAAAAAAGACAATCATCTCACTTATAAAACTGAAAAATAGACAATCATCTGACTTATAAAATTGAAAAAAGACAACCATCCGACTTATAAAACTGAAAAAAGACAATCATCTCACTTATACCTGATAATGATATAACTGTTGCAGATGATGTGTACTGATAATGATATAACTGTTGTAGATGATGTGTACTGATAATGATATAACTGTTGTAGATGATGTGTACTGATAATGATATAACTGTTGTAGATGATGTGTACTGATAATGATATAACTGTTGTAGATGATGTGTACTGATAATGATATAACTGTCGTAGTTGATGTGTACTGATAATGATATAACTGTCGTAGATGATGTGTACTGATAATGATATAACTGTCGTAGATGATGTGTACTGATAATGATATAACTGTCGTAGATGATGTGTACTGATAATGATATAACTGTCGTAGATGATGTGTACTGATAATGATATAACTGTCGTAGATGATGTGTACTGATAATGATATAACTGTCGTAGATGATGTTTACTGATAATGATATAACTGTCGCAGATGATGTGTACTGATAATGATATAACTGTCGCAGATGATGTGTACTGATAATGATATAACTGTTGCAGATGATGTGTACTGATAATGATATAACTGTTGTAGATGATGTGTACTGATAATGATATAACTGTTGTAGATGATGTTTACTGATAATGATATAACTGTTGTAGATGATGTGTACTGATAATGATATAACTGTTGTAGATGATGTGTACTGATAATGATATAACTGTTGCAGATGATGTGTACTGATAATGATATAACTGTTGTAGATGATGTGTACTGATAATGATATAACTGTTGCAGATGATGTGTACTGATAATGATATAACTGTTGTAGATGATGTGTACTGATAATGATATAACTGTTGTGTACTGATAATGATATAACTGTTGTAGATGATGTGTACTGATAATGATATAACTGTTGTAGATGATGTGTACTGATAATGATATAACTGTTGTAGATGATGTGTACTGATAATGATATAACTGTTGTAGATGATGTGTACTGATAATGATATAACTGTTGTAGATGATGTGTACTGGACGGAGATGAGGTATGACGAGGGTGGTCGCTATGTTATATGTAAACAGACTGTGGGTCAGGGGGACCCAGTATCCCTCACACCTACAGAATTCAGTGCCAGAACCTTGGTTCACGAGTATGGAGGTGGAGCATACTTTGTCAATGATGGAAAGGTTTACTTTTCCAACTTCAAAGACCAGAGACTGTATGTACAGAAGTCAGAAGTGGGAGCCATTCCGGAGGCAATTACACCAGCTGAGTGTGGCTGGAGATATGCTGATGCGGAACTTAATGAAAAGGTAAATGTTATGTTCATGTACGTACCTACCAGTAATAATACTATGTACCTACCGGTAATAATACTATGTACCAACCGGTAATAATACTATGTACCTACCGGTAATAATACTATGTACCTACCGTTAATAATACTATATTGACATTTGCGCTGCGATCCACTATATGAACATTACCAGGAAAAATGCTTTTAATAAAAGTATGAAAGCAATGGTTCCTCGAGACGTAGCACGTGATTTACTTATGACGTCATAGATCAAGCTTGTTCTATGATAGTCTTGTTGTTCCGCTTCGAATACCACGGAGAACGCCCTTGCGTCAAATGCTCAGACGACTAGTCATTATCATTGGCGCCAATTTCATTCAATACGGGCTGTTCCGCCAATGTCCTTCAAATAATGACCTTTCATAGCACTATGAAAGTTTAAAAAAATGACTTTTAATCCTTATATGTACCTGGGGTAATAATACTATGTACCTACCAGTAATAATACTATGTACCTACCAGTAATAATACTATGTACCTACCGGTAATAATACTATGTACCTACCAGTAATAATACTATGTACCTACCGGTAATAATACTATGTACCTAACGGTAATAATACCATGTACCTACCGGTAATAATACTATGTACCTACCGGTAATAATACCATGTATCTACCAGTAATAATACTATGTACCTACCTGTAATTTGTTCTGTCTGTAAACATTTTTCAACTGTGATTATATTCTATATTTTACCTTATAAAAACTGCATCCATAAATTTATGAAATAATAAGAGATCATGAATACTACAAAACTCAACATATAATAACCTGATTAGCTTTAAAACCTGGAAAGGCAAGCCTTTGATGGGCCTGTTCATTAATGGAACAACCAGCATTTCCTTCTTTCATGGCGGACTAATGTTATGTTTATATGCATGCCTTACAAAGCTTTGTCAACTGGCTCACCTGAAAGAGCAGCAGTTTACTAGGTCTGACCTTATTTGATAAACAAACAACTTTGGTCAGTTTATATCACTGTTTAGTGTTGAGAAATCTGCCTTTATGGAGCTGGTTCATGCACACACAGAAAGTATCATGTACACTATTGTTGTTTGTGTTTTGTTGGGGTCAATGGGTTTTTGAAGAGGAATGACCTATTAGTGTTTCAGGATCTATATGATCTGCTGATTTCCCCATTTTGTATTTTGGTCTTCTGTTTGATAAATTTTCTATTCTGGTCATGAAATAATAGTACAGTCAAACTTTGAATGCTTTTATTTCGTTCTTCAGACAGGAAAAATCTTCTGCGTAAGAGAAGAACATAAGGAAGGAATTAAGGAGCCAGTGAATACCGTCATCTCCCTGGACCCCTCTAGTCAACAACAGACTGTCTTGGTAGGTTAATACTGTCATCTCCCTGGACCCCTCCAGTCAACAACAGACTGTCTTGGTAGGTTAATACTGTCATCTCCCTGGACCCCTCCAGTCAACAACAGACTGTCTTGGTAGGTTAATACTGTCATCTCCCTGGACCCCTCCAGTCAACAACAGACTGTCTTGGTAGGTTAATACTGTCATCTCCCTCGACCCCTCCAATCAACAACAGACTGTCTTGGTAGGTTAATACTGTCATCTCCCTGGACCCCTCCAGTCAACAACAGACTGTCTTGGTAGGTTAATACTGTCATCTCCCTGGACCCCTCCAGTCAACAACAGACTGTCTTGGTAGGTTAATACTGTCATCTCCCTGGACCCCTCCAGTCAACAACAGACTGTCTTGGTAGGTTAATACTGTCATCTCCCTGGACCCCTCCAATCAACAACAGACTGTCTTGGTAGGTTAATACTGTCATCTCCCTGGACCCCTCCAGTCAACAACAGACTGTACTGGTAGGTTAATACTGTCATCTCCCTGGACCCCTCCAGTCAACAACAGACTGTCTTGGTAGGTTAATACTGTCATCTCCCTGGACCCCTCCAGTCAACAACAGACTGTCTTGGTAGGTTAATACTGTCATCTCCCTGGACCCCTCCAGTCAACAACAGACTTTCTTGGTAGGTTAATACTGTCATCTCCCTGGACCCCTCCAGTCAACAACAGACTGTCTTGGTAGGTTAATACTGTCATCTCCCTGGTCCCCTCCGGTCAACAACAGACTGTCTTGGTAGGTTAGTACTGTCATCTCCCTGGACCCCTCCAGTCAACAACAGACTGTCTTGATAGGTTAATACTGTCATCTCCCTGGACCTCTCCGGTCAACAACAGACTGTCTTGGTAGGTTAATACTGTCATCTCCCTGGACCCCTCCGGTCAACAACAGACTGTCTTGGTAGGTTAATACTGTCATCTCCCTGGACCCCTCCAATCAACAACAGACTGTCTTGGTAGGTCAATACTGTCATCTCCCTGGACCCCTCCAGTCAACAACAGACTGTCTTGGTAGGTCAATACTGTCATCTCCCTCGACCCCTCCAGTCAACAACAGGCTGTCTTGGTAGGTCAATACTGTCATCTCCCTGGACCCCTCCAGTCAACAACAGACTGTCTTGGTAGGTCAATACTGTCATCTCCCTGGACCCCTCCAGTCAACAACAGACTGTCTTGGTAGGTTAATACTGTCATCTCCCTGGACCCCTCCAGTCAACAACAGACTGTCTTAGTAGGTTAATACTGTCATCTCCCTGGACCCCTCCAATCAACAACAGACTGTCTTGGTAGGTTAATACTGTCATCTCCCTGGACCCCTCCAGTCAACAACAGACTGTCTTGGTAGGTTAATACTGTCATCTCCCTGGACCCCTCCAGTCAACAACAGACTGTACTGGTAGGTTAATACTGTCATCTCCCTGGACCCCTCCAGTCAACAACAGACTGTCTTGGTAGGTTAATACTGTCATCTCCCTGGACCCCTCCAATCAACAACAGACTGTCTTGGTAGGTTAATACTGTCATCTCCCTGGACCCCTCCAGTCAACAACAGATTGTCTTGGTAGGTTAATACTGTCATCTCCCTGGACCCCTCCAGTCAACAACAGACTGTCTTGGTAGGTTAATACTGTCATCTCCCTGGACCCCTCCAGTCAACAACAGACTGTCTTGGTAGGTTAATACTGTCATCTCCCTGGACCCCTCCAGTCAACAACAGACTGTCTTGGTAGGTTAATACTGTCATCTCCCTGGACCCCTCCAGTCAACAACAGACTGTCTTGGTAGGTTAATACTGTCATCTCCCTGGACCCCTCCAGTCAACAACAGACTGTCTTGGTAGGTTAATACTGTCATCTCCCTGGACCCCTCCAGTCAACAACAGACTGTCTTGGTAGGTTAATACTGTCATCTCCCTGGACCCCTCCAGTCAACAACAGACTGTACTGGTAGGTTAATACTGTCATCTCCCTGGACCCCTCCAGTCAACAACAGACTGTCTTGGTAGGTTAATACTGTCATCTCTCTGGACCCCTCCAGTCAACAACAGACTGTCTTGGTAGGTTAATACTGTCATCTCCCTGGACCCCTCCAGTCAACAACAGACTGTCTTGGTAGGTTAATACTGTCATCTCTCTGGACCCCTCCAGTCAACAACAGACTGTCTTGGTAGGTTAATACTGTCATCTCCCTGGACCCCTCCAGTCAACAACAGACTGTCTTGGGAGGTTAATACTGTCATCTCCCTGGACCCCTCCAATCAACAACAGACTGTCTTGGTAGGTTAATACTGTCATCTCCCTGGACCCCTCCAGTCAACAACAGACTGTCTTGGTAGGTTAATACTGTCATCTCCCTGGACCCCTCCAGTCAACAACAGACTGTCTTGGTAGGTCAATACTGTCATCTCCCTGGACCCCTCCAATCAACAACAGACTGTCTTGGTAGGTCAATACTGTCATCTCCCTGGACCCCTCCAGTCAACAACAGACTGTCTTGGTAGGTCAATACTGTCATCTCCCTGGACCCCTCCAGTCAACAACAGACTGTCTTGGTAGGTCGATACTGTCATCTCCCTGGACCCCTCCAGTCAACAACAGACTGTCTTGGTAGGTCAATACTGTCATCTCCCTGGACCCCTCCAGTCAACAACAGACTGTCTTGGTAGGTCGATACTGTCATCTCCCTGGACCCCTCCAGTCAACAACAGACTGTCTTGGTAGGTTAATACTGTCATCTCCCTGGACCCCTCCAGTCAACAACAGACTGTCTTGGTAGGTTAATACTGTCATCTCTCTGGACCCCTCCAGTCAACAACAGACTGTCTTGGTAGGTTAATACTGTCATCTCCCTGGACCCCTCCAGTCAACAACAGATTGTCTTGGTAGGTTAATACTGTCATCTCCCTGGACCCCTCCAGTCAACAACAGACTGTCTTGGTAGGTTAATACTGTCATCTCCCTGGTCCCCTCCAGTCAACAACAGATTGTCTTGGTAGGTTAATACTGTCATCTCCCTGGACCCCTCCAGTCAACAACAGACTGTCTTGGTAGGTTAATACTGTCATCTCCCTGGTCCCCTCCAGTCAACAACAGACTGTCTTGGTAGGTTAATACTGTCATCTCTCTGGACCCCTCCAGTCAACAACAGACTGTCTTGGTAGGTCGATACTGTCATCTCCCTGGACCCCTCCAGTCAACAACAGACTGTCTTGGTAGGTCGATACTGTCATCTCCCTGGACCCCTCCAGTCAACAACAGACTGTCTTGGTAGGTTAATACTGTCATCTCCCTGGACCCCTCCAGTCAACAACAGACTGTCTTGGTAGGTTAATACTGTCATCTCTCTGGACCCCTCCAGTCAACAACAGACTGTCTTGGTAGGTCGATACTGTCATCTCCCTGGACCCCTCCAGTCAACAACAGACTGTCTTGGTAGGTCGATACTGTCATCTCCCTGGACCCCTCCAGTCAACAACAGACTGTCTTGGTAGGTCAATACTGTCATCTCCCTGGACCCCTCCAGTCAACAACAGACTGTCTTGGTAGGTCGATACTGTCATCTCCCTGGACCCCTCCAGTCAACAACAGACTGTCTTGGTAGGTTAATACTGTCATCTCCCTGGACCCCTCCAGTCAACAACAGACTGTCTTGGTAGGTTAATACTGTCATCTCTCTGGACCCCTCCAGTCAACAACAGACTGTCTTGGTAGGTTAATACTGTCATCTCCCTGGACCCCTCCAGTCAACAACAGATTGTCTTGGTAGGTTAATACTGTCATCTCCCTGGACCCCTCCAGTCAACAACAGACTGTCTTGGTAGGTTAATACTGTCATCTCCCTGGTCCCCTCCAGTCAACAACAGATTGTCTTGGGAGGTTAATACTGTCATCTCCCTGGACCCCTCCAGTCAACAACAGACTGTCTTGGTAGGTTAATACTGTCATCTCCCTGGTCCCCTCCAGTCAACAACAGACTGTCTTGGTAGGTTAATACTGTCATCTTTCTGGACCCCTCCAGTCAACAACAGACTGTCTTGGTAGGTTAATACTGTCATCTCCCTGGACCCCTCCAGTCAACAACAGATTGTCTTGGGAGGTTAATACTGTCATCTCCCTGGACCCCTCCAGTCAACAACAGACTGTCTTGGTAGGTTAATACTGTCATCTCCCTGGACCCCTCCAGTCAACAACAGACTGTCTTGGTAGGTTAATACTGTCATCTCCCTGGACCCCTCCAGTCAACAACAGACTGTCTTGGTAGGTCAATACTGTCATCTCCCTGGACCCCTCCAGTCAACAACAGACTGTCTTGGTAGGTTAATACTGTCATCTCCCTCGACCCCTCCAATCAACAACAGACTGTCTTGGTAGGTTAATACTGTCATCTCCCTGGACCCCTCCAGTCAACAACAGACTGTCTTGGTAGGTTAATACTGTCATCTCCCTGGACCCCTCCAGTCAACAACAGACTGTCTTGGTAGGTTAATACTGTCATCTCCCTGGACCCCTCCAGTCAACAACAGACTGTCTTGGTAGGTTAATACTGTCATCTCCCTGGACCCCTCCAATCAACAACAGACTGTCTTGGTAGGTTAATACTGTCATCTCCCTGGACCCCTCCAGTCAACAACAGACTGTACTGGTAGGTTAATACTGTCATCTCCCTGGACCCCTCCAGTCAACAACAGACTGTCTTGGTAGGTTAATACTGTCATCTCCCTGGACCCCTCCAGTCAACAACAGACTGTCTTGGTAGGTTAATACTGTCATCTCCCTGGACCCCTCCAGTCAACAACAGACTTTCTTGGTAGGTTAATACTGTCATCTCCCTGGACCCCTCCAGTCAACAACAGACTGTCTTGGTAGGTTAATACTGTCATCTCCCTGGTCCCCTCCGGTCAACAACAGACTGTCTTGGTAGGTTAGTACTGTCATCTCCCTGGACCCCTCCAGTCAACAACAGACTGTCTTGATAGGTTAATACTGTCATCTCCCTGGACCTCTCCGGTCAACAACAGACTGTCTTGGTAGGTTAATACTGTCATCTCCCTGGACCCCTCCGGTCAACAACAGACTGTCTTGGTAGGTTAATACTGTCATCTCCCTGGACCCCTCCAATCAACAACAGACTGTCTTGGTAGGTCAATACTGTCATCTCCCTGGACCCCTCCAGTCAACAACAGACTGTCTTGGTAGGTCAATACTGTCATCTCCCTCGACCCCTCCAGTCAACAACAGGCTGTCTTGGTAGGTCAATACTGTCATCTCCCTGGACCCCTCCAGTCAACAACAGACTGTCTTGGTAGGTCAATACTGTCATCTCCCTGGACCCCTCCAGTCAACAACAGACTGTCTTGGTAGGTTAATACTGTCATCTCCCTGGACCCCTCCAGTCAACAACAGACTGTCTTAGTAGGTTAATACTGTCATCTCCCTGGACCCCTCCAATCAACAACAGACTGTCTTGGTAGGTTAATACTGTCATCTCCCTGGACCCCTCCAGTCAACAACAGACTGTCTTGGTAGGTTAATACTGTCATCTCCCTGGACCCCTCCAGTCAACAACAGACTGTACTGGTAGGTTAATACTGTCATCTCCCTGGACCCCTCCAGTCAACAACAGACTGTCTTGGTAGGTTAATACTGTCATCTCCCTGGACCCCTCCAATCAACAACAGACTGTCTTGGTAGGTTAATACTGTCATCTCCCTGGACCCCTCCAGTCAACAACAGATTGTCTTGGTAGGTTAATACTGTCATCTCCCTGGACCCCTCCAGTCAACAACAGACTGTCTTGGTAGGTTAATACTGTCATCTCCCTGGACCCCTCCAGTCAACAACAGACTGTCTTGGTAGGTTAATACTGTCATCTCCCTGGACCCCTCCAGTCAACAACAGACTGTCTTGGTAGGTTAATACTGTCATCTCCCTGGACCCCTCCAGTCAACAACAGACTGTCTTGGTAGGTTAATACTGTCATCTCCCTGGACCCCTCCAGTCAACAACAGACTGTCTTGGTAGGTTAATACTGTCATCTCCCTGGACCCCTCCAGTCAACAACAGACTGTCTTGGTAGGTTAATACTGTCATCTCCCTGGACCCCTCCAGTCAACAACAGACTGTACTGGTAGGTTAATACTGTCATCTCCCTGGACCCCTCCAGTCAACAACAGACTGTCTTGGTAGGTTAATACTGTCATCTCTCTGGACCCCTCCAGTCAACAACAGACTGTCTTGGTAGGTTAATACTGTCATCTCCCTGGACCCCTCCAGTCAACAACAGACTGTCTTGGGAGGTTAATACTGTCATCTCTCTGGACCCCTCCAGTCAACAACAGACTGTCTTGGTAGGTTAATACTGTCATCTCCCTGGACCCCTCCAGTCAACAACAGACTGTCTTGGGAGGTTAATACTGTCATCTCCCTGGACCCCTCCAATCAACAACAGACTGTCTTGGTAGGTTAATACTGTCATCTCCCTGGACCCCTCCAGTCAACAACAGACTGTCTTGGTAGGTTAATACTGTCATCTCCCTGGACCCCTCCAGTCAACAACAGACTGTCTTGGTAGGTCAATACTGTCATCTCCCTGGACCCCTCCAATCAACAACAGACTGTCTTGGTAGGTCAATACTGTCATCTCCCTGGACCCCTCCAGTCAACAACAGACTGTCTTGGTAGGTCAATACTGTCATCTCCCTGGACCCCTCCAGTCAACAACAGACTGTCTTGGTAGGTCGATACTGTCATCTCCCTGGACCCCTCCAGTCAACAACAGACTGTCTTGGTAGGTCAATACTGTCATCTCCCTGGACCCCTCCAGTCAACAACAGACTGTCTTGGTAGGTCGATACTGTCATCTCCCTGGACCCCTCCAGTCAACAACAGACTGTCTTGGTAGGTTAATACTGTCATCTCCCTGGACCCCTCCAGTCAACAACAGACTGTCTTGGTAGGTTAATACTGTCATCTCTCTGGACCCCTCCAGTCAACAACAGACTGTCTTGGTAGGTTAATACTGTCATCTCCCTGGACCCCTCCAGTCAACAACAGATTGTCTTGGTAGGTTAATACTGTCATCTCCCTGGACCCCTCCAGTCAACAACAGACTGTCTTGGTAGGTTAATACTGTCATCTCCCTGGTCCCCTCCAGTCAACAACAGATTGTCTTGGTAGGTTAATACTGTCATCTCCCTGGACCCCTCCAGTCAACAACAGACTGTCTTGGTAGGTTAATACTGTCATCTCCCTGGTCCCCTCCAGTCAACAACAGACTGTCTTGGTAGGTTAATACTGTCATCTCTCTGGACCCCTCCAGTCAACAACAGACTGTCTTGGTAGGTCGATACTGTCATCTCCCTGGACCCCTCCAGTCAACAACAGACTGTCTTGGTAGGTCGATACTGTCATCTCCCTGGACCCCTCCAGTCAACAACAGACTGTCTTGGTAGGTTAATACTGTCATCTCCCTGGACCCCTCCAGTCAACAACAGACTGTCTTGGTAGGTTAATACTGTCATCTCTCTGGACCCCTCCAGTCAACAACAGACTGTCTTGGTAGGTCGATACTGTCATCTCCCTGGACCCCTCCAGTCAACAACAGACTGTCTTGGTAGGTCGATACTGTCATCTCCCTGGACCCCTCCAGTCAACAACAGACTGTCTTGGTAGGTCAATACTGTCATCTCCCTGGACCCCTCCAGTCAACAACAGACTGTCTTGGTAGGTCGATACTGTCATCTCCCTGGACCCCTCCAGTCAACAACAGACTGTCTTGGTAGGTTAATACTGTCATCTCCCTGGACCCCTCCAGTCAACAACAGACTGTCTTGGTAGGTTAATACTGTCATCTCTCTGGACCCCTCCAGTCAACAACAGACTGTCTTGGTAGGTTAATACTGTCATCTCCCTGGACCCCTCCAGTCAACAACAGATTGTCTTGGTAGGTTAATACTGTCATCTCCCTGGACCCCTCCAGTCAACAACAGACTGTCTTGGTAGGTTAATACTGTCATCTCCCTGGTCCCCTCCAGTCAACAACAGATTGTCTTGGGAGGTTAATACTGTCATCTCCCTGGACCCCTCCAGTCAACAACAGACTGTCTTGGTAGGTTAATACTGTCATCTCCCTGGTCCCCTCCAGTCAACAACAGACTGTCTTGGTAGGTTAATACTGTCATCTTTCTGGACCCCTCCAGTCAACAACAGACTGTCTTGGTAGGTTAATACTGTCATCTCCCTGGACCCCTCCAGTCAACAACAGATTGTCTTGGGAGGTTAATACTGTCATCTCCCTGGACCCCTCCAGTCAACAACAGACTGTCTTGGTAGGTTAATACTGTCATCTCCCTGGACCCCTCCAGTCAACAACAGACTGTCTTGGTAGGTTAATACTGTCATCTCCCTGGACCCCTCCAGTCAACAACAGACTGTCTTGGTAGGTCAATACTGTCATCTCCCTGGACCCCTCCAGTCAACAACAGACTGTCTTGGTAGGTCAATACTGTCATCTCCCTGGACCCCTCCAGTCAACAACAGACTGTCTTGGTAGGTCAATACTGTCATCTCCCTGGACCCCTCCAGTCAACAACAGACTGTCTTGGTAGGTTAATACTGTCATCTCCCTGGACCCCTCCAATCAACAACAGACTGTCTTGGTAGGTTAATACTGTCATCTCCCTGGACCCCTCCAGTCAACAACAGACTGTACTGGTAGGTTAATACTGTCATCTCCCTGGACCCCTCCAGTCAACAACAGACTGTCTTGGTAGGTTAATACTGTCATCTCCCTGGACCCCTCCAGTCAACAACAGACTGTCTTGGTAGGTTAATACTGTCATCTCTCTGGACCCCCCCAGTCAACAAAAGACTGTCTTGGTAGGTTAATACTGTCATCTCCCTGGACCCCTCCAGTCAACAACAGATTGTCTTGGTAGGTTAATACTGTCATCTCCCTGGACCCCTCCAGTCAACGACAGACTGTCTTGGTAGGTTAATACTGTCATCTCCCTGGACCCCTCCAGTCAACAACAGACTGTCTTGGTAGGTTAATACTGTCCTCTCCCTGGTCCCCTCCAGTCAACAACAGACTGTCTTGGTAGGTTAATACTGTGATCTCCCTGGACCCCTCCAGTCAACGACAGACTGTCTTGGTAGGTTAATACTGTCATCTCCCTGGTCCCCTCCAGTCAACAACAGACTGTCTTGGTAGGTTAATACTGTCATCTCCCTGGTCCCCTCCAGTCAACAACAGACTGTCTTGGTAGGTCAATACTGTCATCTCCCTGGACCCCTCCAGTCAACAACAGATTGTCTTGGGAGGTTAATACTGTCATCTCCCTGGACCCCTCCAGTCAACAACAGACTGTCTTGGTAGGTTAATACTGTCATCTCCCTGGACCCCTCCAGTCAACAACAGACTGTCTTGGTAGGTTAATACTGTCATCTCTCTGGACCCCTCCAGTCAACAACAGACTGTCTTGGTAGGTTAATACTGTCATCTCTCTGGACCCCTCCAGTCAACAACAGACTGTCTTGGTAGGTTAATACTGTCATCTCTCTGGACCCCTCCAGTCAACAACAGACTGTCTTGGTAGGTTAATACTGTCATCTCCCTGGTCCCCTCCAGTCAACAACAGATTGTCTTGGTAGGTTAATACTGTCATCTCCCTGGACCCCTCCAGTCAACAACAGACTGTCTTGGTAGGTTGATACTGTCATCTCCCTGGACCCCTCCAGTCAACAACAGACTGTCTTGGTAGGTTAATACTGTCATCTCCCTGGTCCCCTCCAGTCAACAACAGACTGTCTTGGTAGGTTAATACTGTCATCTCTCTGGACCCCTCCAGTCAACAACAGACTGTCTTGGTAGGTCAATACTGTCATCTCCCTGGACCCCTCCAGTCAACAACAGATTGTCTTGGTAGGTTAATACTGTCATCTCCCTGGTCCCCTCCAGTCAACAACAGACTGTCTTGGTAGGTTGATACTGTCATCTCCCTGGACCCCTCCAGTCAACAACAGACTGTCTTGGTAGGTTAATACTGTCATCTCCCTGGTCCCCTCCAGTCAACAACAGACTGTCTTGGTAGGTTAATACTGTCATCTCCCTGGACCCCTCCAGTCAACAACAGACTGTCTTGGTAGGTCAATACTGTCATCTCCCTGGACCCCTCCAGTCAACAACAGACTGTCTTGGTAGGTTAATACTGTCATCTCTCTGGACCCCTCCAGTCAACAACAGACTGTCTTGGTAGGTCAATACTGTCATCTCCCTGGACCCCTCCAGTCAACAACAGACTGTCTTGGTAGGTCAATACCGTCATCTCCCTGGACCCCTCCAGTCAACAACAGACTGTCTTGGTAGGTCAATACTGTCATCTCCCTGGACCCCTCTAGTCAACAACAGACTGTCTTGGTAGGTCAATACTGTCATCTCCCTGGACCCCTCCAGTCAACAACAGACTGTCTTGGTAGGTCAATACTGTCATCTCCCTGGACCCCTCCAGTCAACAACAGACTGTACTGGTAGGTTAATACTGTCATTTCCCTGGACCCCTCCAGTCAACAACAGACTGTACTGGTAGGTTAATACTGTCATCTCCCTGGACCCCTCCAGTCAACAACAGACTGTCTTGGTAGGTTAATACTGTCATCTCCCTGGACCCCTCCAGTCAACAACAGACTGTCTTGGTAGGTTAATACTGTCATCTCTCTGGACCCCTCCAGTCAACAACAGACTGTCTTGGTAGGTTAATACTGTCATCTCCCTGGACCCCTCCAGTCAACAACAGACTGTCTTGGTAGGTTAATACTGTCATCTCCCTGGTCCCCTCCAATCCACAACAGACTGTCTTGGGAGGTTAATACTGTCATCTCCCTGGACCCCTCCAGTCAACAACAGACTGTCTTGGGAGGTTAATACTGTCATCTCCCTGGACCCCTCCAGTCAACAACAGATTGTCTTGGTAGGTTGATACTGACATCTCCCTGGACCCCTCCAATCAACAACAGACTGTCTTGGTAGGTTAATACTGTCATCTCCCTGGACCCCTCCAATCAACAACAGACTGTCTTGGGAGGTTAATACTGTCATCTCCCTGGACTCCTCCAATCAACAACAGACTGTACTGGTAGGTTAATACTGTCATCTCCCTGGACCCCTCCAGTCAACAACAGACTGTACTGGTAGGTTAATACTGTCATCTCCCTGGACCCCTCCAGTCAACAACAGACTGTCTTGGTAGGTTAATACTGTCATCTCCCTGGACCCCTCCAGTCAACAACAGACTGTCTTGGTAGGTTAATACTGTCATCTCTCTGGACCCCTCCAGTCAACAACAGATTGTTTTGGTTTTTTTTCCTTTTTTTTTTTTTATACTCAGCTTTGGCTCATTGACAGTTTGTTCTGGTCAATCTTAGCAATCAATTTAGCTATTTAAGAAGTAGAAGTTAGAGTGTTAGCATTAATTAGTATTAATGTGATTTTAGTGCACCTATGTTATTATTGCTTTATCATTATAGGTCTTATTTGGTGCTTAGCACCGAGCCGTTTCATCTTCGTACATCTATTATTTTTTTCTTGATCATTTTCATGTCTTTCCTTGTTTTTTGTTTTTGTTTTTGTTTTCTTGTCTTTACATCAATTTTCCACCCTTGACTTTTATAATTCAGGCGTGCTCTTGCATAAGTACACACACACATAAACATTAGTTATATATATTGTAATTAAATTCTCTCTATATCTCTCAATCTGAACATCTTCTTTCATTCCCTTTCACTCTCACGTTGTTAGAATGGCCGTGATGTTGAACAAATAATTTTTTTTATTACATACACACAAACACACACACACACATGCCCCCCCCCCCCACACATATATATATTTATTGTAACTTCATTATCTCTCTCAATCTAAATATCTTTCATTCTCTTTCACTCTCACTTTGTTAATATAGGTATGACTAGAAGTAGTCTGAGTGGTCGGGCCAATCCCTACCGACAAAAACTTCGCCCAGCCATATCTATCACCTTCTTATCAAAATTTAATAATGGTCAAATGTAAGTGTTCCCTTTGATAAACAATCATTTAGCAATAAATAATTCATTCAACAAATTAATCCTACAAAATGCCTGAGTGTTTGGGTTTTCCGACTCAGACTTTTTCTCGCCATAACATTTAACTTCGTCACCGTCACAATCCAACATATAAAAAAGTACATATACATATAGGTATGACTAGAGGCAGTCTGAGTGGTTGGGCCAGTCCCTACCGACAAAAACTTCCTCCAGTAATATCTATCAAATACCTTTCAAATTTAACAATGGTCAAATGTAAATGTTCCTTTAGATAAACAATCATTTAGCAATAGAAATTCATTAAACAAATTAATACTACAAAATGCTGCTTGTTTGGGTTTTCCGACTCAGACTTTTTCCCGCCATAACATTTAACTTTGTCACTGTTGGCTAGAGGCAGTCTGAGTGGTTGGGCCAATCCCTACCGACAAAAACTTCGCCCAGCCATATCTATCAAATACTTATCAAATTTAACTTTTTTTATTGAAGTTGTTCCTGAAAATGAACAATCATTAAGCTATCAATAATTAGTTAAACAAATTAATACTAGAACAGGTCTGGTTCGTTGGAATAATTCGATCGGACTCTTTCCCGCCATAACCTTTAGTAATACACATTATTTTGACTTCATCACCAGACAGAATGTTTCGTCACACCACAACTTATAGAGTACATATATAGGTATGGCTAGAGGTAGTCTGAGTGGTTGGGCCAATCCCTACCGACAAAAACTTCCTCCAGCAATATCTATGAAATACTTATCAATTTAACATTAGCTGAAATTTGTTATTCCCCCTTATTTATATCATGACACCATATCGAGCTCGAACACTTTAGTATGTTATTTTAAAGTGTTAACTGAGTTATGATATTTTGAGCAATATCAGTAGACAATGGTTTCTTTTTCTCCGAATTAATATAAAAGCGCATATTCTCTACCAAAGAAGAGCGAAACTTGTTACACGTTTCTTCCATTGTATAATTACGGCGCTTGTATTTTACGTCATTTCTGCTCTTCCAGATTAACCACTTTACAGTAATAATGATTGTATTAAATATAATCAATTCTTTATTGTTTCCATGGAAACCAAGCATCATAACTTCATCGGATATTTGATTTCTGTAATCTGGAATAGCACAAACCACTAAATCACAACAAGCATGTATGATGTTTTTCACATGAGCACATCCATAGAATAGATGGTATATATTTTCTTCATACACTTTACAGAAATGACATTTCCCATTTGATTCCCCGAACTTCCGTATTTTAGATTCTGTGTATAAAATGTTGTGGATACATTTCCATTGAAATTCTTTCATTTTCTTGGATGTTATGGTCAACCTAATATCCCAGATCAGGTCCCATTCAAATTGTTTCTGAAATTCAAATTCCCATTTATATTGACAATTCGGTTTGTTTTCATTTAGTTTCACCATCAAAGTTTTCAGTTTAATTTTTTCAATGAAATTTTTCGAAAATTTTTGTCAATTAAGTCACAGTTCACATCAATTCTAGGATATGTACATTGCTCTGTTTGATTTTCATTTTTTCTTAACAGCTGTAAGATTTGTTTTGGAAACGTCTTTTTAATTCTAGAGAGTTCCGCTATACAGTTACGCTTATCTGTAAGTAAGTTATATATAATTTTATCTTCTTTGAAATCGTTTCTTTCGCAGTCCCAAACGTCGCTAACAGTGCATATACCGCTTTTCACAAACGAACAAAAGAAAATTGGCTTTTTATTAAACTGAAATAAATGGTTGCCAAAAAGGAACTGTTCAAGAGTTTCATTCTTACATGTTGGTTGGTTTAATCTTTGAAGTTCAGACCATGCATCTATGATGGATTTATAAAATTTCGAAATATGTGACATATTTGTATTTCTTGTATCTGATAGTTTGCATAGAAAGAACGGGACTCTATATTTATCGTCAAATGTGCGTAACCAATGTTTTCCTTTTGTATTCCATGTAGCATTTTCACTTTTCATTATTTTATAGACGAGTTTAATTTTTCTGCTTTGTACATAAGATTTGATATCTATGATATCCATTCCTCCTTTACTTAAGATCAATGACATAGAGGCACGCTTGACCAGGTCTTTCTTATCATTCCATACAAATTTCCAAATTAATGAATCAATTTCTTTCATGTACTTTTCTGGGACACCCCGAGGCTCTATTTCGTATCCTATAAGTGAAATTATTAAGGATTTTATTACTATTCGTTTACCATAACACGTGAGATTTCTACTTTTCCAAACTTGAATACATGAAGCTATTTTCTTGATTTTGCTTTTCCATATGGCGTCATCATCTACAATATACCCATGGTGGACTCCCAGAGTTTTCACACTAGTGCGGGACCAGTTGATACTCCTAAAAGTTGGTTCTTTATTTTTCCAACTACCCAAATATATACCAGTTGTTTTGTTAAATTCAATTTTTGAACCCGAAGCCTTTTCATATAAATTTAGTATATCGAAGGAAAGCACAATTGATTGTTCATCTTTATTAAAAAGTTGCGTGTCGTCCGCAAAATTGCTAATTTTTGCCCTGTTTTGATTTGGAAGTTGTATTCCTTTTATATTTTCATTCTTTCTGATGAAAAATGCTAATGGTTCAGCTTGGATAATGTACAAAATCGGTGTGATAGGGCACCCTTGCCTCGCTGACCGGGAAACAGAGAAAAATCAGAAACATAGCCATTTGTTTTGATACAAGTTTTTGCGTCTTTCAGAAGCATGGATATCCAGCTTCTGAATTTCGTGCCAAAATTGAAACATCAAGACATCTGTCTAACCACCCCCATTCAACCCTATCAAACGCTTTCTGCTGATCCAAGAAAATTACTGAACCTTCCATATTTTCTTTATCGGTAAATTCAAACATATCTTGGATAAGTCTGTTTGTTTCAGATATATTACGCCCTGGAATAAACCCCTTTCGATCTGGATGAGTAATATCCCCTAAATATGATTTAATTCTATTTGCCAAAACTTTAGCTATGATTTTATAATCAACATTTAATAATTGTTTAGGTAAGTTGTTTTTATGAAATACAAGAACGACATTGCTCTTTAAGTTAATATTAAGTTGACTGATCCTATTTACATACAGTGATTGCACACATAACAGTACATGTTATACATGAAAAGCATGATAAAAACAGTGCATCAATTAATGTACATGTACTTATATCTGTCATTACATAAAACATCAATATTTGCACATTGTTACATGTTGAAGTGTTTTAAAGGATCAACTTATATAATATTTACAAAGACTACATGATGACTCATTCTTTAGTGTAATCCATATCATGTTCTCCAAGATAAAACATTCAGGTTTCCTGGTATTGGGTATGGAAATTTACTAAACACATTTAAACCTTTATTCTTTACACACACCTGGCCGATTCTCGGTATCCTGTTCTTATAGTTGTGTTGTCAGAATTCTGGGAATCTGATGTGGACCTATTAATAGGGTGTGTTTTCCGAACGCCAACATTTTAGCATGACAGTAATTGTTTATAGGAAGCCTGGTTAGCCTGACAGTAATTGTTTATAGGAAGCCTGGTTAGCATGACAGTAATTGTTTATAGGAAGCATGGTTAGCTTGACAGTAATTGTTTACAGGAAGCCTGGTTAGCTTGACAGTAATTGTTTATAGGAAGCATGGTTAGCATGACAGTAATTGTTTATAAGAAGCATGGTTAGCCTGACAGTAATTGTTTACAGGAAGCCTGGTTAGCATGACAGTAATTGTTTACAGGAAGCATGGTTAGCATGACAGTAATTGTTTATAGGAAGCCTGGTTAGCCTGACAGTAATTGTTTATAGGAAGCCTGGTTAGCATGACAGTAATTGTTTATAGGAAGCCTGGTTAGCCTGACAGTAATTGTTTATAGGAAGCCTGGTTAGCCTGACAGTAATTGTTTATAGGAAGCCTGGTTAGCATGACGGTAATTATTAATAGGAAGCATGGTTAGCATGACAGTAATTGTTTATAGGAAGCCTGGTTAGCCTGACAGTAATTGTTTATAGGAAGCCTGGTTAGCATGACAGTAATTGTTTATAGGAAGCCTGGTTAGCCTGACAGTAATTGTTTATAGGAAGCCTGGTTAGCCTGACAGTAATTGTTTATAGGAAGCCTGGTTAGCCTGACAGTAATTGTTTATAGGAAGCCTGGTTAGCCTGACAGTAATTGTTTATAGGAAGCCTGGTTAGCATGACAGTAATTGTTTATAGGAAGCCTGGTTAGCATGACAGTAATTGTTTATAGGAAGCCTGGTTAGCCTGACAGTAATTGTTTATAGGAAGCCTGGTTAGCCTGACAGTAATTGTTTAGGAAGCCTGGTTAGCTTGACAATGAAATATTATTGTAGTAATAACTGTGTTAAGAAGAAACCTGGTTAGCTTGACAACAATCTGATTAAAATCATATCTTTATCCATAAACTTCTCTCCCTCAACATCCCATATAATAGGAGGCCACATTCTGGTGACCTGTTGCAGTAGCCAATCAAATTATCACAGAATCTTTGAAGTGAATGTTAGTGGGCAAAAAAGCTTTCCATTTGTGTGTTAAGTCATTTCTTGATAACAAGCTATTTTTAGATGCTGTGACAATATGACTTGCTGCTGATGACAGCGACATTAGAAAATTCTCCTAGAGTGATGTAAAGAGGCGACAAAGGTCACCAGAACTATGGGATGTTGTCTGATTTTGATTCAGCAAAGAGTTTACGGAATGGTGCAGAGATCAAGATGTGATTTCAATCAGATTGGTTTGATAATATTTTGCTGAAGTAATAACTGTATTCCTAGGGAGCCTGGTTAGCTTGACATAAGATTTTGTTGCTGTAATAACTGTTTTTCTAGGAAGCCTGGTTAGTTTGACATAAGATTTTGTTGCTGTAATAACTGTTTTTCTAGGAAGCCTGGTTAACTTGACGTAAGATTTTGTTGCTGTAATAACTGTTTTTCTAGGAAGCCTGGTTAACTTGACGTAAGATTTTTTTGCTGTAATAACTGTTTTTCTAGGAAGCCTGGTTAGCTTGAAAGTTAGATTTATTTGCTGTAATTACTGTTTTACTAGGAAGCCTGGTTAGCTTGATAGTAAGATGTTTTTGTTGCTGTAATAACTTTGTTTATAGGAAGCATGGTTAGCTTGACAATAAAATTTTCATGATTTGGTTCATATTCACACCATATCATAACATGTTGAAGTCCTACAACTAATTATATTTTGATGGTCATTGGTCAAGGTCAAAGATCAAGATCACCATTGACCAATTTGGGAATAAAAAGCTTGTGTACAAGATATCTCATGAACCCCTTGACAGATTTGGTTCATATTCACATCATATCAGTACACAATGAAATTCTACACCTGATTGTATTTGCATGGTCATAGGTCAAGTTTAAATGGTCAAAGGTCATACTTGACAAATTATAAATCAATCATTTTCAGCCTGTCAATTTGCTTAACTTTTACAGTATAATCTAAAGTTCTAATAAGTTCATCTAAACAACAGATAATATTCTAAGGTGCTAAGATCTGAAGTGATATATGACTCAATGTGGTATTAATTCTACAGGTTCAAGGATCAGACTTCTACAGCCATCCGAGAGTGTCTCCAGATGGAAAGACTCTGGTGTGGGTACAGTGGGATCACCCAAACATGGTTTGTTGTCTTCACTGCTGTCAGAAGAATTCATTCTAACGTTTTGTCTCCAGACTAAAGTTTATCTTAATAAGTTATAATCTAATTCCAGACCCCTGATAGACCTTCCATGTCATCTAAGTGATGTTAACTGTGGAAATCTTGGGTCACACATCCAGCTGATTTTGACATACAATCTGATTTATGAAAAAAAAATTATGTTCCTGCCCGGTATAAGTTGGTGTAGTTTTTCTGGGGTCTGGTCTGTTTAGACAATATATATATTATAGATATGTTCCTGCCCTGTATAAGTTGGTGTAGTGTTTCTGGGGTCTGGTCTGTTTAGACAATATATGTATTATAGATATGTTCCTGCCCTGTATAAGTTGGTGTAGTGTTTCTGGGGTCTGGTCTGTTTAGACAATATATGTATTATAGATATGTTCCTGCCCTGTATAAGTTGGTGTAGTGTTTCTGGGGTCTGGTCTGTTTAGACAATATATATATTATAGATATGTTCCTGCCCTGTATAAGTTGGTGTAGTGTTTCTGGGGTCTGGTCTGTTTAGACAATATATATAATAGATATGTTCCAGCCCTGTATAAGTCGGTGTAGTGTTCCTGGGGTCTGGTCTGTCTAAACAATATATATAATAGATATGTTCCTGCCCTGTATAAGTTGGTGTAGTGTTTCTGGGGTCTGGTCTGTTTAGACAATACCGGGGGTATATAGATATGTTCCAGCCCTGTATAATTGGGTGTAGTGTTCCTGGGGTCTGGTCTGTTAAACAATATATATATTATATATATGTTCCTGCCCTGTATAATTTGGTGTAGTGTTCCTGGGGTCTGGTCTGTTTAGACAATATATATATTATAGATATGTTCCAGCCCTGTATAATTTGGTGTAGTGTTCCTGGGGTCTGGTCTGTTAAACAATATATATATTATAGATATGTTCCAGCCCTGTATAAGTTGGTGTTGTGTTTCTCGGGCATGTTTAGACAATATATGTATTATAGATATTTTCCTGCCCTGTATGAGTTGGTGTAGTGTTTCTGGGATCTGGTCTGTTTAGACAATATATATGTTCCAGCCCTGGTACAACACAGAGCTATGGGTTCTGGGGTCTGGTTTGTTTAGACAATATATAATATATGTTCCAGCCCTGGTACAACACAGAGCTATGGGTTCTGGGGTCTGGTCTAGTTAGACAATATATAATATATATTCCAGCCCTGGTACAACACAGAGCTATGGGTTCTGGGGTCTGGTCTGTTTAGACAATATATGATATATGTTCCAGCCCTGGTACAACACAGAGCTATATATAATATAAATATATTCCAGCCCTGGTACAACACAGAGCTATGGGTTCTGGGTTCTAGTCTGTTTAGACAATAAATGATATATGTTCCAGCCCTGGTACAACACAGAGCTATATATAATATAATATATATTCCAGCCATGGTACAACACAGAGCTATGGGTTCTGGGGTCTAGTCTGTTTAGACAATATATGATATATGTTCCAGCCATGGTACAACACAGAGCTATGGGTTCTGGGGACTAGTCTGTTTAGACAATATATGATATATGTTCCAGCCCTGGTACAACACAGAGCTATATATAATATAAATATATTCCAGCCCTGGTACAACACAGAGCTATGGGTTCTGGGTTCTAGTCTGTTTAGACAATAAATGATATATGTTCCAGCCCTGGTACAACACAGAGCTATATATAATATAATATATATTCCAGCCATGGTACAACACAGAGCTATGGGTTCTGGGGTCTAGTCTGTTTAGACAATATATGATATATATTCCAGCCATGGTACAACACAGAGCTATGGGTTCTGGGGTCTAGTCTGTTTAGACAATATATGATATATGTTCCAGCCCTGGTACAACACAGAGCTATATATAATATAATATATATTCCAGCCCTGGTACAACACAGAGCTATATATAATATAATATATATTCCAGCCATGGTACAACACAGAGCTATGGGTTGCTGACCTGAACCAGGCTGGTGATGGAATCAGTGGTACCAGACAGGTCAGTACAGATGTGTTGTATGAAATCTGAAATAAATTATGTTACATTATCAGGAACAATTCAGATATTTCTGTTTTGCCAGTATATTGTTCAAGTTTAAGTCGTAGTGTTGTCAATTTCCTGGAGAAGTTTTTTATGCAGTTAAATTATCTATGCTATATATTTTAATTATTGTATATTTCTGTTTTGGTAGAATATTTTTAATATTGAACTGCTGATGTTGCCAGGTTGCTGGCGGTGCCGATGCCAGTGTGGTTGAGCCTGGGTGGACCACAGACAATGAGCTACTGTACGTCAGTGACAAGTCGGAGTGGTGGAACTTGTATAAGATGACTTCTGAGGGGGAGCACATCAACCTGCTGCCACAGGAGAAGGAGACAGGGGGCCCACACTGGGAGTTCAACTGTACAACTTACAGTGTGAATCCGTCGGGGAACGGTCAGGTCGCCATTAAGATGGGAGGGGTGAGTAGGACCCGTGCGTGTTCAGAAAGAACCTCTCGACTACCAGAAAGAAGTTGTAATAATATGCCAGAAAGTGAAATTTTCAGGGATGGGGGGAAAATATTGGCCTTGCCCCACATTTAAATTAAAATCACACATCTGAAAATAACACCAGGCATAGAGTAAAAGCTGTGTTTTCTGTATAGAGTAAAAGCTGTGTTTTCTGTATAGAGTAAAAACTGTGTTTTCTGTATAGAGTAAAAGCTGTGTTTTCTGTATAGAGTAAAAACTGTGTTTTCTGTATAGAGTAAAAGCTGTGTTTTCTGTATAGAGTAAAAGCTGTGTTTTCTGTATAGAGTAAAAACTGTGTTTTCTGTATAGAGTAAAAGCTGTGTTTTCTGTATAGAGTAAAAACTGTGTTTTCTGTATAGAGTAAAAGCTGTGTTTTCTGTATAGAGTAAAAACTGTGTTTTCTGTATAGAGTAAAATTTGTTTTCTGTATAGAGTAAAAGCTGTGTTTTCTGTATAGAGTAAAATCTGTTTTCTGTATAGAGTAAAATCTGTTTTCTGTATAGAGTAAAAGCTGTGTTTTCTGTATAGAGTAAAATCTGTTTTCTGTATAGAGTAAAAGCTGTGTTTTCTGTATAGAGTAAAATCTGTTTTCTGTATAGAGTAAAAGCTGTGCTTTCTGTATAGAGTAAAAGCTGTGCAGCTGTGCTTTCTGTATAGAGTAAAACCTGTTTTCTGTATAGAGTAAAAGCTGTGTTTTCTGTATAGAGTAAAAGCTGTGTTTTCTGTATAGAGTAAAAGCTGTTTTCTGTATGTGGAGTAAAATCTGTTTTCTGTATAGAGTAAAAGCTGTGCTTTCTGTATAGAGTAAAAGCTGTGCTTTCTGTATAGAGTAAAATCTGTTTTCTGTATAGAGTAAAAGCTGTGCTTTCTGTATAGAGTAAAATCTGTTTTCTGTATAGATTAAAAGCTGTGTTTTCTGTATAGAGTAAAAGCTGTTTTCTGTATAGAGTAAAATCTGTTTTCTGTATATGGAGTAAAATCTGTTTTCTGCATAGAGTAAAATCTGTTTTCTGTATAGAGTAAAAGCTGTGCTTTCTGTATATGAACTATAAAACTATAATTTGCTTTGATCATTTATAAGAAATATACATGCACATGGTTTGTCCATATACGTGTTCGTTCCTTGACCGTTTTGTATCTAGGACCTGGGAATATTGGATCTCAAGACAAAAGCTTACAAAGTGATTGACACAGGATTTACATCTTACCGATTTATCAACCTCACCACCAATGGTGATATCTTCTGTAACGGAGGCAGTCCAACACGTTTCCCGTGCATCATCCATGTACACCCCAGTGGGAACAAGGTAGGTATTCTCTCCCCTGCATCATCCATGTACACCCCAGTGGGAACAAGGTAGATATTCTCTCCCCTGCATCATTCATGTACACCCCAGTGGGAACAAGGTAGATATTCTCTCCCCTGCATCATCCATGTACACCCCAGTGGGAACAAGGTAGGTATTCTCTCCCCTGCATCATCCGTCCCCAGTGGGAACAAGGTAGGTATTCTCTCCCCTGCATCATCCGTCCCCAGTGGGAACAAGGTAGGTATTCTCTCCCCTGCATCATCCGTCCCCAGTGGGAACAAAGTAGGTATTCTCTCCCCTGCATCATCCGTCCCCAGTGGGAACAAGGTAGGTATTCTCTCCCCTGCATCATCCGTCCCCAGTGGGAACAAAGTAGGTATTCTCTCCACTGCATCATCCATGTACACCCCAGTGGGAACAAAGTAGGTATTCTGTCCCCTGCATCATCCATGTACACCCCAGTGGGAACAAAGTAGGGATTCTCTCCACTGCATCATCCATGTACACCCAGTGGGAACAAGGTAGGTATTCTGTCCCCTGCATCATCCATGTACACCCCAGTGGGAACAAGGTAGATATTCTCTCCACTGCATCATCCATGTACATCCCAGTGGGAACAAGGTAGATATTCTCTCCACTGCATCATCCATGTACACCCCAGTAGGAACAAGGTAGGGATTCTCTCCCCTGCATCATCCATGTACACCCCAGTAGGAACAAGGTAGGTATTCTCTCCCCTGCATCATCCATGTACACCCCAGTGGGAACAAGGTAGGTATTCTCTCCCCTGCATCATCCATGTACATCCCAGTGGGAACAAGGTAGATATTCTCTCCCCTGCATCATCCATGTACACATTCCAGTGGGAACAAGGTGGATATTCTCTCCACTGCATCATCCTGTACACATCCCAGTGGGAACAAGGTAGGTATTCTCTCCACTGCATCATCCATGTACATCCCAGTGGGAACAAGGTAGATATTCTCTCCCCTGCATCATCCATGTACACATTCCAGTGGGAACAAGGTGGATATTCTCTCCACTGCATCATCCATGTACACATCCCAGTGGGAACAAGGTAGATATTCTCTCCACTGCATCATCCATGTACACATTCCAGTGGGAACAAGGTGGATATTCTCTCCACTGCATCATCCTGTACACATCCCAGTGGGAACAAGGTAGGTATTCTCTCCACTGCATCATCCATGTACATCCCAGTGGGAACAAGGTAGATATTCTCTCCCCTGCATCATCCATGTACACATTCCAGTGGGAACAAGGTGGATATTCTCTCCACTGCATCATCCATGTACACATCCCAGTGGGAACAAGGTAGATATTCTCTCCACTGCATCATCCATGTACACCCCAGTAGGAACAAGGTAGGGATTCTCTCCACTGCATCATCCATGTACACCCCAGTGGTAACAAGGTAGGGATTCTCTCCACTGTATTTATAACATGAGCAGTAGTCGATGATGTGTAGAAACATTAAGAAATATTAACAACATTAATTCTGTTAAACTGAAAATAGCTAAAAGATATAAGGCTATCTACCCTACAATACATTTAGTGAAAAGAATATTTTAATTGGAGTTGAAGTTAAGGCACCAAAAAGTAATTGCAGCTATAGCTAAAGAGGATGTTTTTATCTTGACCAATGAAGGTTAACCATGGAAGCTAAGTATTGGCCCCCCCCCCCCACCTCCTTCCAAACTTTTACCTTTAAAGTGATTTTTTGTTGGGGAAGAAGAGGATGTATTACTTTAAAATACCAAATAGGTGTACTGAGAAAAACTGTTCTCTTTTTCAGATTTGACTACACTATATATGAAAAACTAATACAGATTTCTCCTTACAGGTAAATGTTATCAAAGAGTCCAAGGTGTTACCTATTGACAAGGGCTATTACAGTGTTCCAGAGGAGATTACCTGGCCTACGTCTAATAAAGATATATCGTACGGCTATCTGTACCTGCCTCAGAACAAAGACTATGTTGGTACGGCGGGCACCTTACCTCCCCTGCTAGTCAAGGCACATGGTGGCCCCACGGGCCAGTCGGCTAACAATCTGGCCCTCACTATTCAGTACTTCACAAGTCGGGGATTTGCTGTCCTGGATGTCAACTACCGAGGGTCAACAGGCTACGGTCGCACCTATAGATTGAAACTGCTCAAAAAGTAAGAGTACAGTTCTTTTGGAATTTATTAGCACACATGAATGTTCATGTGAGCTATTGCCATCCATCTTCGTCCATTGTTTGTTAACCTTTAACATTTTCGACTTCTTCAAAATCCCGGATCTAATTTCCATTAAATTTTGCAGAAAGGTTCCAAAGTCTAAAGCAATCCAAATTTGTGATTTATATGTATCTAGCCATCCAGGTGAGGCCAAGAAAGGTCAAATTGGCAAATAATTCAACAATCTTCTTCCAAGACTCAGAAATGCTAGAATTAAGTTCACAGATGAAAAGGTCCTAATGTATGAAGTTGTGAATTTCATAAGTCCCTGGTTGACCTATTTCGCCCATGGGAGGGGCCAGGTGGGTCAAGTTAACTTTAGTTTCTATAGAGAAATAACACTTGGAGCAATGAGTTCAGAGGAATATAATTCAAACTTATCATCATGTGATTGTAGTTTGATAGCATGAAAATGAAGAGCCCTACTGACCCCCAAGGGCCTGAAAGGGATCAAATTGGAAAAGAATACAACAATCTTTTCCTTCTCCTTCCTTCCTAAGTTAGAAACTAATACTCTTAATGAATGGAAAGCTCTTTAAAGGTGCTTTATCAAAATTGTTAGTGTATTTCTTTCTTTTCATGCCAATCCTATTCCATTGTAGCCACCTTGGCCTTTCACTTTCCGTGTTTATTTGTCTGAACCTAAAAACAGTTTCAGCCATTGATCCTTGCTACACTTTTGCTTCCATTGTTCATCATTCTTGAAATGACTTCCTTCAAATCACTATTGAAATTTCCTTAGGTGGTGGTATTGAAAGTTGTAAAAATTGAAGGGCAGGCTCTGAAATGGTCTAAGAGTTTGTGCTACAGGCGATTTGGCTGCATTGTCGTAAACAACTTCTCCTTTTGCATCATCGATTCTCAACCATATGGATATTACAATGTATACACAATCTATAGACATGAAAATATGAATACAGGTATGCTACCAGAATTGATCTGTGCCAGCGATCACCTGTTGGAACTTAGTCGCAGGGTTAAAACTTGGAAGCTGCTGTGAACCCCATCCTATAACCATTCATATGATTGCTGAGAATGAAGATGCTTCCAAAATTTACTCAGGGTCAGACCTAAACATCTAGATGACAGATACAGGCACTCTGGGCCTGTTTTTGTCACTAGCCAGTTTATTAGTACCACCTATATGACTCTCAACTAATGTCAAGGTCACAATAATAGGTCTAACATCATACCATTAGTCCATCATGATGAGACTTGAGTAAGGTGTAAAAGGCTTCCGGACAGTCATGTCTGAGTGAGTTTTTTTCAGCATAAGATTTCAACTTTAAACATTTTTACCTTTAGCTCATGATATTAAGTAAAAAGTTTCATTTGAAGTTTTACCTATTTACTATAACTGTTGAAAGTATGTAATGAAAATTGCATGAATAAAAAGAATTAAGGCTTTTGCAAGTCACTCCTATTAGACAATTGGTGAAAACCTGATAATTTTTTATCCGAAGCTGGGGTGTGTATGACATGGACGACTGTTGTTATGGTGCTCAATTCCTGGCAGACTCAAAGAAAGTGGATCAAAATAAGCTGTGTATTGATGGTGGATCAGCGGGAGGCTACACCACACTGGCCTGTCTTACCTTCAGGGAAACCTTCAAAGCAGGTAGGTCACCTGTACAATATACACCACCACACTGGCCTGTCTTACCTTCAGGGAAACCTTCAAGGCAGGTAGGTCACCTGTACAATATACACCACACTGGCCTGTCTTACCTTCAGGGAAACCTTCAAGGCAGGTAGGTCACCTGTACAATGTACACCACACTGGCCTGTCTTACCTTTAAGGCAGGTAGATCACCTGTACAATATACACCACACTGGCCTGTCTTACCTTCAGGGAAACCTTCAAGGCAGGTAGGTCACCTGTACAATGTACACCACACTGGCCTGTCTTACCTTTAAGGCAGGTAGATCACCTGTACAATATACACCACACTGGCCTGTCTTACCTTCAGGGAAACCTTCAAAGCAGGTAGATCACCTGTACAATATACACCACACTGGCCTGTCTTACCTTCAGGGAAACCTTCAAGGCAGGTAGATCACCTGTACAATATACACCACACTGGCCTGTCTTATCTTCAGGGAAACCTTCAAAGCAGGTAGGTCACCTGTACAATATACACCACACTGGCCTGTCTTATCTTCAGGGAAACCTTCAAAGCAGGTAGGTCACCTGTACAATATACACCACACTGGCCTGTCTTACCTTGAGGGAAACCTTCAAAGCAGGTAGGTCACCTGTACAATATACACCACACTGGCCTGTCTTATCTTCAGGGAAACCTTCAAAGCAGGTAGGTAACCTGTACAATATACACCACACTGGCCTGTCTTACCTTCAGGGAAACCTTCAAAGCAGGTAGGTCACCTGTACAATATACACCACACTGGCCTGTCTTACCTTCAGGGAAACCTTCAAAGCAGGTAGGTCACCTGTACAATATACACCACACTGGCCTGTCTTACCTTCAGGGAAACCTTCAAAGCAGGTAGGTAACCTGTACAATATACACCACACTGGCCTGTCTTATCTTCAGGGAAACCTTCAAAGCAGGTAGGTCACCTGTACAATATACACCACACTGGCCTGTCTTATCTTCAGGGAAACCTTCAAAGCAGGTAGGTAACCTGTACAATGTACACCACACTGGCCTGTCTTATCTTCAGGGAAACCTTCAAAGCAGGTAGGTAACCTGTACAATATACACCACACTGGCCTGTCTTACCTTCAGGGAAACCTTCAAAGCAGGTAGGTCACCTGTACAATATACACCACACTGGCCTGTCTTATCTTCAGGGAAACCTTCAAAGCAGGTAGGTCACCTGTACAATGTACACCACACTGGCCTGTCTTACCTTGAGGGAAACCTTCAAAGCAGGTAGGTCACCTGTACAATATACACCACACTGGCCTGTCTTACCTTCAGGGAAACCTTCAAAGCAGGTAGGTCACCTGTACAATATACACCACACTGGCCTGTCTTATCTTCAGGGAAACCTTCAAAGCAGGTAGGTCACCTGTACAATGTACACCACACTGGCCTGTCTTACCTTGAGGGAAACCTTCAAAGCAGGTAGGTCACCTGTACAATATACACCACACTGGCCTGTCTTACCTTGAGGGAAACCTTCAAAGCAGGTAGGTCACCTGTACAATATACACCACACTGGCCTGTCTTACCTTCAGGGAAACCTTCAAAGCAGGTAGGTCACCTGTACAATATACACCACACTGGCCTGTCTTACCTTCAGGGAAACCTTCAAAGCAGGTAGGTAACCTGTACAATATACACCACACTGGCCTGTCTTACCTTCAGGGAAACCTTCAAAGCAGGTAGGTAACCTGTACAATATACACCACACTGGCCTGTCTTACCTTCAGGGAAACCTTCAAAGCAGGTAGGTCACCTGTTTCAAATATACACCACACTGGCCTGTCTTACCTTCAGGGAAACCTTCAAAGCAGGTAGGTCACATGTTTCAAATATACACCACACTGGCCTGTCTTACCTTCAGGGAAACCTTCAAAGCAGGTAGGTCACCTGTACAATATACACCACACAGGCCTGTCTTACCTTCAGGGAAACCTTTAAGGCAGGTAGATCACCTGTACAATATACACCACACTGGCCTGTCTTACCTTTAAGGCAGGTAGGTCACCTGTACAATGTACACCACACTGGCCTGTCTTACCTTCAGGGAAACCTTCAAGGCAGGTAGATCACCTGTACAATATACACCACACTGGCCTGTCTTATCTTCAGGGAAACCTTCAAAGCAGGTAGGTAACCTGTACAATATACACCACACTGGCCTGTCTTATCTTCAGGGAAACCTTCAAAGCAGGTAGGTCACCTGTTTCAAATATACACCACACTGGCCTGTCTTACCTTCAGGGAAACCTTCAAAGCAGGTAGGTCACCTGTACAATATACACCACACTGGCCTGTCTTACCTTCAGGGAAACCTTCAAAGCAGGTAGATCACCTGTACAATGTACACCACACTGGCCTGTCTTACCTTCAGGGAAACCTTCAAAGCAGGTAGGTCACCTGTACAATATACACCACACTGGCCTGTCTTATCTTCAGGGAAACCTTCAAAGCAGGTAGGTCACCTGTACAATATACACCACACTGGCCTGTCTTACCTTCAGGGAAACCTTCAAAGCAGGTAGGTCACCTGTACAATGTACACCACACTGGCCTGTCTTACCTTCAGGGAAACCTTCAAAGCAGGTAGGTCACCTGTTTCAAATTCACCTTCTTGTCCTCTATCAACAGCTTTAACGTCACCTTCAAAAAGTAAGAAGGTCACCTGTACGATATGCATCAATATGTCCAGTGTCACTTTCAAGGTCACTTTCAAGGTCACTATCAAGGTCACTTTCAAAGCAGGTAGGTTTCTTATACAGCATGTATCTATTAGTTACAAAATACAATGCAACATTACAACATAAAAGACTGTTATACAACAGATCAAACAATGTTTATAGCTGAAATATATGTAACATTACACCTACATGTGATAGTCAGTTCACAACACTATCACATGTATCCATTCCTCAGAAGTTGAAGTTATATGCCTTCCAAGTCAAAATGGTCATATAGATATTGTTGTACAATATATGACAAGATGTTGATTGATGCATGGTTGATTGACTCCCTAGGTATCAGATGTTAATTGTATAGTTGATTGGATCTCTCGGTGTCTGGTGTTAATTGTATGATTGATTGGCTCCCTAGGTGCCAGATGTTTATTTTATGGTTGATTTGCTCCCTAGGCACCTGATGTTAATTGTATGGTTGATTGGCTCCCTAGGTGCCAGATGTTAATTGTATGGTTGATTGGCTCCCGAGGTGCCAGATGTTAATTGTATGGTTGATTGGCTCCCTAGGTGCCAGATGTTTATTTTATGGTTGATTGGCTCCCTAGGTGCCAGATGTTAATTGTATGGTTGATTGACCCCCTAGGTGCCAGATGTAAATTGTATGGTTGATTGGCTCCCTAGGTGCCAGATGTTAATTGTATGATTGATTGGCTCCCTTGGTGCCAGATGTTAATTGTATGATTAATTGGCTCCCTAGGTTCCAGATGTTAATTGTATGATTAATTGGCTCCCTTGGTGCCAGATGTTAATTGTATGATTGATTGGCTCCCTAGGTGCTAGATGTTTATGTTATGGTTGATTGGCTCGCTAGGCGCCTGATGTTAATTGTATGGTTGATTGGCTCCCTAGGTGCCTGTTGTTAATTATATGGTTGATTTGCTCCCTAGGTGCCAGATGTTAATTGTATGGTTGATTGGCTCCCTAGGTGTCAGATGTTAATTGTATGGTTGATTGGCTCCCTAGGTGCAAGATATTAATTTTATGGTAGATTGGCTCCCTAGGTGCCAGATATTAATTATATGATTGATTGGCTCCCAAGGTGCCAGATGTTTATTGTATGGTTGATTGGCTCCCTAGGTGCCAGATGTTTATTTTATGGTTGATTGGCTCCCTAGGTGCCATATGTTAATTATATGGTTGATTTGCTCCCTAGGTGCCTGTTGTTAATTGTATGGTTGATTGGCTCCCTAGGTGCCTGTTGTTAATTGTATGGTTGATTGGCTCCCTAGGTGCCAGATGTTTATTTTATGGTTGATTGGCTCCCTAGGTGCCTGTTGTTAATTGTATGGTTGATTGGCTCCCTAGGTGCCAGATGTTAATTATATGGTTGATTTGCTCCCTAGGTGCCAGATGTTAATTGTATGGTTGATTGGCTCCCTAGGTGTCAGATGTTAATTGTATGGTTGATTGGCTCCCTAGGTGCAAGATATTAATTTTATGGTAGATTGGCTCCCTAGGTTCCAGATGTTAATTATATGGTAGATTGGCTCCCTAGGTGCCAGATGTTAATTGTATGGTTGATTGGCTCCCTAGGTGCCAGGTGTCAATTGTATGGTTGATTGGCTCCCTAGGTGACAGGTGTCAATTGTATGGTTGATTGACTCCCTAGGTTCCAGATGTTAATTATATGGTAGATTGGCTCCCTAGGTGCCAGATGTTAATTGTATGGTTGATTGGCTCCCTAGGTGCCAGATGTTAATTGTATGGTTGATTGGCTTCCTAGGTGCCAGATGTTAATTGTATGGTTGATTGACCCCCTAGGTTCCAGATGTTAATTGTATGGTTGATTGGATCTCTAGGTGCCAGATGTTTATTGTATGGTTGATCGGCTTTCTAGGTGCCAGATGTAAATTGTATGGTTGGTTGGCTCCCTAGGGGCCAGATGTTAAAATGTATGGTTGATTGGCTCCCTAGGTGCCAGATGTAAATTGTATGGTTGATTGGCTCCCTAGGTGCAAGATGTTTATCGATGGTTGATTGGCTCCCTAGGTGCCAGAGATTAATTGTATATTTGATTGGCTCCCTAGGTGCCAGATGTAAATTGTATGGTTGATTGGCTCCCTAGGTGCCAGATGTAAATTGTATGGTTGATTGGCTCCCTTGGTGCCAGATGTTAATTGTATGGTTGATTGGCTCCCTAGGTGCCAGATGTTAAAATGTATTGTTGGTTGGCTCCCTAGGTGTCAGATGTTAATTGTATGGTTGATTGGCTCCCTAGGTGCCAGATGTAAATTGTATGGTTGATTGGCTCCCTTGGTGCCAGATGTTAATTGTATGGTTGATTGGCTCCCTAGGTGCCAGATGTTAAAATGTATGGTGATTGGCTCCCTAGGTGCCAGATGTTAATTGTATGGTTGATTGGCTCCCTAGGTGCTAGCCACTATGGTATCTGTGACTTGGAGGCCTTGGCCACAGACACACACAAGTTTGAAAGTAGATACCTTGACTCGCTGATTGCTCCATACAGTGGTGAAGGAGTGAAGATCTACAAGGACCGCTCTCCAATCAACTTTGTTGATCAGCTTAAATGTGCAATGGCCTTCTTCCAGGGAAAGGAGGACAAGGTATGTTTTTATAAAATGACGTAAATGTTACATCTTGTGTACCACAAAGTGCTATACAAGTATATATTTATTGGCAGGTTGATATACAATGTATATAATTAATGGCAGGTTGATATACAATGTATATAAATACTGGCAGGTTGATATACAATGTATATAATTAATGGCAGGTTGATATACAATATATATAAATACTGGCAGGTTGATATACAATGTATATATAAATACTGGCAGGTTGATATACAATGTATATATAAATACTGGCAGGTTGATATACAATATAAATAAGTACTGGCAGGTTGATATACAATATAAATAAGTACTGGCAGGTTGATATACAATATAAATAAGTACTGGCAGGTTGATATACAATATAAATAAGTACTGGCAGGTTGATATACAATATATATAAATACTGGCAGGTTGATATACAATGTATATAAATACTGGCAGGTTGATATACAATGTATATAAATACTGGCAGGTTGATATACAATGTATATAAATACTGGCAGGTTGATATACAATGTATATAAATACTGGCAGGTTGATATACAATGTATATATAAATACTGACAGGTTGATATACAATGTATATATAAATACTGGCAGGTTGATATACAATATATATAAATACTGGCAGGTTGATATACAATATATATAAATACTGGCAGGTTGATATACAATATATATAAATACTGGCAGGTTGATATACAATGTATATAAATACTGGCAGGTTGATATACAATATATATAAATACTGGCAGGTTGATATACAATATATATAAATACTGGCAGGTTGATATACAATGTATATAAATACTGGCAGGTTGATATACAATATATATAAATACTGGCAGGTTGATATACAATGTATATAAATACTGGCAGGTTGATATACAATATATATAAATACTGGCAGGTTGATATACAATGTATATAAATACTGGCAGGTTGATATACAATATATATAAATACTGGCAGGTTGATATACAATATATATAAATACTGGCAGGTTGATATACAATATATATAAATACTGGCAGGTTGATATACAATATATATAAATACTGGCAGGTTGATATACAATGTATATAAATACTGGCAGGTTGATATACAATATATATAAATACTGGCAGGTTGATATACAATATATATAAATACTGGCAGGTTGATATACAATGTATATAAATACTGGCAGGTTGATATACAATGTGTATAAATACTGGCAGGTTGATATACAATATATATAAATACTGGCAGGTTGATATACAATGTGTATAAATACTGGCAGGTTGATATACAATATATATAAATACTGGCAGGTTGATATACAATGTGTATAAATACTGGCAGGTTGATATACAATATATATAAATACTGGCAGGTTGATATACAATGTGTATAAATACTGGCAGGTTGATATACAATATATATAAATACTGGCAGGTTGATATACAATGTATATAAATACTGGCAGGTTGATATACAATATATATAAATACTGGCAGGTTGATATACAATATATATAAATACTGGCAGGTTGATATACAATATATATAAATACTGGCAGGTTGATATACAATATATATAAATACTGGCAGGTTGATATACAATGTATATATAAATACTGGCAGGTTGATATACAATGTATATATAAATACTGGCAGGTTGATATACAATGTATATATAAATACTGGCAGGTTGATATACAATGTGTATAAATACTGGCAGGTTGATATACAATATATATAAATACTGGCAGGTTGATATACAATGTATATAAATACTGGCAGGTTGATATACAATATATATAAATACTGGCAGGTTGATATACAATATATATAAATACTGGCAGGTTGATATACAATGTATATAAATACTGGCAGGTTGATATACAATGTATATAAATACTGGCAGGTTGATATACAATGTATATAAATACTGGCAGGTTGATATACAATATATATAAATACTGGCAGGTTGATATACAATGTATATAAATACTGGCAGGTTGATATACAATATATTTGCTCCCCAACATTATTTGATGTTGACATTTATACAGTTGCTAGTAATCAAATTCATTTTTGTTTCTAAATTAGTTTAAATTTCAAATTGTGATTGATACATATAATATTTTGTAGATTGTCCCTCCTAACCAAGCTCAAATGATGTTTGATGCAGTCAAGGCAAAGGGCCAACCCACAATGTTCGTCTTATTTGAAGGTCAGTATACTTATATATGCTTTCACATTGGAAAGGGAGGTAATTGTTGTTCACAACATGTTTGTTTTTAATACATGTAGAATAAATCAAGTTGTTTTGTTAATAAGATAACCTCAGATATTATTGTTACCAAGGCTGTATTTGCATAACCAGCTTAAGTTCACATATATTTCACCATTAACAAATGCATTTGGACTGAATTATAGGCAGAGCTGAAAATCCAGTTTCTGAGGATAAATAACAACATATCAAGAAGAAAGTGCCCTTCTTTCATTATGTAACATATGCTAATATCTACATCTAGGTTGACATTGTTGTAGAAAGACATAATGCAAACTAGTAATATAGTTAGCCATTAAGTTTTGGTCAGGTATGTGTGGAGCCCGTACAGGTACCAGATTATCCAGAGGTCCGTCTTGGTTGTAATCTGTACCTCATGGTGTTTTCTTACAAGGTTCAACCATTTTAACTTCTTAGTAACCATAACGATTCTTGTAAGAATTATCCAATGTAAATTGCCTTCATTTACAAACAAATCAGCAACTTAACACTCTTATGTCACATAGATTTAGCTACTGCACTTCAACAGGAAAAATGTCTGTGGCAAAAGCTAATACAAATTTGACACTGTGTAAAACACACATCTATTAAACTGTACATTCGACACTTTCTTGAATTTCCCTTCTCATCCCCCTCCATACCCTTTATCCTATAGCTACCTCTTACCATCTCAAAGACTGTAACAACTAGGTTTCTTTAGCTCAGTGCATTTCTTTATACTGGGAAGTTCAGCAGTAGGGAACACTTTTGTACTGAAAAAAAAAGTAATGAAGAACACAAGCTTTCACCGATGTTAAAAATAAGATTAATTTGTTTCTTATGAGTGTATTGTTTTGTTGTATGAAACCGCAGGCGAACAACATGGCTTTAGAAAGGCAGAAAATTTACAGACAGCTCTGGATGGAGAGCTGTATTTCTTCTCAAAGGTCTTCGGCTTTGAAGCTGCTGGTATAACATGTGATGTGAGTAATTACAACAGGTCATTGATTTCCTCCACATCCCCTCACAGACATAGTTTACATTTAAATTCATTATTGGATTGATATTATTTCCATGTAAACACCTTTTACAGTTCTTACCTTATGTTGGACTATGTGAGAGTATAGTGGTTTGTACTAAAATTAACATCAGGAACAGATTGAATGATCTGGAGGATCGTTCCATCAATTTGCAGAGCTTTTCTCGTCTTTTATGTTGGATAAAAAGCTCTTCAGAGCTTATGATTTTTGTTGTGTTTTTTTTGCTCACCGACTGCAAATAAATTTAATCTCTTAAGTAAAATGTATCTAACTTATATCTTATCTTCTTCATGTAACATGTTTGAAATAACCATGCAAAATATTTTTAACCAAGTAGATTATGTCTCTCTTCCCTCTGTATGACTACCAGGTACTTCTCGAAAAGCTAAGAGACGAAAAGATATGCCATTCAATAAAAGGAACCATTTTTATTTTTCAGAAAATAATTCACAACCTATGAAGAAATTGTGAGCAACAAAATCATGAACTGAATTTTCCTGATGTTTTGCTGGATGTTTCTGTTCAGTTGTAATCAAGTACCAAGAGGAGGAGCTTCACCATTAAGTGCTATTTGTTTGAATAGAAAATGTATTGGTTAGGTTGTAGAAGCGAGATTAAATACCTTAAGATTATACTGTAAAAACTTACTAGTGGGGTCCTGATAAATAGTTCAAGGAATACATGGTATTCAAGTTATCCAAGGTTGGTTGAATATGTACGAACTTGTTGGGACCTAACAAGCTGTTCAACAAATAAGGGATATTCAACTTCGAACAAGTGGGATTTTACTGTATGTCTAGTAAACCAAGTTGAGATTAAGAGCATCTCTTAACCCCTTGTGGGTTAGGTTGATAAGGGGATATCAACCCAAGAGGGAAGATTTTTTTGTTACTTAACACAAGGCTTTGTCAGATGTTTTAGTAAAATGGTATAATTAACTGTGGAATTTCCAAAGAAAAAAAAAAATCACAAAATATAGTACTTCTTTTTGGTTTTCAACAGGGGTATTCCTATCATATTGTCACTTTCAGTATATTCTTACATCCAATTATTGATTGTATTAATAAACAGAGTTTTCTTGATTTTTTTTAACCTTAGTACACCTGGTTTTGACTAAATGCCAGTGGTGAATCTACCAAGTACTTAAACTTCAATTCATTCACCTGTTCATCTTTGATGTCATTTAATAAGATTGCAGAATTAGGTTTAGAGATAATAAAGGCCCTTTTGGCCTTTAAATACATGTAGTATTAAATTGTATCGAGTTTATCAAATATGCATAATATTGTAATATTATGTAGTCTTTGTGCTGGTTTTCCTAATGTATGGTGTAAATTATCTCCCTTCCTTCCTTTGTTAACGCATTAAAAAAAAAATCAAAGGTTTGAGATTGAAGTCTTTTGAAGATTAGGTGGGAGCCGCAACCGACTTCAGAGCCTGTCGATTTTGAATTTACTGTTAGGTGACCACAAGAATTTTTGATGCCATGAAAGTGTTAAACCAGTCTTTTGCCATCAACAAAGTGGCACACATAGCATTTAGTTTTTCCATGACATGTTCCGGGATAAAGAGAGCTCAACTCTTGGATATCAGAATGGACATAGAACATTTAGTTTTTCCGTGACATGTTCCAGGATAAAGAGAGCTTAACCCTTGGATATCAGAATGGACATAGAGCATTTAGTTTTTCCAGGACATGTTCCGGGATAAAGAGAGCTTAACCCTTGGATATCAGAATGGACATAGAGCATTTAGTTTTTCCAGGACATGTTCCGGGATAAAGAGAGCTTAACCCCTGGATATCAGGATGGACATAGACCAGTCACCAGTTGACAGTGGGGCAATGCGATCTCCAACCCTGCAATGAAGACGTCACAATGTCCGAATGAATGTTATACAGTTGGCACAGTAGCTTCAGCTTGTCTTTAGGCAATGGAAATGTATCAATATATTACATCTATAATAATATGTATTCTTTTATTGTCGCTGATATCCTATATCATATACTTGTTTATGATTAAATATCATTCCAATATATTAAATCTAGAGTTTTTTGTTATGTTATGAGAGCCATAAAAACGTTTTGGCGCACTTTCATCAAATGGTGGGCATATCAAATTGCCATGTCTGTCCTGAACACAAATTATTTATTTTTGCAATTTCTCAAAAGTTTTGAACAGATCTGTTTTATATTGCATATGAATGTTTTGGCTTGATGAAGCAAATAAGATGGCAATCAGGATGCAGAAATTTTGAAAGTTAAAACTTGTTATCACTATTTTCCAAGAAGTTTCAGTAAATAAATCATTGCATGGTGCAAGTGTATCAGAGAGATTGTTTTAGGATAAACAATGTAGCAAAGTTACCTTCAAGTTTTAAATGCTCTTAAGCATCCCATTCAAGTTCCAACTTTTACTTTTAATTCATACGACCAATGAATACATCCAACTAAATATGGCTATAGGAAAAGTTGCCTTATTTTATTAATAGGATAATATACCTTCAATAAATCAGAACCAAAGCTCATTTGATTCTTCCTCTCCTCTATGTACATACATTTAACATTAAATAGGGTCCTTGCCTTAGAAACCAATCAACACATATCAAGTTTAAGCATTTGTTTGGAATCAAACATCCAGACAGCACTATAAAGTTATCGTTTCAAACATGAACCTGAATCTTCAGCAAAGCATTTCCCAAAATCACCGTAAAAACTTGTGTAATCTGTGCACTTTTTTTTAGGGAAATTAAAATCCAAAAGTGGGAGGAGCCTAAATTACACTGATATAAGATGCGTGTCAAGTTTTGTTTCAGTGAAAGATTGAGGAATCTGAAGGAAGCCACCATATTGGAAAGTCGGGTAATAGTGTTTCTTTTTCCAACGGTACCTTACAAATGTACATAGAGCTTAATTTGTATCTTTAGTACCAGTAACCTTAATAACTAAGTTGTTTAATACCAGCAAGTCTGACCTTTGATACATATGAGCTTTTGTTCGAGTCTTAAGAACCATTAACCTTGACCCTTGTGAAGCTTTGATGCTTTAGTTACAGAAGCCCTGACCTTTGATAAACTCGACTCCAAATCAAGGATTCTCTTTCATAGGACAACTCGCTGATATCGACTTTGCATGCTTTTTGTTCTGTAGCAAGTACCGATTTTGATCATTATTCGTTCTGCAGTATCAAGATAGATAATCTTTTGTTTGTTATCCAAGAGTGACTTTAAACTCTGCTAGAACATGGACTTGCCAGGAAGTGCTCTGCTAGAAAAAGGACTTGCCAGGAAGGGCTCTGCTAGAACATGGACTTGCCAGGGAGGGATCTGCTAGAACAAGGACTTGCCAGGAAGGGCTCTGCTAGAACATGGACTTGCCAGGAAGGGCTCTGCTAGAACATGGACATGCCATGGAGGGCTCTGCTAGAACATGGACTTGCCAGGAAGGGTTCTGCTAGAACAGGGAGGGCTCTGCTAGAACATGGACTTGCCAGGGAGGGCTCTGCTAGAACATGGACTTGCCAGGAAGGGCTCTGCTAGAACATGGACTTGCCAGGAAGGGCTCTGCTAGAACATGGACTTGCCAGGAAGGGCTCTGCTAGAACAAGGACTTGCCAGGAACGGCTCTGCTATGTATACATCTCTGGAAATTGAGCAGTTAAGAGATATAAAAAGTGAACAGGTCCTTTGTTCTAATTGACCTTGAGGTTTGGTTCGATGATACCATGTTGGATTCTGTCAAACTTTCTTTCAAAATATCGAGATGTAAATAACTGAAGGGTGACCTTAGCCTATGGCCAAGTGACCTTGAGCTTTTGTCAGGTGACACTTTGACTGACCAACTATGATTCATAATATCATAAAATATAAATGTAAAAGTTGTGATCTTGACATTTTACACTGATGACCTTGAGTTTTGGTTAGATGACACATTGTTTTAATTCTGACCTTTGTCCCTGTGGCCTTGAGGTGTGTTTAGTTGACACCTTGTTTGACTGACCATCTTTCCTTCAGAATGTCATAACAAAAATTTATCAGAAAAAGATAGACACACTGACAGATAACCTGATTACAATAGGGCCATCTTTAATGCAGAGACCTGATTATCAGGTCTCTCACACAACAAATGTATGAGCTGTGTGTAACCCTTATTCTGAAGTTAGACTTTGGACAAAAATGTAAAAGACAAGTATATATCCTGCAGAATCATCAGAAATCCCCAAAATAAACCACACGACACATTGCACTGGAATTGACATTTTTAATTTTTTCACAATTGTTGAACATTTTATTCAAATGAAAAATTGAATTGTTAAACATTTATCTATAAATTCAATTATGAACATGGAACATAAGCCACATCATTGGCCTTGTTGGAGCAAGGCAATACATTATTAGAAACATTAACTAGTTAGAGGATTCTCCATCAAGGGCGAGGTAACAATGTAAATAAGGTATGTATGTTACGAGTCAGATTCTTTCAGAACACAGCTAACCGGGTATTACTGTTAATTATTACTATTAAAAACAGCATTGTGATGTTTTGCTGTACCTCGAGAATTCTTACTACATTGCTCCAAGATGAACCTCTCTGAAAGAATCACTGACAGACGTTATAACATTATACATGTTCTATCATGTTGTGATGCTTCAATATTGAATTTAACATATACAATATCAAGGGCTAATCTGATCAAATTATTGTACAATTTCAAAAGAGGGGAGCTACAGATAGGATTTTCAAACAACAATAGAAATGGTCTATTTTTATTCATTTGATCCCATTTTTTTTATCCCCATACATGTATTTCAGTATACATATTGCTATATCTCCTTAAAGACACCACAGTAGCATATGTATACCAAGTCAGTTACAGAACAGCAATGTCGGGAAAGAGCAAAGTGCATACTTTAATGAACATAAGGATGTTAAAATCAATATTTTTGCATGAATCCTATACATGATTACATGGATATTTTTTATTTTTGAAAATGTTATAATTTTAATTTGAAAGTCTATATTTTTGAACCAAAACAAAAACAAACAAGTACCAGGGACAGTGCATGAAACGCACACCTGCGAAATAAAGGAGCGTAATTATGGAAGCAGACAAAGACCATTCTTACATTTGTTGAAATTTACGAAGTTAAAGGGCCATAACTCTTTAATAACTTATTAAATGAATCTCAAAATCGACTCAGTTTCACGTCTTCATGCATGTAACCTTTGTGATTAGTTTCATCAACATCCTCCATAAAGTTCTTTATACGCCCATCCTTTGGATGGGCGTATAAAAACCCTCTTTGAAAGGTTCTTAGTTCAAGCACCACAACAAGACGTACATATATACTGCTATATGTTAATGAAATGAAGATATAAATGTAGAGAAAACAAATGAAATGACTGCCATTATATTATCAAAAATACTCAATGCCAATATTGATTTAGGTCTATCAGACCTACATTGCTTAGGTACTCAGTTTAATTCATACTCAATGTAAAAAAATGTTTTAAATTTAAAATCCTGATGGTCTAGTTTCAAAATCAAACGATAGACAGCAGTCACAGCAAAAGTTCACTTGACCCATTCATCCCTGACCACATTTGGCCTTTAACCCCTGATGTCATATTTGACCTTTTTCCAAATCGAAGACTGGGCAGGTCAAGTTTAGGTGTAATGGGGTGAATGAGTTCAGCCTCTTGGTGTGCTAATAAAAATGATATCATAAATATCTGAGACATAATGAAATATAATGTCAAAAAAAAAAGTGCATTCGCTTGACTTAACAGGTGGATTTCAATTGTCACTTCATGAACATAAGCAACAAAAGACCAGTTTGAACAAAACAATACACAAGCAATTTTTGATTTACACTGTGACATAATAAATCTATTATCGCGGTACATTCAACATGCATTACTTTGTACACAAGTTTACTGCTCATCAAGTCATTATTTCAAAGAACTACACAGATCACTCGTAAACGGTTCTTACCTATAAAGGGAAAGTAAAATATAATTATATTGTAGTTGTTTATGAAAATGTCTACAAATGACAAAGCACAAATAACAACTTGTTGGCGACAGATTTACAATACTTAAGTTAATTTTCCGTAATCTTGATAACATCCAAAAAATAGAATTTAGAACTATGAATCATCAGTTAAACAGATTCAGTACTTTATAAGATCTCAACCAATCACAAAAGTGATAACAAAACCGAAGTACCGATGCTTACATTATCATATCTAACCAACTTCAGAACTTTATAGAATTAATTTCCATCTGCATTTTTTTTTTTAGGTTTCCCAACAAATATTTGTGGGAAGTACCTTACACTGTTCGTGGGTAGTACTTACCCTGAACATGATCACAAAGTTTTTATGCGAGAAAGCTATAGATGGTTTCTTGGAGTAACGTTAACCCTCACTATTAAAGTTAGTTTTCGAATGTTTCATGAGATATATCAAAATTCTTCTTCTGTACTTTTAACTTGTTCACCACTGAAGACAAATTTGAACTCTTCAAATGTTAATGAAGCAATGACAACATATACCAAAAAAATGAAAAGATGTAAAATGATGTGCTGCTAATGTTTTTACTATTCCTTTATGGTGTATAAGGTTAAGGAGGACACAATGTACACAGTACACAATTATAACATGTCAAATACTAAATATTCTAGAAGCAATTATGCCATGATTGAGGCTATCACATGTGTTAAACACACCACCCAGTGTCGGTGTTGAAAGAGATACAAGTCATTGATTATCGGAGATCCAAACTGATCTGGGAACAAAGAGGATCAAGGTATATGAGACAAAGAGTATTGTGAACAATATAAAACATACACAATACTGACAAATATGGATTGAGAAATTAAAGGGGCTTATTTATTTAAGTGGACATACCGGTGAATCTGGTTTCAAAAATGGTGTTTCAGAGATGAAGCCTGACAATGTTAATGCAGGCCTTGAAAGCCTAAGACTAACCAGAATGCAATATCAAATTACTAAGCCTGTCCCGATATAATTTCATGAACAAACAACACTGTCTTCCTCTTTATATCAAGTTCTACAATTTCACACAGTTTTATCAAGATTTAAGTTTAGAAATAATCATCCTTGAATGAACTCAACCGTTCCTAAAATTTTACGCGTCTTCTTCAAAATGACAACTTTCATAGAGTTTGCTGAAGTGATAACCATCACTCGATCCGTTTGAAGCAATAACCATCACTCGATCCGTTTGAAGCAATCAACCATGGTTACTTCCAATCAATTACCACAATCACAGAATCTAGATTGTTAGCATCAAAAGGACATCTGTATTCAGGAGGAAGTCTTCGCAGTGTCAAAATAAGAACACAGAATGTGCCTTGTACTGATTGGAATAACATGAATACAAAATATGATTTGAGGCATGAAAATGTCATTTGCGTAATCTATAAAACAAAAGAATATCAATGCTGCATATATATATATAATACCAATGTTATGCATCAGGAAATATGCACTTGGTAAAATATGGTTCAAACTATCTCTCTCAAATCCTCGGCTTCACATAACATACATCACACACATTCTGTCAACACTCTCATGTTTCCGCACGTAAAAAAGCACTAAAGCAGAGGTTTGGAAACCTTGCTTCACACACCGTCCCAGTACTAACACATCACTTTCTATCTGGAGAGACATTCAACCCTCCTTTTTCAAAGTTTCACAAGTCATACTTGGTATGCTGATGGCAGTACTCATTTCTACACTTGATTCAATCCCCCAATCCTAGGAGGTGAAAATGTTTGTGCACAATTGTGATCGTTTACATGCCACTTTTATGACATACAGATCGAATTGATAATTTGCAGGTGGACATGTCATGAAACAGATCCTCAACAAGATATCCTGTTGGTCGTGTCGCTGTCTGAAGGGCATCCCGACCAGGGTTTCATGGTTGGATCATATTTAATGTTCCACTTTGTGACTTAGCAGTTGCAGGACAAGTTCCCAATGGGAAGTGCTCCCTGTTTTCGTCACAGAAGAGATTCAACAGAATTGGACCAGATTTAATTGATGGTGGCCTTAATCCTGCATGTCTTCCTGAATCTCGTGAGGGCCTATAATACCCGGAACAGCCATCTGTACCTTTCGTTTCTCATCAGCTGCTTGTTTGATGGCTGCTTCTCGCTCCTCCAGGAATAAATCACTGTTGTCTTCACCAGCAAACTCCTACAAGCAATTTTAAGAATATGAGTTTCAGGTCAGCAACTCTTTGTATAGCCACTATCAGTTTGAATTCTTCCTTTCCTTTAATTAAACCTGTGTCCCCTGGCATGGGACAACAATGAACAAACCTAATTCAGTAAACTTTTGTATAATGATAATAATTTCAACATTTTACATCCAAATCAGCATATCAACTTTAAACACCTGATAATTATAACATCACACAGTAAACACCCACTCTTATCATTATTAAATTATTTAGACTTTGGTCACTTCAGATTTTCTCCAATTCATTTACCTGGTAATTAGAACAATGAGTTAGACTTGAAGACCTAGAACGGAATCACAAATGCAGTCCCATTAAACTTATAATTTATGCAAACAATCAACATACTCTGATCTGCACAAGGAAATCTCGGACATGCTCCTTGAAGGCTGGGATATCTCTGTCAAAGCTGAATGCACCCTCGATAAACACTCGGATTTGTGGCCTGTAAAAAAATCAATACCTTATATATATATCTCTTATTTAAAACAGATGTCACAATTTCTTCAAACAACATGATAATTTCTCTGTTAATGGCTGGACTTATAAATTACTTATTAGTAGCTCCTATAAATGGGGCTACCTAAACTGTGCATCCCTTAGTAATTACAGACTCCTGAAAACAAGATTCTAAAGTACTTGTTGATCCCAAGCCTCCTTCCAGTCAATAGTTCCAAAAGAATTTGGAGCTTTTATCAGAAGCTCTTTATTGTACAAATGCCCCCCCCCCCCCTCCAATATTTCCTATAGTATTTCTGAACCTTGAGCTACTACTAAAATTATACACTCTCTTTCAATATTCAAAAGAACCAAATTACCCTTGTAGCTGTTTATAAAACCCATAATTATTATTTCAAAATTGCTTTTCAGTGAATGGTAGCTCTTGTAGTACTTACTCATTGAGATGAGGGAAAGCTGCTTTTAGAAGGTTGAGGAGGAACTGTTGTATGTATTGGACATTTTGTGACGACGATGAGTTTGAACCAAGGGCCACTGTGACCTTCCCCGTCTCCACCAAAACAAACATATACGCTAAAATTGTGGCTTGTGTTGTCAGACCTACAATAAACAATGATATTTTATAACAATGGAGGGACTAAATGACAAATGACTGCAATACAACAAAGTAGAATGAAAATTATCAATATAGATTTTCATGAGCAGAAATGTAGGATAGCTAGGATTCCTAGGGCTCCTGAGGGTGGAACTCCCAATTTTACACCTCTTGTCCGGAAAGAGTGATTTTTTCTCATTCCATCTACCAGAAGAATCTCAAAAACCATGAAATTTCACTTGGATTGGTTACTATTTTGATAATATCAACCTTGAACTTTTGACGAAAATGAATTGATCAGCGAGATAAGCATATCCCATATTTTCAAACAATATTTGCAAAGAAAGATTTATCTTAATCTTTCTATTTATTTCAATAAATTTTATTGCCAAATTAGCAAAAGGATTAGGCATCAGGCAAAGCCTATATAAGCCTTCTCCATACAACTTCGGTATGTTACAAACAATAAGAGTATAGTGTATCTCCAAGCCCCTACCGGTAATAGTTATGTATGTTATTCAAATCTTTGCGTTTCGATAATATATTCTGATATACATGTTAATAAATTGAATTTATTTCCTCATCGCAATCATGACATCCATATAACAAGGTGCTGATGTTAAAATGATTATGGTTGATATTTGGGTTTATAAGCCGAGTGTTAAGTATAATTCGTAAATTGTTGAATACTGGACATATTAAAAAATAGTGTTCAGCTGTTTCAGCACCGAGGTTACACGAACATATTGGGGAGTCTCTCAAATGATCAAGAAATAGGTCAGAGTTCAAATTACTTGCTTCATTTCTAAGCTGACACATAATCATGTTTATTTTTCGAGTGCCATCATTTACAAAAGTTTCTGTTGTATCTGAGAAAATTTCATTATTTTTAGATAAAAGAGTTTTGAATTGAGCAAGAGAATTTACATTAGAAAGATCGAAATTTAAGGCAAAAGAGTTAAATTCTCTAAATGTACTAGGAAAATAGCTACTATAATAACTTTCTGTTCTGCATATAGGTATGTTGAAATATCGAGTCTCCCTCAGTGGATATCTAGCATTATCTTGGCAATTTACAAAAGGTCGTACAATATCAGTCAAATGTTGCGGGGTTATACCATGGAGTATTTTAAACATTAAAATTAGTTTATGTTTTTGGCGTCTATCAGAGAAAGATTCCCAAATAAGTTCTTTGTATAGTTTATAATGTGAGGTACCTCTGCGCAATCCTGTTATAATCCTTGCGGCTTCTAAATGAACATTTTCAAGTAACTGTTTACATTGATCAGAGCAGTTGTCCCACAATACATCTGCATATTCTAATATAGGCAGAATATAAGTCTTATAAATCTTTAGGAGGGTTTTTCTTGAAACTCGTTTTTTAAACTCGTTTTTTTAATGATTTTATTAAATTTAACTTTGTAAATGCTTTCTCATATATATAATTGACGTGATGAATCCATTTACCATCTACAGAAAATATAACCCCAAGGTGTTTATGAATAGAAAGGGACTGCACTGGGGTATTGTTAAAGTATAAATCAGGGTGAATGACATCTTTTTTCCTACTGAATACCATAGATACAGTTTTTGTAGGGTTGAATCTTATATCCCATTTATTACCCCAAGTACTTATGTTTGAAAGATTTTCAGATATTTTATTGGCTATTTCAATTTGGTTATTATCAACAACTTTGCTTAAGGAGGTATCATCAGCAAACAATTTCACGTCACTAGTTACAATATCTGATATATCATTTATATATAGTAAAAATAAAAAGGGGCCTAACACTGAACCCTGTGGGACACCAGCTTCTACGGATTTAAAAGTTGAAAAAATCCCCTGAGTTAAAACACGCTGTTTTCTATCAGACAAATGATTTGTAAACCATGCTAATAATTTTCCTTTAATACCACATGATTCAAGTTTATATAATAACCCTTCATGCCACACTCTATCGAAGGCTTTACTTATGTCACAAAATACAGAACGAACTTCTTGTCCTTTATCTAGAGAATACATAATAGTATGGTATATCGAAAGAAGTTGATTTACAGTTGAATCTCCCGGGATAAAGCCTGACTGATTCTTAGAGATAATTTCACATTCACGCAAATAGTTATATAAGTATTTGAAAATTACTTTTTCTATTATTTTACTAAAGCACGAGGTAACTGAAATAACTTAACTTAATCTTTCTAACATGACTGTAAATTTATTGTTAAGTTTTTTTAATTGTTTTTAATTATCATTACTAAAGTCTGTTGGAGGTACCCTAAACAAAATTTGGAGTAAAGGAACGGGATAGATGTTACTGGAGTAGCACTTTGCCATGGCCTAATAGAATCTTCCCCTACCTTGAGGGTGTGACAAGAGAAATCGCCAACCCAAGGGAGGATATTTGTTTCCCTTAAAGTTACTATTAACTTATCCAGATTCTGATATGAAGAAATGATCTCAGAAGAGAATGCAGGTTTAGATTATTAGGTTTACCTGCTGTGTGAGAACTGTCGGTCACAACAGAAAACACATGCTGTAAAATGTCTGTAAAGTAGGTCTGATAAAAGCTCTGTGCTGCGGCCTCCTCATTGGCGATGTTCTGTAGCAACACGTACAGGATGTCAAGACCAGTGTCCGCCACGTTTCTCATGGTGTGTTTAAAAGCCCAAATTATAGAATCCAATACCAGCTTGAATTGTGCTGGTGGTATGTTCAAGAAAGCTGGAACAGAAATTGCATACTTTCATTAGTCTGTGTATTAAAGATACATAAATGCAATATTAACATTAATAGTACTTGATGTGCTACAGTATTCTTAAGGCATAAAATACAAAGTGGCCAAGTTTTGTTATATGAACTTTTAATGCTCTGGAAAGAATAACTGTTTTTTAAGTGTTTTCTATCAAGAGGAAAATATTTCCAATAGTTTAAATAGTCTTTCCTATATCAGCAAAGATTTATCTGCTGTTAACTACAGACATTAAAAGAAGTACTTGTCAAACATATTTTTCCTTGCAGCACAGCACTTAAGACTTTTAACATACTTTATATACTTTTTTCTTGTTTCATAATTTTTTTCAAAACCATTGTAGGAACAATGTTTATACCAAGCCAGGTAAAAAATTAAATTGTCAAACCTTGGAAGCAGTGCGAGTTGACAGCTTGTAAGAGCAGGAAGAAGTTTGTTCTGTGCTCTGGGAATTCCTCAAAGTCCTTATTGATCATATCCAATGTACACTCAAACACAGCATCAAAGATCTGGGGGATGTCCTTTGTAATGTGGTTCTGTGGGGGGAAAAAAACAGTTAATTCGTTTCATGCCTGAAGCAGCATTTTGGCACATTAATTTTTGTTACCTGCTGTAAATGGTCAAATTTGACTTTAGAACACTGTAAATTAAATTCCAGATACTCACTTCCAATCTGTTGACAATGGTTGCCATTGTGCTCAGCACCTCAGGTTCTCTGGCAGCTGGAACATTTCTTTGGTAGTCAAGTAACACAGCATCCAATAAAGGCGGAATGAAGTTCTCAGCAACCTGCACAAAGCAATGAATTTTTGCCCTGTTTACACAAACTAGACTGAACCTACTCTGATGGGTTTCTCCCGATTCACAAACTGCAAAATTATTCCCAAGCTCTGTGTTGTGTTTTAAAACCATTATCCAGTTCTCTTTTTGCTTCACAAAATTGAAAATGTTCAAACATCTTATTAGGGCTATTCCATAATTAATCGATTGGGGGAGGTGGGAGGCACCTGTTTTAATATATCATGGTAGGGTTAACAAACGATCTGCCTACCATTCCTCCTGTTAAATTACCTTCATTATTTAATAGGTGAAAGGGTCTGTGCCTCCCATACGATTACTTAAAATTGACTGTACTTACCATGGCAGGATCATTGGAGCGACTGACCCATCCTGATATCAACTTGAGTGTTTCTTTCTTGACTGTCCTCATGCTCCTGATGAGGGGTTGTTTGGTAACACTCTCCCCGTTGGTAGCTATAGCACTGCTGATATTCTCACTCATCACCTTGTACACATTGAGCATGTCCAGATAGATCCTCCCCAACTGTACAGAAAATAGATGGTGTTATAAACACAGTACTGGTTTTGTAATAGGCCGGCTCAGAACAAGAGACAAGCAATTAAGTGATGGACCAGTGACCTACTACGATAACAACAAGTACAGCTCCCTAAATAGATGTTACAGTTTTGTTTTACAGCAACAAGATCTGAGAATCAAATTTACTCTAATCCATTAACTGTGCATTCCATTCTTTTTTCTTAAAGCAAGGACAGGTTATATGAAAGATCAAAGTTATTTGCGAAACTTGCTACTTTCATATTTGAAATAAGTGAATTGATACCAAGCACCCATGTTAGGACCAGGTATTAAGAAAAGAGATTTCCTTCTACAAGAGAATACTTTGACTTACCTGTACAACATATGGGTGGCCTAATGCCTTGCAAGCTCTAACATTTGTTTTCAGGATGTTTCCAAGTTGTTTTACAGCATCAGCATCCTTGAGCACTTCAACATTCTGTGTAGCCTGGTTGATAATTCCGTCCCATACTTGGTTAGGCAGTAACATGTACCTCTCAATTAGATGTTCTTGGGCCACCTGGTCAGTCTGAGCACTGATCATTAACCCCACTGCCTCGTAAAATGTGTGTACCTAGAAATTGTAATGAATATTGGTTAAATTTGAAAACATTTTTGGGATTTGTGAACTTGCAATTTTTTTTTTTGCCAAGAAGCAATTATCATCAAAGCATTAAATGTTGTTATAACTTGAAAATATATTAAACTGTAGCATTTTTTAAAATGCAATATGATTAGTATAACATCTTTATGCAAATATTTAGCACAAAGAAACTTACTTTCAGTAAATGATGTTTTTTCTATATGAAGAATGTTAATATCAATGAACTCATTCATCTCTTATTTACCTGCTGTGGCTGTAGATCACAGATGATTGTGTTGATGCCATTTAAAATTTCCTCAATGAAAGGCATGACCTCGCCCACTTGCACCTGTACAAAGTGCCGACGACATTTCTGTGCTATCTTGATAAAGGTGTCACAGGCCATATCTTGTACACCATCATGAGTTTCTACAAAGGTAAACCACATCGTTTTATACTTATTTCAAATTCTTTCTCATTATTCCATCAAAAACATCATACATGTTTTGGGATATAACTCTTTTCCCTGTTTTGACATTTACATCAATAACAGTCAAAATACTTACCATGCATGAATTCAAACAATTTGTTGACAACTGTTTTGAGAAACTTCCAATGAGCGCGGAGAAAGCGTGGATACTGTCCTACGACGTACATGATATTAGATGCTATGATTGCTTTGTTGTCCTTCCCTCTCTTCTGCTCACATAATCCTAACAAGTCCTGAAGAATATAAAGATACAGTGCAAATTTAATCTCTAATTTGTCTTTGAAAACAGTTAATACCTGAAAGATATACAATGCAGAAATGGAAATAAATTCAATTGAAATCGCATCTTGTAAATTTTCTGTTTGTTAACTCCAAAATTTACTTAAATTAACTATTATGTGAAATGGATCCACCTCTTTATTAAAATTTGTTTTCTAAAACAACTTACCTTTATCACAATCACCAAGAATCTCTTCTCATCATCTTCATGCATTGCACCACTGATTGACCCGATAGCCCAGCATAGCTGTTTAAATGAATTTTATAAAGTTGTTAAAAAAATTTTAAGCAACAAATTCAAAAACAAGGCAATAATAAACTAAAGGGAGAACAATACCACAAATATACCTTGCATAAATGTTTATGGGACAAACTCATGAAATGTAGTTAAACTTCACAAAACTTTTCTCTTCAATGTGTCAAAATACCGAAAAGGCAACAACCTGTCTGGTTTAGCAGGAGTTGTGTTTACTACAAGAATTATGGGTAGTTTCGACTAGACAAGGTGACTTGCATATCTCCACTCCAACTTTGTTTGCAGCAATATGAAAATGACCCAACAAGTTGACTTCAAATAAATACGTACCGTATTAAGATTTTTCCATGACCATTCAGTGCCATTTACTTGATTGTGTAGTTTTTCAGTCATAATAGATTCCGTGTCTGCACAGTCCAAATGTGTTAGATAAACTGAAAATAAGAACATTCAATTGAAATGACCTAACAATGCCATGCAAAAGTAAATTTCAAAGTTTTGATTGTTTACAATTCTGAGTAGTACTACAGGGTGTTAAGATTGGACAGGTTGATTATGAATTTGTTTCATAATTCTTGTAGAATGAATCAAGTTTAAATAATGGAAGTTGAAATAAATTTTACAACCTCCAGCCATGATCTAGCCCTACACATCGGTGTTAAAAGAGGAATTGTACACCCTTGTTCACTTCCCAAGTAAAAGAAACTATTAAAACCAACTTTACCAAAACTTGTGTTCTAGGCGAAAATTACATTTAGTTTACATGAAGCAAATCATTTGAATGTCATCATTGTACAGTAGTAGTAACCAAGTATTTACCAAGTGTCTCCCTCATGTTCTTGTATAAATTTATCGAGTCTGTATCCTTCATGAATTCCCTAACAACCTCTCCCTGTTCATTTTCCACAACAAGAACCTCTTCAGGTTTTGCCATTCTAGAGATCATCACTCTCCGCACTCGTGATAACACTGGGTTGTAGAGCTGTCGTCGGGCTGGCAGCTCATTGTGGTGAGACTTGCCCAGTAGAAGAGGAGAGGAACTTGTGGCAGAAAAGGGACTCTCCCTATAAATGTCTGCTGCTAGGCTATTCCAATACTCGAGACAGATTTTGAAAATCTCCACTTCTTCAACTTCTGATATCAGGATAAGATAATTTAGTGCCTGTAAGAATATAATTTATACATAAATCTAAAAATATCTTTGTTATATATTGTTATTTTATGTCATTGCATCAGAGATGATATACATAAATCTAAAATATTTTTCATTATATTTAGTTTTTTTTATGTAATTGCATCAGAGATAATATAACAAGAAACATATAGACTAACTGTAGAGGTGACTGCCTGTAAAGGCATGTAAAAAAATGAAAAGGAGAGCAGAAAAATGTTGGTCCCCTTAATAACCATACAAGTCTTTAACATAACTTTTGAAAGTTTTCAAAATTATTGATAAATGGATCAAACTATTTCTATTATGTCATTTACACAAATGTATTGGAAACAAAAACTTTACCTCCAGTAACGTTTCATGATTCTCCTGTTTTCTCTCTATTAATGTACTATGTTCCTTCAAATAAGAACACAAGAACAGGCTGAGATTTTGTATGAAGTTTTGTTCATCATCTGTCCCACTCTGGTAAGCTTCTCTCAAGTTTGTTTGTAGCGGAAGCATCTGCAAAAAGCCAAAATAACAGAATTTACAAAACGCTTTTTATCATACAACACATCACCAAAATATCTTGATTTGAAAATCGAATCAACTATTTATAAAAACTGAATACAAGTGGTGCTGGTCACAAATATTTATTCCTAAAATCTTAACAATTTTACCTGTTTCAGTTGCCCCATTCCTAAATTGAAGAGAAGTAGAAATTGGTCATCATACTGCGATACTTGGACAGCAGCTAGAATGAAAATTTATCTGTTAAGTGATTTAAGTCAGCTACAACATCCAATATTACTAATTGTTCAATAAAATGAATACATAACATTTGATATAGCACCCTATCTAGCCAACATAAGCTACCCTAAAGCACTTTACAGTAAATAGATATACACAATTCTGAAAAGTTTGCAGGAGCTGCCTTATTTAACCAGGTGCTAACTACTAATCGCCCTATGTGTGTATGCCTGTGTGTGCTGGAGATGTATTGTGTTGTTTCTACAGAGTTATTTATCTATTTCTTTGAGACAATGATCCCTAGCGGACTTACCTATTTCTGTGAGACACTTGAGTGTGACATTCCTGAACATTGGGACATTCAAAAACTGTAATGTAAAAACAGCAAATATAAGACTGATACACACACAATGTGAACATATGTATTTAACAGTTTCTCAGGCACCACTGCACCTAATTTCTTTCTTGAAAATATTTCATTCATAGATATCCAAAACAATGACCAACAGTTACAGCTATTTATTATGGTATGAAGCCAGAATAACTTCATTAATATGTGGTCAGTATAGCGTATAACGAAAAATAAAAAAAAAATCAAATACACGCCAGCCTCAATACCTTTTCAACAACTTGAGATGAGAAACTAAGAACTAATATCTTTAAATAAATAGATACATAATCATTCATTATACTGCATAAGTGCAGTAGATCAATTCAAAACTTTGCAAAATAATAGAATACATTTAGTCTCAATGCGACTGAAACAACCGTAGGACAACAAAATATCTCTTGGTCAAGTTTTAAACCATTAAAGTATTGAACAAGCCATTTATGACTATTACTTATCATGTGTCAAACGATAAATCTAACCCTAAGATCATGTTGTATAATTTAAATTTGACAATATGTGTTCGATATTGTATAGAAATAAACTTGGAGGTTGCAGTTTGATGACTTGCAGTTATATTGAATGCAGACAAGGGAAACAAAAACAGTATATAATATTGTACAATTATTGTACAATGCTGTGCATTAAAGGTAGTGTACTGTAATGGGTTTTTTTGCCCTACATAAATATATATTTTTTTCTCAGATGGAATCTTTTGTATCCATACAATTTATTGTGAATTTCTTTATAATCAGAAAACAAGTTTTCTATCACCCAACCAAATACCTAGAGGCCAGGACCTGCACCAGACATGAATAGGTTTGGTGGCCTTCCTGGAAATATACCATCATGTCAAATAACTTGACAGAAAACAAAAGATACATGCCCAGATATACAATAAACATCTGAAAATAACTTATCAAGCAGATGATAAATTGATTTCAAATTTGGGTAATTTTATTATAAGATACTCTGTAACCCTGATGACAAAATATGTTCACAACAGGATCAATTTATCACTCAGTGAAAGTGACAATGGTAATAACCTTTAAAATCAAAGATGTGGACATATTCACCCTCCATTATAACTTTCATCATTTTGACATGTTTGTTCATTTGGGGAAGCAGTTTTGATGCGATTCAGCTTTGTTATAAAAAACCTTTTCTCTCCAATTGTGTCATATGCCCTTTCATACTTCACAAACAACTGACACAAGCATTTCTTCAATACTTTGAAGTTTAAGGAAGAGATAGAGTCTTAAAAGTTAGGTATTTGAGGAAGAGATAGAGATTTTCTGCTTTCAGTATAGATTTTTTCACATAGATGTTCAATTCAAACATTTCATGTCTATACCAAAAATTCCCTAAATTAGTTGTTATTCTCAATAACATGATCTCATTTTATAATGCTTCAAAGCTAGTTAAAGTGAAGCAATACAACAATGAAAGATAAAGAATAATTAATTGTATACCTTGTAGATCAGTGTACTGATCAATTTTGTTTCAAAAATATATCCAAGTGGGATCCAGTTGAGAAATCTCAGTAGTGTTTCCAATGTTGCACCAACCAGAGGTGCATTTTGAGAGTTATCCTGAAAGAAATTAAATTTATGTGTAAATACTAAAGGATAAACAATGAATGTTCATATTTGTTAGCACATGAATTAATATAGCAACATCACTATGGCTGATTTCGAGCGTCGACTATTTACTATAGTAGGGCTGTTACAATTAATGTGTTTAGATATGCGTATAAATGTCAACCATATTGCTGCTTTGCTGTCAAATAATCATGCATACGCAGACGACCGCTAGTTGCTCTAGTTGGACTATAATTAAATTGGTAGTTTGTACTATAGTTGCTAGACATGCACACTATAAACATCATGTTTCTTTAAACATGCGCAAAACACATAACTAAAGTGAGTTTGATCGTACTATAGTTAGACTACAGCCACTAAAGTTGTCGCTCAAACTCAGCCTAGGAAATAATGAATTTTAAAATGCATTTGAAAATTGTGATATGCTAAGCATACTAACTACAGATATTGACAAGCATAAGTAGATTTTGACCTATTAAATTTTAAAATGGTTTATACTGTCCATTCAATTTTGGTATTTTAAGTCTAAAAGCTTTCAGAAACTAAGGGTACTTACCATAACAAACTGACAAAGTTGAAAGATCTGAGAAAATTCAGAACACATACTATCCTTCAAATGTTTAGCTTTGGCTTGTGTCATTTGGCCGCTGCTGAAGTCAAACACTTCTTCACTACAACAAAATGCACAAGTATTTTTATTCTGTCAGTCTTGAATATTCACAAACTTATCTCAATAGCACTGATCAATCTACGTGCGAGTCCTGAGTCCAGTACTCATAAAACAAAATGCCTCCCATTCCCCCCCTTTGGTTTCATTTTCAAACCTCTGACACAAACATCTCATTGAAGTAAAGAGTTTAATCACCTCTAAATATCCAACTAAAACAATTCATTCAGGGCCCCTTTATTGTCTGAAGTGTTTTTCTACAAGCTGTACTTATGTAATCATACAAACCTTAAAAGCTTTAAGATGATCATGTTGTTCTGACAAAGTGACTCATTTGTTTTGCTAGCACCAACAATATCGCATATGAATGACGGCCAGTTCCGTGGCCATTCATATTTTAAAATCTGGAAAGATTATAATATATCGTAATGTTAAAACAATTAGAATACATCGTAATGTTACAACAATTAGAATAGATTGCAATCAGTGCTCTCCAAACAGCTAGGGAATAGTATATGAATTATAATCATTTTCATAACCGGCTAAACATGGCCATGAACTGGTTTTTAGTTTATTAAAAGCAGATTGTGAAAACAGTAGCTTACAAAGAGTACCCTTTGAAATGTTGTTGTGTGCTATTTGTTATTAAGTTACAGGGGCTTGTTCGCCTAGTTATTACATATTAGGTTACAAGACTGTCTTTAGTCAATTATACTGCTAAACTCTGCTAAATGATACAATTTGGTGCTGGTATGTTTTAATATTTCGAACTTTTCCTTGGGAAAGTTCAGCATTTGTGGAAGTTTGTACCCTCATTACAATGTTTTATATAGCATATCCTTGTAAACTAAGGGTAAAAGTACATGTTCTGTGTGTAAAAAATCCTCTGCATGAGTTTCTGGGAACACTGACAAGTAACATATTGTGTACATCAACAGATCCCCCCCCCCCCCCCCCCCGATATAACTTTTTAGCAAGGAATTCAATTGAATACACTTTAAACAGGATATCAATATTCGCTACTTACTTGTACAAGGATCATGTTAAGTTTTCCAATGTAAACCTTTTCTTGTTCTAACATGGTAGCGTCTGATGATGTTTTGATTATCAATCCAACAATATATTTCTTTATACCTAAAAAAACAAGATTTAAAGTTTGTTTGATATTCCTATTCACTTAGGCTCAATAAGCACAAAAAAGAATCATTTGAATTAATTTAGAGTAAAAACATTCTACTGATCTATGCAACATATAAAATTGAGTTGTTTTAACCTTTTATCTTAAGTCAGTCAACAAACTAACTTTGGATAAAAAGGTTAAAACAACTGTAAGACAAATGAAATACATTGAAATTCTATGTTGTATGGTGTGTTATAACAAATAATATTAGCTATTTATTAGAAAACAATTAATTCAAATTAATGTCATAAAATAACACCTAAATAAGAAATATGGAAATAACTAAAATCATAACTTCATGTACATTTACAGATGTCCTAAGAAGTGAAATGGGAAACATTGGAACTTGGATGCTAAATGAACAATTGAAAGCCAAACAAGAAAAACAGAAATACATGTATGTTTACAGTACAACAAAAAGAAACGACTAAAACACACTCTAAAAAGAAGGTCAATAAATCTGATGAATTGACACTTCCAAGTTTCTTAATATCAGGAGAGTACTAACCTTCACACTGTGGTCTTGGTAAAACTTTCCATCTAGTTTTGATGACATTTTCTAATATTTGAAGAGCGTAATACTTTGTCTGTTGATTGCTGGAGTATTCTAAGATGGTGTCTACCCTTGTCCAAGCATCAGGGTGTTCTTTCAGTGTAGTAAGTACCTCCTGTGCCATACGCTGTGAAACCATAACATAATCACATGTTTAAGAGCAATCAGTACTTGACCGACAACGTATAATGCATCACATTTATGCCCAGTTTGAATAAAGGCTTCCAAGAACTTTGTACCAGGTTAAAAGTTAATGCATCCATTTCAATAACAGCATAGATTACAGAGACAAACAAATTATTGTTTAATATAATATTGATATTTTATTATCATATATGCACTCCATGTTAAATACCTTACACTTGATAACAAAAGGTTCATAGGTCACTACTTTTCAGTTGCACAGGACTAATATTGATTGACAATATCATTAAGTACCAATTACACATTTCTTTAAAATGCCAACATTTTTTCCTCAATATAAAATCACATGTTGAAAGTCTAAACTCAGGTTTAATAAATATACATGTATGGTGTCAGTATAATAAGGTTTACTTTACAATTCACTCATTTTCGTCTCTTGGATTTATAAATTTTATTGCATCCAAAATTCCAATTTTTATTTACAAGTAAGAAACATTAACATTTTTAAAACGAGTTATTACAACTTTTCAATCATACCTGTTGTCCATCACCGGTATACATCATAGCAACAATGTTGTCCAGGAGATTTATGTCCAACTTCTGGTTAAAATCCAGAAGCTTGGCTGCTTCCTCCGGGAGGTTAGCCATACTCATAGTTATTGGTGGCATGAATTATTTTTGTGAAGATCCCTGAAAGATAAACAAATAAGTGAAATTATTTAATAACATCAGCAAAAGATGAAGGTGTATATATTATCATCACTTATGACTTGTTTTGTCATGTTATTGAACTATGGTAAACCTTCAGTTAGTTCGAATTGACGGATAGTTCGAACACACCCTTTCAGCAATAATTATAATATTTTTTTTACTCATAAAGTTTGAACCTTGCTTACACAGATTTAGAATAGTTCAAACACACTGACAAAATTTGATTACCGGTAGGCCTGTGTACTGAACTTACGTAAATGATTGCTCTTGGCGATGCAATTGATAGCCTCGCAAAACTGAACTATTTTCACACCACTGATGTTTAACAACAGTATAATGTGTAGTACTCGTGATGTGCTATATTGTTGTCAGCTATTTCCGATAATTTGTGCATAAATAAACCACATTTTACTGATGTTTCTTTCTTGTAAACATAAACATGTGCAAATGAAACATCTTTATGACCCCAATTAGCATTGGAGCGAGGAATGTAGTGTCACCCATGCTGACAGGTCTGCATGTATAATGATGATATTATCGTGGTAAAATTTGATTATATAATTGCGGCCTGGTCACCGATACCTGAATTGATATATTACCAATACAACTGCTGAGACCAAATAATCTATCAGGTATTCGATCGAAGTATTAATCCGTAATTAAATGCAGTTTCAATCCACCATCCACAAAATGATAAATTACATACACTTTCCACGATGGTTACAACGTAAAATTTTTTTCTCTTATTTGCGAATTAACTTGATAATTGGTCCTAATAATATGTAAGTGAACATTAGTCCTACTTAGTGATGGGTTGATGATCGGTAATCATCGATTAATCAGTAATTGACCCTCTCCCAATTTGATCATCGATTATGATTTCTGATGGTCAATTAATCGGACATGCATGGAACGTAGGAAGGTATTTTGTTCAATCATTAAACAAACTTACTTAGATTGATTATTGCTAAGGAGCTCTAGAAAAACATAGTTAATAACACTTTAAAGTTTTGAAGAACTTTTTGAGTTTTTGGTATTGTATAGTAATATCATGCACTATTATGTAGACCACTTCACCACATTGTTTATGTCAAATCCAGTATATGAGGCAAAATATCTAAAAAATATACAAAATTTATTATGTTAAATTAATGTAGCCGATTACTTAATCGATTAACGAATTGGTCTGATGACCAATTCTAACGTAAGATCAATTAGAATTTTTAACCGATTTCCTACTAGTCCTACTTACATAAATCATTGCTAATCCCCAGATTTTCAAATAAATCGTGATAGGTCTTCGCTGTTGAAGAATGACGATTTGCCGTGATTTTTTTTGTCGATGTTAAATATACAATATATTTCACTCGTATGGCAGATTTAAAAAAAAATCTGCCATAGACTATTCGTGAAATACATTTGATATTTAATGGGAAACAATCGCATGGCTTCTACATACAGTTACGTGCCAAAATCTTTCAATATCTTTTATTTTGCTATATTTTGTATTTCCAACTTTTCCAATGAATTTTCCTGACTTTATTTATGGATGGATTTTGACATTTTTTTGTCATTTGGTACAGAAATATACAAGGTTTCCTCTCATAATTTTCATTTAATTTTCTGTTGTGTATCTATGGAGTTATACAGAATTATCTAAACTCTATATAGCGCTACAAAAATGACGTCCCGAAAATTGGATGTTGTAAATAAATTATGATTTCTCTGGTCATACATAGGCCTAATGGAAAACAGTGAAAATATTATGAGATGAAACAGGAAACAATTCTCTGTAAGTGCATAAAATTTCATTAAAAATCATCCCTAAGCAAAACCTGGAAAATTCATTGAAAAAAATCGAAATACAAAGAATATATATATCTAGCAAAATAAAAAAAATAATTAAAGACTTTTGGCATGTCACTGTATTATTGAAGCAAAACGGTATTTAACAAATCAACACAAACAACAATAACATATTTAACATAAAACAGATGTACAAAAGTTAATAAAATACAAACTAATAACAATATCAGAGTTTGTTGAATAAATGTTTTTTACTCGGTTGAAACCAGAATAAACTAGTTCTACAGTACAGTAGACTTAGTCGTGCAGCACCAAAATAATCAAGTCTAGGCCGATAATTTCTGAATAAAAAAAACTCAATAAGTCTAGCTTGTAGGTGTTGTCAGTAAAAAATGTATAAAAAGTGTTGGCTTTCCACATTAATGTTTTTCGCATGATGAGTCCGACTTATACCCAGACACATGCTCATCAAGCCTAACTGTATTAGACTAAATGAAACAAGAGAACAATATAAATAACCGTACTGTGTTAAGCTGTCAAATCATCTCATATCATGATCTTACATGTCAATTTTAAATAAAACATTTACAAATAGTAAATAAAGTGCGTATTGATTATCATGAGTTGATATCTATAAATAAACCCAATGGAAAATTCCAATCACCCGCCTAAGTTTAAAAGTCGGTCAATATCCAATGACAGTGAGCGCATGTAAACTTCCGTTATATCTTGTGTTGTGATGTCAAAATGGCGGCGCCCATATGTGAAACAGTGAAACAAATTCAGTCGCTTATGGCTAATTAAGAAATTGACAATAACAGTTCTTAATGAATTGAAATAAATGGTAAAATTCAACAAAATACCTGTTTCATGTCTACGCCAAACTCCCACCTTCCTTGCAATGAAAGGCATTAAACTTTCTGTAACCGGTTCAAACTGGAACATGTTGGTCTGATCGGGTGTCTTCGGATTTTGACGAATAAGAACATTCGAGAAATTTCTAATAAATGTGTGAATAAAACAACAATTTATTTGTTATACAATGCAACGAGTCTTTACTGTTGAGGAATCATAAAAGTATGGACAAAATAAAAAAATATATTTGAAAATTTATTTCCGACCGCGAAGTGGGCGTGGTTGATTCATTGTAATCTGCTTTTTGATTGGTTTTCGTGTTTGGATGCTGAAATTCTGTTTATGCGATATTTTCTTGTAATATAATATAAAACTTTTCATTCTTAACCTACCAGACTATTTAAAACACATTTGTCGAATTTCTAATCGGTTAATTCTAGCAATACTGATATGATATTTATCATAAACTGTTTTCTCTGGTGTGGAAAATTTTGTTCCATTAACCAATCACCTTTCCGCATTCAGAAAGGAATAAGATGGGTCCTAAAATTTACATAAAATCCCGAGTGTAAAGTTGCAAAATATAGTGCTGTTGTATAACTGTAGCATGGAAAATAAAAAGTTCATCAATTGTTTTTTGCACGAGGCAAATGTTGATGTTATTCTTTCCCAACCTTTTTATCGAATATTCTGCAATATAGAAAGCGATTGATTAATCAACCAAATGAATCAAATCCTTGCGCCAAAAACTCAAAAATGGATGAAGACCATAATACTCTAGACCATAATATTCTGTAGGTATTTTTGCGGGAGTTTTAACGTGGTTCTTCCTCGTGTTTTTTTATGTGGTGAAAAATATTGCGTTGCACTGTTCAAGTCACGTTATTTTTGCAGAATTATGATAAAACTATAGTGAATCAATTTTTCAATGATTGTGTTAACGTTATAATTGGGATGTTTTGTTGAACTGAACGTTATAACAGTCGGAATAAAACAGTTGTCCAAATGCATTACTTGTGTCAGCTGTAGCCAGTGAATGGAATTTCCCTAAACTCCGTTGTTAAGTGTTGGGCTGGAGAGCTATAATGACATAAATATATGAGTATTTTTTTAAGGCATGGTACTGCAGTAGAACTCAGAATATTTCGTATTCAATACAGTACAGCACACACCAGAATGGCATAATATGCAGAATGCCATAATGGCTAAGCTAGGCCTAGGCCTATATATCTAGTGGAACTGGACCGGATCGATCATCAACGACCGGTTGAGCATCGACTGTCTATATAGTATTAAAAAGGGTGAACCCTGTGGTCTGGCTATGCATTTTGAATTTTTTCCCTCTCCCTTTGTTATAATATTATAACATCCAAAGTCATGAAACTATATTGTGCAGATGTTGGACAAAGTTAAGCCAAGATTTTTATTCTGAAAGGCATTGGCATATTACAGAGGCAGAGATATGTAAAACTTAACAATATACATGTGTCTCTGACAGAGATAATAATTATAATTGTAAACATTTTCCATGCATTTTTTGTATGCCATACCATGAAATGGGGGGGGGGGTTGGTTATAGTGTTACCCATGCCCCATGTAACCAGCTTATTTAAATAACTATACTAATCTGATTGTCAAATGAGACCTGTTTAGTAACTTCTCTGAGCATTTTGACCTCACGTCAGCAATTAAGTGCAGACCTGATTCATGGATGTAAATTTAATAAGAAATGGCTTCGAAATTGAAGTGAAGCCTACGTAGCTGTCAAATATATAATATGTAACAGGAGAGGAAAAATGCATGGCCAGACCGGGGTTCGAACCCGGGACCTTCCAAACTCTAGAAGGATGCTCAAAACCAATTGAGCTATCTGGTCGTCGACCCGATCTAGATCAGCTACATTTATGTCTCTATCTGAATTCCTGAATTTATAGCAAGTTCTTTCTTTACAACATCTCTATAGCTGAATTTAGTTTGCTGCAATTTGCAACAGTTAGCATGGTAAGACGAACATGTGTTAATTCAAGTTAACAAATTCCCCTTGGGCCCTACAAATTCCCCTTGTGAGGGCCCCTTTGTGTGCAAGCTTTCAATAATATCTGCTTTTGGTTAATTTAAAGTAAACTGGCCAACACAATGTCTCATGGGTTCTAATAATAATCATATAATATCATAATTGTTGGCAACATATCTCGTAAATTACCTTAAAAGAAGTATAAGTGTGAAATCAAACTACCTGTGTCCTTGCGTCCATTTGTTTACAACACACATACATGTGGTCGTGCTGTGTCAACAGCATGAAAATTTCAAAAGATTTTTACCAATACAAAAGGGGGAAAAGTGGGAGATATTAAGCCTACGAATTGCCGTGGTAGCATGTTTTTTTCTAAACACTTCTTCAGGTTTGAAATTATAATTTATGTAAAGCTTCGAATAAATGTGACATTTTGATGACAGGTTGTACAGTATGTACTTTTGTCACTTTCATTAGACAAATGACCAGTAAAGCATATGAAAATCACACAAAGCTGTATTATGTATTCAACTAAAACCATATGTACAATATTATTGTAGTCCTACCAAAATGACTCCATTTAGCCGCATGTACAGTTTGTTTAATACTGTGGCACATAAAAGAAAGTCGAACAGTCTTGATATGCTGCAGTACTTGGCCCATTCTCAATATCCAGGGGTGTAAAAAGCAAAGGTGAGTGTAACCTTGGATATAGAAGATGTACATGACCACTTCTAAATCGAGACGAGGGGGCTCATAGGCTCACGCACATCTTTGACTAAGGATAAGCATATATAAATAAAAAAAGTGAGAGGTGATGTTCTCCTAAAGCTTTTCCTCCTGCATTTTTAGCTCACCTGGTCAGAAGGACCGAGGTGAGCTTGTGCCATACCGTGGCGTCCGTCCGTCGTCCGTCAACAATTTCTTTAAACGACTTCTCCTCCATAACCACTAATAGGAAATCAACCTAATTTGGCAGGAAGCATCCTTGGGTGCCCAGGATTCAAAATTGTACTAATGGTGAGACTGACCCCCTAGGGGGCTGAGGGACGGGGCCAAAAGGGTTATTTAGCTATATTGATATTAGCGACTTCTCCATAACCGCTGATTGGAAATCAGCCTTATTTGGCAGAAAGTATCCCTAGGTGCTTAGGATTCAAAATTGTACTCATGGTGGGACTGATCCCCTAGGGGGCTGAGGGACGGGGCCAAAAGGGTTATTTAGCTATATTGATATTAGCGACTTCTTCTCCATAACCGCTGTTTGGAAATCAGCCTTATTTGGCAGAAAGTATCCCTAGGTGCTTATAATTCAAAATTGTACTCATGGTGGGACTGATCCCCTAGGGGGCTGAGGGGAGGGGCCAAAAAGGGTTATTTAGCTATATTGGTTTAATCGACTTCTTCTCCATAACCACTGATTGGAAATCAACCTTATTTGGTAGGAACCATCCCTAGGTGCTCATAATTCAAAATTGTACTAATGGTGGGACTGACCCCCGAGGGGGCTGAGGGGCGGGGCCAAAAAGGGTTATTTAGCTATATTGGTTTAACCGACTTCTTCTCCATATATAACCATTGATTGGAAATCAGCCTTATTTGGCAGGAAGCATCCCTAGCTGCTCAACATTCAAAATTGTACTAATAGTGGGACTGACCCCCTAGGGGGCTGAGAGGCGAGCCAAAAAGAAAATATTTTATCATGATGACTTAAGATACCAATGTATCCAGGTGAGCGATACAGGCCCTCTGGGCCTCTTGTTTATGGTTCAGTTTTGGAAAGAACTGGGATTATCAAAGTCCGATTTTAGTTTGTGATGCATATTCATTGACACAATAAAATTATTTGATTGGGTAATTTTCAGTAATCGCATGATAAATGATGCTGATTCTGATACAAAGATTGGTGTAACCATCATAAATTATGAATATCCTAATGTACAATGTAATGAGAGGCTACCACAATGTTTCATGAACTAATATATTGCCCATGTGTCCAACCATCCTGAACCTAAATGATTTCCAGCATTGTAAAATATATACATTTTTTGCGATGTTTATTTACATATTTACCTGGGAAGATAAAAAAGTATAGATGTCACACTGCTCAAAAGTTACATCCGATGTTTCTAGTACATGTATTAGTATGTATGTTTTCTTCAAATGACAGTTGTATTTTTTACAACCATTTTGTAAGAAACAGATAACCATGTATTGATGTTGTAATTTACAATTATATCTTACAGAGGCTGGTAGTCAGGGGATGGTATAAGTCTGTGATGCTTGGGATTGCATTGTCATACAGCATGGTTAACCTTCACTCTGACAGGTGGATATGGTAAATCTTATACCAGAATATGTCATTGACAGGACATGATGCCCTGAGAATTTTTACCTCCAGTATGGTGACAGATACGACCACTACTATTGATTACTCCATTAGAGGTACACAGACATGTACCACTCAGACTGAATCACTCATGTCGGAGCCAGGGATGCTTGGCTATCAGCCAGAGGGCCCTGGGCTGATCCCCGTCCAGCGCACGGACACAGCTGTCATGCCAACGAGTACATATGTATACCTATCTAGCAAAGATAAGTTTGAGCTACAACCAACACCAAAGATGGATGCCATGCAGCAAGGAACTGGAAGTACCCTAAATGATATAATCATGGCTGATGGCCAGGAAACATTGCCTAATTATAGCAGTAATGTAAACAAGTCGACTCCAGTCATGTTCTTTCTCAATCAAGATCAGAATACAAACACTTCAACCATGGAGACAAATTTAATGCTGCACCATCCACTGATATCAGACATGTATCAAATTCAAAACAACCTGTCAAGTATTTATGCTATAGCTCAGGCAAACCTCGTGGCTCAAACACAGCAGGACATTGCTAAACAGTTGATTGGACAGACCAACAGTCAAGGCCATAACCCAGTAAATCTTGGCCAAGGACCACAGCAGCCAGCCATGTCATGCATGTCAGTCCAAGGGGACATAACTGCCCATAACAACAAAGCTTTGGTCCAGACTTCTCCAGCTGAAACAGATGGTACATGCTCTGGTAAGTCTGCTATTTTTAAAGAATTTTAACCAATTTTTAACTCACCTGGTGTGGAGGACAAGGATTGGTCTTAATTGGGCTGTATCAATGTCTCTGTGATTTATTTTTTTCAATATTTCGCCATGATTACTTAGATACAACTGTATCCAGTTGAGCAATAAGGCCTGCTGCACCTTTATTCAGTGAAACTTTTCATTTATATAAATTGAATAATTATAATGAATTTGAAACTTTGTGAAAACCTGGAAAATAATTAATAAATGCACTGCTGTCTGTTGATTGTTACAGAAATCAATAAAGGAGATAAAGAAGAGAAGACATTCGTGTGCAAGTTAGAAAAATGTGGTCGCAGTTTCTCATCAGCTGGCCATCTGAGGAACCATCAATCCAATCACAGTCGTGAGAAACCACTGACATGTACACATGAGGGGTGTGGTCGCACTTTTACCTGGCCAGCCCACCTCAAGTACCATAAACTTACCCACATGTAGGTACAAATTATCACAGATAGGTGACCTTGACAATACATAGAAGTTAAAAAACAAAGAAAGTGCCAGAACCAATAAGGTGATTGGAAGGGAATGTGGTTGCTTCCCTTTATAGACAAGTGACAGTTAATGTAAGTTCAAATACAAATGGAAATTACCAGTATAGTCAGGTGTTAAATTTACAGTGACCAAAACATGATGTTCAAACAAAAAACCTTGCAATTACCTGTTTAAATTTACTTTTAAGATATTTTTAGAACAAAAGCGTTTTATTTCTCTCCAGGTCTACAAGGAACTTTTCATGCAACATGTGTGACAAGAAGTTTTACACCGCTCAGAGACTGAAGGTGCACACCAGGGTCCACACGGGGGAGAAACCATTTACCTGTGATGAGTGTGATAAAGAGTTCTCAACAGCAGGCAATCTTAAGAACCACAAGAGGATCCACTCTGGTACATACAATGTAGAACATCTTTCATACAACATTTTATTCACTTGGTTTCATAACTGTAAACGTTCTTGTTTTTGAATGAGGCACTCACATTTTAGAGCATTACAAAATTTAAAGGCTCAAGATACGTAACTTTTGGCAAAACTTGAAGCAAAAATCAAGTTTAGTAACTTTTTATATTTATGGATTTAGTTAAGATTAACTGATATCAACTATATTCAAGATGAATTCCTACATGGTTACCAAAACAGCAGCATTTGAAACTCAGTATTTGTAAACATCTGTCCATTTTGAACTGTCTTCTGACTTCGGCTTGTTGTTGAAGTGGGCCCCACCTGAATTATTTTCAATTCTTTGGATTTTTCTATCAAGAGTTTCTTGTTAGATACCGCTCAGGTTTACTTTGTTTTAGGCTAATTTTTGCATGGTTATCAGCTGGATTTTTTTTTAAAAATTTTCAGAATCCCGAAAAATTTTCTGAAGTTACGTATATTGGGCCTTTAAACCGATTAGTGCAGTCATGAATTGGCACACTCACAATACTTCTTACAGAAAGCCGTATATAGAAACTGCAGCTCAACCATGATTTAGTGGAAATGTTTAAGCGCAAAAATCGCTAAAATAAGATATGTTTAAAATATGTACATTTGCAGTATTCTGGACTATGCCTTTCTGAATTCAAGTGACTAGACAATAATTGAATGGGATCAAACACTTTAAATTTAGCTCTGAATGGATCAAAAGTTGGTGCCGTCAACTACTTCTTGAGATTGCAGAAGAAATATTTAAATAACAAAAATGTTAATTTAACATTCTGTACAATGTTAACAACAAACAAATAAAGATGTTTTCTCTCATAAATTTATGTGTTTTTAAAATTCAGGTGAACGGCCATATGTTTGTTCCAAAGAAAAATGTGAGAAGAGATTTGCAGAGTATTCAAGTCTTCGTAAACATATGCTGACTCATACTGGTAGGCTTCACAAGGTTTGGCCAGATGATAAAATATACTCCACACCAGTACACATACTTAAAACAATGTTACTTATATGTAATACATGTATTGATATTACAGGGGGTAGTGGGGGATTTTTCAAAATGTGCAACTTATTTAAGATTTTCTAACGATTTTTTTAATATCAGATAAACATGGTGACATTTTACTTGGTAAACTATATTTATATGTACTTAGTTAGATATGTCTCTTGACCTACCCTAGATTCTCATTTTAACATTACTTACTAGTCTGTAATGTTGTCAGTGTTTATATTACCTTTATAGAAATACTAGGAGGGCTCTTGATATTGAAAAATAAATTGTTTTACCAAGAACCCTTTTGATATATTTTGAGAGCCAATCTGATTAAAATGATTAAAAAACAGCTCTTTGATTCGCTATGAAGCGTAAGCGTATCGAAGAGCTGTATTTTAATCAGATTGTTCGAGTTGAGAGCCAAAAGCAAAGGCATAGTTATGATGTTTCAAGTGTTAATGTAAATAAAGTGTTTATATGGTATGCAAATATGTAACATCTTGACTTCATCTTTGCAGGTGAAAAACCTTTTAAGTGCGAGGAATGCGGCCGTTGTTTCACCCAAAGTGGCAGTCGTACAATGCATATGAAGAAGCACTTGCTGGCAGAAGAGGAAGAGGATGGTGAGGAGGGGGAGGAGGTGGAAAGAATTGGGGAGGAGGTGAAGACCAGTGAACCAAACACCAAAGATTCAGACAAGAATGTTGTGGTTCTCCACAACGGCCAGGAGGATCTGTTACAATATCAAGGTACTGTATCAGACCTAGATTATAAAATAAAACAGGTATTATACATCTATAAAAGGGCCATAACAGTTGAACCGGTTGGATCAAAGTGGTTTGTTTATTGAATAATGTAGGACCTAGCCTGCATACACATTTACAGGTCCAAAAGAATTTAAACCTAAAATTATCATATTAAAAAAAGGACGAACTTTTTGTTCTGAATAAATGAAGAGGCCCCAATTTAAAATAATGTGAAGTGTCAAAACAAGGAGAAAGCAAGTGTGTTCCCAGCAGATCTCCATACATCTGTTACAAAGATCAGATCTTCTACTGTTATAATAAATCATTTTATACACAATCATATATTAAAATTATTTGATTTAGAAAATTTCTGTTTCTTTCCAAATAGATCTACAAGTTGTGTTTTCTCAAGGAGTGAGTGATCACATAGTTACCGTAACAACACAGACAGCAGATCATGATGAAAAGTTTCCACCAATAGCCAATGAAATGCTTCTAAGTGAAGGTAAAAATGTTATTGGGGAACTAAGTAGGAGATCAATTTAATTCTTTTGGTCACCTTGCAGTAAATGTTCAACATGTGATAATATTTCGGAAAAAAGATTGGTCAGCTATTCTTTCTCTGTTTTGCATATTAAAATAAATCCATGTCACATTTTACCATTATTAAATTCAATAACACAAAAAAAGCTAAGCTTCCTATATAGCTATTTACTTGTTAATTATCTGCACAAAATTATCTCGAAAAGCTAGGTTGACAAACTTCAGATATTATTACAACATATTCATAAATTATATTGACATTATTTCATATTATGTTGAAAATCAAGTTTGACAACTGAGATATGTAGACAGAAATATACAAACATAGTGATGCATTAAGACAGTTATGTTATAAGATTAATGACCCTGTTATCTGGTGTTATTCCAGATGTGTTCCAGTCCAGCGACACTGCAGCCAATGTTGGAACCATGGTGGATGAGAACATGGCGGAACACGGCTCTGCTAATGTAGTGGTGGTCGCACAACCTCAAATGATGGTATCCATGACCACCGACTTTCATGATCCACAAGGCCGAGAGGAGATCGTGTACGATAGTGAATTTTTACACTCAGATATTGTGAATGAAGAAATTGCCCATAACATTACAGACACAACAACTACAGCTGTTACCATGGAGATACCAAACCAAGTGATAACATCCTCCGTTAGTCACACGGCAATAGATCCTCACATACCATAACTTTAATTATACGTTCCTGTAAGCCAAACACACCTTTACAAAAATAATTGAAGGAAAATGTTAAATATGAGTTACTGGTAAAGAGATATTGTTATGTTGCCTTTAAAATCTAGTCTATGAGAAAGAAGTTCATATATCAGTATTTTATGGATGGTTGCTCAAGTTTCATTCCATTTTCCTGTCCAGATAACAGATGATAAATCAGAACCTGTGTTGGAAATGACAGGGGCTTTAAAACAATTACCATTGGGTATGTATTGGATAAGAAAACCTTCAGCAGTTCTTTTTAAGCAATTTAGTGGTTAAGGTTATCGGCATAGAGTCTTGATTGATGTAGATGTGATAAACAACAAAAATACATCTATCTATATATATATATATAGCTCTTATGGAAAACATCTTACAACAACTTCAAAATCAAAATTGCAGCTTTGTATCAGTGGTTTGTCGGAATAGAGTTGTGACAGGTCTTAAAATAAACGTATCCCCATTTTTAATTTGGAATTGGACAAACATTGTGTCAGAGTTAAAATGGTCAGGATTCAAGGCTTTGAATGGTAGACAGTTGTGAAAGAATCTACAATAGCCATGATTTGTAATGAAAATAAACTCTACATATTTCATCTAGTGATAATATTTTTCACATGACTGGTATGAATACTTGGTAATAGCACCAATATTTTTTGTATCTATAATGAAACACCCCCAACACATTCTATATCATTATCAATGAGATTTCTGCCGTTACAGATACAGTTATACCTGTTTGATGGAGAGCTGATTATATATAAGTTGTCGTACATGTCTTCATCCATGTAGCCAATATATATGGTACAGGTGGGGCAGAAATATCCCACAATAAATGATTCCACTTGAACTGAAATATAGGCAGATCTAAAGATGCAGTTTCATAAAAAAAAAATGATAACATATCAAGAATAATAATATACTTTGACGTGTCAACTACATCATATAATGCGGCGGCATCAACATTTGCGTTAAAGTCCACTTTTCACAGTGTTATAATTATCCAATTGCATTGAAATTTAGTTACATTACTCAAACCATCAAACTAAATACCTAACCTCAATTTAAAAGAAATCGTGTTCCTGGTTTTGGTGTTTTGGGGCAAAAACCTGGGAATTTTTAGAATTTGTGTTAAAGTCCACTTTTTATAGTATCACTGATATCGGATTCAATTGAAACTTAGGGCAGTTACTAATATTATCATACTGAAGACCTTACTGTAATTTGGAGGAAATTTATTTGCAGGTTTTGTTGTTTTGGGACAAAAACATGGGAATTTTGACAATTTACGTTAGCATCCACTATTTATAGTGTTATTGAGATGTATTTAAATAGAAACTTGGCCAAATTACTGATATCATCTTGCTGTATGTATTTTGTCATACTGATTTTATCGTTGGGACTTGAACATTATCAGCAAAGCGGGAAAGGCGAGACATATAATTGCGCATTATTTCAACTGCATACTCAAATTTACCGCAGTGATCAATCTGTAATTATTATTTATTGGTCCTTTTCATTTGTACATTGTGTTGCCAAGAACAATGGGTCCCACACAATGTTAAATTGAACAACTTCCTGAAATTCAATGGATCCTTTCAAAATTCTATGAGTACAGGATGCGCACTTATTTTAACACTGCATAATGTGTCTCTGGTTTATTTTCATGTTAATCAATAGTTTGTGATGGATCAAGATAAATGTTAGTCAATTCCCCGACTTGAATTATTTTGTTCATTAGTAGACTTCAACAGCAACCCACATTGGCAATTCTTGTACGTATATGTATATGATTTCAATTAAATGGATATTGAAGCACCATGGGTGGAGTTAATGTTGTGCAATTAATTAATTCTGACATCTTTGCTTAATGGATTCTATCATAAGTTATAGAATATGTATATTTAACGAAAGGGTATTGATCTGGGTCAGAACTGAAACGTAGCAACAAAGTCTGCACCTTGGTGTAAGACATCAATATCCAACATACCTACATAACGATTTGTTGGTTTCTCCCACGGCTGTTGCTTGTTTGGGGGAAAACATGAACTAGTCAATGCGAGTGCAGCAATAGATAAAGAAATATTACAGCTGATGTATACACAAACTAAAGTCATTTAAAAAAGAGCAGAAAAAATCCAGAAATACATACACCATATATACAGCATTGATGTATGTGCAATAATTTCTTATGAGATGATGTCACTTGATGATGGCAAGACTCTCAAGACTTCTGATATCATAATGTAACGTGAGCCTTTTTGCTTGTGAAGTTACCGAGTTACCCATGTCGGACATGTGCATTCTACATGATGAGTGGTGTGTGTGTGGGAAGCATGTAACTTTGGAGAAAAAACGGTTATTGGAATTGACGATGAAAAACGAATGAGAGAAAATTGTAGTGCATGTGTTTGTCATTTATAAGTGACTTCATATTTATCTGTTGTTTTGTTATCAACTATTTGAAATTAAAAAGTAGATAATCAGAGTTTTGTATCCCGTTATCTTTATCGCTTTGTCAAGGTAATTCTGACCTACTAACAACAAGTTGTATAAACAAGATCCGCTACTATCGAACATTTTCTACTTTAACACATGTAAGTAATTAACAGATGTATGCTGGATTGTCATCTGACACGTTTTTGTACATGCAGAAGAGCATACTAGAGTGGGTACTTAATGTGACACACTGGCTAATATAGGAACAGGACTAATCCATGTAAAGAGAAAGGAAAAATACATTGTGATGAATTTGTACCAAAAATCTGATGGTCAAGGTCACAGAAACAAGATAGCCAAAGCTGGTAAAATAATACAAGGTAGGAATCAGTGATGTTTAACATGTCAAGGTCACAGGAACAAGATAGCCAAAGCTGGTAAAATAATACAATGTAGGAATCGGTGATGTATAACATGTCAAGGTCACAGGAACAAGATGACCAAAGCTGGTAAAATAATACAATGTAGGAATCAGTGATGTACAACATGTCAAGGTCACAGCAACAAGATAGCCAATGCTGGTAAAATAATACAATGTAGGAATCGGTGATGTATAACATGTCAAGGTCACAGGAACAAGATGGCCAAAGCTGGTAAAATAATACAATGTAGGAATCAGTGATGTATAACATGATAAGGTGAAGAATAATAAGTTTTGTTAATTAATCTTAGGAAACAGTGTAGATAAATATTTTGATATGAGAGTATTACATGTATGTTTGGCCTAAAGCAAATGCATACCATAGACTTGGAATGACCAGTCATCTGTCAGGTCAAACATGATGTATAAGTCACCAACATGTAGTACTCTCAATCATGTCTGCCAGTATGTCTCATTATCATGTAATCTGTCTAGACTACCAGCTTAGGTTTTTACATAAATACCGGTGGAGTTGTAGTGTTTCCGTCAGTCGGATCCCGGACTTGGTAGAAACACTGCTACCATATCCGCAAATAAAACATCTATACAACAACTGGATTTGGAAGTTATTCCTCAACACACCTTTAAACATTAAAAAGGTCACAGGAACAAGATGACCAAAGCTGGTAAAATAATACAATGTAGGAATCAGTGATGTATAACATTTCAAGGTCACAGGAACAAGATGGCCAAAGCTGGTAAAATAATACAATGGAGGAATCGGTGATTTATAACATGTCAAGGTCACAGGAACAAGATAGCCAAAGCTGGTAAAATTATACAATGTAGGAATCAGTGATGTATAACATGTCAAGGTCACAGGAACAAGATGGCCAAAGCTGGTAAAATAATACAATGTAGGAATCAGTGATGTATAACATGTCAAGGTCACAGGAACAAGATGGCCAAAGCTGGTAAAATAATACAATGTAGTAATCAGTGATGTGTATTAAGTCAAGGTCACATGAACAAGACAGCCAAACTTTGTATAATAATACATTGTAGTCATTAGTGATGTGCAACATGTCAAGGTCACAGGAACAAGATGGCCAAACCTTGTATAATAAGACAATGTTCCGTCTGATTAATCGTTGTAAGCTCACTGCTCAAATGCCCAAAGTACAGTGCACTCCTCTTTATATCATGTTGCATTTTTCAGACAAAAACATGATATTAACAGGAATGTGACATTAACAGAAACATGTTTTTTTTCACTAAATCTAGTGCATTTCCAATCTCCATAATTAAAAGTAAGCTATTCAATGTACATATGAAGATGTTTCAATATATAGATAACATTATTTCAATTAAAAATCATTTTTGGGTTATTTTTTATTTTCTATGCAACATTTTGTACAAGTTGTATCTGAAATCAATGGAAATGACATAATTTTGGGGATATTTTATGTTATTGGTTAGAAAAAAACATGATATTCAGAGGAATGAACCTCAAAATACATGATATTAACCAAATAAAATTACAAAGATTATATAGAGAGGAAAATGGTGCTGGGGAAAACATGATATAAAAAGGAATGTGATATTAACAGGTGTGATATTAAATGGAGTTCACTGTACTTATATTGAGCAAGTAGCATTCTGGGGTGAAGAGCTACCAGGTTTGTTCCTGAATGATCTTGACCCACTTTTAAGGTCACAGGGATCAAATGTCTAAAAGTCTTTAAGAAAACTCTTCTGAATCACTGAATAGACCAGGATACAGATATTGAACATGTAGCATGCTTGGATAAATGGCTACTAATTAAGTTTTTTCAAATGATTGACATTGACTCACTTTCAAGGTCACAGGGATCAAATCTTTTAAATTTTCAAACAAATTCTTCTCACTAACCTTAAGGTCCAGGGCATTAATATCGTGCATGTAGCATGCTGGGTTGAAGATATCGAGCTGCCAAGTTTGTTTAAATGAATGGCCTTGCATCACTTTCAAGGTCACATGGGTCAAACCCTTAGTATTAGTGTTACTTATCCCACAGAGACGAGAAAAAGTTGAATATCCAAAACATTTCCAGGGAGTTATAATGTTCATTTTTACATGTGAATAAAATATTGGCAGGCATTGAGGAGGTCTAGGCAGGGATCAAGTACATACATTCAGTACAACAAACTTTGAGTGTATAAGTTAATGTCATACGAAGAAAAAAATGGATCAAATTATTAATGGTTTTAATATGAGGAACAGATAATCCTTACTTGTGTCTTTCTTTTTGGGTCACAAGGGTCAAATCTTCAAACAAGTTCTTTTGAATAACCAAAAGACACTAGATACTTTTACCCATGTAGTGGGCTTGGGTGAAGGGCTACCAATATTGTAAAAAGTATAATTGCCTTGACCCATAGTCACATCAGCTAAATGTCTTAAAATCTCCATACACCTTCTAAATAACCAAAATCTGAAGGGTACCAATATCAGGCCTGAAGCATGCTGGGGTGAAGGGCTACCACGTGTTTTTTTTTTCAAATGAATGACCTTGACCCACTTTCAAGGTCACAAGTGTGATATATTTAAAAATCTTTCAATGGATTCTTTTGATCTCATTCACTAAAAGGAGCGGGTTGGTGTGGCTTGTATATAGTGTTAAAAACGCTCTCTGTCACTCCGCTGATGGAGCAAACTTCTTTAGCTCAGTCTGTAGAGCTGTAGATTACACGCCGGAGACCCGGGTTCAATTCCTGGTCAGGGCTCTCGACAGGAATGTGTTTTTCCCTGTTCTATTACATTGGCGCCCCACTAAATCCCACGGTGGTGGTATTGAGGGTTCGGGTTGAGATTTAGGAAACCTCAAGAAAAACAGGGGGAGTAGTGAAAAAGGAGCAGGTCAGTGTAGCTTGTACATTGTGCTAAATACGGTCTCTGTCACTCACCTGATAGAGCATGCTTCTTTGGCTCAGTTGGTAGAGCTGTAGATTATCATGCCGGAGACCCGGGTTCGATTCCTGGTCGGAGCACTGGACAGGAATGTGTTTTCCCCCCCCTGTTCTATTACACTTATATATCGCCTGTATCTGTATTATAGTTCAAGATTAAAAGTGCGAGATTAATAGCAGATCAATTCAGGCCAATTGTGAATCTTGTTTAATGTGCTTCTAACAGCTTAATTAAGTCATTTGAGGATATGCCTCAATGTTGTGTTGTGTATGTGTGCCTGGCAGAGATAAGGTATGTTGGTGTACCTGTGAGCTTGTGATAGTGCCGATCTGATGCTGACTTTATAGTGCTATCTCTCAATGAAATACTATGCCGAATGCACCCAGCAACACTCTGCTTGCATGGTCACATTATACTGACAACAGGTGTCAACCAGTGCATTAAACAAATAACAAAATTAAAGTTTTAATCTACAATGTTTCAATTTATTGTACTGTGCTACTTCCTGTACAAAACTTTTAAATATCAATCAAAAGTCATAAGTTAATGATAACACTTAGAAAGATATCCTATTTACATATTTCAATTTGTACCAGTATCACGAATAGTGTTCTGTAAGGGGAGGTAATTCATCAATAGAAAAACAGGATCACATCAGAAACATTTCAGACCAGAATTGTATGACAGGATTTCTATAGATTCTAGTTCATGTTTATAGTTCCATGTTTAATTCAGGGTATATAATACAATAGGGTTTCATACTATGAAAACCTGTAAAGAATTGTAGATAATGATAAAATGGACTTAGAATACAATTATACTTTTGAGTTTTATGTATATAATACACGAATCAAGTTCTTGAAAGTTTAAAGTAACAAATGGAAACTTAAGCCTTCATATAAGAATAACAATATTTGTAATTATGAGGCAATTCTTACTGAAATTGATCAAGGAGGCAGCTGATTTAAAACCTAACACAAACAACTTAGCAAGTATTCATACAAAAACAACTCCATCATCTTGTAGATCCTGAATATCTCTGGTGGCCATAGACTTTAAATGGAAAAGTTTCCCTTTCTCTGTGTACTGTACAGAGAAATATTTTCCATTATGTTTATATTAATATTATAAGATGCAATTAATTTTCCTTCAGGGTAAGAGATGGTAAAACAGATATTGCTGTTTGGTTCTCAAAAAAATGTTAGCATTAGTTTCTTTATTGCCATTCAATGTCAGATTTAAATGTCTTCAAAACACATGAAGACTTCCATGCTATATACATGACAAAAACAATTTATGTCTACTACATGTATACGTTACTGGATCTGAAAGGTATAATATATCATTTGGATAAAAACATGTATGCTTTTCTGTGCAAGCTTAGCTGTGACATATTCTATTAATATCCAAATATTGTATCATACTGGTATACATTGTTTTACACGTGAATGAAGAATGAACATTACAAACATGAGTTATTTTTCTAACAAAAATAAACCTGCTGCATCCATGATGACAACTGTTACATCTATACATTGTATCAATATTATATGTACGGATTTACAAAATAAAACAAACAAAAAAATTGGTAAGCACATTATAATGATAAGAAATACGAAAAGGTGATGTTATTTTCTAGCTTAAGGATGGGTGTACCACTGGTGTGTATAAAATCTTAATGTTTCCAGGTTTTTATGTCACTGACACTGATGTTCTTGACTACTCATGGTTATTTTAAATAACCAAGTAGCGAACAGTTATGCAAAATGAATGGATAAATGTTTTGACACCAAAAATGTTAAATAGGTATACTCCATCCTTATTTATAGTATTAAGATAGTCGAAAAATAACAAATGACAAAGTTGACATTCATGTTACTGGATTTGTTTTGTCAATAATTGGACAATTTCCAACTTCAGATCTAGGAGATTTGACATGTTTGCATGAAGAGACGTTATACCTAAGTGGGAAAAGCATCCTTAATGGATATCAAGCTAATCGTACAAATAATATATTTCTAATGGAATGCAGAAAAGGGTGCTTGAATTGTGAAATTGAATAATTTTACAAAACTTCTCATATTCTGATTGAAATAGCATTTATTTGAAAGACTGCAATGAAATAACCTAAAATAACATGGACTCATAATAAAACTAGAACAGAACACATTTACATAAATTACCCGATACAGTCATGTATTACGTCTCAAACACTCTTGTACTTACAAATCTACAATGTTAGTTCACTCAAAGATTCTCCTTTTATATCCTACTAATAAGTATCAATCCATCTTTCGTTGTATTTTCAACCAATAATCTCCCCTCTCTGAGTGAGCTTTGGTATGACCAGTGACCGGACATGATACAAAGAGACGGTCCATGTATGGTATGGATTACCCTGCAGGAGATTTAGAACAAGGGGAATCATCTACAGAAAGTGTTACAAGGTTAATATGTCATAAGACTAGGTCAAGCTAGATTTATAAATAATAAACAACAATCTAGATTTGAGAAAATATACAGACATATAGATGTACCTATAGCTACTGACTTACTGAAAAGTAAGTGGAAGCTTTGTAACACCTGACACAGTCCTTAACCTGGTGTCAACACTGTATCAACCAGACCATGTTAACAACCTGAACGGCGCTACATCTTTATCAACTGATTTTCATAATGTGTTGATTCAATATAGTAAAGATATTCTTACTTTAGAGAAGTGTAGTTGGCAACATATATATGTACCCATATCACAACATAGAATGTAGTTAAATTTGAATATTGTAATGTAAGGTAATCAGTGTATTTTATTGAGATTCTGCAAAGATTTAAAGATCATCTTGATGGAGTTCTTAAATAAATATAAGTATAGTTCTTGTAAAACATAATACAAAAGACAAATACACTACCAGGTAAAAATGAGCCTCTAATGTAACAGAAATGCCTATGGTTACTTTGGTACTATAGGTGACTAGCCATTACGTGTGCTAACAGGATAACCAAGTGTGGTTCCATTACCATACCTCCTGTATTACAGGAACCATTTACTTTTATCATAAAATAACTTGTTAAAAATCTTTGGATAAATATAGAAATGTTATATGTATAAGTTTGTTCTAAACTAACCCTAGACATCTGTAAATGCCTGTCTCTCAGATAAACATAAGTTAAGATTGCCGATGATGTAAGCATAGACTGTTAGCAGCAACGCTTTGTAGTGCTGCACCAGGTACATGTGTGTAAATTACCTTGACACATTTATATATCGGCTTCTTTGAAAACATGATCTTTGTTGCAATCTTTACATTTATAAAAGTTAATTATTTCCATGTTGTAGTTTTTGTCTTTTAAAGTTATAAAACAAACATGGAAAATTCTCATGCTTCATCTTCATAATCATCATCATCATATACTTCATCATCATGTGATTTGGCATATGTTGCATCAAAGTCATCCTCATAATTTTCCTCGCCATCATCGTTTACAACACTGGCGGCCCGAGAGCTGCGACTCTGCACAAAGTCCTCATCAATTCCATGATTTTTTAAAGTTGTGGCAAACTTCTTCTCTGCAGTGGCTTTAGCGTTCACCTAAAAAAACACAAAAGAAACCATTTTAGTTTGAACATCAAAGACTTCATATGATGTACCCAAAACAGTAAACTTTCCCCAGCTGAAATGAAAGTGGGATTGCTAAGAACTTTACAGTACATCCAACAAAATTCTTGTTACAGCTACAATCACTCTGAGGTGACCTGCTATTATTCATTTAATAATTATTTCTTGGTACTAAGAATTCATTATAGGTTGTAGTACAATATTCATATAATATTTATCCTTATATAAATATGTATTTTATTGCATGTACTAACCAGGAGGACCCTGATGAAATTAGCCTTTGGCTAAATCAGGTATAGCGTCAGTAAATAAAGTTTATTATTATTATTTAAAAACACAGAATAACAAATAGCATCAAAATAGTTTAATAACCCTGATGACTTGTTTGCCCCACAATCAGTATCAACATTAAGGTTACCATTAATTTATTCTTGCAAACATATCAATTCTTCCTCACCTGACTCTCTTGTTGAAACAACAACGGTCGCTTGTTCACACGTTCTTGCATTTCCTGCAGACTTTTTTGGTATTCGTCTTTTCTAGTACGGTCATCATTTCTGTAAAAGGCATACAGAATGTTTTATTTTAGAGAAATAAATAGTATGGGATGACAAGCCTTAGATGCATAGCTACTTCTTTCATGATTTAATAAATTAGCTCATTATAATAACACAGAGACGACCATTGATTACCTGAATGTCCGCAGTTTTTGCCTGTATGTATCCTCCAGAGTGCGTCCATTTTCCCCATCTCTTGTTTTGGACATGATCTGGGACCTCAGTCTCATTTCCTGTATCCTTTTCTTTCTGTCTGCCTCTAGATGTTCACGTTCCTGCTGAGTCATATCTTGAATCTTCTTCCTGTAGGAATGACAATATTACATACCTTATCTATTGTTGAAGTCAGTGCACCAGAACTTAAACAGAGACAACACCAACACTGGTTGACTACACATGAACCCTTCACAAACAATAACAAGTGCTTATTGTAATGGGGTACCATTACAGATGTCCCCCAAACTACCCCTTTGGTCGGAACTGATGAGCCCAATGAACTCACAATGGAAATATAGCTGACACCCCATATATCAGCGGTCATGTTGACGAATTAGGAAACGGAGGTTACGACAATGTCCGTGGTGTCCTACTACAGTTATATATAAAATTTCATTGAAATCGGACAATATATAAATTTCGACCAATCAGAAGCCAGGAAATAGCGGCCATGTTGACGAATCACGAAACGGAGGTTACGACAATGTCCGTGGTGTCCTACTACAGTTATATATAAAATTTCATTGAAATCGGACAATATATAAATTTCGACCAATCAGAAGCCAGGAAATAGCGGCCATGTTGACGAATCACGAAACGGAGGTTACGACAATGTTGTTGGTGTAATACTACACAAATATATTAAATTTCATTGAAATCGGACAATATATAAATTTCGACCAATCAGAAGCCAGGAAATAGCGGCCATGTTGACGAATCATGAAACGGATGTGACGACAATGTTGTTGGTGTAATACTACACATATATATTAAATTTCATTGAAATCGGACAATATATAAATTTCGACCAATCAGAGGCCTCCATTTTCGTTTCGGTGGCAACCAAACTTTACGAAAATGTTACCATGTTATTCAGCATCCCTTAAAACACCCATGTACCAATTTTTACTGAAATCGGAGACTGAATTTTGAAAACCGGAAATTAGCTCTGGCGGCCATCTTGGACTTCCGGTCGCGAAAAAACAACCCGTTTTCACACACCCCGCCCCTAATGAGTATGTGTGTGAAGTTTCGTGAAGATCCGTCCAGTAGTTTTTGAGAAAACGGTCGGAAACCTCCGCGGCGGAAGAAAGTGGAAGAAACAAGAATAATAATAATAATAATAATAATAATAATAATAATAATAATAAGAAACCGAGCAAAAACAATATGTCCCCCCACTTCGTTTGGGGGACATAATTAAGTAAATGCAATATGTTTTAGCTTCCACACCTGATGTGGTAAGTCTGGCTCTTAGTTTGACACACAACCAATCGTTGTGGATTGATAGTATCATAAAAGGACTTAAAACCGAAAGCCAGCATAGTGGTCAGCAAATGCATGCTTCAATGGTGAACATGAAACATTTAAGTTGGACAAGAACATTTTTCAAAACCTGTCAGGGGAGCTAGTACACATGTACTCAACATATGAAATTGTTCAACCTGCTAATGGTAAGAAAATAATTAGCATAATTTGTGGGACTACAGTTTGGAATCAAGCCCAGTCACAATTTACACACCTTGTATGTCTATTCCTAAGGTCTGCTGATGCAGTGGTCTTTGCTGGGATGGAGTCCAGTGAGGTGGACAGAGTACCTGAAATATGGAGAGATATCAACTGAAACTGGACCAAAGATGAAACATAAGTAATTCCAATATATTATACTGGTTTGTATAGTTCTTGTGATAAAAAGTAAGATTAATAAAATGGCTTACAATATCTGTGAATAGACTACTTATACAAATTCAGAATTAATCTGATAAAATGACAAATTCAGAACAAGTTTGAATAAAATGACTAAACATTACCTAAACTTCTTGGCGTGACACGTGGGTTCTTGTATGGCCATCTGTTCTCCTTCATGTTTTCCTCATCCCTTTCTATTTCTTTGACGATCCTGTCCTGGGTTGATTTTAGGTGCATTGTGTTGAGTTGGAAAGGCTTTACTACTGTTGATTCTCTCTCACGTTTGCGTCGTGCTAGTTCCTTCTGAAAATGTCTATATAGTTCATCATAGTCTGGCACATCATGATTCACTTTTGGCTGGAACCGAGCTTTTCTTTTGTTCTTAACTTGTTTGTCACGTTTTTTATTTTGCTCATATTGTTTTCTTGCTTCCATATTTGGAGGCAATGATGCAGCATTTAGGAGTTCTTCTGATCGCATTTTTATTCTTATTTTTCTGTACTCTTCTTCTTCCATGATTTTATCATTCACACTGTCGTCAAGGACAGATACTGGCACTGGCTGAGCTTTAAATGTACTGGATTTCCTCAAACCATCATCTGATATTGGTGCTGATTTCACTCGCCTGTGCTTCTTTTTGTCTGCCTCCCTTTTCACAAAGTTGAATGGTTTTTCTTGTGATTTGAGTAAATCCTTGCTGTATTCTCGTATGTATCGTCTACGGGCTTCATTCTTTTCTGCAATTTCATCATACATTGGTAAATATATATGTGCTGGCACTGGTGAGGCTTTGAACTTCTTTTGACATTCCATCTCTTCTTCTTTGTATTTCTGTTGTAACTTTTCTTCATGTTCTTTTTGTACTTCACTTATCTTCTGTTCTTTGTTCATTTCACGAATAGTCATTTTGAAAGGCTTTGGAATGGTGATTCTATGCCTCCACTGTTTTTCTGCTCTCTCCTTGCGGGTGACAGTAGCTGAAGATGGTCTTTCAGGTCTTGGTGCGTATTCTTCAATTGAAAAATTATCCCACATGTCATCAATGTCTGCCATAGCAGTAGTTAATTCTGGACTTTCATATGTTTCTGACTGGGTCTGTTCATACCTTTCAATGGGCTCATTATCTCCTGCTTCCCTTGCTGCTTTTCTTTCTGCTGCTATTTTCAACCAAACTTCCTCTTCTAAGCTACGTGCAAGGCTTAGTGACCCTCCTCTTGTTGGTGCTGAATTTGGCCTTGCTTTAATGGCAGAAGGTCTGTCAACAGGCATTGTCCTCAATCCGACAGAAGGCACAGTTCTTGCTCCCGGAGACGGCGGTGGTCTACCTGTTGGCGGCTTGTGTGAAGATTCTTCAAAAGAATTTCGATTACTCTGATCATGATTTCGGAAACCGTTCAAAGGTGAATTATGTAATGTTGAATGGATCTCTTGATTTGCAAAATCACTTGGCACTGAGCCAAAATTTGCTTCAGAAACAAAACCGTTCACGGTGTTGCTTTGTTCAGCACCTACCTTACGTTTATACAATTTTTCACATATTGCAAGAGTTTTCTTGTGTTCACTTTTCAACTGTATAAGCTTTTCATAAAATTCGTCATCAGTCAAATTGTTCAATTCCGTTGGAATAGCTTTGTTGGCGGGATCCGAGAGGACAAGACCGGACAAATGATCAAAACGGGTTCGTCCCTCATCATCGAACATTTCATCCCTTTCTTCTGCATACTCATCTCCATAGTGTATGAGAGACGAAAGAGTTCTTTCATTTAAAGATGTGGATAATCCTGTTTTGGGATCAATCGGGGGTTTAACACATGCATTTGTCAAAACTGCCAAGCTGTGGTGTGTTGTTGCCATCGTCGGCCATTTGTTGATTCGAAACTATGTCGGATGGTACGGAGAAAATTATTTTTGATATTTTATTCAAAGAAAAAATGCAAAATATTATTTTCGTTCAAGATAGAAGATCAAGATAACTATCACGTCTTACCATTTTTCTATATATTCTTTTTAGTTTCTTTCTTCTTTTTTCCCTTATTTTATTTTAATATTCTGCGTTACAGAAATCAAGGGAGATCATTCTATTTAGCAAGAAAATGGCGTGCGCCTTGTCATTACGGCAGCGTTGCTTTCTGTGTTTTGCCACAGTTAGATCCATGCGTATGTTACCACCAACATCACGTAAAATACATACTACAAACTCTCAAAATGAAGAGACCGCAGATATTGTCATTTCGGGTGGTGGCATGGTCGGAACTGCCATGGCATGTGCACTTGGTAATATCATCAACTGTCATAACAAACAGTTTATGTAATTTCATTACCTGTTATAGGCCGGGTCTTCTTTTTACTATGCCATAGGCTTCTCTGACCCGTCACATTGGTTTCGTTCCGGCGCCGGTTGGCACGCTTGATCAGAATCTGATGGTTTTGTAAAGCAAGATACTTTTTGTACAAGTTAAAATATACAAAATGTTTCATTTATACCAATTAAGGACCCACATAAGGCATGTATAATTATTGCTTAAAAAAATATATGATTCGTTACATATATGTTATTTATGAATTACAAATAATATACATGTATGTAATCACGTAAACAGAAACCACAAGGATTTTTTTTTCATAAGGGATTGACTACAGCCTGTAGTGTAGTACAGGCTGTGTAGTCGAGCCATTGCATTATCATTATATTAGCAGTACAGCCTGTATTGCTGATATAATGATAATACCATGGCTGGTACTCCCTTTGTTCTTCAGGCCAATGCTCTACTGCTAAGCTAGTCTGAGTTTTCTCTGGTCCCTAGCACCATATGTTCGGTCAGAGCACACTGCTATACGAAAACATGAAATTCTGACACTGTTGACTCCAAATAGTGTCATGGTGTAACAAACAAAAACCTGAGGTCCAGAAATAATAATAGATAATAATAATATTGCCCATTTTCAGCCCAGATCAGTATGTTTTGTTGCTAAGTTATCCCATGGCCTTTGGTTACTTACGATGAAAAAACAGGCAACAGCTTATAAGTAGACTTATAAGCTGTGTAGATATGAAAAATTGAAAACAATTTTGTTCAGAATATTTTCTGACATTTCTAGGACATGAAGAGCTTCTCAAAGACAAGAAGATAGTGCTGTTGGAAGCTGCAGCCAAGAAAAGCTACACTGTACCAGAGACCTTCAGTAACAGGACGTGTGCCATAAGTCCTTCATCTGTAGACTTGCTTAGCAGTAAGAATGATGCTTTTTCACTTCAAACTAAATTTGTAATGCATAAATGCACATTATAAATTTGTCAAATAATGTATCATTTACCACACGAACATTTTGAATTGCTATGATAAGGTCCATTAAGAATTTGAGAGGCACAAAAATTATTGAGCTTGTGCAAAATTTATACATGTACATTATTTCTATTTACCTGTACCTTTCCGAGGTTGTAATGTTTCCCTGGCCAAGAAGTATGGATGAGCTATATATCTCAAAGTTATCATTTCAGATATTCTGCATGAAAGAGATCTTAATGATGTAATTTACTAGATTCCAATGAAATAATCACAAAAATGACCAATGATTTATTTCCTTGATTTTCCTTGATTAGGCGTGTTATACATTGTTATGTATTATAAGGGTATATGACTGTTTTATAAGGGTATATGACTGTTATTATTGTATTTTATGGTATTAATAATTCGTTTTGCTATAAAAGGGTAAGTATAATAAAGAAATTAGACTGACCAGGTGAGTACGGTTCACACACGGTCGATAGCCATTGCTGGGTCAAGATGTGTGTCATTTAGAGAAGGCCTCAAACCAGACAGAGTCATCGTGACCACCTATGAAACAGGATGTCTGGTTCCAACTTGGAGACATGGCCTAAGGTGGACTGTGGATGATACAACCAACACAACATTAGTTCCACATATTAGATATACACTCGCCAGATTGCCTGCAACATGGGTGCGCCTGTAAGCACGCAGGGGTCGGAGTGACACCATTTAATGGACAGAAAGCTGTGTGATGCTGCGGCTACAGCTTGATTGTAATACCTGTAGAGGTATAGAAGTCATCAGCAGATGATACTAGGTAGAACCTGTGGACCCGGATGTTAATGTTCTATGACAGTGACGTCATTCAGGACTGTGTTATATTTCACGAGGAATAGACTTTCATAGTGAGATGACAGCAGACTACATCATCGGGGCAGGCCATGAACTTTACAGATAGATAGTGTGGTTTCATTGTAAATATTCATTGGCGTGAATGAGTGAATGTGGTGTACGTATAATCATCGGTATGTGTATAGTGTATTTTTGTGTAAATAAACTGTATATATGTATATTACTTGTCTGTTGAGCTTTGCCACCGTTCTCCTACACTACAGTGTCTTTGCACTCTTACATGTTTAGTGGTCTTTTTTTACAAATATTATTGTAACATATGTGTTTGTTCTATAGGTGTTGGTGCATGGAACGAAGTAGAACAGATGAGGTGTCATCCTGTGAAAAGAATGCAGGTACATACTAGCTGTCATTTTTAGCCTACTTACACTCTTTGCTATGAAATATTGCTGAATCATTTTCTATTGCAACCTTTATCGTTAATTATTATTTTATGGGAATTAATTTATTTTATTAAGCATTGAATAGAAATTCAAGAAAGATAAGTATAAAAAGAATCTATTGGAAAGTTGTACCCAAATTTTGCACACAGAGATAATATAAAAGAATAAATGGAAAGGTAATCTGGAGTATGCATGTCTTGGCACTTGGTGCTTGTTGGCTTACACATTGGTGATCAGGTTTTTCAGAAAATTCTCCCTTCTATAAGGTGTACAATATTAATCTTTGATTGCTGAAATTAAAAGCTACCATATTTTGTTAATTTTGTTAATTAATGACCTTGGCCCACTTTCTATATTTTAAGGGTCAGATGTATTAAAATCTTCCTCTGAAGATCCATTGATATCTTGTTTGAGGAGTATTAATAAAGCTGACCATTAAGTTTGTTCTAAGAAATGACATTCACCCGCTTACAGGTCACACACATGTTAAAATACCGGTAGTCATGCCACTTATAATAATGAAATATACATGTAGTTCAAAATTTTGGGAATAAAGATCACAACTAATAAAGAATATGTTACTGTAAAACACATTTGACCTTGAACCGTTTGAAAGTCACATATCAGATGTATTTGTCAAAACAACAGGTGAGTCATCTATTCACTAGCTAAAATACTATTCCTAAGAGATCCAAAATGGGGCCAGAAAGAAAAAGTGTTAACTAACAGACTTATAAAAAAAACCATCATATGCAATTTTTATGGTAAATGGTTTTAAGCGATCATAAGCAAATTTGTTAATTTGAAGGATAATTATTTTGAAGGTTTGGGATTCCTGTTCAGATTCCCTGATCGCATTCAGCAATGATAATCTTCTAGATGACTTGGCATATATTGCGGAGAATAATGTGATAGAAGAAGCTTTGAGAAGGCGTTTGGATGCTGTCTCGGACCGTGTAGATGTACGATACCAGACATCAGCCAAGTCCTTCATCATACCAGGGGTTACTCCAGGACACACAGAAACACACCAGAATTCCTGGGTAACTGTTGGATTACAGGACAACTGTGTGCTGAAAACTAAGCTTCTGGTAGGTTTTCATTTGATTAAGATAACAATCCATTTTTGTCTTTATCATAAATGCTAAGATAAACAACAATTTCGCATCCAGGACACTGATGATGCAGACACAAGCTATAAAGCTGGAAGCAATATATTATAGGGTTGCCATGGACACAAGCATTTTTTTGAAGTTTCACTTATTTCTTTTCAATCTGAGTGTTTTCAGTAAAAGAAATTCCAAGCGAACTGGTCCAAAATCTGATTGATTCTTAACTACCAATTATCCTTGCATTTTCAGCATTTGAAAAAAATCTTTATTTCAGATTGGAGCTGATGGTATATTTTCTGCTGTGCGTAAAGCAGGGGAATTCCATACCATTCAGAGGGATTACAAACAGACAGCTGTGGTAGCAACTCTTCAAGTAGATGAGGTATGAAACTTACAGATGGTATATACAGAGTAAGGATTAGTAGGGACCTCACGGCATCTAGAACATTATTAAACGGAATGGTGAACATTCCTACATTAGTACCTTAAGATGTGACCTGACTATCTCTTTGCCAAGCAACTTATACCAGGTGAGTGATGCAGGCCCATTGGCCCTCTTGTTACAAATTGAACACATATTTCTGTTTGCCTTTTTCAGTCCATTGATAACTCTGTTGCCTGGCAGCGGTTTTTGCCCACTGGTCCTGTTGCTATGCTGCCTGTGAGTAACAAACTGAGAATGGTGTATCATTGCTGTATATATTTTAGTATTTAAGACATGAAAGAGTTATTTTCTCAATTCATGCCCCCTCATTATAGTACGGTAGTTAGAAACAGTTGTTAGATTATAGAAACAAACATCAATTTTAAAAGTAAAAAGGAACTAAATTTTTTGTGAATGTAGATTTAAATATTCCTAAAAATTATCAGACACAAATGAAACTGAAATGATATAAGAAAAAGTCTTCTTATTTTTCAAGATTGCACCCATACTTGCTACATCCCAAAAATAAATAATACTTTGTTCAGACAATCCCAGAACTATTTTGGGCAAGTCTGAGTTCCTCTGGTTGGACATGAGAAAAAGTTTGTAATAAGTATTCTTCAAAAAAAACTTGCTAAATTACCTATTCAGAACCCCACCCCTGTACCTAGTGGTCTAATTAACTTCATGTATTTAAGAAATGATTGCCCTCCGCAAGTGATGATTCAGATCGAATTCAGTTGAAATCTGCTCCCCGTTATTCATAATTAAAGCAAACAAAATTTCAGCTGAATTAAAGCAATTTTTTAGCTGAATTCCCATTCATTAACTTGAAGTTACAACCTCTTGTGTAAGCAATGCTTTGTATATATATTTGTAGCTATCCAGTAAATACTGTAACCTTATATGGACAACAACACCAGACCAGGCCAGGTACTTGAAGGAAATCTCAGAAGAGAGTTTTGTAGATGCTGTTAATGATGCATTTGTGAGTTCAATGTAGCATTCCCCATCTATCTAGTTCAGTACATTATTAAGTGTGTTTTCAACATGCTCAGTTGTACATGTTTATTACTCAAATGGTATTGACCATTATTCAAATTCTAGAGATTACATGTAGATATTCTTATCTCTTCAAATGGGTATTCACATTATGGCCTTTTAGTATTTTATCGTTTTTTGTCCGTCGTCGTGCGTCCGTAAATAATTTACATTTTCAACTTCTTCTCAAAACCCCTGAACCAATTTCAGTGATATTCGTCAGGAACCTTCCTTGGCCTAAGATGCACCAAAATTGTGAATCACTATGGTCCTAAACCCCTAGGGGCCTGAGGGAGAGGCTCAAAGGGTCAAAATAGTTAAAATTTCAAAAATCTTCTCCAGACCAAAATATGCTGGAATCAAATGCTTTTCATAAATGGAAAGGTCTTAAGTTGCTTTATCAAAGTTGTAAAATGCATGCCCCCCCCCCCCCTGGCCTTCACATTCCCCACTAGGGAGGGGGTGAAGTTTACCAAAGTTTATATTGGAAAATGACACTTTTGGATATATTTTGTTCATTTTCAGTTGGAGATAATTGAAACTTGGTTTGAATAATAACCAAGAGATGGTGGTTTGATGTTGAACAGATTTTGACTGTAACTGTAGGGGCTCAAAAGGTCAAATTGGCTAAAATTTCAAAAGTCTTCTGCTCCAGACCCAGATGTGCTAGAATCAAGTACAGTACTATTCACCAATGGAAAGATCTTTAGGTGCAATTCCAAAATTGTTAGTTTCAGGCCCCCCAAGACTTCAGGTTCCTCCCTGAGGTTTACGGTATAGCTTATATAGGAAAATGACACTTTGGATATATTTTGTTCATTTTCAGTTGGAGATAAACTTGGTTGGAATTATAACTAGGAGATGACAGCTTGATGTTGAAAGAATTTTGACTCTGGCCCACCCCCAGGGTAGTGGGGAGGGGCTCAAAAGGGTCAAATTGGCTAAAATTTCAAAAATCTACTTCTTCTCAGGTCACTGTTAAGGCCCTTGGGCTTCTTGTTTTTAAATGTTTATGAAATAACACATAAATATGTATAAATTGAAGTTCATAACACAGTGCATGTTAATGTGATTATTTTTACAATAAAATAATTTTCAAAAAATATAAATTTCTGATTTCTTAGTGGCATGACCGTGACAGGAATGACTTGGTGGTGAAGGCAGGAGAAATGTTCCAAAGTGTGATAAATACAACAGTACAAGGTGAGAAAGTGATAAATACAACAGTACAAGGTGAGAAAGTGATAAATACAACAGTACAAGGAGAGAATGAGATAAATACAACAGTACAAGGGGAGAAAGTGATAAATACAACAGTACAAGGTGAGAAAAACATAAATACAACAGTACAAGGTGAGAAAGTGAGGAATACAACAGTACAATGTGAGAAAGTGATATAAAATACAAAACTACAAGGTGAGAAAGTGATAAATAGTACAAGGTGAGAAAGTGATAAATACTATAGTACAAGGTGAGAAAGTGATAAATACAAGAGTACAAGGGGAGAAAGAGATAAATACAACCGTACAAGGGGAGAAAGAGATTAATACAACAGTACAAGGTGAGAAAGTGATAAATACAACAGTACAAGGTGAGAAAGTGATAAAAACAATAGTACAAGGTGAGAAAGTGATAAATACAACAGTACAAGGTGAGAAAGAGATAAATACAACCTTACAAGGGGAGAAAGAGATAAATACAACAGTACAAGGTGAGAAAAAGATAAATATAACAGTACAAGGTGAGAAAAAGATAAATACAACAGCACAAGGTGAGAAAGTGATAAATACAACAGTACAAGGGGAGAAAGAGATAAATACAACAGTACAAGGTGAGAAAAAGATAAATACAACAGTACAAGGTGAGAAAGTGATAAATACAACAGTACAAGGTGAGAAAAAGATTAATACAACAGCACAAGGTGAGAAAGTGATAAATACAACAGTACAAGGTGAGAAAGTGATAAATACAACAGCACAAGACGAGAAAAAGATAAATACAACAGTACAAGGTGAGAAAGTGATAAATACTATAGTACAAGGTGAGAAAGTGATAAAAACAACAGTACAAGGTGAGAAAGTAATAAATACAACAGTACAAAGTGAGAAAGTGATAAATACAACAGTACAAGGGGAGAAAGAGATAAATACAACAGTACAAGGTGAGAAAGTGATAAATACAACAGTACAAGGTGAGAAAGTGATAAATACAACAGTACAAAGTGAGAAAGTGATAAATACAACAGTACAAGGGGAGAAAGAGATAAATACAACAGTACAAGGTGAGAAAGTGATAAATACAACAGCACAAGGTGAGAAAGTGATAAATACAACAGTACAAGGGGAGAAAGAGATAAATACAACAGTACAAGGGGAGAAAGAGATAAATACAACAGTACAAGGTGAGAAAGTGATAAATACAACAGTACAAGGTGAGACGGTGATAAATACTGCAGTTAAATGGGAGAAAGTTTAAATTCTAGTTTTAAAGAACTTGCACAACTGACCTTGTACAGCTATGACATCGGTGGGAAATAAAGGGAGTAGAGAATTTTTTATTTCCAAACATTCAATGTGGTTAAGGGGAAGTAATTAATGGGTCCTAAGACTTCACTGTTTTTCTGAAGTTGACCTGCTATAGTTGAAGAATAATTTGTAAAACCAGTGTCGAATATTATTTTGTAGGAGGGGGTAGTACTTGTCAGCAGTTACCACCATCTGTAGTTGGCGTACAGACAAACAGCAGGGCATCCTTCCCTCTAGGTCTGACTCACGCCTCCAATTATGTTCTTCACAGGGTTGCATTGCTTGGGTAAGTTTCCTGTACGTCCAGTATAATACAATATCCTTGGTGTCTGTTACAACCACTACACATGTATACAGGGCATGTATATAGTATTTTGTCTGACTACTAGTATTAAATACCATGTGTATAAAGATATGAAGTCCCTTGAGTTATGGCCCTGCAGGTAGAGCGTAAGAGTTGTACCTGCAGCCCCATTGCATATGAGGCTTTTGGTTCTGTACCCAGCTAGCTGAGACATATCAGAGTCTCAGAAAAATGGTAGTTCCTTCTTTCTGCTTGATGCTCAGCATTATGGGAGTGGAACAACTGTTTTACCCGTTGTTTTTGTGTCAAGACCAAGGTCACACTTGTGATCAATGTGAGGATAACTTTTTATGGAACACTGAAAGTAATTTCACATGATAGTGGGGCCATTTATGACATTTTCTAGTTTCATTTGTACAGAGATGCTGCACACAGAATCCACCCTTTGGCTGGGCAGGGAGTTAACCTGGGATTTGGGGATGTAGCCTGTCTACGGGACCTTCTGGCTGAAGCTGTCGCTAATGGCAGTGATGTAGGTTAGTTCTATCGTCATACTTAGAATTCATCCCCATGAGAGAAGAAACACATCGTTATGGCAGAGACATAGACATTTCCTCTGTCTGTTTACTTTACCCATTAAATGGTAGTTATTTTTCGACTTTGTGTATAGCAGTTGACTTGCATAATTGTAAGCCAATGTGCAGTACAAATATTTTAATTATATTTATCCGGACAATAACTTTTATACTGATGAAGATTATTGATGAAACTTGCAGTACACCTCCTCTACCCATAGACGATGTGCAGTAAACTATCGTTAGGTCATTTTGACCTTATCTCAAATGTAAGAGGTTATAAAGTCTGATGGTTTCAAACATTCCAAGATGTATGCCATAGTGATGCCAATTGTTTGGCTGCAACGACAAGAACTGACCAGACCTGAAATTCCAGATCATAATTGGAGCTCATCTTTATTTTTCAAGGTCATTAGATCAAAGGTCCACATAAATTTTTTTCAGTTCTAAACTGCTCAACATTTAGTTAAAACTGTATCAAATAAAGTTGGTAAGAATCGGCCAAGGTACAAAAACCCTTTTTTTTTGGTTTGGTTTATTTTGTTTTACGTCCTATTAACAGCCAGAGTCATTTAAGGATGTGGCAGGTTTTGGAGGTGGAGGAAAGCCGGAGTACCCAGAGAAAAACCTGACCCCCTCCCCAAACCCAAAAAGGTCATTAGATCAAAGGTCAATGTCAAATTAATTCTGAACTGCTTAAAGCTTAGCATTTTATTAAGACATTATGAAGCAAAGTTGGTAGTAATTAAACAATTTATCAGCTTACCAAGGCAACAGGCTAACCAAGGTCATCTGATTTAAAGGTCAGGTCAAAGTTTACATTTCTTAACAGTGAAACTATTAGGACCAAATACCATAGCAAGTCTTCTTTATGTGTCAGGTTATAGCTCTGGTGACACTTTCTGTACAAACATGATTTCTAGGGTTTTGAGTTTCCCATTACAAGCTGATACTTTTCATGTACAGGTTATGCTAGTGAAAACTTAGCAGGAGGCAGTTCCTCTAAAATGAGGTCTAGTAAGAGCTAAGGTATTCTGATGAAACTACTAATTCGTTCAAAGTTTTCAAGAAAATCTTGTCTGGGCTGTAACTTAGCTGTTAAGGGGATACCTACTTTTTTGTTTACAAAAACAGATCTAGTGTGTTCCCTACTTAAGTTCATTTTACTAGTACTATATGTTTGTTTCTGACCCTTGAGCGCAAGTGAGTAGGAGACTGATACAAGCCCCTTAGGCCTCTTGTAGTCTTACAGGCTGCCACTTTGTTCTTTTACCACCATGCTTTAAAGATTTGCAAAATGGAAGGTTTGCTTAATGTACAGTTGCTGACTTTTCACTTTTAGATGTAATGTAAAATGTAATGCAATTATTCAGTTCTTTAAATGTTAACACAGGTTCCCTGTTGCACTTGACGCAGTATGAGACTAGTCGACAGCGAGCAGTAGTTCCTGTCATGGCGACCATTGACGGTCTACAACGGCTGTACACTACAGACTTCACACCTGTAGTCCTCCTCAGATCACTTGGCCTTCAGGCCACTAACTCCATGGGCTTTGTCAAGGTAAGTGTTGTGTAAATATGGTGAAATTAGGCTCTGAGGCATTTCATTTGAAGACATTACATGACTGAAGCCCCAAGCAGAAGTAGGGGTTTTCGTGGCTTTAACTTGAAAAGCATTCAACAGACTTTACAAAACTTTCTGTACATATTAGGCTAGTGTCCTAGTTCTGCTTTTTGCTATTGGCAAGGTTTTGATTTCAATTTTTTTCCGGTAGCCATTGAAACAAACTTATGCAGAAATACAATACAACTGATTTCTAGCTTTTCTGGCCAACCAGTTCCACTCAAATGCTTGCTGTTCAACAGATCTCTACCAAATTGTGTGTACCTGTTAGGCTTATAGTGCCCAAGTTGTGCCTTTGGTTATTTGCAAGGTTTAAAGTATATTACACATATTATGCTAGCTGCCCTTGTTGCGACTCGATTTGTGATGTTTTGTTTTTATACGCCTGTCTAAAATGACAGGACGTATTATGGTATGGCATTGTCCGTCCATTCGTCGTAAACTTTTGTTTGTCCGGAAATCTCCTACAGTTTTCAACCGATTTCTTTCAAACTTGCTAGGCTAACCACCATAACATGAAGTTGTGTTTTCCTGAATGATAATTTGATTCGAGAATATTCACTAGAGTTATGGCCCTTTTGGACCCAATTTCGGGCATTATTTAGAAAACGTCAGAACTTTTTTGTGTTTTCTTTAAATCCTCTAAAATTTGGTATGGTACTTAGAAAAGCTATAATATTCAACACATATTACGGGTTTTGTTAAGTTATTTCAACTTTGTGTGTAACAGCATTTCATAGAACTTTAAAATTTAGAAAATGAATTTCTGTCGTAAACTGTTTTTCGTCCGGAGATCTTCTCCTACACTGTTCAACTGATATCTTGCAAATTTGCTGGGCTTAATCATCACGATTATATTTACTAGAGTTATGGCCCTTTTGAACTTCGTATCTGATACAATTTCAGACCTTATGTAAAATATGTCAGAACTTTTTTGCTTTTTCTTCAATTCCTCTAAAATTTTGTATGGTACTTGGAATAGCTATTCCTCTAAAATTTTGTATGGTACTTGGAATAGCTATAATATTTAAAAATTGCAAAAAATAGGCATTTTGTAGAAAATGCATTTCTGTCGTAAATTGTTGTTTGTTCGGAGATCTTCTACAGTTTTCAATCGGTATCTTTCAAACTTGCTATATTTAATCATTATGACATAAAATTGTGTATTCCTGAATGATAGTTTAATTCAACAATATTTACTAGAGTTATGACCCTTTAGGACTTTGTATCTGATGCAGTTCTCGGATGTTATGTAGAAATTAAGTGTCAAGAACTTTCTTGTGTTTCCATACCATTTTACTTCCGATAGGGTACGACGGGCATATCACGCCTCTGCTTGCGGTGCTCTCGTTAGCTATTTATCCGTTTCCATAAAAAGAAACAAATCACTTAGAAATACACAATTGTTTTTCCAGGATAGTCAACATATCGCTAAATTGTTTTTCCGGAATATAACATATCATTGGGGATAATGCCATGCTTTGCCTCTCCTTGTTATTTATTATAAGGAAGCCATTTCTAGGTTTGACTTGCCTACACTAGTAGGCTAACTAGCTACATTATGTAGACAGCGTAACAACGAAATGTGCTTCAGTTCAAAGCATTGGTTTTGTTTTGAATATCAAGTAATTTATTGAAGTTGGAACACAGTTTGGAAGAGGATCAATAATAATAATTTACTTTTAACAACTTTATTTTTCTGCATTAATCCGATTTGATGCTCAATATATGTTGGCAATACTTTTGAGAATATTTTCCCACATATATCCAGACAAGTGCTGGACCTTCCGTTGTTACCACATGAATCATCAGAAAATGATTTAAAAATACAATTCTTGTTTTGTAGGACTACATTATGAAAGGGGCCTCTGGATGATTTTCACCGAGAATGATATCTTGTTGCAATATACTGAATGTATCTCTTTGTGCTGTATGATGTCCGATTGTTTATTATTGTTGAACATAATAAAATTATACAAACTTGACTATGTTGATTTGTATTAGTTACCCATTATGCTGAAATGCATCCTCAATATCAAGGGGTTACATTCACCTACTCACTGCGTCCTTGAAATAGGTCATAGCAAAACTGTAGGCGTTATGTTGACGAGACAAGAATATTGGTTTGTTCTTTTAATATATACACAAAAGGAATCTTGCAGTCACATAACCTAGAAATCTTGGCTTTTAAGTTGGCTGTCGCTCCTTTGAAATCTTCAAAGGACATTTGTCAATCTAGTATGAATTTTTGACCAGCGACCAATAAAAATGCCATATTCTTCCAGGGGTGTAGAGTGTAACCCCTAGATATCAAGGCAGAAACAAGAAGATAAATACACGAAGACCATTCTTATTTCTCGGAGAATAGCAGTGTTAAAATATTGTTTCGTCATAATTTTCAATTAAAAAATTCAGAAGCATCCCTTTGTCTTGCAGCTAGGGATAGACAAGTCCAAATGATCCACTTCCCGGGAATCAATTCCAACCATAATAGCAGATGGCCCATCCAGCATTTCCCATGTAGGTTTCCTTTGGTCCTTAGTTGTGCATTGTCCAATTCAAACTTCTCAGAAAAACAGTGAATGAAATGCAGCCATCTTTGATTTTGACAATAGTTTGCTTTTTCTTGCAGTGTGCTGGATGGGTCAATTTCTGAGGTCAGTTGCATATTGTATTATGTTCAAAACATTTGATTTTGTGTCCTCAAACAAGAGGCCCAGAGGGCCTGTATCGCTCACCTGGATAAATTGGTATCAAGGTAATCATGGTAAAATATTTCTAAAAACAATGCTATGGGCAGGGTCAGACCAACAGAATTATCCTTGAAGTATATCTGTATAAATTAAAGATAGGTTATTGGGTGTGTATCTCAACTCACTTTTTTCAAGCTGAACTGAGAACCAAGGTACCTAGGGCTGGGCTAGACCCTTACATCAATGATAATATCATGATTGTGTTTGTTTCTGTATAATTTTGGGGTGGGATATCTGCAAGGGGGTGGCAGACCCTTAGGTCAAATCTAAAATCATATTTGTGATGTTCTCTTCATGCTAAGCAATTGTATATGTAGTTTTGGGGTGGGGATCTCAACCGTTTAAAAGTAATATCAATATTGCCAAATGATCCCCTTTTGGCTCAGGCCCCTGGGGTGTCAGCCCGTTTATTTGTATAAATTTGAGCCCAGTCACCTAGGGATGCTACTACTAAAATATGAATGTTTGGCATTGCTTAGATCAAGAAAAGAAGTCGTCAATTAATACGAATACAGCCAAATGGACCCCTTTTGGCCCCGCCCCTCAGCCACATCATTTGTATAAATTTGAATCCCAGCCACCTCGGGATGCTACCACTAAAATATAAATGCTATACATTGCTTAGTTCCAGAGAAGAAGTCATTTATATCAATATTGCCAAATGGACCCCTTTTGGCCCCGCCCCTCAGGTCCCTTGGGGGTCAGACCCATCATTTGTATAAAGAATCCCAGTCACACAGGGATGCTTCCTACCAAATTTAGTTAAATTCTGATCAGTGGTTATGAAGAAGTCAATTGTTGACGGACAGACGGACGCCACGGTATGGCATAAGCTCACCTTAGTCCTTTGGACCAGGTGAGCTAAAAATTGGGGGGTGGGAATGTAAAACGAAAAGTTCTCACGGACTGGAGAATGTAGTAAAACTTCCTAGTTTGTGTAGTTCCTGTTAAATAAGTAGCCGACTTTAAGATTTTTATTTGCCAAAAAACTCATAAAGTAGGTCACGCCACATAATAAAATATGCAAAATATTAGCCTGATCACAGATGGACCAATATTTGCACCCCTCCTTCATATGGTTTCCCTTAGTTGTGCAGTGATCTCCATGTAGGGGTGATAATTGTCGTCAATTTTGTCTCTTGACATTGAAGTTAAAAGCAGATGAAATGAATAAAAGCTACCAGTCAAAAGTCTCTAGCCAGCCCTTTCATAATTTGTTTAATTTTACCGTCAGTAATTTATTTGACTCGTGTAACCTTGATCGTAGTGGAAAGCCATTTATTTTGGCAAGCTTTGTTTGGCTCCTTCAAAGAAAGCTCCCAGCAAATTTCTCCAGATAAATGCAAGCAGTTATTTAAATAAAATTGTCCCAATAAGTGCTATTTTGAATCCTGAACAATTCGTGTGAAATGGCAGACATACGGATGCCAAAGTATGGCATAAAAGCTAGCCTTTGTATCAGGCGGGCTAAAAGTTGCTGCATCAAAGCTTGGTGTTGTCAAGAAACAGCTTCACAACTGTTGGGTCATGCATTGAACTTGCACATCTTCAATTTTTCAGCCAAAATACATGAACATTCATAGTTCACCTTATTCAAATGTTAACATAATGTAAGCAAGTGTAATCGCCCAACTTTTTTTTTTTCTTCAGCAAAAGTGATAAAATTTATTTTTAACAAAAACCATGCTTACAGTTGGTAAATACATTTGCTTCATCCATGAAAACATAATTGCTTGTATCATGTAAACACAAAAAAATGACAAACTCAATGAATCAAGTTAACCTGTTTATTACTTTTAAATATAATTAAATCTATTTAAGTTACATGTTTATTTTATAGATTTTACTGTTAAGAACTTTTAGATATTAACTGAACAGATCTAACAATTATTTGCATTCTAAAATATCAAGATAATTCTTCCATAGATCAAAATTTGCTTTATACAACCTATATTCTTTAAAGCAATGAATATTAAATTACTGTTGGAGCTGTTCGGTGTTTATTTGTAACTTGCTTAAAAATTGTTCTCCATTAGTTTTCCTCCTTTAATAATATAAAATTTGACAAATCATTCATTCACTTCAGTTATAATTTGACGTTATAAACCAGTATTTTCAAAATTTCCTCACTTATTTTCAAAATTTTATCACTTATTTATAACGACTTTAATTTGTAACATTATAATACACGTCATGGTTTTCAAATTTGTTCATTTTAATCACACTTTAATAATTGATTACATTTTTTTATCTTTTTTTTTATATATATTATTTTTCTTTTTATTTCTTGTAATTTTGATGCCAAAAAGTCAGATTTCTTGTTGCGAGCAGGCTACCCAACCCTACTCCTATTTTTGGAGGGGGAGGTAGGTTTTCCTGAGGCTCCGTCCAACTGGCAGTGTTTTCTCACTTCTGACTGTGCCAAATTTAGAGTCCAAAACATTGAGTTGCACACACATATCAAACTTATTTGCCGTATTCTTCCTATATACTGTCCTTGCTGCACACAAACCACAGGATCCAGAGTAATCTGAAAAAAAGCTCTTTATAGACAAACACACAAACAAAAATATAATTACTTGACTAAAGCCTTTCAATATAAAACAAGACATTCCATGAACTTTTGAAAGATACATCACCAACAATTGCATCAAAACTTCATTAAACATTTGGAACACATGTGGCCTTCATCGCAAACATGACCTGTTGTGATTACACCTTGACCATCTTCCTAGACCTTATAAAGCCTTCTTTGCTGTTCCTGGAACCAGGTACAATATGAAAACTCCCCGGACACAACTTAGATGGCACTCGAAATCTGAAAGCGAAGCACAATTAACAAACCAACCAACCTACAACCATTACATTAACAACTAAAAGAAACCAAGGATTACAAAGAGACCATTCACTTGAAATTGACATCTTTAATACAAAGAAAACTGGTATTAGTTTACAATTTTTTTTATAATTTGGACAATAGATTGTTATCCATACAAAGCACAATGGAACTTTTCACCCATGTCAAACATTTCTAAAAACCGCACAGGATAAGTCGACAAGGAAATAATATTTACTTATCTTCCTTGATCTTAAAATAACCTCCGAAAATTCTTTGCTGTTTTTGGAACCAGGTACAAAAATCAAAACTCTCCGGATACAACTGAGCTGGTATGCGTCTGAAAGTGAAGCATAAAAACAAACCGACCTGCAACCAATACATGAAATGGCGAAAAAAGAACCACAAAGGATTTTAAAAACCTATCATTTTAACTGGACATCTTCAATGAAATAAAGAAAAAATTGAATTTGTTATGATTATATTGCATATTCCCCCTTATCTATATCACTTTTAGAAAAACATATTTATGTCTAGAAAAAAAAATTGATGAAGAGAACTTTCCATCAATGTCAAACGATTTTGAATTTTTTTTCCCCCGAAAACTTGGCAGGACAAGATGACCTGAAAACGCATATTTACTTATCTTCCTTGATCTTAGAAAAATCTTTCAAAACTCTTTGCTGCAGTGTTTAGGATTCGGGTACAAAATCAAATCTCCCCTGACACAACTTAGTTGGTACTTGACTTGTCTGAAAGGGAAGCATAAAAACAAACCGACCTGCAATCTAATCTATACATTAAATGGCTAAAAAAGAAGAACCAAAAAGGAGACTAGAAACCTTTTGCTTTAACTTGCACCTTAAATGAAATAAGGAAAATTGGTATTTAGTTTAAAATTATAATGCATTTTTTATCCCATTCTATTTTCACTTGGGCCCAACAATGCATTTTATTCTACACAAAAAAGAGATCAGTATCCATTATTCCATACATGTATCAAGCAAACTTTTTATCCATGTCAAAAGATTTTGAAAATATTTCCTAAAAACTAGGCAAACAAGTTGACCTGAAAATATGTATTTACTTAACTTTTGTGATCTTAAAATAACTTCATTTCTTTGCTGTTCTGTTTTTGGAACCAGGTACAATATTGAAACTCTGGCCACAACTGAGTGGGTACATGTCTGAAAGTGAAGCATAGAAACCAACCGCCCTGCAACCAATACATTAAATAGCGAAAAAGGAACCACAAAGCATGAACACTTGAACTGCACATCTTAAATGAAATTGTATTTAAATCAATTTGTGTTCTGAAATCTGGGCATTACAACAATAATGCAGTCAAATGACTACCATTTCATGATTAATAATCTAGTTGAACAAGGCACCCATCTAATTGAATTCTTTATATTATCCCCCACATTCCATCTCTTTGAATCCTGGATAAATACAACTATATAGAAAAAATATATGAATTTGTTAACAGAACGACAACATGGTTAAATTAACCTGCCAACTTGACATCGGTCTGTACTGTAGTTCCCTATCTCCCGATACAATAGCTTCAGCACCTTGTAGAATCTAATGCAGACCAGACATTTGCCAGGAAGGTTATAAACTTGCAAAACCTTGTCTGAAAAGCAAGAAAACTAGTACATTTTATGCAGTCAAAGACTGCCAAATATCTGCATATCGAGCAACTTGACTGTAGACAGTTAAGGTGACTTATTTAATGAAGATAAAAATAGCAAGCATTGAACATCCTATGCTGAATAAAGGATAACATCAGTCTAGGAGCACAAAGTGTTGAATAATAAAATAAATACACAACCCGAGTTAGGGAACCTAACATTTTGGCCCAAATTTGCTTTTAAATTTCAAATGCGACATCCAACTTCCATCTAAAAGGAACCGTTTGAAACGATATGAACAGATGTGAAATGAAACCGATTTATTTACAGGTATCTGAAAAGTAGGCATGTTAAGCACCTAAAATACTGCCATCCAAAAGTTTTCTCAACAGCACTTTAAAATGCTTTTTGATCGTGTTCTATGGAGTATTAACATCTGAAAATGTTTCTTGCTTTCCCTAAGAAACTAAAGAAAAAAAGAAGGCAATTTTTCTTTGAAAATGAAGAGCAGCAAAACACCTACAATAACATCAGTATTAAACTTTTGGTATATGAACGATACATAGAACAGAAAATTAAAGATTGTCATGATGAAACAACAAGATGTGTTACCTATCCTATCAGAAATCCTGGTTTCTTGGATACGGGATTGGGATGAGGAAATGCATCTTCACGACAGCTTTCAAATACTTTTAATTGGGGATAATGTGCAACTCTGAAAACCAATTAAAGCACAAATAATGCAGTCAAAAGACTGCCATTTTTTATGAAGATACAATACATCCATTTATGGTGTTACCTATCCTATTAGAAATTCAGAAATCCTGGTTTCTTGGATACGGGATGAGGAAATTGCATCTTCAGGACAGCTTTCAAATGCTTTTAATTGGGGATAAGGTTTATCTCTGAAAACCAAGTAAAGCACAAATATTGCAGTCAAAAGACTGCCATTTTTTTTTATCAAGATACAAAAATAATGACAATTTGTCGGACAGGGTAAAATATTATTTTTCCATAAATTTCCAACTGATCATCAGTATTTCACCTGTTACTACATATTTATTGTACAGTTTGTACGCTTTTGAAAGCATTTCTAAAGAATACTTGGTATTGGAAGAGACTAATAGAATTATGCACATCATGCAAATATTAACAATAAATTTTTGACCAAAGTGTTAAAAAATCATCCCTATTCCATTTAGAAACATGTTACCATTTAGCATGAATAAAACAGACAAGTACCTGGATTTGGATACTATCCAACCACTTTGTATTAGACACAGTCATCATGAAACCCAATCCGTTTTCTGTGTAAAAGCTTCCACATACAATAACATCCTTTCATATTGCAATCATGCTCTCATATCTTTGCTCAACAAGTAGCGCAACATTGTGCCTCGCTGCTTCAAGTCAATATAATTTAAACAACTTAAATATTCCTTGAAATTCATGACATCAACTCTGGATAACAAAGATCTGCACAGGAGAAACAAACCATCAAAAATACAGAACATATCTAAATGGCTACTCGATTCACCATTCTATCACAAAAATAGATATCCACAGCAATAATATATCCAGTGTTCCTTGACAGTCTGCGGGTTAAGCATTTGTTACAAGTGTGTAATTGGCGATTTACAATATACGAAGGGTTATTTGGCAAGCAGCTAAATGAACAAAATGTTTCAAACACAGCTAGATAGAAGATAAAACGATTATATGTTGTGGCATCATCTACATGGTGACAAGGTTTTTTGTAAATCAATAGAAATGTGCGGAGAAAGTAGAATGCATCAGCGGACAAATTGTAACATTTTCATGCGAAGTATTGCACACAGAGCTTGCATCCTGTTTTTGTTGTAAATAGCTAGTTTACAATACATTACACAGGAATATTCAACACAAAACATCATCCATTCTTTAAACAATTTTTTACAACTCAACCTATCCTTCTTCAAAAATTCTTTCATTCCCAATCTCCGTGTATAGGTGCAGTTGGTTGAATTGCAAGTCTACAAGGCGACAACACTCAAGACGGGAAGAATGGTTAAAGCATCGGTGTAGATTTAGAAACTCTGAAATTAAGCAGATTACTGGAATGCTGCAGTCAAGAGACTGCCAATGAAGTCAAGCTATGCATTATGTAAATACTTTTAAACAATAGTTTTACATCATTTTAACTAAAAAGGGTAAAAAAAAAATAATTGAAGAGCACATATCCACATTTTGATGAACACGAGGAAATCGGCTTAAATTCAACATCTGCACGATTAGTAATAGACGACACAAGTGAAACATTACCCTAATAATGGCTACTCGATTCGCCATTCCTAGGAATCCACGGCAGCAGCATACCTATATCGCAAGTTTTAATTTACAAAGAATCTGCTTTCTATACCCAACTCGTTGATTTTAGAGCTCATCTCCTATCTTGGTTACTTCTGAAATCACAAATCTTAACATTAAGTGCAAGCCCCCTCCCTCTATAATCTCCCATTCAACTGCATGCTATGAGAGTTGATCATAAAGTTATGCACATTCTTAAATTGCACATGGGTTTAAAAATTTTTGAATGCAATAATATTATGCAACATTCATTGAACTTGAATTGGGTACAGTTGCACTTTTAATTGTTTCTTTATAGCAAATGTTTTAAACACCATTAATGTAAATTTCACCTTCATATAAATTGTTGGCTATAGCAACCCATGTTTCTTAACCACAAAAATTGGATGTTTTTTTCAGTCGCAAAACAATCATTAAACAAAACTTCATCTATTCAAAAGGTATGCACACCAAGATTAAGTATAAATTGCAGGAATGTACAGTGCCTCCTCACAAAATCATGTTGTCTATACAAAATGTAACATTTTCAAAGCTCATCTTACCAAAACAGTGTTCCTTAACTTATTCCATTCTCTTATTTGTTGTAACATTTTGCACTCTCCCCAAGGCAGTGATCAGTAGGACCTGTATAAGATGAATAGACAGCATTTCCCCGACCCCCTTGTGTTATAAACTTATGGCAGCATCATTATAAAAACACGTGACAAAAGGTTCATGTCATTCAACATTGCAAACCAATTTCTAAGAGCACTATATATAGTCAATTGTAACAAGCTCAAGATAAGTTGGTATTTATTTACAGTGACCAGTTTGCCCGTACAATTGACATTTTCATCCATTTTTCTACTTCAGATTGGTTATTATTAATAGCCTATGACAAGGTCTATCAACAGTGCACATACAGCATGAAATTTTTGGTAACAAGCTTTAATACATTTTTTTTGTTACACAAAAGGTTCAATTATTTCAACATTGCAAACCAATTTCTATGAGCACTAACTAAATTTATTGGAAACTAATTTCCCAGAGCACCAACAACACTTCAATACATATACCTTGGGATTGATCATCCCTACTCTACACGGGACCAGTCTCGCCAGGAGTCATAAGTAACATACTTCTAAGTAGCAGTCAATGCCTGCTTCGTTTCTTTTAATTCTTCCATACTTTGCATGATGTCAAGATTGCTTCCTTATCCTACTTGGGAAAAATTCATCAGGTTGACAACTGAAATAAATCAAATCTAGGTTTTTAACATATCCCCTCCCCCCATCCCAAAGCAAGAACAAACTCGTTCAAAAATGTAAAATAAATCAAGAGGTAACGGTTATATACATAGTCAAATGCAACAAGCTCAAGATAAGTTGGTATTTATTTACAGTGATCAGTTTGCCCGTACAATTGACATTTTCATCCATTTTTCTACTTCAGATTGGTTATTATTAATAGCCTATGATAAGGTCCATCAACAGTGTACATACAGCATAAAACTTTTGTTAACAAGATTTACTACTCCATCACATTTTTTTGTTAAAGGTTATAAACTGGTATCTCCACTTTCAATTAGCCATCCAATAGAGCACACTAATGAACTTTGTAATACAACAAATTTAGTACCTCGTTTATTGGTGAAATAACAAACTGCTACTCAATATAAACCAAATGGAAACATGCATTTTACCTTCACTTCACATTAAAGTCATATCTGGAAAAAAATCAAGAAATAGAATTCCCCCTCCCCTCCCCAATTATGCAACATTACCACCAATTGATAGCATTGGTATTACAATGTATCATGCAATATACTAACTTTACATCCAATTCTTGTGTATAATGCACAAGTTATAATATACTAATATTCAATTTTGACCAATTTTGAGGGAAAAGAACTTTATAAACTTTACATCCAATTCAAAACAAATTTGCAATTCACAATATATATCAAAACAGGTTGCATATTTATCGCTTCGGACTTGAGCATAAATTTAATATTTAAGAATTAAAAGCAAACCAATAAATGTATAAAACAGTGTATACACGCCGAACAGAATTTTATAATCTTACAGTCTGCACTCTGGCTCAACTTTTAATCGTCGACTACAGGGAGATCTTGTGTCTAGCTATTGTGGCATCTGCAAATAGTAAATTTCAATCCCCCCTACCAAGTACATTTTCGAAAAGCACATTCAACAGTCATCCTTTTGAAATCAAATTATTTTGAAATTTAAACTTTGCTCAATTCATAAATGCCTGTAGTTTACTTGTAAAATTTGCCTTTTAAGAGCAATGCATTTTTCCAAACTTAAAATCAATCTTGTTGAATCACTTGAATACCATATCAATAACCTACCAGTGCATATTTCGAGTTTGTAATTCCGCTACCTACCATATTCCATCAGCTGGATAGTATTGATTACCCGGCATATACTTACAGTACACAACTATATGGCTACTCGATTCACCATGACCTACATTACAATGTTGTGAATGTGATGTCTCGAACTTTCATCCTTCATAACTTACTTCGGCAGGCCCTATTGAACCAATTAATCATTCAATTTCAAACATACTCTACCGTACACTCCTAGCTAAACAAAGGATTTTAACATGTGAAATGTAGATAAAGTTTAAAAAGGCATATCTATTTTACCACACACATCAAACATATTATATAGGAGGGATACAATTTTCAAGTTTTCATGCAATCAGATATATGGGAAAGCGAGCGTCTTTTACAACGGCGAAATGTGTATAGCACCATAACCAGGAAATACAAAATAAAATTATTTATACAGGGTTTTTAGTACTTAACAATAAATTATTATTACTTGTGACTTACTGCACCAAGAAAAACAAAGTGAAATTTCATTATTTAGAAGTGATCAAGCAAAAAATACATTAATTTTGAGAGTGCACTAACTCTACAGTTATAACAAGACAAACTCTACAGTTCAACAAGAAACTATTTACAACAGGAACCTTTGGTTACAAATTAACATACCAACAGCTTACACTTGCTTCAGGAGGGTTAATATGGATGTTTACTCCACAGCTTCTTGATGTTCATCTATCTGCAAATATTATATTTTCTTCCCCACTCCCTCCCCGAATTCAATGAACCAGACCTTTCATTATAGTAATGATAGGTCAATTCCATCAACAGCACTTACAGATTTTAAGTAATGCCCAATTGAGCGAGTATGAACAAATTGTTTGCAAAAGTAGTTTTTCCATTTTCATTTTATAACAGCAACATGCATTCCCACTTCTTGAAAAACGTTTCAGCTTCCCAATCAAAGCAACTCTGAAATGATTAAAGATATCTATTTGAACCAAACCCCCATCCCACAAAATCAATTGTTTGCTTCCTTGGCAATAATGTCCCATTCACATGTGATTTCAACATTTGAATATTATCCTTTGTTGCATATACCATCTTTATGTTTTAAGTTACCTATCACATTAGTTCATATGATCTTTGTTTATGAAATAGCTTTTCACTTTAGGGTACAACTGCTAAATATCTTCAGTATGAAACAATTTCCGAGATTCCCTCTTTTGAATCAAAGGTTTCAACTTTTCTTGAAGCAAATCTGAAATAAGCAGACATACATCCCCCCCCTCCTGTGTACACCCAATACAATACCATAACAATGTGTATTTCCTTGCATTATTCACAATTTATCTTCTGCTAGTCTCAACATCAATCTTTCCACACTCTTCAAATCTATTTTGAGCAAACTCCCTAAATTAAATTCTGTATATTAAATTTGGTCAATATGATAAGCTAGTGAAAATCACTTTTTGCAACCAAGTATAACTAGTCAACTACAATTTTCGGAAAGGCTTGATTACCTTAAACGGATGATACAAGTGTGATAAAAGGATGAATTGGCACTCCAACTGACCTTCAATTTGATTTTCACTTCTGAAAGGCAGGTGCAAACCTGAAATAGGTAATTATTGATTCCCCCACATCCCACAAATACAATTACATTGTTTAGCATTTGTCAAGACTATGGTATTAATCATAAAATGAAGAATTGGTTAAACATCTCTGTGCAGTTATGCAACAAGAAATCAAATTCTATGTTAATGAGACATCTTGAATTAAACCACTTAAAGACAGGCCCTAAGTCATAACTTGGCAACTTCTCTTGAAGCAATCTGCAATTATTACACATAATTTTCCTTTCAACTATATATCATTTACAGTAAACCCAATTCATTCCAGGTCAAATTCTAAAATACCTCTTGGTATGCTTCCAGGAAAGTTCATTTTCTTATTCACAGGTCATCGATTTTGACTCTTCTTGCTCCTTTTCTTCGTGTCTATAAATTCTTTCTTGCTATAACCCGGTCTTTTAAACAGTTTTCCCCTTCTGGATGTTGGTTTTCACGTCGGCACTATTTCTTTCTCATTTCTTGCTAGGAAAATTTTAAGCATTGCAACATTTTCCAACCAGGTTGCATCAACATATTTTCTCTCACTTTAAACCATATAATTTTTATGCACATTTTCATTTTATTTTCTTTTTTGTCGGATGAAATATACAAAAATATATCATCTCTTTTATGCCTCTTAAAACTTAACTTTTGGAAATTAAGCATTAACATTTTTTATACCATGCCATCAGACAACACTAAATGTCTACTCAACTATTAACATCATAAAATTAGGGTGAAGGTATCAAATAGAGTGGATATGAACTTTTTACTTGTAATCCCGACCTGTAGAATACCTCAACAAGGCTTTCTTGGAACTGGACTCTTCTCACTTAAGATCCAACTATCATGTTCAATTTAGTTGGCTTCCGCTTTCATTCTTGCTAAAATGTCAAAATCATTGCAACATATCCGGAGCAATTTGCGTTTACAAATTAGACAAATGTCCTTCTCAACTTATTTATGATATTTCGGTATAACTATAGGCATCTCAAATATGTCAAAACTTAAGAATGTCCTTTTAACAATTTGTTATTAAACTTGTCTTCATTTAATTGCCATTTCATATTACATTATAATATGATAAAAGATGGTCGCAATGAAAACGTCAACTCTATCAACAGACCTTTGACAAAATATCCACTTCCAGGAGGCCAACGGGACTAAAATTTGCAACATCTTGAATCAAATCTGAAAGAAGGGAATGTTTATTTCCCCATCCCCTAACCAACACAACATCCAAGGATCAAAGTTGAAATTGATATTTATGTTTTAACAAGTCATAAGTTAATTTGTCTTGCGTGTTGAACGGTATAACAACATTTTAAGTTGCTTCTTAATTTTAAATGTAGTCTGTCAAGATTTGAAATTATGAAAATGAAAATACTTCCATATCAAAATGTCTTTAAATATAGTTCAATACAATTAAATCTGGTCTCAACAAATGTATTTACAAGTACTTCACTAACGGACCTCCTCCAAGATTTCCACTTCTGGAAGGCCAAGGGACTGAAGATTTTCAACATCTTGGAACAAACCTGAAAGAAGGGAATATTATTTCCCCACCCCTTTACCAACGCGACTTAAGGTATGAACGTTTAAATTGTGATGAATTCTCGGTAAGTTTTGATCAAGTTTTTTTTGAAGTGATGAACAACACAGCAACTATTTAAGTTCCTTATTGATTTTGAATTCAGCTATGTCAAAATACGAGACAAAATATTTTACTTTCATATATAAAATTAAAGAATATTTTACTTTCATATAAAAAAGAATATAAGTACAATGGAGAATGTGGTCACAACAAAGGCATTTACATGTACATCACTAACAGACCTCAACAAGATTTCCACAACTGGAAGGAAGGCCAAGGGACTAATCATTGCAACACCTTGCATCACATCTGAAAGAAGGGAATGTAATTTGCCCACCCCCTTGCCAACACAACATCCAAGTATCAAAATTGAAATTATTATTTTCTTTTACAAGTTATGATAAAAAGTTAATTTGGTTGCTTATTATTTTTTTTATTAACGTTCGTCAAAATTTTGAATTATGACGCTATTTTTTTACTTTCATATAAGTTATAGAAATACAATAAGTAGAGAATATGGTCACAACAAAGGCATTTACATGTACATCACCAACAGACCTCAACAAGATTTCCACTTCTGGAAGGAAGGCCAAGGGTTTAAACTTTGCAACACCTTGAATCAAATCTGAAAGAAGGGAATGTAATTTCCCCACCCCCTTGCCAACACGACATCCAAGTATCAAAATTGAAATGATTATTTTCTATTACTAATTATGATTATTTTCATTTACAAATTATTATTTTCTTTTACAAATTATGATTAAGTTTATGTCTTGTAACAATATAGCAAAAGTTTTAGTTGCTTATTGATTAAGTACCGTTAAAATATGAAATAATGAAGACATTTTTTTTCACTTTCCTTTAAAAAAAAAGCTCGGTTATATTTAAATACAACAAAAGCATTTACATGTACTTCACCAACGGACCTCAACAAGATTTCCACTCCTGGAAGGCCAAGGGACTTAACTTTGCAACATCTTGAAGCAAATCTGAAAGAAGGGAACAGTATTTCCCCACCCCTTTACCAATGCAACATTGAGATTGTTTTTTTAGCAAGTAACAATCAAATTAAAATGTGTTAAACTTATGTGTTGAACGATCTGGCTTTAATTTAAGTTGCTTATTTTTGTCAAAAACAATCTAGATAAAGTGATTTACTTTTGTATCATAGAAGATAGATAATCAAATACATATGGAGAATGTGGTCACAAAGTTGTCTTTTTACATGTACTTAACTAATGGACCTCAGACAAGATTTCCGCTTCTGGAAGGCCAAAGGAACTTTGCAACATCTTGATGCAATCTGAAGGCCAAAGGAACTTTGCAACATCTTTATGCAATCTGAAAAAGGTGAATGTTACCCCACCCCCTACACCAACAAAATTGCAAATATACATTTACTTCTTAAGTATTTTCAGGTTAACTTTATGATTGTGCATGTCTTCAGTTTAGTTAGAAGTTCTGTTTTAACCATAAAGTCTTGAAAGTGCTTATTAGCAAATAGAAATGTCAAGTAGGACAAATTAGTTCACTTTACATGAATCCTTTGACCATTTGTGTAGGACGTCAACGAGTAACACATTTTTTAAACAGTCACCTTATCTTTCCCTTGCTTGATGATCAAGTAAACAGATTATTTTGAAATGTATACACATTTGCTATACAACACTCATTAACTCTAGTCTAGCAAGATTACCAATAATCGCATACCCAATTAATATTGTACAAATTGTATACTCATGATTGTCTTCCTTGTGTAAACCAATTCTGTATGAAACTATCAAACTTCAAATGCACCAGTACATTGCTTCTAAATGTTGACTTGCTAGGATATATTTGTGATTCATCTACCTCTTTCAATCTTTCGACTGGTTTCTACCAAAGTGCCTGCTTCGCGGTACATCAATTTCCTAGTTCTACTTCTGAAATGTTAACGAACCCCCCCCCCCCCCAACATACAGATAATTTAACCACAGAATTCAATAATATTATTGCTATACACTGTTAAACCAGCTTCAAACAAGTTAACAATATTACTTTAAGGTATGTTTTGTAGATTTTCATGATTCAAGAGGTTAAAGCATGCAGCTTGCCTTTATCAACAAATTCTGATTCCTCAGATGCTTTGATGCATGTTTAACTGCTCTGTACATCGGTCACGATTCACCTCATCAACTTCATGTTTACTTTCCCAATGTGTTTTCACTGTATCAAACAGGACTTCCTTCTGAAAAGGTAAAATATCAAACCCCTCCCGACATTACACTCAACATGCAACCAACTTCAGGATGTCTTTTTCAACTCTTTAGATCATGAATAAACTTTCTTTTGTGAAGCAGTTTAAAACAATACAGAAAGGGTCGAAAGAAAAAAGTTACACACTTTAGAAGCCAGCAAAATGTTCACAATTCAAAAGAAACATTTATCTGATACTTTATACTTATTTCATCTTGTAATACCAGTCTTGTCTGGTTCCAAGGGCTTTTGGGCAATGAACAGGATATTCAGATCTGCATCTTTAGGAAGAATGCTATGGAAAGAGGGAAAAGCACACCAGCAGTACTACATGTACATACAATTGAAACCAAACAATATAATAACATAACAGTATAATTTATTATCTAGAAATGTAACAATCCCCATCTTAGCTTTAGTTGTAAAGAACCAAATGCTCAAGAAAGGTTTATAAATGTGGTACAATTTAACATAATATATATTCAATAAAATATCAACGAGCATCACTATTTCGCAAACTGTTGAAAAAATTATCCAATTCCATTTCAATAGAGTCAGTTTGGCAAGTATTTATGTTAACATTTACACTGTGTAATGACTGTTTATTCATTAAATTCCCATGATTAGAATTACTGGAATCCTCGTTATAAACAGATTTGGAATCCTTCGCCTTTGGGCGCCTCCCAACCATTTCGACTCTCGATTTATCAGATTCAAGACGCATCACTGTTGCCTGCAATAACGCAGTTACGAGATAATTCGGGTATTTACTGCTACAAGATGTCTTTTTACGCTTAGCTATTTTCATCAATTTGGTTATCAAAATCGAATCCTTTGAGTGAAACTTATTTCGTTGTTTAGCAAGCGAAGCTATTTTCCTAGACGCCATATTGAATCACCAACAATCGACGAAAGAACACAATCTCAAGAAACTTCGCAAAGAAAACCAGAGACCAACTATGGAAAACCCTCATAGAAGGACACACAAGCCTCTTAAACGCATTTCCATGCCCAACCCAACAACTTTCCAGCCAGTTTCATACAGTCCTTTCCAATGGTCCCAAACAGCGGATCCTATCTTTCTCCCTTGCCTTGTTTGTCTGTGAGGCAGTTTGTTGTTGCGTAGTATTTATGCACAAGGCATATATCACTACGCCAATAATGAGTAATCAAATAGTTCATAGGAACGAATTCGTTTTTATCATAATCCAAATCGATTTATTAAAAAAAATGTACATGTATAAGTATCTTATATAATATTTACCTATCAACAATGTATGATTTTTACTAAAGATGTCACAAGGTATATAGAATGTAACGTAAACAAGTGGAAGAATATGAGAGTAAACTTTCCAAAACGTTTCAGCTACGTCTTTTCTATTTATAACTAAGCCAGTTTTATCCGGTTTTGGTGGCGTCAGCAAATAATATTGAGGCACCAACGGGATTTTCTCGGGAACTAACAGTTTAATTAGTAGATGCACAAAGGTCTTGTATTGTTCACCTACATATTTGTGCAATCATTTGAAATTTTCCTCAATTAAAGATAAAAGCACGGACTGAGAGAAAAGTAATAGGAGCAAATACAGCTCCAGGGACATGCATAAGTAACATACAACGTTACACATACGTACCTGATCAGTTCTTTGACAAAAAAAATCAAGTCTTATATTTACTTTGTGTTCCAGACCACATAACAGGGAACAAGTTTTTTTTAGGGGGGGGGGGGGGGGGGTTGATCAATTTTCGATAAAAATGAACCCTCAATGGTAAGCCTTTACAGGGACATATATATATATATGTGAGGACGTATACATATAACATATACGTCCCTGGCCTTTATGACCATTGAGTGGGGGGAGGGGACATTTTTATCGACTACCCCCCCCCCCCCCCCCCCGTGTAAAATTACTCTTCACGCCAATTTAGGGTTCAAAACTAACTCTAACAAATTCTCAGGTGCATGTGTTCCAGACCAGAGACTTACAATTAACATACTCTTCAATTTCAATTGGAGAAAGGAAAGGTACAACCTATATCTATCTTTAATTGAATTGTACCAATCTTCAATTGAAGTGAACCTATCTTCAATTGATCATGAATTGAACCTTTCTTCAATTGAATTGAACCTATCTTCAATTATTTGAAGGTAGGTGCAATTAATTGAGTATATGCTAATTTGGCGTTCCATACTTTTGGCTCCTCTATTCTTTGTTCATATAAACATGTATTCTTTGTTGCCCCATGTGGGCCGGAATTCGAAATAAAGTTAATTGAATTGTATCATCACACAACATTGTAATATTGATATTTTTATATAGGCCTATCTGACTCCGGTGGCCTTGTAAATGAAAAAAAAAATATTTGAAGACACCTTAATTAGAGCACCCTATTAGATTCGTAGCATATAACTTTGTGCCTCCTGGTTATTCAAAAGAAGTTGTTTCAAAAGTAAGTCAGTGTAAAACTATATGGGCCTTCTGGTTATTATGGGGAATAATTTAAAAGGTTTTACATATTCGACCCACGTGATCTAGAAAGCAAGTCAATGTCCCACGTGTCCATTGTTTGAGAAAACGGGTACCGGTACCTTTCGGCCAATTATCAGCTAGCACTCTGGGCTGGCTTCTAGTAATTCAGAATGTGTGTGTGTTTGTTTTTTTTTTTTTAAGTTTAATATATTCGACCCCTGTGACCTTGATAGTGGGTCAAGTTAATTTGTTTGAGGACGCTTTAAGCACTCTGTCCTGCAGGTACCTTCTGGCCAAATAACACTACCATGAACTTTTTTATTATTGAGAACGTTTTTATACATTTTTGACCCCCTTTGCGTGCAGGTTATGGTCAATTGTTCGAAGAAATTTTATACCACTAATGCACCTGTATACAGGTAAGTTGAGTTTTTAACAAGTTTGACCCCTGTCAAAGTAGGTCAAAGTAATTTATTTGTTAATATTTTATAGGTCATATGACCCAAGGACCTCAAGTTTTTACAAAGTAATTTAAAAAACAACTTGACGAACGCCAGACGATGGACAGCACACCATAACATAAGTCTATCCAACTGCTGAACTAAAACGTGTTTATTTGTCAAAATGACATAGTGTTCATGGTCATCGATCCTAATTATTATCAATGCGGAGATGCACGAAAAAGAAAATTCCACGTTAAAAAAGTATCGTTGATCGAGGAAGAATTAAATTAAGGGAGTGACGTAAAACCGTGACATTTCTTGTAACTCGATGTTAAATCGGTCAAAAAGTCCAATATAAACACTGAAAGTAATTTTCTGCTTTAAAAATCCTCAATATATTCCCAACTCATAAACAGAACAGAGCTTTATTTTTCTGACGATACATGGAGACCATACATATAATGTACAATAGACAGCAACGGATATATGTTTAGTCTGGAAACTTCGCATATTTAAGAAAGTTACAAAGGTTTTTCAACAATTTCATATGATCAGCTGTGCAAGATAAGTCATGGTATTTAGAAGTATTTGGAAACCGGAAATAGTATCTTGGTAAATATTTACATCATTTAGCACGAAAAAAAGTTACATTCTGATAGATCTACATATTTGTATTCATCACCGATCACGTGATAGTTCTCCTCAGGATACCCGTCACTTCAACAGGAAGATCAATAAAAAAATCCACTTTCGGGACAAATCTCACTATTTCTTTTTAATTACTGTCAACTTTTTCATTTCGTTTTTAATTCTTTTCAAGTTTTCGCGAGATTTGGCCACCACGATCAAAATGGTATCCTCACTTTTCCTGTTGCACTTAAAATAGTTTAATTAACCTTGCGATCCCCTGCGTTGAACTAGTTGGGAGAGTTTGTCGTACTATACAGTGGTTTTATTGGAGGTTCTGTAGTTAGGTAGCCTAGGTATGTCAAATATAAACATTTGAAACGGTAATCGCATGAAGAGTCTTCAAAATTCATCAAAATCACTGACAAAAATGAGATAAGTAATTAATTCATCACTGTGATAAGAAAATGAGGTTGAACAGTTCATAACGGGTTAAGTATGTGCCGTCTTTTTATCTACATTTCGGATTAAATGCCATGTAGATGGAAACAGTCAATCAGAAAACATCAAGTATAGGAAATGTGATTTCTTACGGTTACAGGGAGACTTCTTTCGTTTTCCATTATTTTCCATGACCACGGGCAAATATATAGCTTCTGTTTTGTTACAGGTGATACCATTGACAGGTGTCAACGAGCCAGGATAATCCTGTACCAAGATCAGACAGGTGATTAACAGGTAGTTTGTACTTTGTAACGTTAGTATGTCTTGCCGATAAGCTATTGCTCGAGGCAAATTCAATGAGACTAAAACACTTTGATGTCATATTAGTAAAGTGAACAATCCTTTAATTGACTTGACCGCTTCCTGTTCTTGGGGTTGAGCAATACCTCGATTATGTGTGATTCGACAATGTTCTGTTCTTGAGGTTGAGCAATACCTCGAATATGTGTGATTCGACAATGTTCTGTTCTTGGGGTTGAGCAATACCTCGATTATGTGTGATTCGACAATGTTCTGTTCTTGAGGTTGAGCAATACCTCGATTATGTGTGATTCGACAATGTTCTGTTCTTGGGGTTGAGCAATACCTCGATTATGTGTGATTCGACAATGTTCTGTTCTTGGGGTTGAGCAATATGTCAGTTATGACCTGTCAGCCATTTTGTTTTTCTGATCAGTCCCAAAATCCATAGAGTACAACTATATGACCAAGAGGAATCTGCAATTGGATTTGGGAAAGATCCATCCACTAACGGTAACAACTTTTTATTGTCAAAATCCTGTCAGACATTTTTTTCTTCTGATCAGTCCTAAAATCAATAGAACACAACTGGGGACCAAGAGGAAACTGGATATGGAATTTCTTAAGATATAACGGTAACAAAAATTGTTTAAGGATGGACGATGGACAGACTGACAATGCAGGGCAATTTGGCCGAATAGTCCACCATCTGATGATGGTGGGCTTACAAGTACCATAGCTCTGTAATCTAAGTTAGGATTGAGTCGTTTCCATTGAAAAACTCATTAGAAATCTTATTTATAGATACAGACTTACTTTTTAAGGCTGCATACCAAATTTCATCAAAATCTGTTCATATCTACTCAAGTTATCGTGTTCACAAGAAAATGTTAACATACACAGATTAAGGATAATCACAATAGAAAGTCATATGACCTTTGGTCAGGTGACATGAAAAAACAAAACGCTAAGCACCTTTTGAGCAACTGAGCCCCGTAGCTGTCTTTAATTTCCTTTAACTAAATACACTTACGTTCAACAATGTACAACAAGGGGGCTGATTAGGTTGTGTTCTACCAAATTTAAGAAATCAACATCCTAATCAAACAACTCCCAGCCCCAAGACAGATAAACAAGCAGTGACACGGTGCAACACAAGTACATGTCATTCCTTCTGAATTAAATTTGATTCAAATACTTTATTGGAGAGCAAGACATTACAATACAAATACATACAATGTATACTGTACGTACATTAACATTATATAATTATATCAACGACATGTTTATTTCAGAGAAATATATTATAATTAATATAAAGATAAAGTCTTTCCATATAGATCATTAATCAGTTATGTATCCAGAAACAGAGTGCCCTATCCATTCCCAGAAACAGAGTACACTATCCATTCCTAGAAACAGAGTACACTTTCCATTCCCAGAAACAGAGAACACTTTCCATTCCCAGAAACAGTGTACACTATCCATTCCTAGAAACAGAGTACACTATCCATTCCTAGAAACAGTGTACACTATCCATCCCTAGAAACAGAGTACACTATCCATTCCTAGAAACAGTGTACACTATCCATTCCCAGAAACAGAGTGCCCTATCCATTCCCAGAAACAGAGTACACTATCCATTCCTAGAAACAGAGTACACTTTCCATTCCCAGAAACAGAGAACACTTTCCATTCCCAGAAACAGTGTACACTATCCATTCCTAGAAACAGAGTACACTATCCATTCCTAGAAACAGTGTACACTATCCATCCCTAGAAACAGAGTACACTATCCATTCCTAGAAACAGTGTACACTATCCATTCCTAGAAACATAGTACACTATCCATTCCTAGAAACAGAGTACATTATCCATTCCTAGAAACAGTGTACACTATCCATTCCTAGAAAAAGTGTACGCTATCCATTCCTAGAAACAGAGTACACTTTCCATTCCTAGAAACAGAGTACACTATCCATTCCTAGAAACAGTGTACACTCTCCATTCCTAGAAACAGTGTACACCCTCCATTCCTAGAAACAGAGTACACTATCCATTCCTAGAAACAGAGTACACTATACGTTCCTAGAAACAGAGTACATTATCCATTCCTAGAAACAGAGTACACTATCCATTCCCAGAAACAGAGTACATTATCCATTCCTAGAAACAGTGTACACTATCCATTCCCAGAAACAGAGTACATTATCCATTCCTAGAAACAGAGTACATTATCCATTCCTAGAAACAGAGTACATTATCCATTCCTAGAAACAGAGTACACTATCCATTCCTAGAAACAGTGTACACTATCCATTCCTAGAAACAGAGTACATTATCCATTCCTAGAAACAGTGTACACTATCCATTCCTAGAAACAGAGTACACTATCCATTCCTAGAAACAGAGTACACTATACGTTCCTAGAAACAGAGTACATGATCCATTCCTAGAAACAGAGTACACTATCCATTCCTAGAAACAGAGTACATTATACGTTCCTAGAAACAGTGTACACTATCCATTCCTAGAAACAGAGTACATTATCCATTCCTAGAAACAGAGTACATTATCCATTCCTAGAAACAGAGTACATTATCCATTCCTAGAAACAGAGTACATTATCCATTCCTAGAAACAGTGTACACTATCCATCCCTAGAAACAGAGTACACTATCCGTTCCTAGAAATAGAGTACACTATCCATTCCTAGAAACAGAGTACATTATCCATTCCTAGAAACAGTGTACACCCTCCATTCCTAGAAACAGAATACACTATCCATTCCAAGAAACAGAGTACACTATCCCTTCCTAGAAACAGAGTACACTATCCATTCCTAGAAACAAGAGTACATTATCCATTCCTAGAAACAGTGAACACTTTCCATTCCCAGAAACAGAGTACAATTTCAATTCCTAGAAACAGAGTACACCCTCCATTCCTAGAAACAGAGTACACTATCCATTCCTAGAAACAGAGTACATTATCCATTCCTAGAAACAGTGTACACCCTCCATTCCTAGAAACAGAATACATTATCCATTCCTAGAAACAGAGAACACTATCCATTCCTAGAAACAGAGTACATTATCCATTCCTAGAAACAGAGTTCACTATACGTTCCTAGAAACAGAGTACACTATCCATTTCTAGAAACAGAGTACCCTATCCATTCCTAGAAACAGAGTACAATTTCCATTCCTAGAAACAGAGTACCCTATCCATTCCTAGAAACAGAGTACATTATCCATTCCTAGAAACAGAGTACACTATCCATTCCTAGAAACAGAGTACCCTATCCATTCCTAGAAACAGAGTACACTATCCATTCCTAGAGACAGAGTACACTATCCATTCCTAGAAACAGAGTACAATTTCCATTCCTAGAAACAGAGAACACTACCCATTCCTAGAAACAGAGTACACTATCCATTCCTAGAAACAGTGTACACTATCCATTCCTAGAAACAGAGTACACTTTCCATTCCTAGAAACAGAGTACACTATCCATTCCTAGAAACAGAGTACACTATCCATTCCTAGAAACAGAGTACACTATCCATTCCTAGAAACAGTGTACACTATCCATTCCTAGAAACAGAGTACCCTATCCATTCCCAGAAACAGAGTACACTATCCATTCCTAGAAACAGTGTACACTATCCATTCCTAGAAACAGAGTACCCTATCCATTCCTAGAAACAGAGTACACTATCCATTCCTAGAAACAGTGTACACTATCCATTCCTAGAAACAGAGTACACTTTCCATTCCTAGAAACAGAGTACACTATCCATTCCTAGAAACAGAGTACACTATCCATTCCTAGAAACAGAGTACACTATTCATTCCTAGAAACAGAGTACAATTTCCAATCCCAGAAACAGAGTGCATTATCCATTCCTAGAAACAGTGAACACTTTCCATTCCTAGAAACAGAGTACACTTTCCATTCATAGAAACAGAGTACACTATCCATTCATAGAAACAGAGTACACTATCCATTCCTAGAAACAGTGAACACTATCCATTCCTATAAACAGAGTACACTATCCATTCCTAGAAACAGAGTACACTTTCCATTCCTAGAAACAGAGTACAATTTCCATTCCTAGAAACAGTGAACGCTATCCATTCCTACAAACAGTGTACACCATCCATTCCTAGAAACAGAGCTCACTATCCATTTCTACAAACAGAGTACACTATCCATTCCTAGAAACAGTGAACACTATCCATTCCTACAAGCAGAGTACACTATCCATTCCTAGAAACAGAGTACACTTTCCATTCCTAGAAACAGAGTACATTATCCATTCCTAGAAACAGAGTACACTATCCATTCCTACAAACAGAGTACACTATCCATTTCTAGAAACAGTGAACATTTTCCATTCCTAGAAACAGGGCTCACTATCGTCTTATTCAACCTTACACACTGATTATTGGCACACGTGTAATCATTCCACATATTATTCTTCATGACACAATCAGAATTGTTCCTCTTCCACACTCATTTTATATATTAATTGAAAGAAACTAATGCACATGACAGTTAGATACAATACTGAAAATCCCACAATATCTTTTAGAAGCTGTGTAACTCCAAGCCACTAGTCAATGAAAATGAAAAAAACTGACCCAAAACCCTAAGTCAACAACTGACCCAAAACCCTAAGAGTTCAACTACACGTATAGAAAACATTAAATATGTAAATAGCAAAAATAAAGATTTGAAAATACATGTACTTCAAATTTGTTCATTTTTGAATGATAAAGTTAAGAATGGTTCAACTAGGCAGAATAACAGTATTATGTTTGATCAGTAATTTGTCATGTGACTAGTACTATCTGTCATACAACATAAACAATTAATTGTTCTTAAGTGCCTAGACATGAAAATGTTTTTTTTGTCTAGCAAATTTATTGTAAAACTATTACGACTTAACAATTATAAAGTTTCATGTCAGTGCTCATTTCCATGCATATCATATTATCTTGTGAATCATTTTTCGTTGTCACATGATTGACATGCGAAATCATGAAAATGACATCCCCGCAGAAAATTCCTGCTACATCTGTGTATATACATTTGTATATGACGCAACATTTCATTCAGGATTTCTCTTTAATCTCTTATACAGCACCACTAAACACACGCCCCGGTACAAGTTCATGTATTGCAGTTTAAAAGAGACATTGTATTTTCATTTTAAACATAATATTTTAAAACGAAGCGACATAAGCTCAGACGAGCTATTCTTACAACAGGTATGACACAAACACTATGTTTAAATATATAAGAACACATATTTTCTTGAAACATTCAGTCTTGTGTACAACTTATATTAATACTATATCTTAATGAATCACTACAAATGTCATAATACTGTAACCAGAGGCTCATCGTGACAATGATGTGGGGTTCACTTGGGAGAGTGAAGACCAGGTGGGGTTCACTTGGGTTGGGTGACGACCAGGTGGGGTTCACTTGGGGAGGGGTGAAGACCAGATAGGGTTCACTTGGGTGGGGTGACGACCAGGTGGGGTTCACTTGGGGAGGGGTGAAGACCAGGTGGGGTTCACTTGGGGAGGGGTGACGACCAGGTGGGGTTCACTTGGGGAGGGGTGAAGACCAGGTGGGGTTCACTTGGGGAGGGGTGAAGATCGGGGGGGGGGGGGGGGGGGTTCATTTGGGTAGGGTGATGACCAAATGGTGTTCCCTTTGGAGGGCGACGGCCAGATGGTGTTCATATGGGTGGGTTGACGACCAGATGGGGTTCTTTTTGGAGGATGACGACCAGGTGGGGTTCACTTGGGAGGGTGACGACCAGGTGGGGTTCACTTAGAGGGTTGACAACCAAGTGGGGTTCACTTGAAAGGTTAACAACAAGGTGTGGGTCACTTGGTGAATACGATGTTGGGGCCACTTGGAAAGGGTGAAGATGAAGTGGAATCACTTGGGAGCACTGACAACAAGGTGGGGGATTCTACAGGCATGTAGTATTTCGTCCATCAGAAATTCATCTACCTGTAACCAGAAAGTAAACAGGATCAATGTACCAGTAGATTATACGTACACAGAGGTTAACTAGAAGTAATGCGGATCAATGTACCAGTAGATTATATAGATACAGAGGTTAACTAGAAGTAATGAGGATTAATGTACCAGTAGATTATAGAGATACAGAGGTTAACTAGAAGTAATATCAGCAGTGCTGCCTGTCAACACAATATCAGCACTGCTGCATGTCATCACAACATCAGCAGTGCTGCCTGTCATTACAGTATCAGCACTGTTGCCTGTCATCACAGTATCAGCACTGCTGCCTTTGACAACAGTATCAGCACTGCTGCCTTTCATCATATTATCAGCACTGCTGCCTGTTATCATAATATCAGCAGTGTTGCCTGTCATCACAGTATCAGCACTGCTGTCTGTCATCACAACATCAGCACTGCTGTTTTTACATCACAACATCAGCACTGCTGTCTGTCATCACAGTATCAGCACTGCTGCCTTTAATAACAGTATCAGTACTGCTGCCTGTCATCATAATATCAGCACTGCTGCCTGGCATTACAGTATCAGCACTCTGCTGTCTGTCATCACAACATCAGCAGTACTCTTACCACCATATTTACACATTGGAATATTATACCTATACTTACAACACATATCTGTGCTATAATGCAGCTATGCACTGATTAGCATTCAAATGTTCCAAGTATCTGTAACAAAACATACAAATGATTCAATATTCAGACATATATGAAAATAACAGCCAGTTAAAATGGGGGGAAAAAAACAACATTTATGTTAACTTAAAGAAGAGTAATTTAAATTGATAAACACTTTGTAATTTTAATTGGTAAAATTATTTTTTAAACTCTGTCATTCTGAACCAGTTTATGTCAGACAGCAATATCTATTTGTAAGCTTAAGCTTGTATAAACCAAAACTATAGTAAAGCTCAGAAGTAAACACTCAACACGAGTAAAGATCAAGATTTAGACCCGTACCAAACTGACTTAAGATGTAATAGATTTAACCTAAAGCTTACCATCCTATCTGACAGTTAGTTTTAGTCTTCTGTCAAACCTTAATCACAAGCTGTATTCAATTCACCTAAGGTTGTAGTAAATTTACCTAGGGTTGTATTATTTTTACCTTGGGTTCTATTGTTTAACTTAGGTTGTATTGCATTTACCTTTTGTATTGTTTAAACATTATTTTACCATGAGTCCTATGGTTAAACTTGGGTTGTATTGTTTTATATTTAAAGCTTACCATCCTATCAGACAGTTAGTTTAAGTCTTCTGTCAAACTTTAATCACAAGCTGTATTCAATTTACCTTGGGTTGCATTTTACTTACCTTGGGTTGTAATATATTTGCCTTGGATTGTATTATGTTTACTTGGGTTGTATTATTTAACATTTGGTTGTATTATATTTACCTTGGATTGTATTATATTTACCTTGGGTTGTATTATATTTACCTTGGGTTGTATAATACTTACCTTTGGTTGTAATATATTTACCTTTGATTGTATTATGTTTTACTTGGGTTGTATTGTTTAACCTTGGATCGTATTATATTTATCTTGGGTTGTGTTATATTTACCTTGGGATATATAATATTTACCTTGGGTTGTATTTTATTTACCTTGGGTTGTATAATATTTACCTTGGGTTGTATTTTATTTACCTTGGGTTGTATAATATTTACCTTGGGTTGTATAATATTTACCTTGGGTTGTATTATATTTACATTGGGTGGTATTAGATTTACATTGGGTTGTATTGTTTAACTTTTGGTTGTATTATATTTAACTTGGGTTGTAATATATTTTCTTGAGTTGTGCTATATTTACCTTGGGATATATAATATTTACCTTGGGTTGTATAATATTTGCCTTGGGTTGTATTGTTAAACATTTGGTTATATCATATTTACCTTGGGTTGTGTTATATTTATCTAGGGTTGCATTATATTTACCTTGGGTTGTATTGCTCAACACGTCCCTTCAGAATATTTGGCCCTAAGAAAGCACTCAGCTGATTCAGGCATTGACTAGCAGCACTTGATGTCAATGAGTTATCACAGGTCTGTTGAAAACAAGTGTTTCACAAAATTGTAAGCCTTTGAAATCCCATATGCATGTTGTCTTGAAAGTCATCAAAGGAAATACTAATTATCTGTTTTACAACCTTCATATGACCAAAGAGAGTATTCCTTTCAGAATATTCCTTTCAGACAAGTTTCCACAAAGTGTAGAAAAAAGATCAAAATGGCCAAATGAATTGTTGAATGAGCATTGACAAGGGACAAAGGGTATCCAGTGTATCATATGAATGCCCTGGTAGTAAACCATTACCAGGAGGTATCTGTCAGTGAGTTGAGCTCCACAGGAATCATGACAGTTATGACAAATTCTAAAGAAGAATTTCTGTGTTTACTTACCAAGCTGTAAAATATGGTATCCAGAAACAATTCTAAATGCATTTTGAAATGTCTCTTTCCAATTCCTTTGGCAATGTTTGGCAGCTGAATAAAAGGAAAAATGAAAGAGAAAATGTAGAGTTGGAATCATCCAAAACTTACCACCTGTGATGATACATACATACAAAGTAATATCAACGTACCCTAAACATAAATATTTTTAGGTATCAAGTAGTTTTATTTTAGCTATTTTGTGCTGAAAGCATTCCGCTATACTATTATTGCACAAATATCAGTTTTCTATATTGCTTTCTCCAGCAAGAATTCTGAGTGCATCAGTTCATCAGTGCACATATCTCTTCAAATTTAATTAGGTTAAAAAGTTCACAAAGTGCACCAAAAATAGGTGCATTTAAATTACATTTTGGGGGTATGTAATTTCTTCTCCACTGAAAGCTTGATAACTAAATGTTTTACTTCTGTAACTAAGTACTTCAGATATAGATTACACTGTTATCAAAAGTTACTTCACATGAAAAAAGAATAGAAAAACAAATCTACACACCTGTTTACAAATAGTTTCACAGTAAACCACGTGTTGTGTGTAATGCTGGTAGGATGATGATTTAGCCACGCCTGGTAACATCTGACTGACAGGGAGGGCAAGGTCGTGGTGATTAGACAGCTCAGCAAGAAGGTGTATACACCTGTGTGTAAAATACATATCACGTCACAAACATCTACAGCGAGTAGGTGTATACACCTGTGTGTAAAATACATATCACATCACAAACATCTATAGCAGTAGGTGTATACACCTGTGTGTAAAATACATATCACATCACAAACATCTGCAGCAAGTAGGTGTATACACCTGTGTGTAAAATACATGTCACGTCACAAACATCTACAGCAAGAAGGTGTATACACCTGTGTACATATCACGTCACAAACATCTACAGCGAGTAGGTGTATATACCTGTGTGTAAATTACATGTCACGTCACAAACATCTATAGCAGTAGGTGTATACACCTGTGTGTAAAATACATATCACGTCACAAACATCTACAGCAAGTAGGTGTATACACCTGTGTGTAAAATACATATCACGTCACAAACATCTACAGCAAGTAGGTGTATACACCTGTGTGTAAAATACATATCACGTCACAACCATCTACAGCGAGTAGGTGTATACACCTGTGTGTAAAATACATATCACGTCACAAACATCTACAGCGAGTAGGTGTATACACCTGTGTGTAAAATACATATCACGTCACAAACATCTACAGCGAGTAGGTGTATACACCTGTGTGTAAATTACATATCACGTCACAAACATCTATAGCAAGTAGGTGTATACACCTGTGTGTAAAATACATATCACATCACAAACATCTATAGCAGTAGGTGTATACACCTGTGTGTAAAATACATATCACATCACAAACATCTGCAGCAAGTAGGTGTATACACCTGTGTGTAAAATACATGTCACGTCACAAACATCTACAGCAAGAAGGTGTATACACCTGTGTGTAAAATACATATCACGTCACAAACATCTACAGCGAGTAGGTGTATATACCTGTGTGTAAATTACATGTCACGTCACAAACATCTATAGCAGTAGGTGTATACACCTGTGTGTAAAATACATATCACGTCACAAACATCTACAGCAAGTAGGTGTATACACCTGTGTGTAAAATACATATCACGTCACAAACATCTACAGCAAGTAGGTGTATAAACCTGTGTGTAAAATACATATCACGTCACAAACATCTACAGCAAGTAGGTGTATACACCTGTGTGTAAAATACATATCACGTCACAAACATCTACAGCAAGTAGGTGTATACACCTGTGTGTAAAATACATATCACGTCACAAACATCTACAGCAAGTAGGTGTATAAACCTGTGTGTAAAATACATATCACGTCACAAACATCTACAGCGAGTAGGTGTATACACCTGTGTGTAAAATACATATCACGTCACAAACATCTACAGCGAGTAGGTGTATACACCTGTGTGTAAAATACATATCACGTCACAAACATCTACAGCGAGTAGGTGTATACACCTGTGTGTAAAATACATATCACGTCACTAACATCTACAGCAAGTAGGTGTATACACCTGTGTGTAAAATACATATCACGTCACAAACATCTACAGCGAGTAGGTGTATACACCTGTGTGTAAAATACATATCACGTCACAAACATCTACAGCGAGTAGGTGTATACACCTGTGTGTAAAATACATATCACGTCACAAACATCTACAGCGAGTAGGTGTATACACCTGTGTGTAAATTACATATCACGTCACAAACATCTATAGCAAGTAGGTGTATACACCTGTGTGTAAAATACATATCACATCACAAACATCTATAGCAGTAGGTGTATACACCTGTGTGTAAAATACATATCACATCACAAACATCTGCAGCAAGTAGGTGTATACACCTGTGTGTAAAATACATGTCACGTCACAAACATCTACAGCAAGAAGGTGTATACACCTGTGTACATATCACGTCACAAACATCTACAGCGAGTAGGTGTATATACCTGTGTGTAAATTACACATGTCACATAAAAAACATCTAGATAATGCTGAATTTCTGTTTTAAAATGACACTGACTACATCAGTAATAATCATGCTAATACAATGATATACAATGTATCAACTAACACCAATCATAACATGGTACATCCTTATAAACAGACAAAGCACCTGTTGAGAAATGATTTCCAAATGTCCATTTAACCATACTGTAATGATATACAGCAGTAGTATTTATTGGAGAACCACGTATAGCATACCCATCAGCTAGTTCCCACGGTTCTGTAGGCTTCCTGAACTTGTGGTCCATACAGCCGCCCCCTCTGGACCTGCCCATCTTAGGTGCCAGGGACCCACACGAGTACATCTGTTTACACAAAAACAGTACATCATAACAGAATCACTAATTTTCAGGTTCCACACACTAATTTATTTTATTTTCAAACACAAATCAAGAAAGTTCAGTAAAGAAAGTTTTGATTGTTTAGAAGTAGTCGCCAGGTAACTAAAAAGATGAACCTAACTAAAACATTTGCAAACTTTTCAAATTAGAAAGAATGTTCATATTTTGCACCTAGTTTAATCGATTTTGAGTTCAGATTATCACTCATAATGCTTGATGCTTCAGTATTCTCTGATTTTTTTTCTTACTTGTTTGTCTGTGTGAAGATCAAGGTCGTTGTCACGGCGACGTTTGGCCACTCCATACGTGGCAGGCCCTGTATCCATATCACTGTATTTTTCCTTGGAGGCTGGCTGCTTGTCGAGTCCCTCTAGACCCTCCTTAATCTTGCCTATCACATAGTCCAGACTCTCTTGGCCTGCCAAATAAACCAATTATCATAATCACAATTTGTACATTTTAACAAGAGAACCGCAAGTGGAGGCATCATACCCCTGTCAGACTCTAACAGAAGTGTACTGAGATTAAAAGTAGGCAATGTCAAAGTTAACTGCAAAACAAGTGAAACAAAATTATAAACTACCAGGTATAGGACTAATTTTGCATGCAAATACAAACAAAAGTAAATACAATTTCTACATATTGCCCATATTTAGCAACTATGGCTATTAAAGAAACACAACAACAAAACCTGTAATATATGTTCAACACTGTTGCTTCTTGAGTATTGAGGGAAAACACTTGAGTTCTGCTATTTTCTACATAATGGGCTAAATGGAATCAGATGCTTAGTCCTACCGGGCAATAACTCCAATCAAACTGTCGTTCAGGAAAACACAACTACAGCCTACAAAGGTTGAAAGAGATCAGTTCAAATTTGCAGGAGATCTCCAGACCAGTAAAAGTTACGATGGATGGACAGACAACGCCATACCATAAAATGTCCAAAAGGGCATATAAAAAGGCGTTGAAATTCATCTACCATTTTATCCGAAGTCAACACCACAGTAGGCAAAAAAATAACTTTTATCTCTTTAAGACATGCACACAGTTGGTGTGTTATTGCAACATGTAATGTTGTAAGGCCCCAGTCATTTCAATGATGGATCTTAAACAGATGGAGAAAATAGATCATCAGAGATTTCACTGAATAAAACAGGCAGTATAGTCTGATAGGACAGAGGTTGTAACAAGTCTGAAAAAAAACCTCACCGTAGGCCTGTACAAGGTTAGCTAGGGCTAACGCAGCACCCTGGCGGACAGATGCAATGTTGTCTTGTAAATTGTTAAAGAACAAAGGATAGAGGGCAGGCAAAGAACTCCTGTAAATAAACAAAAACATCTTTTTCATCCATCACAAAAAATTTTAACATGATAGGGTACAGGGTAGTTTTACATAATTAAACTGGTACTAAGTAATTAGTGAAAATAACATATAAAGAAAGTTACTGTTTTGATTAATCTAAAATTGTAATACTGATTTGTCATACATGTAATTTCTAAAATGTTATCAAATACTGTTCAAATTATAGTACCCTTCTGAAATTACCAGTATCACCCCAGCATGGTTCTGAATGCTTTTTTTGCAATATATGAGTGTACATGGATAATCACAATTTTTACCTGGATTCCTCTGGGAAACAGACAATGAAATTTCCACTAGCCACACATGCAGCTGAAAGTGAGAAGAATTTTAAAATGTGATAACGGAACAGCCCTGTTACAGTGAAGGGATACAATACTAACAGTCATGGTAGTAATAATTTGAAATATTTCCTGCACGTTGGCTTCTATAAATTGATTGTTTGATCATATAGCACATCCCAAGAAATTTGTATGTCATTTTGGAAATGTCACACCTTTAAGACTTTTTACTGGATGTGCTATGGGAACTGTTTAAACCTGGTAGTAAAATTATAACCGCCACTATTTCAGATTTGGAAAAATTCACTGTAAGTTAAAACCACTTAACTTATATATATATATGTATATCAAATCAAAACTGTAACAATCAAGTTTAGATATTGAATAATGACAAATTCAAGATAACAGATTTGATAGGTATCATCCAAAGCTGAACTGATGAGATAAAATATGAGAACTCAGTGGACAAGGACAGCTGATACAGTGTAATGGTATGGTACACAAGGTTTTACCATCTCGGACAGGCCAGCTTTCGTCGTTAAAACATATGATGAGTGTCTCCAGCAGTCGAGGCACAAAGGGACGCACCTGGTCTCTGTCAATCTAACCATACATAATCATTAGTCAACTTACAGCAGGAGAAAAGAAATCAGAGTAGCAAATTACACGAGTAGAAGATGTGAATAATTAAAGGGTTATTTAATACGGTTACACAAATAATCACCAAAATGTTTTTAAAAGTCATCTGATAAAACATAAAATTTAGTCTGACAATTAATTGGTGTAATAAACAAAACAAAAAAAATAAACCCATAAAGCTCCGATATTTGTTAAAATTCCTTAAATTCTTAAATGGAACTTTACTTTTAGAAACTGATTTTTATACTTTTGACCGCTCAGACCTTTCTTGGATTATACTGGAAGCCAAACCTACCTTAGCTCCGAGCTCTGTGAATTATACTAGAAGCCAAACCTACCTTAGCTCCGAGCTCCACGAATTATACTGGAAGCCAAACCTACCTTAGCTCCGAGCTCTAAGAATTATACTAGAAGCCAAACCTACATTAGCTCTGAGCTCTAAGAATTATAATGGAAGCCAAACCTACCTCAGCTCCGAGCTCTAAGAATTATACTGGAAGCCAAACCTACCTTAGCTCCGAGCTCTGCGAATTATACTGGAAGCCAAACCTACCTCAGCTCCGAGCTCTAAGAATTATACTGAAAGCCAAACCTACCTTAGCTCCGAGCTCTGCGATACAGGCACACGCTGCTTCTCTCACAGCGTGGTTATCTGCCCCTGTTGCTTCTACATAATAGTCCACCTACAATGGAAATGCAACATGACAGTAACACTACTGTATTACATTTCAGTGTTACTTAGCAGCAGCAAAGAAATTAACATACTTGTTAATGTCAAACTTTTAAAACTTTAATGAAAAGACTACATAATATACATTTTACATCACCCAAGTAATAGTTGAATGCAAACTTTTTGATTCTTTCAGAAAATGATTTGAAGTCTATATTATGAAATTTCAGAGGTAATTTTGTACAAACTCCATTCAAATAAAATTTACAGATATTTTCTACTGCAGCTGATGCAAGAAAATGCCAAAACCAGAAAGGAGTTAAATTCCAATGATACTTACCACTTGATTGATGTACTTTTCGACATAGCGTTTACCGTCTGTCTTTGTCACTAATTTCCAAGTGTCCTGGGAGTAAATCCGCACACCTTCAGCAACATAGTATCTGATGAGGGAAACAAAGAGTTGCATCAATACAACCAGACTCACGTTTTTCTGTTAAGGAACCTAAAATGTTATCCCAGCAAGTTATATATCAAGTATCATGACCCTCAATTTTAGTTATTCAGCCGAAAAAATGTTTACCCTCGTAAAAGACAAGAGCACTGCAAGAGGAAACAGGATACCCTCGTCAGACTATCAAAAGTGTACCGAGATTAAAAATAGGCAATGTCAATGTGAAAGTAAAGTGTAAAACAGGTGAAATACAATTCTAAACTGTACTGAACAGTAGTGAACACATTTTCTGTATATTGCCTATATTTGGCAACTAAACAACACTGTAACCTAAAATTTGAACCCAAGCTATATCTTAAACTCTTTTGCTTATTGTAGTATCATTCCAAATTTGAGAAGCATTAAAGAAAAGTACAAAATTGTTTTGCAGTTTTCTACACAATGCCCTAAATTTGCACACAAGGGAAATCAGATATTAAATTTGTACACAAATCAAAGATTAAGTCCCAAAGGTTAATAACTCCTGTAAATAGTGCTTCATGAAAACAACTTCATGTCATAATGATCAAGCCTTCAAAGTTTGAAAGATATTGGTTGAAAAATGCAGGAGGAAATCTCTGGACAAAAGTTTGTGACAGAAACACAATTTTTCTACATGATGCAACTATGCAAAGCCATTACCCAAAGGTTGAAGCATGGTAACAATACCAGTAATTTTTGTTAAATATGATTGCTTCTTGAAGTACGATGCCCAATTTGAGAGATATTGAAGAAATAGAACAAATTCTAGTGTTTTCTACATAATGCCCATAATAAAAAACTATCAAAGGACCATAACTCTAGTAAATAAGATCCATGACATGAAGTTTTGTTTTCCTAAACACAAATCAGTTATCACTTCATCAGTTTTAAAGCAGATTTTAATGCATGTATCAAGAAATACAATGAGTTTTCTTATAACTAAAATATAACAGAATATCTCAAGAAATCAGTTATCACTTCATCAGTTTTAAAGCAGATTTTAATGCATGTATCAAGAAATACAATGAGTTTTCTTATAACTAAAATATAACAGAATATCTCAAGAATATGTGATTGAAGCGATGCCTTATTGGCCTATTGATCATCTACCTCCGGAACAGTAAAACACACCTGTTTAGACACATCTTTGGTAGCAGAGCAGGGAAAAAGTGCTCCCTACTTTCTTCCGATGGAAGGCTAAGTAAAAACCGTCTCGTTGTTGTTGATGCAGCCAAGCGAACCTGTAAAAATGTACATATAAGATACCTACTTTTTTGCTGGTTTGGTTATTTCTACTGGAAACATATTTAACAAGAGATCCCAGAGGGATCTTGGCGCCCACCATCAAATGATCTAAGTTTGTTTTTTGAAAGATGGTTCTTTTCTCTTCTTCGATTGTCTCTTAGGTGTTGATTAAGTGTGAGCAGAGACTCTGGTGGGACACAGATGCATTTTTTTGTTTTTTTTTGTGAATTACATTGTCGTTTCCTTATTCTTAGCATAGCTAGGCACCAGGAGGAACCTACATATGAAATTTGTGAAAGTTCCCTTCAGTATATTCTCAGAAATAGGGATAACAAACTTCAATTGTCAAAATCCAAGATGGCTGCCTGTCGGCCATGTTGTTTTCCGATCTGTCCAAAAATGGAATATGCACAACTAGGGACCAAGGTGAACCAACAAATGAAATTTGAGAAAGATACCTTCAGTACTTTTTTAGAAATAGCGATAACAAACTTCAATTGTCAAAATCCAAGATGGCTGCCTGTCGGCCATATTGTTTTCTGATCTGTCCCAAAATGGAATATACACAACTAGGGACCAAGGTGAACCAACACATGAAATTTGAGAAAGATACCTTCAGTAATTTCTGAGAAATAGCCATAACGAACTTCAATTGTCAAAATCCGAGATGGCTGCCTGTCGGCCATGTTGTTTTTGGATTGGTCCCAAAATGCAATATGCATAACTACACACCAAGGGGAACCTACACATGAAATTTGAGAAAGATCCATTCAGTACATTCTCAGAAATAGCGATAACAAAGTTCAACTGTCAAAATCCAAGATGGCTGCCTGTCGGCCATGTTGTTTTCGGATTGGTCCAAAAATGCAATATGCATAACTAGGCACCAAGGGGAACCTACACATGAAATTTGAGAAAGATCCATTCAGTACATTCTCAGAAATAGGGATAACAAAGTTCAAATGTCAAAATCCAAGATGGCTGCCTGTCGGCCATCTTGAATTCAGATCGGTCCCAAAATGGAATATACACAACTACGGACCAAGGTGAACCAACACATGAAATTTGAGAAAGATACCTTCAGTACTTTCTTAGAAATAGCGATAACAAAGTTCAACTGTCAAAATCCAAGATGGCTGCCTGTCGGCCATGTTGTTTTCGGATTGGTCCAAAAATGCAATATGCATAACTAGGCACCAAGGGGAACCTACACATGAAATTTGAGAAAGATCCATTCAGTATATTCTCAGAAATAGGGATAACAAAGTTCAAATGTCAAAATCCAAGATGGCTGCCTGTCGGCCATCTTGAATTCAGATCGGTCCCAAAATGGAATATACACAACTACGGACCAAGGTGAACCAACACATGAAATTTGAGAAAGATACCTTCAGTACTTTCTTAGAAATAGCGATAACAAAGTTCAACTGTCAAAATCCAAGATGGCTGCCTGTCGGCCATGTTGTTTTCGGATTGGTCCAAAAATGCAATATGCATAACTAGGCACCAAGGGGAACCTACACATGAAATTTGAGAAAGATCCATTCAGTATATTCTCAGAAATAGGGATAACAAAGTTCAAATGTCAAAATCCAAGATGGCTGCCTGTCGGCCATCTTGAATTCAGATCGGTCCCAAAATGGAATATACACAACTAGGGACCAAGGTGAACCAACACATGAAATTTGAGAAAGATACCTTTAGTACTTTCTTAGAAATAGCGATAACAAACTTCAATTGTCAAAATCCAAGATGGCTGCCTGTCGGCCATGTTGTTTTTGGATTGGTCCCAAAATGCAATATGCATAACTACACACCAAGGGGAACCTACACATGAAATTTGAGAAAGATCCATTCAGTACATTCTCAGAAATAGCGATAACAAAGTTCAACTGTCAAAATCCAAGATGGCTGCCTGTCGGCCATGTTGTTTTCGGATTGGTCCAAAAATGCAATATGCATAACTAGGCACCAAGGGGAACCTACACATGAAATTTGAGAAAGATCCATTCAGTACATTCTCAGAAATAGGGATAACAAAGTTCAAATGTCAAAATCCAAGATGGCTGCCTGTCGGCCATCTTGAATTCAGATCGGTCCCAAAATGGAATATACACAACTACGGACCAAGGTGAACCAACACATGAAATTTGAGAAAGATACCTTCAGTACTTTCTTAGAAATAGCGATAACAAAGTTCAACTGTCAAAATCCAAGATGGCTGCCTGTCGGCCATGTTGTTTTCGGATTGGTCCAAAAATGCAATATGCATAACTAGGCACCAAGGGGAACCTACACATGAAATTTGAGAAAGATCCATTCAGTATATTCTCAGAAATAGGGATAACAAAGTTCAAATGTCAAAATCCAAGATGGCTGCCTGTCGGCCATCTTGAATTCAGATCGGTCCCAAAATGGAATATACACAACTACGGACCAAGGTGAACCAACACATGAAATTTGAGAAAGATACCTTCAGTACTTTCTTAGAAATAGCGATAACAAAGTTCAACTGTCAAAATCCAAGATGGCTGCCTGTCGGCCATGTTGTTTTCGGATTGGTCCAAAAATGCAATATGCATAACTAGGCACCAAGGGGAACCTACACATGAAATTTGAGAAAGATCCATTCAGTATATTCTCAGAAATAGGGATAACAAAGTTCAAATGTCAAAATCCAAGATGGCTGCCTGTCGGCCATCTTGAATTCAGATCGGTCCCAAAATGGAATATACACAACTAGGGACCAAGGTGAACCAACACATGAAATTTGAGAAAGATACCTTTAGTACTTTCTTAGAAATAGCGATAACAAACTTCAATTGTCAAAATCCAAGATGGCTGCCTGTCGGCCATGTTGTTTTTGGATTGGTCCCAAAATGCAATATGCATAACTACACACCAAGGGGAACCTACACATGAAATTTGAGAAAGATCCATTCAGTACATTCTCAGAAATAGCGATAACAAAGTTCAACTGTCAAAATCCAAGATGGCTGCCTGTCGGCCATGTTGTTTTCGGATTGGTCCCAAAATGCAATATGCATAACTACACACCAAGGGGAACCTACACATGAAATTTGAGAAAGATCCATTCAGTACATTCTCAGAAATAGCGATAACAAAGTTCAACTGTCAAAATCCAAGATGGCTGCCTGTCGGCCATGTTGTTTTCGGATTGGTCCCAAAATGCAATATGCATAACTAAGCACCAAGGGGAACCTACACATGAAATTTGAGAAAGATCCATTCAGTACATTCTCAGAAATAGGGATAACAAAGTTCAAATGTCAAAATCCAAGATGGCTGCCTGTCGGCCATCTTGAATTCAGATCGGTCCCAAAATGGAATATGCACAACTAGGGACCAAGGTGAACCAACACATGAAATTTGAGAAAGATTCCTTCGGTACTTTATGAGAAATAGCGATAACAAGAATTGTTTACGGACGGACGGACGGACCATGGACGCAGGGCGATTTGAATAGCCCACCATCTGATGATGGTGGGCTAATAAAAAATTGGTGCAGAACAAAATCTTCACATCAAGTATCAATTAAATTGAGAGAAAAGAGACATGTTATATACGGTAAACCTTCGGTCAGTTCGACCAAAATTAAATAAATATTGTCAATCCTGATCGAATTATACGAAATTATAGCCGCGGGAATAAAGAGGAGTTCGAACTATCCAGGTTGACATCCGAGAACTTTGACATCGGCAAAAAAAATCACGGCAAACTGTCAAATCGTTGTTCCTCAAAAATGATGGCCTATTACGATTTATTTGTAAATCTGAAGATGAACAATGATTTATATAAGTAGGACTTAAATGTTCACTTTCATATTAGGCCTTATTATCAAGTTAATTCGCAAAAAAAAAAAGAGAAAATATTTTATGCCGTAACCATCGTCAAAAGTTTATGTAAAACGAATGTTGGATTGAAACTGCACGGATTAATACTTCGATCGAATACCTGATAGATTATTTGGTCTCGGCAGTTGTATAGGTAATATATCAATTAAGATATAAATCAGGTATCGGTGACCAGGCCGCGATTATATAATCAAAATTTAACACAGTAATGCCATGATAATACACACGTACCTGTCAGCATGTGTGACACTTTATTCCGCGCTTCGATGCTAATCGGGGTCATAAAGATGTTTGATTATTAGCGCGTGCACATGTTTATGTTTACAAGAAAGAAACATCGGGAAAATGTGGCTTGTTTATGCCAAAAATGTCCGAAAAAGCTGACAACAATATCGCACATCATGAGTACTACACGTTATACTGTTGTTTAACATCGATGGTGTGAAAATAGATCAGTTTACACAAGTTTTGAGAGGCTGTAAATTGCATCGCCGAGAGCAATCCATTACGTAAGTTCAGTACACAGGCTTAATCAAATTCTGTGTGTTCGAACTTGTCAGCATGTGTGACACTTTATTCCGCGCTTCGATGCTAATCGGGGTCATAAAGATGTTTGATTATTAGCGCGTGCACATGTTTATGTTTACAAGAAAGAAACATCGGGAAAATGTGGGTTGTTTATGCAAAAAATGTCCGAAAAAGCTGACAACAATATCGCACATCATGAGTACTACACGTTATACTGTTGTTTAACATCGATGGTGTGAAAATAGATCAGTTTACACAAGTTTTGAGAGGCTGTAAATTGCATCGCCGAGAGCAATCCATTACGTAAGTTCAGTACACAGGCTTAATCAAATTCTGTGTGTTCGAACTATCCGAAACCTGTGTAAGCAAGGTTCGAACTTTTAGGAGTCAAAAAATTATTTTTTTTATTACTGAAAGGCTGTGTTCGAACTATACGCCGATTCGAACTAACCGAAGGTTTACCGTATATTGACAAAATGGCACTTGTGTTCCTTTCAGTATACAAATGTGTGAAGGATGTTGTTCCCCTGTTTACCTGACTCCAGTTGTCAGCCAATCCCATGGCCAGGTACTCGGCAAACTGCTGTCCATACTGGTACAGCGGGTTGTTCTCCGACATCTCAGGTTCCACACCTTAACAAAGCAAATCATACTTTTCATCCTAGTGTCAAAACGAACAAGGTCAAATACTCTATGAATCTATGTAGTTTTTAAATCTTAAGAGTTTTCAAATTTTTTTTAGTTTTAGGAAGATATACATACCATTCCCTTGTCAAAAGGCAGTACAAAACATTGCAACATGTAAAGTTACCGGGTAGATCACTTACAGAACAGAAACATCACATTATTCTTGGAGTAGGAAACATTCATTATCACCAAAATAAATTCCTTTTTAAGGTTTTGAGGAAAATATCCATTCCCCAGGTTGATATTGTAACATAAAATCTCAAACCATAATGGTTTAATTCCTATAGGTCTAGCCTTCAGCATAGCCTCAGACTAGACATGTAAGAATACTGACATCATCCAGTCTCACTCCTAATGTAGACTTCTTCCTGATTTATCAATTAAAATTGTTCACCTGGAGGTACTACCTCATTATGGTTTAACTATGTACTTGATACCTGTACTGTGTAAAAACCAATTTGTATCTACCTGTGACATACAATTACATACCCTTACAGTACTTTCCTCTGACAATTAATCACATACCTTCCTCTGACACTCCAGTTGCCACGATCGAGGCACAAACATAGAACCCTGTTTCTCGCACAAATCTGTTGGTATGCTTCAGAGCGCGGAATATCAAATCAAGTAACTCCTGGTCCACAAACTCCGCAAACAGGTGACCACACCCGTCCACCACAGACTGAAGGCATCTGATGGACAGAACATGTTAGGGTGAATTTATATAGTAAACAGGTGACCACAGCCGTCCACTACAGACTGAAGACATCTGATGGACAGAACATGTTAGGGTGAGTTTATATAGTAAACAGGTGACCACAGCCATCCACTACAGACATCTGATGGACAGAACATGTTAGGGTGAGTTTATAGAGTAAACAGGTAACCACAGCCGTCCACCACAGACTGAAGGCATCTGATGGACAGAACATGTTAGGGTGAGTTTATATAGTAAACAGGTGACCACAGCCGTCCACTACTGACATCTGATGGACAGAACATGTTAGGATGAGTTTATAGAGTAAACAGGTGACCGCAGCTGTCCACCACAGACTGAAGGCATCTGACGGACAGAACATGTTAGGGTGAGTTTATATAGTAAACAGGTGACCACAGCCATCCACTCAGATATCTGATGGACAGAACATGTTAGGGTGAGTTTATATAGTAAACAGGTGACCACAGCCGTCCACCACAGACATCTGATGGACAGAACATGTTAGGATGAGTTTATACAGTAAACAAGTGACCACAGCCGTCCACCACAGACATCTGATGGACAGAACATGTTAGGGTGAGTTTATATAGTAAACAGGTGACCACAGCCATCCACTCAGATATCTGATGGACAGAACATGTTAGGGTGAGTTTATATAGTAAACAGGTGACCACAGCCGTCCACCACAGATATCTGATGGACAGAACATGTTAGGGTGAGTTTATATAGTAAACAGGTGACCACAGCCGTCCACCACAGACATCTGATGGACAAAACATGTTAGGATGAGTTTATACAGTAAACAGGTGACCACAGCCATCCACCACAGACATATGATGGACAAAACATGTAAGGGTGAGTTTATATAGTAAACAGGTGACCACAGCCCTCAACTACAGACTGAAACAAGAGGCCAAAGGACCTTAGAGGTCACCTGAGTAATGTTATAGGTATGGTAGCTCAATTTCAATGATAAAATCAATATACAAGAGGCCCAAGGACAAAATATACCTATAATTATTATTTCCCTATATAAGCTAAAGTAAACTTTACCCCCTCCTCGAGGGGAAACAGAGAGCCCGGGGGTACTGAAATTTACAAATTGAACAAAGCCCCTGATAATCTTTCTACCCATGTAGACAAATAGGCTGTAGTACCTCTGAGTCTGGAGAAGAAGATTTTCGAAATTTAGGATAATTTCCTCTTTGGGGCCCCGCCCTGGACTCTGGGGTAGGGGCAGGAATCCCAATTTTATAAATATGTATCCTCATCAACAAAGGATCATTTTGGCCAAGTTTGAAAAGATTCCACTCACTGGTTCTGGAGAAGAAGTCGAAATGTAAAAAGTTTACGCACAGCGCCGGACGAAAAGTGATTGGAATAGGCTTAACAAACTTAACATTTCTAAAAAATCATATACATTCTTTCCCCATTCTTTATGATAATGAAAGTTGAATAAATTATTTCTAACCAGTTATTTACATTATTTCAAACTTTTGAAAAGATGTCAGTCAAATACTTGTTGTTTCTTTGAAATAATATACATGTACAAGGAATGTTTATGATGCTTTTTCTTCAGCTTGAGTTGTTTTAAACTTCAAAATATTGGACATATGATATATATGGCGTTGAGTGTATATCTACATCATATATTTTTATTTGAGCAAATTCAATACTGTGGCACTTTCCTCCAACAAGCTACAGTGCCATTGCCATGACCTTTAACCTCAGACTCAAAGGCTTTTTGTGTCTGGTGAGATTTTTACATCATTTGTTCCACAGAGGCTTTCTATAATACTCACTTCATAGATGTTTCTAAATTTTTCCAACCAGCTGTGTCATGAAAGATTTGTTCAGCATCAGCACTTCCTCTCTGAAGGAAAAAAGTAAAATATGTGTTTGTTATAAATCGAAGTAGTACATTCAGTATGTGTGTGAGTTAATGATTGACTTAACTTACAAGTTAGCAGCTGTTACAGTCATGGGAATCGGTGACGTTGCAATGTTTATGCCAATCAACTGTTAACTGTTTGACGAGTTACCTATTATCATCTACAATATTTTGTGAATTGGTGTATGATACAAGCAGTAAAAACGTAGGATACTTTCATGAAAATGTATGGACATGCTTTTTACATACAAATACCTTAAATCTACTGGCCTAGCAATCTTTCCTTGGATGACAACATACCAGGGAACTGTTGTTACCTTATCCAATAACTCTAAAACAGCTGTAAATTAATCCAGTTTAGTAGACAAGGACATGTTATGATGTACTAACATGTATTTGACCTTTGGCCTTGAAGTATACTTCCAGTGTCAACTTAACTATAATAATTGAAAAAGTATGGCCCATAATTTTTTTCATGAATAAAAATTAAACTTGTTTGACATTTGACCTTTAGGTTAAGGTCACAGTGATCTAAGTAAGGGGTCCTCAATAACTACTGTTTAGTTTAAACATATTTGCATGTAAATTGTCAAAGGGATCAGTCAGTAAGTCTTGTTAATTTATTAATGAGTTAACAACTACTGTGGTGTTAGGAATGATAAGATATAACACATGATAATAAGCAAGACCATGTTTGGTGACATGTTTGAGTTCAAGTAATACAAATATAGCAATGGTCATTTCAGGGAGGTGCCTCTATTTGTGCTATATTGGTTATTACTTACCCGGCCAGGTGAACTGCTGAGTTTTTCCATCAATTTGCTGGCCTCCTCTGACTCATTCTTATCCACTTCCATCATTGGATCTCGTTCCAAGTTCAAATGGATTTTTTCAAGTATGACTGTTTTGGACCTGTTATAGATTTCAGGGCCAACTTTCTTACACAAAGCTCCCAGGACTTCACCTGTGTTTTTATATATAAGAAAAAAATATTCATTTAGTAAATATTTACTTCATAGGTGTATTTTGCAAAGCAAAGATCACACTTTTAAATATCAATAAGATTTTTCATCATAAATGTGTAAATTTTGGGCGGATTGGTCAAGTGGTTAACACTCTGGCCTCCCATGCAGGCGGTCAGGGTTCGATCCCTGAAAACGCATGGAACATTCAGAGAAAGGAAAGTGTTTTTCTCCTGTCCACACAACTCCAACAACCCAGGTGGAGTATAAAATGATCTTGGGTTGGTGTTGCAGTATCTGTGTTGTGGCATTGAAGTGGGGTAGCACTATAAAAGATGTCGTTGGAAACACGGTCTTACTACAAACAGAACATAATTCATCTCTTACACACACACTTACAGAGATATTAGCCATGTGGTATAGGACAAGTAGTTAGCGCCTAATACGGCAGCTCCTGCGAACTCCTCAGAATTGTAGATGATAGAACTGTATATGTTAAAATTTTGTATTGATTGTATAAGAATTGTATATCTATGTACTGTAAAGCGCTTTAGAGTGGCTTATGTTAGCTAGATAGGGCGCTATATCAAATGTTGTAAATTATTATTATATTATTATTATTATATTGAAACCTACTTATTATTTACTTCAACTGGATAATGACCAATTTCAACTGGTTATGTCATTTACGGTTGGTTGTGGCAAGAAATGAAGAGAACAGAATTAATACCGGTGTCATATCATATTTGCACCCCCCCTCAAAAAGGTTTCCGGATACTTTTTTCCCCATCAAAAAAGTATCCGGGGATACCTTTTAACCCATCAAAAAAGTATCCCCCCTATAGTATTTGTATCCCCTCCTTGCCAAATATTTTTGTTTACAAATGTACTGTTTATATCAGGTAAGTTGCATGTCAATTGGCCATAGGTTTTAATTTATCATGGCCATGGGTACCTTACTGGTATCAAGGTGACTAATTACACCTGACAGGTATTGTTACATAACAGCTAGCCAGTGCTGGGGTAGGCTCAGGTGTCTATATATACAGCCACTATATATAGTAGACAATTAGCTGATGATGACCAGGTAAATTAAGTCTATATTGTCAGGTGTAATTACACTTTACAATGGATGGGTGTTTACCTGTACAGTTATATATGTAAAATTTGCTGTTGTAAGTGGTAAAACTTATCAAAAGAAGGATAATACCAACTTTTACAACAATAGATATAATACATATCTCATTTTCATTATTATTTATGTAATAAGTATATCAGCTAGCTAATAATATAACTTCTGGATCTGGATGAATATCATTCAGTATCTTATTTTCATTACCATTTATGTAATAATTAGTATATCGGCTGGCTAATAACTTCTGGATCTGGATGAATATATATATATGATTCAGTAACAAATACTAGCTTGATGAATCAGGAGAGCTAGAGCTCGAAAGAACTTTATATCTTAATTCAACTTTTATCAGAATAAGATATGAAAATCATGATTATTTGACATTATCGTCCCTTTCAGTCTTTATAATTATTGTACTATAAATGTTACATGAAATTGACATGTCACTATGTCAAAATATATCTTGATTTACAGGTATTTTCATCCAATCTTTTTACCTTGACCATATGTCTAAATATTGAGTATAGTATGTTCATGCAGTGGCTTTGCAGTGATACAAATCAAATCAATATTGTATATAATTATATATATACAATAGATTACAGATAAATCAATCCTTGTGAAAAAATATATAGAATTAAATAATCAATCAATTAAGATCTATCAGTATAGGCCTTTTATAGTACTTAATCATGTTTTGCAGTCAACCATTGCAGTGAAATTTCAATATCCAGGGGATAACTATTAAAGAGATAATAGGGGGGGGGGGGGGGGGGTACATATATTCCATCAAAATAGATCTAAGGGATAGTTTAGATATACTGAAAGCCATAAAAAAAGTATCTCAGGGGAGGTTTATGAGATATAGCGGGGGATACATATATAATAACCATCAAAAAAGAATCCGGGGGGAGGTTTATGAGATATAGAGGGGGATACATATATGATAGCCATCAAAAATGTATCCGGGGGGAGGTTGATGAGATATAGGGGGGGGGGATACATATATGATAGCCATCAAAAATGTATCAGGGGGGAGGTTGATGAGATATAGGGGGGGGGATACATATATGATAGCCATCAAAAAAGTAACCGGGGGGAGGTTTATGAGATATAGGGGGGATACATATATGATAGCCATCAAAAAATATCAAGGGGGGGGGGGAGGTTTATGAGATATAGGGGGGATACATATATGATAGCCATCAAAAGAGTTTCTAAGTGGAGGTTTATGAGATTTAGGGGGGATACATATATGATAGCCATAAAAAAAGTTTCTAATGGGAGGTTTATGAGATTTAGGGGGGATACATATATGATAACCATCAAAAAAGTATCCGGGGGGAGGTTTATGAGATATAGGGGGATACATATATGATAGCCATAAAAAAAGTATCTAGGGGGAGGTTTATGAGATTTAGGGGGGATACATATATGATAACCATCAAAAAAGTATCCGGGGGGAGGTTTATGAGATATAGGGGGGATACATATATGATAGCCATAAAAAAAGAATCTAGGGGGAGGTTTATGAGATATAGGGGGGGATACATATATGATAGCCATCAAAAAAGTAACCCGGGGGATGTTTATGAGATATAGGGGTGATACATATATGATAGCCATCAAAAAGAATCTGGGGGGAGGTTTATGAGATAAAGAAGGGGGATATAGATTTGATAACCATGAAAAAAGTTACCGGGGGGAGGTTAATGAGATATAGGGGGGATACATATATGATAGCCATCAAAAAAATAACCGGAGGGAGGTTTATGAGATATAGGGGGGATACATATATGATAACCATCAAAAAAGTATCCGGGGGGAGGTTTATGAGATATAGGGGGGATACATATATGATAGCCATAAAAAAAGTATCTAGGGGGAGGTTTATGAGATTTAGAGGGGATACATATATGATAGCCATCAAAAAAGTAACCCGGGGGATGTTTATGAGATATAGGGGGGATACATATATGATAGCCATCAAAAAAGAATCTGGGGGGAGGTTTATGAGATAAAGAGGGGGGATATAGATTTGATAACCATGAAAAAAGTTACCGGGGGGAGGTTAATGAGATATAGGGGGGATACATATATGATAGCCATCAAAAAAGTATCCGGGGGGAGGTTTATTTGATTTGGGGGGATACATATATGATAGCTATTAAAAAAATAACCGGGGGGGAGGTTTATGAGATATAGGGGGATACATATATGATAGCCATCAAAAAAGTTTCTAAGGGGAGGTTTATGAGATTTAGGGGGATACATATATGATAGCCATCAAAAAAGTTTCTAATGGGAGGTTTATGAGATATAGGGGGAATACATATATGATAACCATCAAAAAAGTATCCGGGGAGAGGTTTATGAGATATAGGGGGGATACATATATGATAGCCATAAAAAAAGTTTCTAAGGGGAGGTTTATGAGATTTAGGGGGATACATATATGATAGCCATCAAAAAAGTTTCTAATGGGAGGTTTATGAGATATAGGGGGAATACATATATGATAACCATCAAAAAAGTATCCGGGGAGAGGTTTATGAGATATAGGGGGGATACATATATGATAGCCATAAAAAAGTATCTAGGGGGAGGTTTATGAGATATAGGGGGGAAACACATATGATAGCCACCAAAAAGAATCTGGGGGGAGGTTTATGAGATAAAGAAGGGGGATATAGATTTGATAACCATGAAAAAAGTTACCGGGGGGAGGTTAATGAGATATAGGGGGGATACATATATGATAGCCAACAAAAAAATAACCGGAGGGAGGTTTATGAGGCTATCATATATGTATCCCCCCTATATCTCATAAACCTTCCCCCCGGTTACTTTTTTAATAGCTATCATATATGTATCCCCCCAAATCAAATAAACCTCCCCCCGGATACTTTTTTGATGTTTATCATATATGTATCCCCCGCTATATCTCATAAACCTCCTCCCGGATACTTTTTTGATGGCTATCATATATGTATCCCCCCTATATCTCATAAACCTCCCCCCAGATACTTTTTTGATTTCTATCATATATGTATCCCCCCTATATCTCATAAACCTCCCCCCAGATACTTTTTTGATTTCTATCATATATGTACCCCCCCTATATCTCATAAACCTCTCCCTAGAAACTTTTTTGATAGTTATCATATATGTATCCCTCCTAAATCTCATAAACCTCCCCTCTGATACTTTTTTGATGGCTATCATATATGTATCCCCCCTATATCTCATAAACCTCCCTCCGGATACTTTTTTGATGGCAATCAAATAATTTCAATATGGATTTGCTGATAAATTCATTCATTGATATACAATATAAGGTCTTTTAAAGTTGTATACAACAATATAAAATGCATGGTTTCTACACATACAAATAATCTTTGCATGCATGAAACTTAAATTCATACATGATGGGATGTTCATAACAAAGGAATAGGTTGAAATTATGTTGTTGTATGTATATAATATGGACTAAGAACAAATTATGTTGTTGGTTAATATAAGCACTGACATCCAGAAGTTTTGCTATACAGTTTACATATACACCAAACACTATTAAAACTCGGCAAAGCCAATTTTGAAGTTTATGTTGCAATTTTTTTTTATATGATAATTAATTTCTTAAGATGTGTTTTGTCCATCTTTATTATTTTTTAACATTATCTTTGTTTTGATACTAATTCAAATCCTCAAAATGCAATATTTTTGCAATTTCATGTTGAAACTCGTGTATTTTGGTACATGCAGTTATAAATACCAGTTATATATTTGCTTTCAGTTGACAATTCTAATAAAATCATTAATATTATGTCCAGGATATCAATTGAAATATTTATGTCATTCATAATTTAACATATGATTCAGAGAAAAACAAAGGAGAAACACAAATTAAAAAGGAATGAGCATAATTATACACCTTAATTTCCCTCCGCATAGAAGTTAAATAGTATTATTAAATTTTCAGACAAAGTCTTATGTGTGTGGTTATTAACTTTAAGGTGGATTAGGGGAATAAAAGAGGAATTATCTAAAAGACACAAGTACAAAACTTAAAGTTTCCTTCTCAATTAAATAGTTTATATATCTATATGACCATGACTGGCATGGTATATATACCCACCAAATGATCAAGTGTATAAATAAAATTGTTACGCTAAAATAGATGCCTTAGATATATGCATTTCATATAATTCATTTTGTAATATGTGTGCAGACTCTAAAGCACATGCATGGCTATTACACAGGTAAATTAACCTGTACATCAATTGATCCCAACACCCATGGGCCAGCGGCTCATTCCCCGAACACCAACTCTAGATCTAGTAACTTGAAAGAAAGGTGTTTATATAGGAAATCCTTTGAAGTTTAAGTTATAGTCTGTTTCAACTAAGAATGTCAACTCATTTGATTTGTAGACATGCAACTTAACTCATTAATGAAATTAATACAATATTTTCAATACAGCTTTAAGTAACAGAAAATTATCAATAAATATTCTTTATCGAATTATTTAAAGCTTATTGATAATAAAATTAAGTTTCTATTCATACATGTTATAGTAATACATATTTAATACAGCACCAGTTAACTGACAGAAAATTAAACCAAAGGGAAATTATTGATGGATACCAATCAAATACTTAATCCATATCTGCAGGAGTTTCTCAAGTATCTGTTCTTTGGCCCTTTTTATTGCTATCCTTTATTGATATAAAACAGCTGATGTAACTTCTTATTTTAACTTGTTTGCAGTTGATACTTCTCTATATGTTATTGCAGATAGTGATGATGACCCTAATACACCTGCTGATATACTAAATGATGATCTTTCATCAATCCCTGCTTGGGCTAATCAATGAATGGCAAATTATTTTAATCCAAATAAAACAGTAGCATTAACTTTTACTCTAAGCCTTCTAATCCTCATCTCCCTAAAGGAGTTCTCAAAATTTAATTTATATAAATCACAATAAAGGAATGAGAGTGTTTAATTGATAAAACATGATACTGCTAATTTCCTACTCCATCTACATCGAAATAAAACATTTAATTGCCAATGTATATAAATAAAGGATATTGGCTATCTGTGTTGGAAAAGACTTAAATAGACTCAGCCTGCTTTCTAATCATTTTATTGATACATATGTATACTATTTCTTTGTAGTACTTGTTTATATGTCTTGTACAAATGTATAAATAATGAAATATTTTGAAATTAATATATGAAAACAATTGACACAAATCTGAAGGAAGATACAAATTAAATTAAAGGCCCAATATACGTAATTTCGGCAAAAATTGAAGCAAAAATCTATCAAGCCTAATAACTTATTATATTTATAGATTTAGTTAAGATTCACTGATATCAGCAATATTCAAGATGAATTTTTACGTGGTTACCGGCACAGCAGCAGTTGAAACTCAGTATTTGTAAACATGCGTCCATTTTGAACTGTCTTCTACCTTCGGTTTGCTGTTGAAGTGGGCCCCACCTGAATTATTTTCAGTTCTTTGGATTTTTCTGTCAACAGTTTCTTGTTAGATACCGTTCAGGTTTACTTCGTTTCAGACCAATTTTTGCATGGTTATCAACTGGATTTTTATTTTTCATAATTTTTCAGAATCCCGAAAAAATTCTTGCAGTTACATATATATGGCCTTTAATATATGACAATAATTATGTTTATCTACTGAAAGAAGGTATATGTTTAATTAATATATGAGAAAAATTTACACAAATCTGAAACTTATATACATATTAATAAATGATAATTCACACATATATATCTGAATTCAAATGTAATTTATGATAATTTTCCTAAATCTGCAGCTGTTTTATGCGGTACCTATTTATCATTTATTTTTGCAAATATAATTAATTATTGAGTATCTGATTAGTTACCAGAGGTTGATTTACCTGTGTAATTTACCTGTACAACATTTCTGCTATAGACTATAACTCACTATCATCACAACTGACCACCTAAGTAAACATGTTTTTTTAAGCAGAGTTGGTGTTCGGGGAAGTCCCCGGGCCAGCACCTAGGCTAGGTGTGACCCTCACTTATAATTATCTCCTGTTATGTAACACTGTCATGTTGAACCATGGCCAGGTGTAATTAACTCACCTGTACAATTACCTTGACACCTGTATCTACTTCCTTACAATATATTATTAAAATATTTACCAAAAAACTGTAAATCAACATTAATGTTTAGGGGGATACAAATACTATAGGGGGGATACTTTTTTGATGGCCAGAAAAAGTATCCGGATACTTTTTTGATGGGGGATACAAATTTGATATGACACCGGTATATGAAATAGGAGATTGCTGATTTGAAAGACGATAGAGAAAGAAGCATTCTTTCCTCACGGAGGGTCTGCAAAGAATAGTTTGAAAAGTATTGTAGTGGCAGAGCCATGATCGTCTTAAGGTGGGAACCAGATGTTTGGGGTACCCAGTTGATGACAACTTTGCTACGGCATATTTTGAAAAACATGATCCGCTGTCCATCTTTTTTGCCATCAGCAAGGTGTTGCAATGTTGATTGGTAACATAACAGGCAGCCCTGCACTGTACCAACTGTGTCATAGAAATATCAAAGTGTGTCATTTTCTGAAAAAAAAGATAAGTGTGGCCCTAAATATTTCTGTACATTTGTACAGGTAAAGTAAAGGTTAGAATATTAAATAATATTTGGATCTTTCATTCACTATTTAGTGAATAGTTGAATAGTTTCAAATCCAACATGAAACATTTCTCAAATGATACTTTTTAAGCAAATCAAAATAGTGAATTCTTATATTTCAAGAAAACATTGTGTATATGTAGTATAATGTGAAGCAGATGGTAACTAAACAATCTAGTAAACAATCTTAGTATAAATAATATCATGTACATGTACGGTATACCTGTACCTGTCAAATGTGATAAAGTTTCTAATGAGATACCTTTGAATAGATTTAACAGTAATTTTATAGAGTCTACAGTTACTGAACATTTACTGTGTAACTCTTACTTCACTGTAATTGCCCCCGCCCCTTTTCCCCCTTTTGAAAGTGGTAAACATATTTTAGAATTTTTTTTTTGTAATTTTCATGCTGTTGACACAAGATTTTTGCTTGGAAATTGAATAAAAAATTGAATAAAGCCTTATACACAGAAATTGGATATTTGTTGCCGTTATACCATGGAAACGTTAACGAAGGGGCCATATCTCCACCCAAAATGGCAATCAAACTTGGCCAAGCCCTTTAGGCATTTCAATTTGTTACTAAGTTTCAAGAAAATCGGATAACATGTGTTGCTGTTCTTGCACTGAAACAAAAGAAAATGACATTGACGTTAATCAAAGGGCCATAACTCTGCCAAATAATGTCTACCAAAAGTGGTGATCAAACTTGGCCGAGCCCTTTAGGGATTTTACCTTGTAAACAAGTTTCAAGAAGATTGGATAATATTTGTTACCATTATGGCATTATTGCATGGAACAAAGTGTGACAGACAGACAGACAGGCAGACAAATCCCTCATTTCGGTAAAAGCTATAATTATCAATCAGGGATCCCATTGGAAACCAGCTATAATCTAGCTTTAATGGGCTATCCAAGGTGAGGCAGTTCTGGGAAGTTGCTTTCTTTTAGGTGAAAATTGAATTTTAAAAATATTATTGTAAGGCCATACCAATTTGATTTATTGTTCTTCGGAAAATGGTATTTCAAAATTGGAGCGAGCGGCCGCAATTTTTTTGTTTTTACAAAAAATTGAATTCCTTAAAATTTCGAGCGAGCGGTAGTTTTCAAAATACTAAATGTCAGAATACTTGTTTGACTATCAATATAATGTATCACCAAATAGTACACATATTTAAACTGTGGTAGCGTTTTTTTTAAATAATTTCCATGGTACAAACTACTTGCATAATACTGTGCAATAAAACAGCATTTGAGAGAAAAGCTTTCTTGAATTACATTCTTAATAGAAGACCCAAGGTCATTCATTCAAGTTTAGTGAGTGAACCAAAGCCGCAGGAAACACCTTTTAGCAACCACATTTTTTTCTTGTAGGTATTATGATGCTTCTATTCATGCAGAATGCATATTTTATCGAATTGCTATATAAATTAATGATGACAAAATATATGTATGATCACGGACTTAGATAGTCTAATCCAAGTTCGTGGTATGATGTACCGCTATATAAAACAAACCCTGAAGGCTAGATGTATGGCACTAGGTGTTTTGCTGACATAACCTTTGAGTTGCAATAATATTAATAATAATATTAATGGACACAAGCATTATTTGTGTACTATATATCCAAATCAGAAAGATTAATATCAGTTCATAAGCTGACGTCATGTGGTTGAATAAGCATCATGAACCCAGTGTTTGATGACTAAGTAACTACGGCATCTGGAAGAGAGTTCGTAATGGTAAAACCTACATAAATATTTCAAAATATGAATAACAAAAACGTGTTTTAACTATCAACATTAGGCCTATTCTACTAAAATAAGACTGACTGACATTGATGTCTGCCACATTGGGTCGATTGCTTGAAAAGAATATCAATTTGAAATGCAATAAAGAGGTGTTATGATAGTCGTACATTTGTATTAACAACATATCTTTGGATGTTGCTTACTTAATTTAGGATTTTAAAAGATATTTGCTGTTGACCCTTGAAGTCGGTTTTTATTGAGACCGCTTGAGTTCCGTATTTTGTTTATTTGATCAAGAGATCTTGGAACGATAAATTATCTATTGCAGTATTTTGCAATACATTATGGCGACCGGATTATGTAGTGAGAAAGCAATTTAGACACATTCGCAGTTTTCTTCACAAGTGAAAAAGCCTCGTCGCGCATTTCCCTCGTGTTGCTGCCAAAAAAAACCTGCTTAAAATACCATTTTTAACTTTATTTCAAACATTTGAATGATTCGAAATGGCGCTTTCTAAATTTTTAACCATTGTAAAATATATCCAGATTCGTCATTTTTCATTGACGCTAAAATTGGAGCGGTAATATTTTACTTTTACTTTTATTTTATTTTTCCAAAACAGGAGCGGTAAATCCGACGAACAATAAATCAAATTGGTATGGCCTAATATTGTAAAAGATGTCCATTGCTTAGGTTGCCTTACAAGCATGAGCTATAGGGAATATCCCTTTAGCTCAATCAGTAGAGCATCAGGCTGGAGAGCCAATGGTCGTGGATTTGAGCCCCAGTGATGGCACTTACCTTTATCACTTTTCCTCATCCTATTACAATAACTCAGTGACTTTTCGATTTTAATTAGAATATGCTTAAAGGCCCAATATACGTAACTAAAGGGGAATTTTCGTTATTCTGTAAAATTCTGAAAAAAAATCCAGTTGATAACCATCCAAAAATAAGCCTAAAACGAAGTAAACCTGAGCGGTAACTAACAAGAAACTTGTGACAAAAAAACCCAAAGAATTGAAAATGATTCAGGTTGGGCCCACTTCAACAACAAACCGAAGGTAGAAGACGGTTCGAAATGGATGCGTGTTTACAATAACCGAGTTTCAACTGCTGTTGTACCGGTAACCGCGAAAGAATTCATCTTGAATATTGCTGATATCAGTTAATCTTAACTAAATCTATAAATATAATAAGTTATTAGGCTTGATTTTTCGCTTCAAGTTTTGCCGAAAGTTATGTATATTGGGCCTTTAAAGGAATGACAAATACTCTTTTTACCTCATTCAAAACGTTTGTTTTAGAAAAGCGAAATTCCCAGATTATTAATCACATATGCATATGTGCCTCTTTAACAGTATTATTGATATTAGTTTTATTAGTGCTTATTAATCTAGTCTATAAATTAAGCCAAAAGTGCTCCTTTTTAAAAAATTATTATGCTATTTCACTGTGATATTTTTTTTAGATTGTATGTTGTTGTGATATTTAATTATGCTATGTAAGCTACGTATGTAATGCCACTTACCTTAATAAATATTATTTTGTCTGATTTGAGGTTTTTTTTCATGGATTAAAACATGACATTTGGCGACATGCCAAATTATTTATCATTATAAAATTTGCACGTTATTTGATATAAATTTTTTTTTTTACATTTATGAAATAACGAGTAGGTTCATACCTGCAGCAATTCTGATTCTAAATTCCCTGTCGTCCAAAAGGTCGATAGTTTTAGCTCTCATGTCAACTACAAAATCGTCCGTTGTATTCCCACTCAGCAGGAGTGCCTTGGATCCCATGAGGGCTCCGTGCTTTGTTTCCCATGGAGCAGTACTGTCAGCCAACAAATGGAGGAACTTTTGCTCAAGATCACATAGACCCTCTTCTTCCAATGTGTGAATATGTCTGAGTAAATCTTGATATCCACGATCTCGGTCTATTTTTGCCGAACTGCAAAGTTTCTGTTGTATTTCGTCGGCCATGTTGTAATTTAACCTTCCGGGAAACCGTTTGCTCGTTCGTTGCAAACTAGGATAAACTAGAAATATTCCGAAAAGTACATTTTGGTGTGGTTGTATTACATGTTTTGATTGGTCATTTTATTTTAAAAGACCAATCAAAACAGTGTTAACATACAAGACAAAGGTGAAGGTTGCTGGCGGCGTGTTGGTCCATGTAGAGCTACTAAAAAGAGAAGAAAACATTTCCATCACCATTCCTCAGCCATGGGAGTTCCAGCATTCTTCCGTTGGCTGAGCAAAAAATATCCATCCATTATTGTGGATTGTATCGAGCAAAAGGTAAAATTATTCCGCTGAGTGATAAATTCATAACAAAATCACACTTGAATGTTTATCTGCACCGGCACCATTGCTACCTATAATGATCTGCACCTATAGCTAGTTCTTTGAGACTTTTACAATGAGTCTGGATGATGATTTTTGTTTACTGTTTACTAGACAAGAGTTGATAGTGCTGAGAATCGGTCTGTTATTGAAGATCGATCATCAGTCCTTAAAGATCGATTGCCAAAAGTTAAACATTTAAATTAAAATATTAATAAAAATACTGTAATGATTGTAATTTGCTCTGGCCCCAACACCATATGTATGCCTGGTTTAAAAATTGGGTCCAGAACTATAAAAAAAAGGCAAACTGCATGCTAGGCATCATTAAGCGATCATTTGAGCATCTTGACGAATTTATGCTGCTAACTCTTTATAAATCTCTTGTGTAACCTCGTCTAGAGTATGCTGTCACTGTATGGAGGGCCCAAGTCCTAATAAAGCAGCTGGACCTGACGAGTTGAAGCCAAAAATCTTGAAAGAACTCTCTTCTGAAATTGCAACTGTTCTCTCCATCATCTTCAATGAATCTCTTAACTCTGACGCAGTTCCCTCTGATTGGAAGTTAGCACATGTCTCTCCTGTTAATAAGAAGGGTTCCAAGCTAAATTCAGAAAACTATAGGCCAATTTCCCTAACATGCATTTGTAACAAACTATTAGAACACATAGTGGTCAGTAATATCATGACCCATGCTGACAAACACAACATCCTTTATCCGCTACAACATGGTTTTAGAAGGTCAGCTTCATGGGAGAGTCAGCTTATAGAATTTGTTGATGATGTCAGCTCCAACATAGATAAGGGGAAACAGACTGATGTCTTGATCATGGACTTTTTGAAGGCTTTTGACAAAGTTAGTCACTCACTACTTTGTCATAAGCTTCGATACTATAGTGTAAATGAAAAGGTAAACACCCAGATAGAAAATTTCCTGGAAAACAGGAAGCAGGCTGTCATTGTAGAAGGGGAAAAATCTAGCACTGTCAATGTAAAGTTTGGTGTCCCTCAAGGCTCTGTTATTGGTCCATCCTTGTTTCTCCTTTATATAAACGATCTTCCTGTTGGCCTCCACTCTACAGCACGCTTATTTGCTGATGACACCATTGTCTACCTTACTATAAAATCATCATCTGATGCCCAGCTATTACAACAAGATCTGGATAAATTAGCACGATGGGAAATAGCATGGGAAATGTCCTTTCATCCTGACAAATGTAATGTTCTTTCCATCACCAACAACAAAAACATACAACATCACAAATACATGCTGCACGGAAAGGAATTACAACACGTAGACAAAGCAAAATACTTAGGTGTCACTATACAGTCCAATCTGAAGTGGGAGAGTCATTTAAACAACATCTGCGGGAAAGCCAATTCCACCTTAGGCTTTCTCAGAAGGAATTTAAAGATCACCTCAACATCTGTCAAGGAGCGGGCATACAAAACACTTGTTAGACCCTCCTTAGAATATGCCTGTTCAGTCTGGGACCCATATACTAAAACCGATGTTAGTAAAATAGAAATGGTGCAGCGTAGAGCAGCCAGACTAGTCACCAACAAGTTTAGAAACACCTCCAGTGTTGGTGACATGCTCCATCATCTAAACTGGCAAACACTCGAAGACAGAAGGAGAGTCATGCGTCTGACAATACTACATAAAACAATACATGACAAAGTCAACATTAGAAAAGACAAACTCATACCTCCATCCCGCCACACACGTCATGCACATCGGAATTCTTATCAAACACTCTCATGTAGAACACAGGTACACAAACAGTCATTCTTCCCCCGAACTATTGCTGACTGGAACAGCCTGCCTCCAGACATAACCTCTATTACATCCCCTGAAACCTTTAAACAGTCCCTAAATAAAGTCATTTAGTCCTGCTATACTTCCTATCATTTTTCCTGGCCTAGTACACACCTCACATGTCATAATCTTCAATTAGATGAAGGTGGTCATTAATATATAGATAGATAGAAGTCCACAATTCAAAAAGATATTGTCAGTCTTGAAAATGTGCAAAGAAATGCCACAAAATTAGTCAGGTCAATAACTGGGATGACTTACCCGGAAAGATTACGACAGCTTGATCTTCCATCATTACAGTATAGGAGGAGGAGGTATAACTTGATTCAAGTATATAGCTTTTAAACGGGTACGATGTAAACTCCGGGGATATTTTCCAAACTGTCACCAACAACAGAACCAGAGGTCATAAGGGAAAGTTACTCAAACCTCAATCGAGATTAAACATCAGGAAACACTCATTTCCAGTGAGAGTAGCCGAAGACTGGAACAATCTGCTAGCAAATGTAGTTAACTCACCATCAATCAACACATTCAAGAGTAATTTGAACCAGCACTGGAAGGATCTGGAGATCAAATTCTGTTCGTCTTGCTACACATACTAATTTTTGGATAAAGGAACCAATGATCCCCCGGCAAATATGATTAGTGCAAAACCAGTCAGATGGACAACTCTAAACATGAATGTTCACATGTATACATTTGACATGTTTGCCATTGGAACAATTACATGTACAGTGTATTATATAGATTTAGTATAAGTTTTTTAAGTGTACGACAAAGCAATAAGAGAATAATATCAAGGAGTGCATGCACTGAAATTAACTTCATTGACCTTAAACAGGAGACCAAGAAGCCAATATACACTTACAAAAGGCCGTTAACTGATATTGATATAGTGCACTGCTATGTGAAAACGTGAAATTCGCCAGCCACCTAACAGTATCGGTGAGTGATCATGACTAATCAACAACAAAATGCGGTTCAGAAATCTTTTAAACAAGAATATTCTTCCATTTTCGGTCCAGATCAGTACAATTCGCTGAGTATATTATTCACCCTTTGGCCTGCTTACATGTTAAAAACATGAAGTCTGCCCAGGTAGGAAATTCTGAATGATTGAAAACTGGGAACTCTAGTCTACCGACAGACATAAGGAGGTGTTGGTGATAATCAGAACGGCCTGGGTTTGGATTAATAAAAAATCTATTTATCAATATATGTGAGGCGTTTGTTGTGTCATTTTCAATTTTTTTTGTGGGCTCCTCAAAAATCTCAGCCGCTAAATGGTGTCGGGTAATTCCACATTTTTACACAACAGTGCTCTGTGACCCCGTACCAGTCATCTATCTGTCAAAATGTCTTAGTTAGATAGTTTGGTGTCTGGGCCATAGGAAACTTGGACAATTGCAGTTAATTACAAGTATTTTTGCTTGGAATAGTATGCGATATGATGAGAAAAGGTACTTTAGGAATTGATTGTGACCCGTATGTAGATAACCTTTGGAGATGTGAGCATATACCTCTTGACTTCCTGTCTCCTACAGACGAGTGTAAAAGGAGAGGAAAAATGCACAGCCAGACCAGGGTTTGAACCCAGGACCTATGCGAAGGCTCAACTAATTGAGCTATCTGGTCGACGATGATAAATCCAGTTGTTTTGCAATATTTCTGCCTTCTTTTTCTGAAGTCTTCACACCTGAAGCCAACTATTTACGAGGCAGCCCCAGGTTCGGTATCCCCTTGCCATACGTCCGAATTTCGTCATTTATAAGTATAGCTGTACCTACAAAAACACTGCTGACGAAAACTGTCAACAGTTTATTTTTTCATTAAACATGTAAATCAAATACCATATGGCCCCTGCCAAGAAATAGGGGGCATATAGTGTTACCCATGTCCGTCCCGTCGCGTCCCATGGCAATGTAACAAGCTTCTTTAAATAAATACTGATGGGATTGTCATAAAACTTTGCAAACATAATAAGCATGAAGAACTAATTTCATATGGGGGGGGGGGGGGGCATTTATGTCTCACAGACATTTCTAGTTTTACATATATTTTTTGGTCATGTCCTATATATGATGCCTAGTGATATTTCAGCAGCTGTTATGTTTGTTTACATTGGATATTGTTGTTCCAGTCTGTGATGTTTTACATGTAATATGCTTGGATGTGTTCAGTGATGGGTGACTAAGCTGCGTCTTGATTTATTTTTAGGACACAAAAATAGTATCACCTAAATAGGCATTATTTGTAAATCCTAGCATGATGATGATGATGATGATGAGGATGATGATGATGAGGATGATGAAGATGATAGGCATTATTTGTAAATCCTAGCATGATGATGATGATGATGATGATGATGATGATGATGATGATGATGTTACCTCTATCAAAATTACAGGCAAAAGAAGTTGATGGTCAAAAGGTACCTGTGGACACTAGTCAGCCAAATCCAAATGACTATGAATTTGACAATCTGTACCTGGACATGAATGGGATCATCCATCCCTGCTGTCATCCTGAAGACAGGTAAGCTTACTGTTCATTGGATGTCATGTCTGTAAATTATGTGTCATGTCATATTAAATTGAAAAGAAAGGTAAATTTATCATTGGTCAGACGTCATACATTTATCATCTCCCTGTCAACTTATCATTGGTCAGACGTCATACATTCATCAAATCCCTGTCAACTTATCATTGGTCAGACGTCATACATTCATCATATCCCTGTCAACTTATCATTGGTGAGACGTCATACATTCATCATATCCCTGTCAACTTATCATTGGTCAGACGTCATACATTCATCATATCCCTGTCAACTCATCATTGGTCAGACGTCATACATTCATCATATCCCTGTCAACTTATCATTGGTCAGACGTCATACATTCTCATATCCCTGTCAAGTTATCATTGGTCAGACATCATACATTCTCATATCCCTGTCAACTTATCATTGGTCAGATGTCATACATTCATCATATCCCTGTCATGTTTTAATCTTAGAAGCAGGCAAATTAGCCACGAAACAGATAAGGTTTGCCATAACCATATCTTGATTTAATTTAGAAGAAAGTTATTCTGCACATTTATCAGATCAGAGGATTAGTCATTCTTATATTAATATAATGTTTTAATGATACAAAAAATTGCTTGTCAATGAGTTGCCTTCTTTTAATTTTTAGGCCTGCCCCTAAAAATGAAGACGAGATGATGGTTTTGATATTCGAGTTCATAGACAGAATCTTTTCAATTGTTCGGCCAAGAAAAGTGTTGTACATGGCCATTGATGGCGTGGTAAGTTTTTACAATAAATCGGTTTTGTTATGTTGTATTGGTATCAACAAAGTCAATTTGTATTTGCAATGTAGCTGATTTCAAAATGGTTTCCACTGCATAGAACTTTTTATTGAAAAAGCTTCAGTAAGTTTTTTTAGCATAAAATGGAATGTGTAAAATATATTTTATGAATGCTTAGACAGAAAAAAAATGAAAGAACACATCACCAATGTTTCATTTACCATTACTAGTGCTGGATCTGTATATTGGTATAGCAGTACATGCCGGTATTTCAAATCAATACTATTCTCGATTCACAAACACGCTATTATATCACTGTATCACCGTATCGTTTGGACCTATCACTTTATGCTAATTTTGTTTTTTTTCGTGAACAAAATTAATCTTAAACAGATCTAAAAAAGAAGTTTCCACCCGTACAAACCAAAACAGAAAAGGCATTCCTACTTCAGATCACCTAGATGCACCAGAAATGTGTTTTTGTAACCAAGATGTGAAAGTAGTGTAAATGTGGTCAATTACAAGACAAAACGAAGTTAAAAGAATGGCTTTACTTTAACTAAGACTCCCATCATAAAAAGGGCAATATGCCTGTTCTGCAATGCACAAGTGGCCACCAAAAATATAAGTACACACCCTCAGAATACATCACAACATCAATGTTACAGTGCTCAATCCCGTGAGCATGTGATGACTGAAGCAGAGTCGGGCAAGTGCTTATCAAAATCTTTGATGCCTTCTTAAAATGTTGGATAAACTTCTTAAAAAAATATTGTATACCCTGGTATTTATGAAAAAACGAAATTGTAAACATTTCTAAAACTGGTATTAAATATTAATGTTATCTTTTATAGTGTATATATTTTTATATACAATTCTTGATACCTACCTACATGTACATGTTACCAGTAAGTTACAATAAACAAATCACAATATATTGTTATATAAACCTGAAATAGTAAATGCATTTAATCTATCAATATAGATTGAAATAATATTGAAACTTTAAAAAATGCCTATAAAAAAGACATAGCTTTCTTAAAAAGAAAATTCCAAATTATGAAAAGTTTATTGCTGCATATTAATTATTTTGCCATTGTATATAGGAATATTATTGACATCTATCTTCTAAGTCTGCATTAGGAAATAAAAGTCCTTTTTAGTCTGCTTTTTGTCTTTATTTGAATAAGTAGTTTTACTATTCTAAGTTCAAAAGCTTCAAAACAAACAATAACCAGGAATAAACAATTTTATTTACAAGATATTGAAAGACGTACACACTTTCACCAAAAATTAATAGACACACCAGTATCGGCAATACATATCATGTATCGCTTTAGTGTATCGCAATATATATTCCTATCTTTTTTATCTTTTCAATACTCCGACCTAACCATTACCATGCATTGGTGATCATCATGCTATTGTTATTTCACAATGAGTGACAAACCAATACATGTATTTACATGAAAGTTTTTCATTCAATTAGATTTCACAAACAGTTGAAAGTTTTTCTAACCTCTTGTCAGGAAAATGTGGCCTGTTGATTGTACAAACTACAAATACATTGGATGTGTAGATGACCTAAATGTATGGTGTATTAATTACAGGCGCCACGTGCCAAGATGAACCAACAAAGGTCGAGGAGATTCAGAGCCTCCAAGGAAACTGTGTAAGTGTAGTTAGCTGTACTTATCAAACAAAAATTGTGTTTCAATAATAATGATCAAAATGGTGTGTATCAAATAAGCATGCAAGCTTATTTAATAATTGAAGGATTAATGTTGTCTTGCACAAAAAATGATCCTGAAGATGAACCAGCTTAGATTTCTAAGATGTTGAAATTCCTTCATGGCTTCAAGAATTGATACGAACGAAGTAGAAAATATTAACTCTATCAATTAAAATATTTGGGTTAATGACCTATTGCATGAATGCATGTACATGAAATACCTGAAAAGCTGTTACAGAGAATTTTTGTCCAAATTCACAAAATAGAACCTTTTATTTAGATATTTACTGTTTACAATGAGCATTGATTAAAAGTCTTTTTCAAGCTATATACATGTACACTGTATTGAGATATGGACTTCTAAAATAGAAGTAGCTGCACCCATAAATTAGCTTGACTTCTGGAATAAATCAAATTGTAAATATAAACTCGTGACTTGCCTGCATGACTTGACAGAGAAATCTATAGGAGTTTGAAACCATTGTCTCTTGCCATAATCTAGCTATTGTGACTGTTTATTACAGAGAGAAGAAAGAGGAAATGGCAGAAATGCGAGCTCAGCTTGAAGCCAAAGGTTGTAAATTACCCCCTCCCAAACCACCGGGGGAGCACTTCGACAGTAACTGTATCACACCGGTATGTAACCAATCTGACACATGAAACTGTTACCAGGGTTTATATCACGCTCGGCATTAATAGCACAACAAAGAAATTATGTGCCAAACCACACTGACTTTACCTGTAAAAAAAACATAGACATTTTTGTATTCTACCTAAGATGGAGAGACTTTAAGTGTTATTGCATCATTCAGGTTTATAAAGCAACATTTCTATTTGATGAAAATTAGGGCACACCCTTCATGTTCAAACTGGCCGAGTGTCTGATCTACTACATCTATGACAGACTGAACACAGATCCTGGATGGCAGAACATCAAAGTGATCTTGTCAGATGCCAACTCTCCAGGGGAAGGCGAACACAAAATCATGGACTACATAAGGAAACAGAGAGGTAAAGAAAGAGTTGCACTGATAGTTTTTTTTGTATTGTTAAAGGAAAGGTAGACAGAATTTGGGTAAGGCTGTCGAATTAAAATGACAAATATGTTATGGGAATAAGGACTGCAACAGTATTATGAACTGATGCTGGAAAATGGTATCGCAGTTTTAGGTATGTTACACTTAAGATCTTGGTACAACTTTTGTTATAGCTTCATAAATATAGACAATTTCAGTAATGAATTATATACAGTTCCTCACAATGTTTCAATGGCATGGCAATCTTTTTTCAAATGACTGCAGTTTGTGTTGTCGCCATGGTAACAAAGGTATTGTCAATAACCGAAAAGCTCTACGTCATAGATGGGAATGTTTGATACAGTAAAAGTGAAAATATCACGTTTAGTGTGCATTAACCTGATAGAACAGCGTCGGTTTTGAAGTAAAATTTGTTTAGTTTTACAATTGTTGATCATGGTTTGTAATGTTTTGTATTCACAATGAGGCTGAGAAGATTTGTCTGTTTATTTTGTAGCCCAGCCAGACCATGATCCCAACACCAAGCACTGTTTGTGTGGAGCTGACGGTAAGTACTTGACTTATGACAGTAATATGTAACAGTATAAATAACAATATAAAATGATACAACTGCAGCATTAAAACAATGTAATAAAATATACCTGGGATCTATAGAGATGTGCTTATAATAACACCCTTCCCACTGTAGAGAATCACCAACAGTCTCTTATATAATAGGAATAAAAAACAGGAACACCTGTGTTGTTTTAATGATATAAAAGGCTTACATTTACCATTGCATGGTATTACTTCTATATAATCCTGCTAAATTCTCTTGACATTCATAGGGTCATGAATGCTATTGGCCGATTGCTGATGTTATCATTATTATGACATTATAATTGTTACATTTGATACCACTGACCGTTCACGGGCGATGGCATTCCATTCATTGAACATGAGTTGTATTGTAATTTTTATGAGATGAACAGATTCTAAAAATGGTAGATATAGGTATTGAACTGCTTTAAGTTGGTATTCATGGACAATATGAATGCCAACTGGACAAAGACAAATCCTTCATGAAGCACTAGCAAGCTTCATTGAAATTGCCTTTGCTCAGTGGGCATTCATATTACCTATGAATGCCAACTAAGCAGTTCAATGCTTAAATAAACCCCCCAACAAGACTACATAGTCTGTACAATAATACTTCATAGCACATCTGTTTGACAAGTTAAGCAGACAGTATTAGGAAGTACAACTTTTTGGAATTGATGAAACTCTGCCTGTTTTAAACATGTATTTTATCTATTTCAGCTGATTTGATCATGTTGGGTAAGTGCCTTATCTTTGTATAATAAGAAAGCCTTAAATTCATTTAAAAAAATATGTAGCATCCTTTCTGTTTCATTTCTGAATAGGTTGCTTAACTGTACCTTTTTAAATAAAACAAAAGTGAATTCATTAGAAAGACTTACTTTTATAACTATGTTGGGGATTGAACTAGTGACCCAGGACTGTTAGGCCAGTGTCTTACCACTGAGCCACTTAGTCTGCGCTGTAGACTATAAACTAGTGACTCATGCCTGTTAGACAATGTTCTACCACTGAGCCACTGTCTGTGAACCAATTTCTTATTCCAGTGATAACTTTGATTTTGATAAACACAATTTCTTGCTGATTTGGAAAGAGACTTTAAGCCAAATTCTATTTGAATTATTAACTGTGTTATAAAGTTTAAGTGAGAGAAAATTTGATCCTGTTCAGGAAGGATAATTGGTCATGAATAAGGTCCCTACTAATGCTGTATGTTTTATATAATTAGGTTTAGCAACACATGAACCACACTTCACCATCATCAGAGAAGAATTCAAACCCAATCAGCCGAGACCGTGTGAACTGTGTGGACAGATTGGTGAGTACTTTACCTAACACCTGGGTAATAGGCTCAAACAAGTGCTATTATAGATATTCTGGTAAAACTGAAATCTGTGGAATGTTTTCAGGTATACAGTCTGTTACTTTCAAAAGAAGTCATTTATTCTTTTTGATTCTGAAGTTTGTTCCATCAGTGAGGATAAATGAGTGCTTCAAAAACTTTGAATTAAAATGTAACCGCGTAAAAATAATTAAAAAATTTCTACTTTACAGGTCACGAGATGAAAGAATGTGCTGGTTTACCAAAAGAAAGAGATGAAAAGGTGAGTTAAAATTATACGTATTTCCCTATAATAGTGTCTGTTGAGTATTCAGATGAAAGAGAAAGAACACCTTTGAATATGGCCTAGTGTAAATACTTTAAATGATATATAACCTAGAAATTTAAATGATATATAACCTAGCAATTTAAATGATATATAACCTAGAAATTGGCCGTATTACATGCATTGCTGCTCATACTTGTAATAGCCTATAAGAGTCTTTGGACTAGGAGGTAACCCATTGCTATCTGTGTGTTGACAGGGAGATGAAGTGACGCCTTTCGTTGGAGCGGAACAGCAGTACATCTTTGTGAGGTTGAATATATTACGCGAATACTTGGAGAAGGAACTTCTAATGGACAACCTGTCATTTACCTATGACTTTGAGGTACAGTATAATGAGCTAGCTTTAACAGTGATTGATATCTTAACTGTGGGAAGAGATCAGAAGAAGTTGGGGTTTTTTTTGCATTGTGGAACTATATTACCTTAATATTTTCGAATATTTCTCTTTCTTAAACTAAAAACTTGTGTAATCTACGCACCAGTGTAATTTACGCACCAAAGAAAAATCATAAAATAGCCAGCTTGTCGACCATTTGTCTCATTCTCATATCATTCAATAGTCTTCCCCCCCCCCCCCCCCCCACTTTTTAGGTAACTTTCATATTAGAAACAATTTAAATTTACCTGTTATGATATTATATTCTCACATGGAACAAACTACAATGTGTACTAACACTTTCTTAAAGTGCTCATATAATGATGATTTAAAAGTTGGTATATGTACATATATATAAACATGTACTGTTTTTAGGTAGTTAGGATACAATTTTATGTCACAATTTAAATGTGCGTGCAGGCTATTGTTTAATTTGTACCGTTGTGTTACAGAGAGCGTTGGATGATTGGGTGCTCATGTGTTTCTTTGTTGGAAATGACTTCTTACCTCATCTGCCTTCACTGGAAATTAGGTATGTTTTACTTGCCTACATTTCAATTTCATTTAATAAATTCATTGTATCTCAGAACATAGGAATATTTAACAATTTAATTTGAATGTGAATGTTCAATTTTGGAGTTCAGAATTTGGAGTTTTCCTCCAAAACAGGTAGGTAGCATTTAAATGTTAAGTTTCAGGGAGAAATTTTAATACTTTTCTGCAACAAGGTTAGAAAATTGTTGATTATTCAGAATTCCTGATTATCAGAATTGCAAAAGACAAAATGCGACGTATGTATTTTGTTATTTTGTAAGACCAAAACTAAAGCCTTTGTAAAATGTTTGATTTTTCAGAGAAGGAGCTATTGACCGACTTCAGCGTCTCTACAAAGACTGTGTCAGAAAGACAGGGGTGAGTGCAGAAAGTCAATTGTTAAGTTCAAGCTGTTCTTCATATTTATGACAATTCTATTATTTTCTCAATGAGTGTAATTGGTAATTGGATTTAGATTGAGTTTGCCAAAGAGCTGTACTTTTGCAAATATTGCTGATAGAAAATAAATGAATGGCTTTTACCTCGATTCTTGATGTATGTCATCAAAATGTCAGAATGATGAAGTGTTTGGTCTGTTATCAGGGATACCTGACAGAGAATGGTGTGTTGAACCTTAGCCGAGTACAGCTGGTCCTGACAGGTAAGTAATATATCGGGACAGTACCACATCTACGACTAAAAACAAAGCTATCTGAATCAAGTTATTTCGGTACAATAACAAAACTATTGTACATAGGCTGTCCGCTTTTCAGCGTAGCCGAAATCAACATAGACTGAATGTGTTTATATTTTACACCTTTTATACTTACACTTAAAGGCAGAGATTCAGTGCATTTGGTTGTCCAGGCAAACCACCAGCTAACTAATCTCTACAACTAATTTATGTCACAGGTCAGCAACCCAAATCTGGCCGGTGTGGGGAGGTGCGCTGGTCTGTACAGTAATGTGCAACATGATACCCCTCCAATCATGATAACTGTGAATTGAAAGTGTGCTTACACAACCTAGCTGTGAAAAACAATGCAAAACATGTCATATCGTTCAATATTATTCCTAGGATTTATTGATGTAAAATTAATTTAAAAATATTTATTTGCCAGAGTATTATGTCACAGAATATATGAAGATTTATGTACATTATGTATAACATCTATTCCCATCAATGACCCATGTATGGCTAGCGGTGTAGCTCTGCATGGACAAAAGTAATGGATACTGTCAATGGTCCAGATAACACCAAGATACCCAAATTGCACTGAATCTCGGCCTTTAAGTGGTCATTTGTCTGATGAAGGTAACAGAGTACATACTGTACTAAGCTTAGTCATCGAAATGTCACATAAAAGGAAAAAAACTTGTTTTGGTTGTGTAATAGAATCCTTACATAAATGACTGATTAAAATGCATTTACAAGACCAAATCAAATAATTTGATTAAAATTTTGAGAACAGAATTACTGTTAACTGACATTACAGCCAACCATGATACCTCAAAGACTCCCACTACATGTATCAGGATAGGACGTGATGGTTTGGTATGTTTATATCAAGATGTATTTATATAATGACCATTATACTTTCAGATCTGGGTGAAGTAGAAGATGAAATTTTCAAAAGCAGAAGAAGCAAAGAGGTATAATTCATTTTACGCCCCTACAATCTATCCCAAATGATCCGGCTGATGTTATCTTCAATATCGATAGAATCATTGAAATTATGAGGAAAAGAAGAAGTATCTTAAGTGAAATCTTTAATTAATTTTACCGTGTAATTGTAAAAATATTATTAAGTCATATTTATTAATCGATACAATCAAGTAATTTCTCTGAATAATTCTCTGTAAGAAATTATTGAAGAAGTATTGTAAATGAAGTAAAAGATGTTGAGCTTACTGATCAATATTTGGTTTTTCAGATGTACTTCAGACAGCGTGACCGGGACAATAAGTTGAGAGCCAGGAGAGTAAGTATTAGAGTTGACATATTTGATGGTAAAACTAAGACAATTTGCTGAGAACATGTTTGATGGTAAAACTAAGACAATTAGCTGAGATGTAAGAGTTAACATGTTTGACGGTAAAACTAAGACAATTAGCTGAAATGTTAGAGTTGATGTGTTTGACAGTAAAACTAAGACAATTAGACAAAAAAAAAAAATTACTTGGTTCTCAGGCCCACGCACATCTCATTTTAGGGCACCGCATTGCCGATTTTATCATAAAAGTAATAAAAAAATAATTTGGAATGCGCCAGCCACTGTCTTTAAAAAAAAATCCGGAAAATTAGTCCGCACGTTTGGAAAAAGCAAATGCAAGCAATTGTTGAAACGACCATGATTTTTTGGAGGCCTGTACCATGACCAATCTCTACTCCATGATAAAAACCGGCAACATTGATCTGGAAATGACCATGTTCCCAGACAAACTGCGCTCGGCCAACGTGGCAGAGGCGACTGTTTGACAGTAACACTAAGACAATTAGCTGAAATGTAAGAGTTGACATGTTTGACGGTAAAACTAAGACAATTAGCTGTTTCTGAGTTGACATGTTTGACAGTAATTATCAGCAGTGTTATCTGTTTCAATTGTCCTGTCAAATGTTCACTTGATAACTATTCATGATTTGTTGCTTTGTTTTAACTTTAAATCATCAAAATTAAACACATTTCTGTTCATTAAACTTTCAGATGCAGGAGGGACCTAAGTGGATTCCTGGTGGAGCCCTAGCCCCACAACCCCTGGGTCACTCCCACTCCTCAAGAGACTCGAGAGGACAGAGCAGTCGAGACTCCTCTAACTCCGGGGCAGCTCAGGCCCTCAAAGCCATGCTGGTAATACATGGAAGAGTTTTTATTAGTGCAATAAGAGATCTGAGAGAATATCCTTCAGTCAACAAAACAATCTATAGTGTAACTACCTGAGAATTGGAAATTCTAAATTTTTATTGAATCAAGGTTGATCCACATTTCTTTGTATGTAGATCATTGACACACTTGATTAACAGGTAGGGGATAGCTTAGTCACTAATACACAAGTGGTGAGAAAAATGTCAACAGAACCTTAAAGTAAATTTACTTTGATAGAGAAATCCAGAAAAGGCAGCTGATGATCAGGGAGTGAAAAGGCCAAACGAAGATGAAGAAGACCCGGAACCCCCAGATAATGTCAAGTAGGTTGTCACAGTAATATCAGTGAAGTTATCATGATATTATCAGTGTTAATGATGTGATACATCAATATTATTGTCATGGTAATGGAAAGTGTTAAACCAATTATTGTCTCCCTCCATAAAACTGTCACAAGCGCATTTCAAGTTATCATGGAATGAAAATATCTTTTATTGTCACATTTCTGCTCGGAACAGTCGATTACTAGGCTTTACACATCTAACTTCCAAGTCATATACAGGGTCACAGGTTGGAGGCCTGTGTGAGGCAGTCACCAGGTACTGGCCATAGGTCACAGGTTTTTCTCCAGGAACTCCAGCTTTCCTCTGCCACCAAAACCTAGCTTGTCCTTAAATGACCATGTATTTCGATAAACAAAACTATACTTATTAATGTTAACACATATTTAATATCATTAATGATGTTATTCACCCATTCACCTCAAGTTACATTTGAACCTTACTGAATCATTAGACTGGGCAAGTCCAGTGTGACTATGGCGAGGCTAGATAAAGGATCTGTTTTAATTCCTAATGCCATTCTTTTCAGGTTATGGGAAGAGGGCTGGAAAGATAGATACTACAAAAACAAGTTCAACGTTGGGAGTGATGATATAGCCTTCAGACAAAATGTCGTAAGTAAGAATTGAAGTCGGGTTTAAACAGACAAAGTATCGTAAGTAAGAGTTGAAGTCCGATTTAAACAGACCAAGTATCGTAAGTAAGAGTTGAAGTCAGGTTTAAACAGACCAAGTATCGTAAGTAAGAGTTGAAGTCAGGTTTAAACAGACAACGTATTGTAAGTAAGAGTTGAAGTCGGGTTTAAACAGACAACGTATTGTAAGTAAGAGTTGAAGTCGGGTTTAAACAGACCAAGTATCGTAAGTAAGAGTTGAAGTCGGGTTTAAACAGACCAAGTATCGTAAGTAAGAGTTGAAGTCAGGTTTAAATAGACCAAGTATCGTAAGTAAGAGTTGAAGTCAGGTTTAAACAGACCAAGTATCGTAAGTAAGAGTTGAAGTCGGGTTTAAACAGACCAAGTATCGTAAGTAAGAGTTGAAGTCAGGTTTAAATAGACCAAGTATCGTAAGTAAGAGTTGAAGTCAGGTTTAAACAGACCAAGTATCGTAAGTAAGAGTTGAAGTCAGGTTTAAACAGACAACGTATTGTAAGTAAGAGTTGAAGTCAGGTTTAACAGACCAAGTATCGTAAGTAAGAGTTGAAGTCGGGTTTAAACAGACCAAGTATCGTAAGTAAGAGTTGAAGTCAGGTTTAACAGACCAAGTATCGTAAGTAAGAGTTTGTTACCTCAGGTTTAAATATGTTACAGAAAGCTTTAAATTTGTCTTTATTTTGACAACGGTAATCTCGTACAAAATAAGGCTATGTTTAAAAGATGTTTCTTTTTCTAATAGCAGGCATGGGGCCATTACATTGGAAAAGTAATTAATTAGATTACACATTACATTTGAAAAGTAGCATTACCATTACATGGTTTTATAATGTAATTAATTACATGATAGGTACATTGCCAATATAATTAATTACATGATAGGTACATTGCCAATGTAATTAATTACATGATAGGTACATTGCCAATGTAATTAATTACCAGGGGTAGAAATTCAGCTTAAAAGTATGGTATTCCAGACAGAATACCATTTTACAGTGATCTGGTATCCCGCCTGAATATCTGGTATCCCATCTCTGTATTGGCAAATTTGAATAATATTTTACTTTGCTGTCGTAATGATCAGCTCTTGAATTCTATTTTCACTTTTAAATAACTTTGAACTATCGTTATGCTACACCTTAGTTAACGATACTGTAATGTTACAGTCAATACAATGAAAACAATGATATAAATTGTCATAAATTGTGAAAAACAGGGCTCACCCTGGACCAAAAAATTTAGAAGCCAAAAAAAAAATAGCCAAGTGTGATTTTCAGTAGCCATTTTTTTCTAAGTAGTCTTTTTTCTCGCAGCCTTTATTCGTCGTCTCTCAAAATGCTATTACATTCAGTTCCTAAAAGTTAACCATTACATTGTTTTTTATTAAGATAGAGGCTTACTGTACATACTGATCTTATTTTTAGAATTCATACTTTCAGATAATGGCTATAACTTTGAAGAAATAAAGCCACAACATATATGAATACCATATACTTTATTTTCACATTTAGCAATAAATAACATCAATATTGACAGTGAAAATCAGCACTTTCATTTCAGATCAGAATCCTTCAGTTGCTCAAGATCATCTCAGAGATGCACAAATCTTTCATTATGATTGGTTAATTTGCTCAAGTATTAAACTGGCATATTATGTGACACATTCTGGAAAGTCACAGAATTACATATAATTCTGCATTTTATATCATGAACTTTGTTGACAGAGTTACACTAAGTTGTTGAGTTTTTAAACTGTCCATTTAGCAGCTCTGTTTGTTGTTGCCCTCTTTATTGTCTCATTGTGGCTCTGTGACTGTTGTCACCTGTAAATTCAACGAAAATAGTATTACTGAAGACGAGATAGAAAAGACAATTTTCATCTAATTACATGTATTTTTTTACTGGTTTGTACTGTACTATCTGTTACAATGGTTTACATTCCTGCGACATAAGCTACCTGAGCTCTAAGCCGACGAACTAGCTGTGTTCAAACGACAGCTACCGAATGAAAACATAATTTGATTAACACCATATCAAGAAAGTTATATGAAGCACTGCACCCCGGCCCCCTTCCTAATTAAATGTTTACCGAAGCATGGTTGTTTTAATTTAAAAGCCCACCATACATTCCAGAAAAACACGGTGCTGTCGCCGCCCCAGTTAGTTAAATGTTTCTATCAGGGAAGCCATTCACTATGCCCATTATTGTTTTCCCCATCATTAAAAACTTTTAAAACTTACCTAGTTTCCTCAAATTGATGTGATGACAATCCGGTGGGGCAGTGCTGCCGACATGTTTATGTAAGAAGCCGTTATCCACACACTGACAGGTGTACACCGTAAACAACCACGTGTACCTAACTGATCCAGCCGTGTTTTCGTATCTTAATTTGGCTATCAAATTAACCTGACCCCATGCCACAAACAATCAGTTATATCATCAAAACCAATTATATCGTCAACAATTGTGGAAAACATGCTATAATTGGTGTGACATCTTAAACAAAGACAAATTCCTCACAGTCATGTAGCGTGCGCTCGACTGTGACGGCCCTGATTATGTACACTGTACCTGTCGGGTGACAATACACAAGGGAGTAGACAGACTTATTTCGAGACGAACATTTCAGGTTTTTTTCACCAATTTTTTTTAAGCATTGTAGTCAATTGAGTAGCCACTTTGAATTTTTAGTAGCCAATAAAAATTAAAAGTAGCCAATGGCTACATTGGCTACCGACAGTGTGAGCCCTGAAAAAATGTTAACTTATTTTGCACTAAAAAAAGTAATTGACATTTTGTTCCGCAAGCATGATTATTTTTCTGCTTTGGGTCAAAGTATTACTATCACATGACAATCACATGTCTTGCTAGTATGCGTTGAAATTGTCAACTCAGAAATGTATAAAGCTTTATAAGTCTCTGATCAACTCAATAAACGAAATTGTTGGTTTTAAACAATAACCAAACACTTTTTCATCCAATTGTTATGAACTGACTGGGGGGAAGCTAGGTGTGAAAATAAATTCCTGGAGTGGCAAGATGATCACCTCCGGTGATGTAATTAGCCAGGGGTACCACACCAACATCTTACCTGAAGTATTGCCTAATTAAATCCAGTCAATTATAATAAGCAGGGTCATACTTATATTATAAGAACTGATTCAGGTACATGTATGTGAAAGATCGGTATCCTGGACGGAATACCGGAGATACGAGGGTTGGTATCCCAGGAAGAAATTTAGTAACCGAGTGACTACCGCCAATTTCGAACTCTAATTACCATTACACGTTACTTTTTCAATATTCTGACATATGTTCTATTTAAAGTATCAGAGAATATAGGCTTTGTATAAATAAATATTAATCTTATGTGTTATATCATTATAACTATTTTATTTAAATTTGGTAGAATCTTCCCTGATTTTTATCAAATTTTATTACAGGCAAACCATTACGTGAGGGGTCTGTGCTGGGTGTTAAGATACTATTATCAGGTTTGTATCTCCAAAGAAAGTTTATATTAAGTTCTGAAATAAAACTACAACCTTACAGATTTAGGAGAATAAGATGAAAATATGACTGGTTTCCTGGAAGTGGTATTGAACAAAGCTTTCCTCAGTTTCTGTAATTTAATCGAATTTTTATTCCGAAAATCATCAACTGAAAAGATTTTTAATTGATATTATACTGATATAATTATAACATGATATGTAATTCACTACAGAGTTAATGCTGTTGTTGATTTTGTTTTGTTCAACATTTAATTTTCATTTCAGAAAATGTTAATGAAGATCAATAGGGCTGGACATTGTTCAACATGAAATGTAATATACTATGAAGTATATGCCTCACGGTGATATATGTTGCGTTTAATATCATGTTTCACACTTTAGGGTTGTCCATCTTGGAAGTGGTATTTCCCATATCACTATGCACCATTTGCATCAGACTTTGTCAACATAGGAGATTTGTCAAACTCATTTGAAATGGATACAGAACCAGTAAGTAAACATAACATAAGGAGCTTGTTTCTTCACCTGACGTGTTTTGCCTTGTAAAAGGACCTATTGGAGTAAATGATTTTTGACAGAAATTGGCTGTAGATTGAAACTATCTAGAAAAATAACTAGAGAAAATTTGGTCATACATATTTCTTACAATGAAAAGTAAAGAAAGTTAACATTATGTTCATTTGAAATGCTTGTAAGAGAGGTTAGTTTACTATTCTTAATATGTTTTTCTTTGCAGTTTAAACCACTAGAGCAGTTGATGGGTGTGTTCCCTGCTGGCAGTAAAGAGCACCTCCCTGTAACCTGGCAACGGCTGATGACCGACCCGGTAAGTAACAGTCATGTGTTTATGATGATAGATATTGATAATTAATTGTTTGATTTAAAAGATAAAAATATGCGTATTATTGTTTTGAAGTAAGTAAGCAAATTGTATGAAGATTTCTGGTATTTTTTTTCTTTCAGGAATCTCCTATTATTGACTTCTATCCAGTTGACTTCAAGATAGATCTGAATGGAAAGAAATATGCATGGCAAGGTAAAACTGGTTGTTTATTATATTCTTATACTGTCAGCTGTATACAGGGTTGTATCATATGAGTTGGCAAAATTACCAGTCTGAGAGTATAAACACCACATAGATTTTCAGTGTATAAATTGTAACAACAACATTTCTGAGACATTTGTATAATATCATCATCACATAAATAACACATTAATATAAATAACAACACCATTCCTAAGACCAAAGGGTCAGAATAACCTATTGCTAAATGCTTCGTCCGCCGTGCGCCGTCTGTAAACTTTTCCTTTAACAATCTTCTTCTCAATAACCAAAGAACCAGGATGCTGACATTTGGCCAGTAGGTACCTTGGATATAGTGCTACAAAGTTTCCTCATGTCAATGACCTGGACCTATTTTCAAGGTCACAGGGGTCAAATATGTAAAAAAAAAATAACAATCTTCTCCAAACTAGTTGAAAGGCCCAGGATAATGATATTTCGCCAGTAGGTACCTGGGATTGAGTGCTACAAATTTTCCTCATGTCAATGACCTCAACCTACTTTCAAGGTCACAGGGGTCAAATATGTAAAAAAAAAATAACAATCTTCTCCAAACTAACTGAACAACCCAGGTTACTGCTATTTGTCTAGTAGGTACCTTGGATGGAGTGCTACAAACTTTCCTCATATCAATGACCTTGACCTACTTTCAAGATCACAGAGGTCAATATCTGATTTCATCCCTTTGGTAAATTATCCTAAGGTTATTGTTTATTGTTGTTTGTAGGTGTTGCCTTACTGCCGTTTGTAGATGAGAAGAGGCTACTGTCTGCACTAGCTACTGTATATCCTGATCTTACCAGTGGGGAGAGTAAGTTACTGTTTATGGACATTATTTAGCAGTCTCCTTATTTAAGTGATATTCGCGTTGCATCTGGTGTTGTGAGCGTGGACAATTCAGCAGTGTGCTTATCTGTTTAAATTTTGTTATCTGCTTATATTTGAGTGTGTCACAATAAGCATGTTTACAGTATTGACTTAAACTGTCAAAAATGTCTTCTACTTTATTTTACTAACAGTGTCTCTGCTCAATATCAATAAATAGCTTATTCCTAGTAATCATTTTTTTCAATGAGACATTTTTGCATACATTTTCGCAAATTGTGTTTTTCCAAAAAATAGTATTCATTTTACCGGTACTAACTTTGTTATCTTCTTTTCATTTCATTCATATTCTCTGGGTTTATTTCTTTATAGAATATGTCACTGATTTGTCATAATTTATTCCTGGTGTGATCCAAACGCATTATCAAAAATTTTTGAAAATAATATTCTCCATAAATTAAATTTAGAATAACTTAGGAATTATTTATCTTTATAGAAATTATTTATATACAAATAAATGACAATTTGATATTTTATTATAGTAAAATAGAAATTCATAAGTATCATGTATGTATTACTCTTGTTTGTAGGGAAGAGGAACACCAAAGGAAGTGACAGGATATTTGTTGGTATTCGTCACCCTGTCTACACGTTCTTTGAGGGACTCTACGAGGGCACAATGACAGAAGAGGTTTGTAGCATCCCCACATTCCTATATCGGGGTGTTAATGTAGAGGTCAAGTTTAGGGACTCTACGAGGGCACAATGACAGTAGAGGTTTGTAGCATCCCCACATTCCTATATAGGGTGTTAATGTAGAGGTCAAGTTTAGGGACTCTACGAGGGCACAATGACAGTAGAGGTTTGTAGCATCCCCACATCCCTATATAGGGTGTTAATGTAGAGGTCAAGTTTAGGGACTCTACAAGGACACAATGACAGTAGAGGTTTGTAGCATCCCCACATCCCTATATAGGGTGTTAATGTAGAGGTCAAGTTAAGGGACTCTACAAGGGCACAATGACAGAAGAGGTTTGTAGCATCACCACATTCCTATATAGGGTGTTAATGTAGAGGTCAAGTTAAGGGACTCTACGAGGGCACAATGACAGTAGAGGTTTGTAGCATCCCCACATCCCTATATACGGTGTTAATGGAGAGGTCAAGTTTAGGGACTCTACGAGGGCACAATGCCAGTAGAGGTTTGTAGCATCACCACATTCCTATATAGGGTGTTAATGTAGAGGTCAAGTTTAGGGACTCTATGAGGGCACAATGACAGTAGAGGTTTGTAGCATCCCCACATTCCTATATAGGGTGTTAATGTAGAGGTCAAGTTTAGGGACTCTACGAGGGCACAATGACAGTAGAGGTTTGAAACATCACCACATTCCTATATAGGGTGTTAATGTAGAGGTCAAGTATAGGGACTCTACGAGGGCACAATGACAGTAGAGGTTTGTAGCATCCCCACATTCCTATATAGGGTGTTAATGTAGGGGTCAAGTTTAGGGACTCTACAAGGGCACAATGACAGTAGAGGTTTGTAGCATCACCACATTCCTATATAGGGTGTTAATGTAGAGGTCAAGTTTAGGGACTCTACGAGGGCACAATGACAGGAGAGGTTTGAAACATCACCACATTCCTTTATAGGGTGTTAATGTAGAGGTCAAGTTTAGGGACTCTACAAGGGAACAATGACAGAATAGGTTTGTAGCATCACCACATTCCTATATAGGGTGTTAATGTAGAAGTCAAGTTTAGGGACTCTAGGAGGGCACAATGACAGAATAGGTTTGTAGCATCCCAACATTCCTATATAGGGTGTTAATATAGAGGTCAAGTTTAGGGACTCTATGAGGGCACAATGACAGTAGAGGTTTGTAGCATCACCACATTCCTATATAGGGTGTTAATGTAGAGGTCAAGTTTAGGGACTCTATGAGGGCACAATGACAGTAGAGGTTTGTAGTACCACCACATTCCTATATAGGGTGTTAATGTAGAGGTCAAGTTTAGGGACTCTACGAGGGCACAATGACAGGATAGGTTTGTAGCATCACCACATTCCTATATAGGGTGTTAATGTAGAGGTCAAGTTTAGGGACTCTATGAGGGCACAATGACAGTAGAGGTTTGTAGCATCACCACATTCCTATATAGGGTGTTAATGTAGAGGTCAAGTTTAGGGACTCTACGAGGGCACAATGACAGTAGAGGTTTGTAGTACCATCACATTCCTATATAGGGTGTTAATGTAGAGGTCAAGTTTAGGGACTCTACGAGGGCACAATGACAGTAGAGGTTTGTAGTACCATCACATTCCTATATAGGGTGTTAATGTAAGGGTCAAGTTTAGGGACTCTACGAGGGCACAATGACAGTAGAGGTTTGTAGTACCACCACATTCCTATATAGGGTGTTAATGTAGAGGTCAAGTTTAGGGACTCTACGAGGGCACAATGACAGTAGAGGTTTGTAGTACCATCATATTCCTATATAGGGTGTTAATGTAGAGGTCAAGTATAGGGACTCTACGAGGGCACAATGACAGTAGAGGTTTGTAGTACCATCACATTCCTATATCGGAGTGTTAATGTAGAGGTCAAGTATAGGGACTCTACGAGGGCACAATGACAGAAAAGTTTTGTAGCACCATCACATTCCTATATAGGGTGTTAATGTAGAGGTCAAGTTTAGGGACTCTACGAGGGCACAATGACAGTAGAGGTTTGTAGCACCACCACATTTCTATATAGGGTGTTAATGTAGAGGTCAAGTATAGGGACTCTATGTGGGCACAATGACAGAATAGGTTTGTAGCATCACCACATTCCTATATCGGAGTGTTAATGTAGAGGTCAAGTTTAGAGACTCTACGAGGGCACAATGACAGTAGAGGTTTGTAGTACCATCACATTCCTATATAGGGTGTTAATGTAGAGGTCAAGTTTAGGGACTCTATGAGGGCACAATGACAGTAGAGGTTTGTAGTACCATCACATTCCTATATAGGGTGTTAATGTAGAGGTCAAGTTTAGGGACTCTACGAGGGCACAATGACAGTAGAGGTTTGTAGTACCACCACATTCCTATATTGGGTGTTAATGTAGAGGTCAAGTTTAGGGACTCTACGAGGGCACAATGACAGTAGAGGTTTGTAGTACCACCACATTCCTATATCGGAGTGTTAATGTAGAGGTCAAGTTTAGAGACTCTACGAGGGCACAATGACAGTAGAGGTTTGTAGTACCATCACATTCCTATATCGGAGTGTTAATGTAAGGGTCAAGTTTAGGGACTCTACGAGGGCACAATGACAGTAGAGGTTTGTAGTACCATCACATTCCTATATAGGGTGTTAATGTAAGGGTCAAGTTTAGGGACTCTACGAGGGCACAATGACAGTAGAGGTTTGTAGTACCACCACATTCCTATATAGGGTGTTAATGTAAGGGTCAAGTTTAGGGACTCTACGAGGGCACAATGACAGTAGAGGTTTGTAGTACCATCACATTCCTATATAGGGTGTTAATGTAGAGGTCAAGTTTGGTGGATAATTGAGGGTCAAGTTTGGTGGATAATTGAGGGATCAAGTTTGGTGGATAATTTAGGGATCAAGTTTGGTGGATAATCAAGGGGTCAAGTTAAGTGGAATAACACCTTAACTCTACTGATTATGAGTCAAAGGTCCATAGTGTATTATACACTGGTATTTCACAGACGGTGTTATATTTACCATAGTATGCAGCAAATAAATGATGTGATGATCATGACTTTCTACTCAATACTCTAGTCTGTGGACATGGATCCAAAACTAACTGAGGGACTTGCAGGCAAGGTGTGGTGTGATGAAACAGCTGTGATGACCGGAGGGTAAGTAACTCTGTACATCTGTTATAAACGAGGAAATACCACATAGGGATGAAAGGGTCTACTTATGGCATTAATTAGTCTTGAAGCATTTTTTGGCTAAAAGAATTCAAATAAAGACTAGTTAAAACTGCAGTTTGAAATAATTGGGCTTTGAAAGTTTGAACATCCCTGCATGGAGAGTTTGCATCATTACATGATCAAAGAAAGAGTTTTTCTTCTGAGAAGAGGAATTTAGCTACATGGGGAAATCATACCAACGAATTTAACGTCTTTTTCAGGTTATTTTTTAATACTAAAAAGTGAATGTTCTCATAGATCTGAAATCAAAAGTGTCCACTTTATAAGTGTATAGCATCTGATTAGGTAAAGACACATTTTTATGCCCTACAAATGACAGGAGCATAAAGTATTGCCCTTTGTCATCATTCTGTCATGATTCTCTTTCTGTTCCTTTAATCATTTTAAACAAAGAGTATTTCCCTTTGGTTGTTAGTGTGGTCGTTTGTGTCATACTGACACATCTAGTTATTTCTCAGTCTGCACCAGAGTGGTTTACAACCAACTAATAGATACACATGTTTCTTTAGTAGCCCTGACAAAGTGTAGATTTTTGGACCAATTTACTAGCAAAGATAAACCTGTGAGTGTTAATTGATTCAAACCTATGATTTATATTTAGTGTAAGTATATAATTATTCCTGATACATTTATGAATTAATTTGGTCAATAAGAGGGATTTCATTATCTCAAGTTGTAAAAACATTTCAGCTTGTCAGGTTCAGGTAAAAAAAGAAAGAAAAAATGGAGTTGTACAGGTCTAATGGGACTTTTGTTGTAGAAAGCATGTGTTAACACAGTATGTGTTTTTTGTTACAGAACTGTGATGTGCCCAGTACCAGGACTACACGACACACCAGACAACAGGGCTATTGGGTAAGTATACCTACAGCTATGCTGGAGGTTAATTGATAAAGTCCTAGTTGTTCAGTATGTATTGTATTTCAGAATGTCAGACCAGACAAAGATTTTACTGTACAGCGAAGCATTTTCATGGAGGCTAAATCCTGTCAATATCTAATTTGTTGAATTTTACACCCAAAAAATGAACTTGAAAATTTTCCAAATTGTGTTTATGTTTAATGGAACACTTTGGTTTTAGTCTGTAACCTAGGGTGTTAAACAGGTAATGGCAGTCATAGTTGTATAACAACAATTGTAGCCTTAGACATGTTAGCAAGTGTCGACCTGATCTACACTTAGACATTGTGAACAGTATTCAGATACACAATACTTTGGTAGGATAATTGTTTTATAAAGCAATATAAATAAAATTCACATCGTAACTTGTATTTGAAACTAATCTAGTCTGACCCAGTATTTGTCACAATATATGATAACATAATGGATTTTGTAGCAAATTTATTAACCATTGTTCTTTAACTGATAATTAGACAATTTCTCCTTCGAGAAGTACATGATAACTAATATTTAGTTAGTAATTTTTGTAATTATTTCCTGTTATTCCATCCACATTACTGATAGCCCTAATTTGATATACATTTTGTATATAAACAGTATATTTATATATTTGAAACATTTGTGAAAATAAAATGTGCTGAAATTCATCTGTAGTGATATTTATTTGTTTTTGTTATAAGTTATAAGCAGTATAACGCGTTAAGAAGGGTAAGAAATTCCAGGTCTTATATGGAAATATCTAAGTTTAATACAGTTTGGATTCTCAAGTTTGATGAATTGAAAGGTAAATTCATGTTAATCCCTTTTTGTTTCAGAGTTCACTACTTAGACCCAGTGTATGAGCGAGGCTACATATACAAGGCTAAAGTACTACCTGGTGCAGAGTAAGTTGTAAATCCACTAGTCTAATGCACTCGTCAGGTTTATTCATACATTTGATGGTTCACGATCCACTTAAAAAGGTGATAGGATGCTAATTCTTAGTCTTTATTATCAGCTGTTGCAATTCAAAGCACCAGAAATGGACATTTCTTGAGACATTACCTTCAAAATGCTTATTTGCCGTAGTTTTATCTATAAGCCAGTCCTTACTATAACATGAATTATGTATTTTGGTTACAGAATGCCTCCTCGTGTCCTCAAGCCAGAGGACTTCAATAAAAACAGGCCCTGGAAACCATGGAAACCACAGATTGGAATGTCCCGCGGGGGTTCCTCACATCGTGGGGCCAGGGATATAGACAGTGCCCTCAGGATGATCAGGTAAGGGTTATTACTTTTACTGTCCAATGTTGTACAGTGCATTAACTGTCAGTGTACTTAGGATACATGTTGCTATAACTGTACTTCAGGGTTATAGGTTATATACATAACAGCAGGGTTCACTTTTGGGCGCAATTTCGCGAGATTCTCGCTGTATTTTCATATAAATCGCGTTAAAGTCTGTTCTAAAGCGAGAAAAAATCGCGCATGCCAAAATTCAGGTAAAGTGGATACCTACATCGATCAATAATACCGATCGTAGTTCCAGAAGTATTCCTTTCTGCAAATCCTAATGATAGTGTGTACCAGTCATAGTCTCAACGACGCTTGTTTCTCAATCACTTGCAATTCAAACGTTTAGATGACAAACGTTTTGCCACCACGCAAACACAAAGGTGCAGGTGTCTGTAAATTTGTGACAGGTTGCGATTGGGGGGAAATGTAAGTAGTTAATGCCTCCAGAAATAGTATTGAAAGTTGATCAAACAGCCAGGGATGTCTTAGTTCATTAAATTAACGTTAACCAATGATGAATCAATGGAAAACAAGTAGATGGTTGAGAGAGGAAATGATTCCACCGGTGCTGAATAGGTCAACGGTACTGACTGTATCCGTGACGATGTCAATGCTATTGATGTTTAGTAGCAAGTTTAATGTTATATTAGGAAGTATTGATTTTGGAGGAATTTTAACTTTAATTAAGCCTGTATATGACAGAGTTAAAATCACAAACAAAGACGATTTTCTCCAGGAAATAAAATAAACAAAAGATCAGGAAACCCAATTACTGTACCTTGTGTTATTTATTTATTGACTTAATAAATGTAATTGTTATGAACTTATAGCATTCCTATCAATTCATACTAAATTACGTGTCATAATACCAAAAGTCCCATCCATATATGAAAAATCTCACTGAAATTAGGTAAGGGAGATTTTTTCTCTCATTGTGCCCAAGGTCTAGGGTGAACCCTGTAACAGCTGTTCATAAGGGTGTACACGACTGTTTGTGTTACTATATATAGCCCTTACCTCCTGTAAGTAAGACCAATTTATGGGAAAATCCTATAACCCCTATCGCAACTGCCCAGTAGGCAAGTTGAAAATATTGCGTGAGGAGATAACCCCTTTTGGCCCCTTTAGTCAACCCCTAGGCGACAGTTCTAGTTTATAACTGTGGACTTCTGTGACCTTAGGATGTTAAGGACTTTTACTTGTTATTCTCTTGAATTTTCCTATTCTGATAACAGTTTGTTCCTCTTTAGACTCAATGATAACTCTGGTACCCCAATATTTTCTCTTCATATCAATCTGATTAAAATACAGATCCTTGTTCTCACTCCGTTTTACAAGGATCTGACAACATCCCATAAGAGGTCACGTTCAGATGACCTTTGTCGCCTCTTTACTTAACACTAAAATAATTTTCAAACAACCTGTCATCTTGCAGCAAGCTATTTCGTCACATTATTCCACACGAACTTTTTGGTGACGAAATGACTAGACGGAAAAATTTTTTTATGCAAGCTTTGTCGCCTCAAAATTTCACTGTCAAGATTCTGCCAGTAGTAATTTGATTGGCTAATGCAAAAGGTCATTGGGACATGACCCCCTATGGGATTATCTCAGATCTTAACGCAGCAGAGGGAAGTTTACGGAACGGCGCGGAGATCAAGATATGATTTTAATCAGATTGTCTTCATATTGACTTGATGTTGAAATGACCAGGCCCTTCGAGGTAGTTTCAAACTCCATGTCGTCAAGTTTTTCTAAAGCAATGTTCAAGGATCACACTGCTATTAATTACTCTTGTACTTGTTCTGCACTTTAGAGATATATGCTGTTTTTGTGTCGCCTGAAAAGACAACATATAGGTATCCATATGTTGGCGTTGGTGTCGGCTGTGTTGTCCGCACAACGACTTTCGTGTTATAACTTGAGTTTCGTGTACTTCCTTACCAAAAGTGCTTGCTTGGGATTGCTCTTTAGGTTCAAAGGTCAATGGTAATGTCACTATTACTATTAGTAGCAATAATTTGAGTTTGTTTTAGCCGATCAAGCTCAAACTTCATACAGTGCTTCCTTACCAAAAGTGCTTGTGTCAGATTGCTTTTCAGGTTTTCAAATTGGTTTCCATGCAATAACTCGAGACCGCTTTAGTCAATCGAGCTCAAACTAAATAAGCACTTCCTTAATACAGAAAGTGCTTGCCTGGGATTGTTTATCAATTTCAAAAGTCGAATGCCAAGGTTACTGTTACTATAAATAGAAAATTGGTTTTCACACGGAAACTTGAGTTTGCTTTAGCCAATTAAACTCAAGCTAAATACAGTGCTTCCTTATAGAAATTGCTTTTTTGGTATCGCTTTTCATGTTCAAAGGTCAAGGTCACTGTAACTATCAATGGAAAATCTGTCTCCAGTTCCATTTGGGCAAATCAACCCCAAACTTCATATAGTGTTTACTGGTTTCTGTATGAACATTCTTGAATTAATACTTAACATTTATTAAAACAGGTAAAAAAATCAGAAAAAAATTACCCTTGGGAAGTCTTTGTCATCAGATACCTTAATATCATAATCTGCAAGTGTTTTCATTGCATGTGAATCAATCAGGCAAATCATACAAATTAAACTTAAAATTGATTAAAGAAATATACATAACTTGTTCTTTAAAACTCATCTTCCGGCTTGCTGTGCAGGTGACACATCCACTTCCGTGGAATTCTTGTTACTATTTTTGTTAAATAAAGGAATTTAGAAGATCTTAACAATTGAAGTGTTACTAAAAGTGTTGATATCTTATGTACTACCATGTGTGTTGATAATACAGCAAAGCCTCTTTGAATTTAGGAACAAATGAAGGGTTATCCCCCTTTAGTCAGATTTTGTACTAAATGCTGGATTACAGAAAAATTTGGATGTATGTTATGATAGATAGGATCTTTCCTTAACTTGAGGGTAGAATAGAGAAATCTCTATCACAAACCTTGGGTTAGACATTTGTGAATCTCCTCCACGGGTAGATATTTCTCTGTCCCACCTTCAAGTTAGGAATGATCATTTTTCTACCCCATTATCCCATAAGCTATTAATTAGTCTATAAATATAATATGTGAATGCATAGTCATGCTATGTTGTCGGTGAAATTCATTTACATCTGAAGCCCAAATACTGATTATTAGCTCACCTGGTCCAAAGGACCGAGGTGAGCTTATGCCATACCGTGGCGTCCGTCGTCCGTCCGTCCGCCGTCCGTCAACAATTTCTTTAAACGACTTCTCCTCCATAACCACTGATACGAAATCAACCTAATTTGGCAGGAAGCATCCTTGGGTGCCCAGGATTCAAAATTGTACTAATGGTGGGACTGACCCCTAGGGGGCTGAGGGGTGGGGCCAAAAGGGGTTATTTAGCTATATCGGTTTAAGCGACTTCTTCTCCATAACCACTGATTGGAAATCAGCCTTATTTGGCAGAAAGTATCCCTGGGTGCTCAGGATTCAAAATTGTACTCATGGTGGGACTGACCCCCTAGGGGGCTGAGGGGTGGGGGCCATAAAAAATTATTTAGCTATATTGATATTAGCAACTTCTTCTTCATAACCACTGATTGGTAATCAACCTTATTTGGCAGGAAGCATCCTTAGGTGCTCAGAATTCAAAATTGTACTAATGGTGGGACTGATCCCCTAGGGGGCTGAGGGGTGGGGCCAAAAAGGGTTATTTAGCTATATTGGTTTAATCGACTTCTTCTCAATAACCATGGATTGGAAATGAGCCTTATTTGGCAGGAAGCATCTGTAGGTGCTCAGGATTCAAAATTGTACTCATGGTGGGACTGACCCCCTAGGGAGCTGAGGGGCGGGGCCAAAAACCGTTATTCACCTATATTGGTTTAAGCGACTTCTTCTCCATAACCACTGATTGGAAATCAACCTTATTTGGTAGGAACTATCTCTAGGTGCTCAGGATTCAAAATTGTACTCATGGTGGGACTGACCCCCTAGGGGGCTGAGGGGCGGGGCCAAAAACTGTTATTTAGCTTTATTGGTTTAAGCGACTTCTTCTCCATAACCACTGATTGGAAATCAACCTTATTTGGTAGGAACCATCCCTAGGTGCTCAGGATTCAAAATTGTACTCATGGTGGGACTGACCCCTAGGGGGCTGAGGGGTAGGGTTAAAAAGTGTTATTTAGCTATGTTGGTTTAATTGACTTCTTCTCCATAACCATTGATTGGAAATGAGCCTTATTTGGCAGGAAGCATCTGTAGGTGCTCAAGATTCAAAATTGTACTAATGGTGGGACTGACCCCCTAGGGGGCTGAGGGGCGAGCCAAAAAGAAAATATTTTATCATGATTACCTAGATACCATTGTATCCAGGTGAGCGATACAGGCCCTTTGGGCCTCTTGTTAATGACATGAATTCCACCTGAGGGGTTTTCAAATTGAGTAAAACCAAGGATGTGCCGAGGTTTTTGCCGAACTTGAAAATCCAGAGGGTGGAATTTCCATATCTTACACCTTTTGTCATGAAAGAGTCATTTTCTCAACATCCCTTTAAGATGTTGCTCAGAAATTTGCAACCCTAAGGATGCTATTCTTGGTTGTCTTGCCTGACGCTTTGCCTGAATTTTGCCTGTTTTTGGTAGTGGCCAGACCTACAGTTGTTTAGTGTTTTTATCTTGTCAGAACATCGTTTGGTTCAAATGTTTCTTGGTGTGATCTCAGTTCGGTTTTAACTACCTGTTTACAGACATGGTACTGGTGGTGGGGGCGGTGGGGGACATGACCAGCGAGGTTCGTGGAATAGTGGCAGGAGTGACCATCGGTCCCATGGAGGAAACTTACCTTCATTACTCTCATTTGGTAAGTACACTTTTACACATTTCATCTTGTTTATTATGCCCCCAATATGAAATGGAGGGGCATATAGTGTTACCCATGTCCGTCCCATCCCATGGTAATGTAACCAGCTTATTTAATTAACTACTGATTCGATTGTCATCAAACTTCGCATACGTAATAAGCATTAAGAACTAATTTCATATTGGGAAAGGGGGCATTTATATCTCACAGACATTTCTAGTTGTTGAACTGGATCAACAGCTTTTTACTACATCAGAAGATTTTCTTACCTCATGGGGAAAAGGAAGCTAGAATTTAAAAGGAATTTTTACTTTAAAATGATAGACCTGATTCCATATTCATGACATTTCTTGATGGGATGTGTAGAAACATTTCATTAATCTGTTCCAATTGAATTGCTTCCCTTACAACAGCAAAGTGTTTTTTTATCTCCATGATATTTTGGGTTACCTCCCTTCCTGCAGTTATGAAGTGTTAGAAAAAACACACTGAGTTTGATCAAAAGACACACAACTGATTGTGCTGGGGTTTTTTTAATCACTAATTACATCAATATACATAGTTACCTTCTCCTGTTATACATATTCCGTTTTAACATGAACTACAGACGTGTGTGTCTCCTATAATTAGTTATGTAAGTCTTTCCCCCTTATGTATATTTATAATAATGTGAAGAATGAATGTCTGGTTTCTTGAATTCAATCTTTACCAGCCCTGATAAAATTCAAAATAAAAGAAATGTGATATAATTGGCTATAAAGCATAACTCATACCTTGACAGTTACAGTGTTAAACATAAAAAATGATGAATGATTGCAGTATTTTTTCCTTTGAAGAAATAGTAAAAGTGTATGAAGAAATAGTAAAAGTGTATGGTAATACATTTGTATAAAGAACAGGCACCGAATGTAAGAGTGTCCCTTTATCCAGGAATAAAAAGATATTTTATCAGATCAAACATAGTCGTAAAAATGTGTTCATTTTCAAATAATCAAAAGTTCAAGCAATGAAAAATATGTAAAATTCATCATGGATTTGAAATCAATGTCAATACATTTTGTATAATGATTTCCTCAGCAAAAGTTTTGAGTTTACTCATATTTACCCCAAGAATATTTGCATAATTCATGATAGACAAAATGCAGAATTTCCTGGAAATTGCTGATTAACTTGAAATGCATGTTTTTGGTGTTTGCATTGTAAGAAGTTATCTGAGAGGTGTAATGTCTCACTGCTACTGTGTGATAGTACAGAGATAGGCCCGGGGACCAATGTTTGTACAGTGATGATACAGTCGTGGAGTAGAGATATCGGTGATCTTAGCTATCACTCCAATCACTTTTTGGTACCACTTGTCTTAACTTGAAGTGTTGAGAAGATATTAAATTACATGAGGTTTAAAAACTGATAATTCGTCTTCTAGTTTTGCATCCCTTTCATCACAAAGAAATAAATTTATTTCTATTTTGTTATCAAAACAAAGGTTTGCAAGACAAAAAACTTTAATATAGTTTTCTGGTACATGTAAAGTACTTTCTTTAAATGGTCTCTGTCTTTTGAAAGTCTCAGTCTCTTGCAAATAGTTTTTGGTATTATAATTATTTAATTGAGTGAAATTTTCAACTGATTTTCAGAATTTTCCTATTTCACTCATTTACTATATTTTCAACATTTAAGAAAAACAGAACAAAAACAAGTTGTATTTGTTAAAATATTTGAATGTACATGTAGTTGTGGAAAGGGAAATGTTCAACTTAAACTAGTACTGGTGGATTTTCAGCTGTGAGATATAAGGTTTGTCATTTGTAAACAATTTTGTTACTTTTTACACAATTTTGTCACCTTCTTCACAATTTAGTCACTGAAACAAAGTATTTTTACCCTCATGTTGTTATTTAAACCATTACCAGGTTACCTGAGCTTTGTTCAAATGACCTAATACCTATTCTGATCACTTTCTAACCACAGTCATGTATGATCTTCTTACTTTTTCGACTACTTCTAATGAACAGATTGAATTTTTTCAAACTTTCAAATTTTACAATTGGGATTTCTGTCGAGATTTAATGGGTTAAAGCAGGGCATAAGGGGAAGTTTAATCAATTTTTCAAAAAAGATCTTCTTCATGCTAGTAGGAACTTAGTGAATGTCTCATCATGGACATGTTTGCATCAGTCTAAAGCTGAAAGAGAGCAGTCACCTCATTCTTAAGTGGAGTGGGCGTATTCACTTCAATCTGAATTTTTGCAAGTTTATTCACATCATTCTGAATTGGAATGGGGGTATTCACATCATTCTGAATTGGAATGGGGGTATTCACATCCTCCTGAATTGGAATGGGGGTATTCACATCATTCTGAATTGGAGTGGGGGTATTCACATCATTTTGAATTGGAGTGGGTGTATTCACATCATGTTGAATTGGAGTGGGCGTATTCACTTCTTTCTGAATTGGAGTGGGGGTATTCACATCATTCTTAAGTGGAATGGGGGTATTCACATCATGCTGATTTGGAGTAGGTGTATTCACTTCATTCTGAATTGGATTGGGGGTATTCACTTCATTCTGAATTGGAGTGAGGGTATTCACATCATTCTGAATTGGAGTGTGTATTCACTTCATTCTGAATTGGAATGGGGGTATTCACATCGTTCTGAATTCGAGTTGGGGTATACACTTCATTCTGAATTGGAGTGTGTGTATTCATTTCATTCTGAATTGGATTTGGGGTATTCATTTCATTCTGAATTGGAGTGGGGGTATTCATTTCATTCTGAATTGGATTTGGGGTATTCACATCATTCTGAATTGGAGTGGGGGTATTCACTTCATTCTTAATTGGAGTGAGGGTATTCATTTCATTCTGAATTGGAGTGGGGGTATTCACTTCATTCTAAATTGGAGTGGGGGTATTCACATCATTCTGAATTGGAGTGTGTGTATTCACTTCATTCTGAATTGGAATGGGGGTATTCACATAGTTCTGAATTGGAGTTGGGGTATACACTTCATTCTGAATTGGAGTGTGTGTATTCATTTCATTCTGAATTGGATTTGGGGTATTCATCTCATTCTGAATTGGAGTGGGGGTATTCACATCATTCTGAATTGGAGTGGGGGTATTCACTTCATTCTAAATTGGAGTGGGGGTATTCATTTCATTCTGAATTGCTGTTGGGGTATTCACTTCATTCTAAATTGGAGTGGGGGTATTCACATCATTCTGAATTGGAGTGAGGGTATTCATTTCATTCTGAATTGGAGTGGGGGTATTCACTTCATTCTAAATTGGAGTGGGGGTATTCACATCATTCTAAATTGGAGTGGGGGTATTCACATCATTCTGAATTGGAGTGGGGGTATTCATTTCATTCTGAATTAGGGATGGGGTATTCACTTCATTCTGAATCGGAGTGGAGGTATTCACTTCATTGTGAATTGAAGTTGGGGCATTCAATTAATTCTGAGTTGGAGTGGTGGTATTCACTTCATTGTGAATTAGAATGGGGTATTCAATTCATTTTGAATTGGTGCCAGTTTATTCACATCATTCTAAAGTGGAGTAGCTGTATTCACATCAGGCAAAAGTGGTGCAAGCATAATCACATTACTCTAGAGAAATAATTGTTGAGTATAAGTGAATATTAGCAGAAAAAATTGCTCCACTAATTGCCATTGTTGTGCCGCAGAGATTTGGGTTGGAGTCTAACATTGAAGGAATTAGAACTTGACTGTATTAAACTGTGTGGTGTTAAGGAATGGTTGTATGATAAAGATCTTAACCTAAATAGATTTAAGTGTCTCCACAAAGAATACAGAATATAGAATGATGTGTACAGTACTGGATGACAGTTGTCCTGGACAGTGTCCAGTGTTAAGTGTCTTTGTAAGCTGTGGTTCTGACCTACCTGGGATAAGGCCGGACCATTGTAAACTCAATACACAGTGTACTTAGGTCTTGGTGTTATATAACACCCTCTGGGAGGCTGACAACTGTAGTTATAATTGGATACAGGTGTCCCATGCTGGCCAGGATACAGGTACATAATAATGTATCAAACCATACCTGGGTCACATTCTCTTTGGGGAAAAAAATCCTCCTAAGAGATTTACCTCAGCAAGTTAATTTCCTATGTTTCTATAAAATACCTGGGTACTAGATGACATTGTTTTTAAGGATATAATAAAGATCTGTTAAGAAGGATTAAAAGCAGATTGTTAAGTTAAATGTAGACAGATAATATGCTTGTCAGATAAAGCATTTACTGTATCAATGAAATATGTGTTCCTTCCCTTCTGTTGTATATGTAACCAAGTCTTATTTCATTTAATTTCTATAAAATCTCTGTTCAAGTCTAAAATATAAAACCTTTCTATACCCCCCCCCCCCTACAACGAAGTTAGGGGGGAGTATACTAGAATCAGGCTGTCAGTCCGTCTGTCCATCTTTAGACACAAAACTGTACCGGCTACTCCTCCTAAACTACTGAGGGAATTTCAACGAAACTTGTTGGCAATAATGTGTGTGTAATCTATATCATGTTTAAAAAGTTTAGTAACCAGGTCACTATACTTTGTTTTTTTTGGGGGAAAATTGTGTGGGACAACTACTTATAAACCTGCGAACCGATTCAAGTGAAACTACACAGGAATGTTAGGGACGATGTGTTAATGTGTATGCAGGGTATTTTTTGCATTAATTTTGGTTGCGATGGTAACCAGGTCAAAAAACCAAAATTCTTGTAGAACACCAATTTGTCAGCGCAACTTTAATTTAAGGGAATATGTGTAGATATGCATGCAGATTTCTTTTTTCCTGAAGAAATTTATGTTGCCATGGTTACCAGGCCTTTATTTTAATTGATTAATTTTACTATATGTTAATTTTATAACAAATTCCCGAAATCTAATACCTAATTTTCCTTTCTAACCTGTCAAGAGCAACATCTTGGGAGTAAAATATCAACATTTCAGCGTAACATGTTGACCTTTTCTTGAGATAATCGTTTGCATGGGTCATCAACGTCAAATATAAAATTCTGGGTCAGGGGGTAGGGGTAAAAACAGGACTTGTCATACAGAACACTACGACATAATAGCATGCACAGTATACAAAATTGACACAGTAAATGTTAGAATGATATCTCTAGAATATTTCAACACAAAATTTGTACACATAGTATAGTTTTTACTGAAATACCTAGATTTCTAAAGGACTTCATTCACAGGTACTGAATTTTTTTTTTCCAAGATATTTTTTTTTTATTTTTGGACCCCAAAAAGTACCTGCGCACTATACGCGAGTGCGCACTATACGCGAGAAATTACGGTAGGTAATTGTGGTCTTATTCCATATACCCAGGTTTGTGTTGGAAACTATTGACTAGACAAATCCTCCTAACCATTGAACCAAATTCAAGTTTCACATGGACCATGTGACCATCTGGAAAAATGTTCCTTAACCTTTAAACAATTTTCAGTGAAACTACAAAGGGATGTTAGGGATGGTGTGTAGATGTATTCTGCAGATAACAAAATGTTCGTCATCAACATCAACATAAAAGTTTTTATTGCAAAGGTGTGTGTGTGAGGCGGGGAGGGGGGGGGGAATAAGTTAGCCATTGTACCTGATAATAAATATAAATGATTATTAGAGCAAAGAGGAAAAGGAGAGAATATCCAACAAACAGATGAAGAACAAACAATGAGGGGAAGACCTGATAAAAATTAATACCCGACATGCAACTCTTCTTAATTTTAAAAAATTGGCAGTGCTATGTTAAATGTACATATTTATAAATACTGCCTAATTTATAGGCACAATCATGTTGGTACCATTCGTATAACTTTGTTTGTATGTTAACTTAATCACCAGATGTATCAGTGGGACAGGGAGGATATGACTTGGCACGGGTTTAACAGAATCAGCAATGTTAGATTTAAATATTCATTGGATTGGAGGGACCATTGTCATGCTAGTCATTAGAATTAACACTGCGGTAGATTACCCTGTATGTTGTGTGTAAATTATTTTACCATTGCTACAATCACGTTTCATATGATTAGCTGTGTTCCCTTCCCTTGACGAGTCGGCTATAGCCAATATGGTATGCAGATTTATTCCTGGCAGGAGACCCCAATTTTGGTCAAATCCTGTAGAAAGAGTTATTGTCGAGATTCTAACACTTCATAAACATACTAAGTCAATTATCCACTCTCTTTAAGGAATTATTCCACGTCAAGAAATTGGATTTTTGTACTCATTACTGATAACAAAAACTTGTCATTTCTCATTAAACGCTATCTCTGCGATTTAATGATTCTATCACTATCCAATATTCCTGTGGAACAAACGAGAACAAATTTCATTTGAGGGGTACTCGATACGAGGCTTGCGCCTCCTTAAGTATAATTACACGGAGAATTACGCTGGTATTAAATAAAAGCGAAGCTTTACATGTAGACTTTCCAATATACCAGGTCTGACAGGGTTTCAAATGAAGGATTTCTCTCCCAAATATATTGACCTTTCCCGAGGTGTTGAAGAGTACGAGTTTGTCCAATTACATTACAGCGAGCGAGAGTGGTTTCCGTGGCGGGCCTCGTTGTGGATGAGGCCGTGGCTGCTGGGTAGTTGTCCCCTCCGCTGTATCACAGATGGTAGTATTGTGATAACTGTCACTTGATGAGTGAATCAATGTAGGCCCCTCACCGTAGTCAAGTCACCCTCTCATCACCATTGTTTCATTGCTTTCATCTCCTTGCCCCAATACCACACAACCATAGACACGATTTCGCCATCCCGTTTATATTTATGATTGTGTAAACAACATTTATGGGGACGAGACTGAGGAACTCTTGGTGTCTGATTCAGCGTATTGTCTACTCAGAACTTCTAAAGGTCTGCCTCCAAATTGAAGGAGAATTAAGTTTTGATAATATCTTATAATTAATGATATCATGGCAAGTTGTTAATTACAGAACTTCTGTTTTCCTCCCAAAGAAAATTACACGTCCTTTGTCAAAATCAGTGTTTCTGTCTTCATATTCATTAACATGAAAGACCTGTAGATGAGACATTGCTTGCTTAGCGTTCAGTGTGCCTAATGATAATTAGTTTGTGAAACCATAAGTAATGGGTCAGGCTTTTGGAATAAAAATTGGTATAATTTATTGTAGTCATTGTTAATATCATCACTTTAACAAAGTTTAATGTTTTAGCCCACCATCATCGGAAATTACCCAGGGTCCATCTGTAAACAAATCTTGTTATCGCTATTTCTCGACAAGTTCTAAATGGATCATTCTCACATTTCATAGGAATATTTCCCAGAGTCCTTAGTTGTGCATTGTCTCATTTTGGGGCTGATCCAAAAAACAATATCGCTGACAGGCTGCAATTTTGGATTTTGAGAGTAATACCATGGTAGTTTGTTATTGCTATTTCATAATATTTCACATACAGGTTCCCCTTGGTCCCTATTTGTACATTGTCCCTTTTTTGTGTGGCACTGAAGAAAAAGGGGCCATCTTTGGTTTTGAGATCAATAGTGTGTTATTGCTATTTCTTGAAAAATACTGGATGCATCTTTCCCAAATTTTCTGTGAAGGTGTCCCTTGAACACTAGATGTGCATTATCCCATTTTCGGAATGATATGGAAAACAATATGGCCTTTAGGCAGCCATGTTGGATTTTGAGAGTAACAGGTTATCTATATTTCTTGAAAGGTACTCGATGGAACGTTCCCAAATTTCTCAAAATGTTCCCATCGGTCCCTGTTTTGTATTGTCTATTTCCTAAACTGATCAGAAAAACAGTATAGCTGACAGGTGGCCATCTTGGATTTGACAGTTTAGTTAAAAAATATATATTTGTATGTAATGCTTTTTCTTAAGAGAGAGATTCTCAAATTTCATATAAGAGAAAAGAAGGGGAAAGATTCAACTTGAAAGAAAAAATGAAGATTATCAATTAGTAGCGCTGAAATCCCTCTGGGATCTCATTTGCTTTGGAAAAAGGACTTATTTCTGTTTTATGCTTATTTGGTAGCAATGGTATTGCCAGTAACAATATCATTTGGTATTTCTGTTCTGTTTTAAATGGAACGTCAAGTCAGAGTTTCTGGGCTGCATTAATCACTAAAAATCAAGAGAATTTTCATCCAAAGATTTTATCAAAAATCTTTGAATTTGTTCAGCTGTCTTAGCATTCTATGATTAATGAAAGCTCATTTGTTTACTATCATCCTGTCTTTTAAAAAAGAAAAAGACTTCTCACAATTTTGGATCATTTGATTAAAGGGAGTGGATCTACTCCCGCAAGGTGAACTGGTATCATTATCCTGATTCGGGAATTTGGACAGAGGTCAGTGTATCAGAGGTTGTGATCAAGGTCCACTGATAGCCACACCAGAATATCAATTCCCGGTAGTGAAACAAGAAACCAGCTATATAATGGATCGGGTCAGAAATGACATATCTGTTTGTCAACAGGTGTAATAAACAGGTGTACTTCAAACTTTACTTTTCAATTTAAACGAGGAATGTGTGTATTTTATGGGAAGAACATATTTTATGGGAAGAACATTATTCAAGATAAGATATCTGGTTAGAAATTAACAATTATGTTTATGTACTAATTCCATTGACAAGTTTATAGTTAATTATTATTTTTGCCGCCTTGACACACTCTTCCCACCATATCTTTGCTGAAAAATTATTCGAAAATTTAGTTAATAATTTTCACTGGGAGCCATTTCAGGAACTGGTAAATTCAATTAAAAACATCTCACTGCATAAAGTTGAAAATTTCTTGTCACTTTTGTCATAAATCTTAAACTTACCAATACCAGGCCACACACAATGAATTTATCGCCAGATTTACGAATGATTTATTCAGTAATGTCATATTTCCGTCATTATTATTGGCTAGATAAAAGGTAGCAATTATGTTCTAAATAAATATGTCATTACTAGCTCCTGTTGTCAATAAAACCACTTTCACCCATACACTATATTATAACCGTAGTTGGCCTTACATTAGTGTGTTTGTCACAGAAATACTGGCGTTGTGATTATCCCAGCAGTAAATTACATGTTTACACCTCCATAATTATACCGTGAGTTTCCACCATCCTTCCCCCATACAAGGGAGGACAACTCCGAGCATCTGTTTGTCACGCCCAGGTTTTAAAGCCTGCAGGGCTAAATGCATCCACATTTAATGATTTTCCTATACATTTTGCGACAAATTTGACAAATTATCTTGCTTTGATTGATAAATCGCTGAGTTGAGTGATTTTTGTGTTTTGAGGCCTGTCTGACGTGGGGAATCCCTAATGAGGCGGAGGTCTGTGTCAGAGCTGACGTGCCCCCAGGCTAGCTGATAGGCCAAGCTTGTTAATTCAATAGCTTGGGCTTGATTTGTCAAGACAGTGGGACAGTAATTCCTGCCTGCTTCTTCATCTCTTTTACCCCTGATTTAATGGGTTTTCTCGGCCATTTTGTCGAGCTGAATGTGTTGTTGTAAATGATTAAGCCCCTCTTTCATACCCTGTTAGCGTCCAATTCTGCATCATTGAGTACTTTTTACATCACACGGTGTCAGCCTTTGAAGGTAGACTGGTGCTGATATGACTCGGTAAGGACAGGAAGGTAGAATTGTCCAAGTATGATATGTCTTGGAGTTTGCTTGGTAGTTCCGGATCTTGTCATTTGCACACTCCAAAATCCAATTTGTACACTTAAGTGTGATTGGTGGAAGCCTTGCCCTACCACTTCCTGTGTAGGACTAGTCTATTAGGCTGGTGGCACGACATACAGCTGCTAGACACTGATTAGTCTACAGCTTAACCCAGACTAGCCAAACTTTTATTAGGGCCCCGTATCGGAGATTTTTTCTGAAAAAATTCTGAAAGAAAATCCAGTTGATAACCATGCAAAAATAAGCCTAAAATGAAGTAAACCTGGGCTGTAACTAGCAAGAAAATCTTGACAGAAAAATCCAAAGAATTGAAAATAATTCGATGGGGCCCACTTCAACAACAAGCCGAAGTTAGGAGACAGTTTAAAATGGACGTGTGTTTACAAATACCGAGTTTCAGCTGCTGCTGTACCGGTAACCGCGTAAGAATTCATCTTGAATATTGCTGATAACAGTTAATCTTAACTAAATCTATAAACATAATAAGTTATTACGCTTGATTTTTGCTTAAAGTTTTGCCGAAAGTTACATATATTGGGCCTTTAACATGCGAGGATGTTACAATAGTATTGATGTAAATTCCTATCAAAAAGGGAGACAACTCTTGCTTATGATAAAACCCCACATCTAATGACAACTGTTTGTACTTTCATTGACAGGTGGTAATGGGGGTTATGGAGGAAGAAGTCAGCAGGGAGGAGGCTACAACCAGGGGTAAGTGTAATTAAAGTGATACTTGCGAATTTCGACTGGCTATGTTGCTGTATTACAAGAAACTTTCGCCCTTAGCCCATAGAATTTAGGATGTCCTAGCATTAATTTCACCCTTCACATGTGATTTCTATAAATTGAATGATACATACTTTTATTGGCAGTCGTAATAGATTTGTCCTCTTTTGAGAGAGCAAACCACACCACAGTGGCAAACATGACACTGTCTACAGTATATATCATTATATAATATAGAATGTTTGTCCGTCTGTCAATCCGTCCAAAATTCCATTCCCATAGGTGACTTGCTTTAGTAGTTTTCAAGTTTAATGAAACTGTAAGTGTCAAGATGAGTGAAGTACATGCATTATTAATTTAAATACCATGATCTCAATTGACAGTATTTCTGAAGAAAGATGTGCAATATTTATAGCTTATAATAAAAAACTACATTCCGAATATGAACAAAATCAGTGCATAGTATTTAATTTGTATATTAAACACAAGAATATTTGACTGAATAAAAATATTTCCAGATTCAGATAAAGTTTAAGAAATCCACATATTGACGATTGGATTGCTATATGGTAATTGGCTCATGAAATTATTAATCGCTGTCATATCATGGATCTTATTTTGATGATGTTTGGCATGCAGCCTTCAGAGCCTGTCCTAATTTTTCAGTGCTCTAGTTATGCCCGGCTTTTATCTGTAAATTTTCTTTCCTTTGTGGAATTAAAATTCCGTAAGTTATATTATGATAGAAAAAATCTGTAATGCTTCATATATTATTAAATAATTAATATTGCTGAAAATTAATGAGAACAGTGATCATTATATTTCAATTGTCTTATTAAGAAATGTACTTTCATCATTTTTCTGATCAATAAACCAGAATATATGCACATACTGGTTACTTTCAGTGATCTGTTACTTTGGGGTATAAACTATCTGATTTACGTTAAGGTAAAGACATTCTCAGGTAAAAGAATTAATTAGTCTACAAGGTTGCAATTTTTGAAAAAAATCATCCCAATATAATGGTCACTTTGATATTGTGAATGGTAACGTTCAGAGCCACTTTGTGGTAGCAAAGGGGTTTTGGTTTCAATATCTTCAAAGGGCCAAGATGAAAGGTATCGGTTGTAGAGTGACTTGACTCGTACAGACATTGTTAGCCTATGTTTCTTCTATGTATTATTATGTGTGAATGGCTATCCAAATCTGTTCTCGTTTTTGACATCAATTGGATCGTAGAACTTTATGTTTGGATCAGAAATGACAGTAGTGTTAGAATACAAGAAGGATTATGACAAAAAACCATTTTCTGGCATGGAGTTGTAATCATTTTAATTAGGTGATCCTTCAATTGGGGGGCTTGACCCCTGGGGTTCTCATGATGTATCTGTATGTTTGAAGTTACCAGACTAAAGTAAATCCGTTTATTAATCATTTATGTGATTGGCATAGATCTAGCCTTCATTTAAATTTTTTACTTGGTATAAGAAAATAAATGAGTTCCAGAGATCCCGTCACTATATACAACTGTATAAGCCCGAGGGTGAACTCAGTCATGTTATAATTGATGATCAAAGACTAAGGAGGGAGGTGAAACTTCCGAGATAGGCTGTGTGAATAGTTGTAATATAACAACAGTAGCTCGGTGAATAAAGTTGAGTAGCCTGTGTAATTTGGCCCATCGACGGCAACACTGGTGGTCTTCCTCCTATATACTACACACCCTGATTAGCTTTTATATCATACGGCACAGCAGATTGGGTAAAATTGCCATAGATAGAATAATGATGATTTGTAAAAGAGAGTTTGTGGTATGTAAACAGAGTATTGTTAAGGTGTGGTGCACTTTGTTTGGACGGGCAAGATAATTTACTGATAAAAATCACAGGATAAAATATAGATTTCCAATTTCCTTTTTAAATTTTTTTCTGATTTGAATTGTCAGTTTATCATTCCTTTTATGTTCAGGACAGATATATAGAAACTTGTACAAAGTTGTGGTATTGTACCACTTCCTTTAATTACAAGGAAAACATAACTTAATTCTCATCTATCACGTTAGTCTGGTTACTGGCTGATAACTATTATCATCTAAACAAGGATGTTTGGGTCAAAACTTATATGTAAAAGATGTCAATTTTTTTTATATTTCATAGTTGAGGGAAAAATTCAATTTTTTTTATATTTCATAATTGAGGGAAAATTCAGTTTGAATTTACAAACTTACCAACTAATTCTTAAAAAGAGTAGTTAATGAACTTACCAACTAATTCTTAACAAGAGTAGTTAATGAACTTAATTCTTGAAATTCACATCTTTTGATTAAGTTTGATTTGACTATTTTAACAAAATTACTTTTCACTATCTTTTCATCTCTGAAAATAAATGAATGAAAATAACACTAGGTATTTACCTTTGTGATAGCAGTATATATTGCTGTTCACAGCAGATATGATATTTTATATATCTGAAATGACATACTTATGCAGACAATGTTTAAGTCTTGTCAAATTTTTTTCCCTATTGAATTGATTTTATATGGTAAAAAAACCAACAGATAATTGTAACACACATACTACATTTTCAACAGTCTATAATAGAGTAAAGAGGCCACTAAGTAAGGATATAACCAAAGGGAGGTTTGCACATGAACAGTTTTGTTTTGATAGTACAATATATTCCACTAACAGAAACATTCTAATTGAGAATATCTTAATTCATTTCAAAGAAGATTTCAGGAATCAATTAAATACTCAAGTTAAAAAGAAAATGATATCATGATCAAGTTTTTATGAATTCAATTTACACAAACATATAAAATGTATTTGAATATGGTAGTATTGATTAAATATTTGAAGTGTGAGATGGAGTACAGGGTACTATCTAGAAATATTATGTTAGTTTGGTGGGTTGGATTGAGTCCTCCGGAAAGATCTTCTCTTTTATGACAAGGAAACAATCTCTTGATAGCATTTTCTGTGTTGCTCAGAGAGCACCGATCTCATTAGGCTAGACTCATTGATTGACCTGGAACTAGCATTGTGGTCTTAGCAAGCCATTCTCTTAGAACTTGTAGCAATTAATTTTGAAGAGGAGTACTTGAAGCTGGCTGGATTGTCAGGGCCGGTTCCTGCACACCTGTGTGTATCATCTAACTTACTCCCCATGGCTCCTCGCTCCTCGCACAAAGTCCTTGCTCTCACGGGGGTCCTCGCCCCCAGAAAACATATTATTCTCTATTGTACCTGAAGGTGTCAGTCCTTTTGCCGTCATACATTGCACATGCTGATCGTAAACAAAACCGCCAGATTTTACTTGGTCCTGGGAGCTTTGTACCACCCCGATAACTTTGCTGTGTACACAGACAGGCTGTCACTGATGACAACTAAAAACAAGGAAATTAGCTGGATCATCTATACAGTGACTATTGTTACACAACAGCTGGGCAGGCTTTCCTACCAACCTCGCATCTCCTCGGAATGTTTGTCTCAGCAACGGTCTGACAACACTGTAGAAAGTCAACATACCAAAGATAACGGGGTGCACAGATTAAGTTTAATTAATATACAGATTTCAGTTTAATAAAAAAGAATTAGCTGTGATGTAAAGAAAGGTTTGACAATGAGCTGTATAATATATATAGAAAATAGATATTTACACTTCCTCTCCTTTGTCAATAAAAGTTTTTTAAATGAATTCCAACCTGCAGTCTGTAGGTTGTGAAATGGGCACTCAGACCTTCGCCCTATCTTCACTTTTGAACTTTTGCTGGATATGACATTCAGATGTAAGAGGTTTAAAGGGTAGGAATGATTTATTTAATCTTTAAGCATAAATTTAATGGATTTATTAATTTTGTTTAGAAATGCATGTTGGTATAGGCTCATTACTGGCACATAACCTATAGATAAACTTTGAATTTCTGATAGTGTTGATGTGTGACATTTAATAAAATATCAAAGGTATTTACATGTACTTTGTTTTTGTCAGAATGACTTTGTTTGAAGAGATTGCAATTGGTAAGAGTTACTTTTGTTTTGTAGATTTGGTGGAGGCAGAGGAGGGGGCCAACATTATGACTCGCGCAGCGGTGGTCACAACCACGGTGGAGGTGGCTATGGTAACCAAGGAGGTGGCTATGGAAACCAAGGAGGTGGCTATGGTAACCAAGGAGGTGGCTATGGTAACCAAGGAGGTGGCTATGGAAATCAACAAGGCAGCTATGGAGGTGGGCGTAGTCACTACAATGACAACAGGAGGGTAAGTTGATGGAGGCATCTTCAGGTTTGCCTTGTAGCCGTACCTATATCCTTTTCAAGCAAAGAAACTGAATAGGACCCCACTAGTTTTCAGGATTCCCATATAAACTATGCAGAGGGACCCCATTGATTTAGGAAAAGACCCCATTTATGAAATTACCAGTGCAAACCCTGATCATTGTTATTAAATTTTCACAGTAAAATATCAAGTTGAGTAATATTTTGTGTTTGATATCATTATTTTTACTACAAAATGTATTTATTTTCAATTTGTGCTGATGCATTCAAAATTAATTGAAACTCATTAAAAACCATTTAAACTAGAGATATTGATGATGGCTGTACATTACCACAATATGAACATACAGATGTCTTATAATTGTTTACTCTTTAACAGGATAACAGTCGAGGTGGCTACCAGCAGCAGCAGCAGCAGAGATCTTACCAGCAGAACAGATCACGCCCCTACTAGTCACCCACCAGACTGAATGGTCACTAATCTGGTCAGCCAAGGTCAGCTGGCCTTTGACCCCAGCACTTAGTGGTCAGTTCTCCTATCACACTGTTTGTCCTCATATAATATGATGCCAGTGAAAATAAAGATGAGATGAAACATTCACCCCTGAAATTCCATGATGGGCGATTCCAACCTTTGACTCAGAGGAGTTCAAATGTGATTCCTGGGGTGAATGAGTTAAATATATTTTCCAGAAATGGCATAGTTGATCATGTCAGTGTTTTGTTGAGAGACAAAGCTAATCGAGGCATTCAGGGCCAGAGAAAATGTGAAAGACGGAGAAAATGTGAAGGATGGAGAAAATGTGAAGGACAGAGAAAATGTGAAGGATATCTCTATGGACTGCCAGTGATCTAATGGTTGACAGAAATGTAGAAACAAGTTATTTAATTCCCAGACCATAAGACGGGATTATGGAGAACAAATTACACAGATTTAGAAATTTTAACTCCCCAATGAAATTGAATTTATTAATTTATCAATGCCAGAATGAGTTTTAACAAGGAAGTCATTTGTGATGATATCATGTATTTAAATGAGCAGCAATGACAAGTTTATAAAAAAGAAAATAATTTTTATTCCATTGCTTTTATTGGAATATAAACATTGTACTATTACAGTGTTTTACATATGTTATTAACACAATAAAATTAATCACTTCATGAAACTTCTTTTATTTTTTTGTTTTGTTATCACTATATCATTGAACCTATGGAAGTGCAGAAATCATACGACTCTACATGAGTTAGATTTCCAAATGAGCAGCAAACTAATTTCATTCTTTGATGGAGCCACCTCTTGTGAAATCAGTGGTTCTACTGACACAATGATGTCATTGTTTTCCATCTCTTGACCTCAATGAAATATATATTTAAAGAAATCACATTATGTATTTCATTCAGCCCTCAATGAAATCATTAATTTTTAGTTTGATCTAATGAAATAACTATACCTGAATATTATTTTTGTATTTCATTCTCCTGATTTTGGAACAGTCAAATGATACATTCCTTCCAACATACTGGTAGTTACTTCTGGTTTCTGTTATATACTGGTAGTTACTTCTGGTTTCTGTTATATACTGGTAGTTACTTTTGTATTTCTGTATGTATAAACTAGTACTTGTAGTTGTATTTTTTATTTCTGATTTCTGTTATATACTGGTAGTTATTTCTGGTTTCTGTTATATACTGGTAGTTATTTCTGTATTTCTGGTTTTTGTTATATACTGGTAGTTACTTCTGGTTTCTGTTATATACTGGTAGTAACTTCTGTATTTCTGGTTTCTGTTATATATTGGTAATTACGTCTGTATTTTTGGTTTCTGTTATAAACTGGTAGTAATTTCTGGTTTCTGTTATATACTGGTAGTAATTTCTGGTTTCTGTTATATACTGGTAGTTACTTCTGTTTTCTGTTATATACTGGTAGTACAAATGTAACTTCCACCATATTTCTAGTTTCTGTTTGATATTGGTAGTTACTTCTGTATTTCCGTTATATACTTGTAGTTATTTCTGGTTTCTGTTATATACTGGTAGTTTCTTCTGGTTTTTTTTGGTTTCTGTTATATACTGGTAGTAACTTCTGTATTTCTGGTTTCTGTTATATACTGGTAGTTACTTCTGTATTTCTGGTTTTTGTTATATACTGGTAGTTACTTCTGTATTTTTGGTTTTTGTTATATACTGGTAGCTTCTTCTGTATTTCTGGTTTCTGTTATATACTGGTAGCTACTCCTGTATTTCTAGTTTCTGTTATATACTGGTAGCAACTTCTGGTTTCTAGTTTCTGTTTTATTCTGGTAGTTACTTCTGTATTTCTGGTTTCTGTTATATACTGGAAGCAACTTCCATATTTCTGGTTTCTTTTATTAACTGGTAATAACTTCCATATTTCTTGTTTTTGTTTGATACTGGTAGTTACTTCTGTATTTCTGGTTTCTGTTATATACTGGTAGTTACTTCTGTATTTCTGGTTTTTGTTATATACTGGTAGTTACTTATGTATTTTTGGTTTTTGTTATATACTGGTAGTTACTTCTGTATTTCTGGTTTCTGTTATATACTGGTAGTTACTTTCATATTTCTAGTTTCTGTTTTATACTGGTAGTTACTTCCATATTTCTAGTTTCTGTTTTATACTGGTAGTTACTTCTGTATTTCTGGTTTCTGTTTTATACTGGTAGTTACTTCCATATTTCTAGTTTCTGTTTTATACTGGTAGTTACTTCCATATTTCTAGTTTCTGTTTTATACTGGTAGTTACTTCCATATTTCTGTTTTCTGTTATATACTGGTAGTAACTTCTGTATTTCTGTTTTCTGTTATATACTGGTAGTTACTTCTGTATTTCTGGTTTCTGTTATATACTGGTAGTTACTTCCATATTTCTAGTTTCTGTTTTATACTGGTAGTTACTCTGTATTTCTAGTTTCTGTTTTATACTGGTAGTTACTTCCATATTTCTAGTTTCTGTTTTATACTGGTAGTTACTTCCATATTTCTAGTTTCTGTTTTATACTGGTAGTTACTTCCATATTTCTAGTTTCTGTTTTATACTGGTAGTTACTTCTGTATTTCTGGTTTCTGTTTTATACTGGTAGTTACTTCCATATTTCTAGTTTCTGTTTTATACTGGTAGTTACTTCTGGTTTCTAGTTTCTGTTTTATACTGGTAGTTACTTCTGTATTTCTAGTTTCTGTTTTATACTGGTAGTAACTTCCATATTTCTAGTTTCTATTTTATACTGGTAGTTACTTCTGTATTTCTGGTTTCTGTTTTATACTGGTAGTTACTTCCATATTTCTGGTTTCTGTTTTATACTGGTAGTTACTTCCATATTTCTAGTTTCTGTTTTATACTGGTAGTTACTTCTGTATTTCTAGTTTCTGTTTTATACTGGTAGTTACTTCCATATTTCTAGTTTCTGTTTTATACTGGTAGTTACTTCTGTATTTGTGTTTTCTGTTATATACTGGTAGTTACTTCTGTATTTCTAGTTTCTGTTTTATACTGGTTTATGGAACATTGGAGCATATGGATCCTCACAATGTCATGATGGTATTTCAATGAAAATAAGTTGGATACATATGGCATGGAGAACGACTTGTAATTGTACAGAGAAAAGATGATTAGAAAAAAATCAATTGATCAGATATACAAAATGTACTAAAAGATAATGATTTTCATCATATAAACAAAAATATGCACATTACACACAAAAAAGGAAGATGAAAAAAAAAAATAGAAATTCTGTTACGAAATATTTTTTCGTAGAGGTAAGAGTAAAAAAAATCATTTTAAAAGATGTAAAAAAATAAAAAAAAAATACATTTTTAGTAGGATAGAGATATATCTGTTGTTTCGGAAATCTGATAGAAAGATAGATGATTGTAAATACTTACTATGCAAAGGAAATATAAGTTATACATACATGTTTTGCATGTAATTTATAGAGATGAAAGACCGACACATACAGTATAAAATAAGATGTCTGGTAAGGTTAGGAAAAGTTAATACATAAATACGGCTATGTTGTAGTCCCTAGGGTGGTGCCGCTTGTATGTTGCCATAGGTCTGTGGGGAGGTAACCAACAACATGTCGTGTGTGTATTGACATATCATCAACAACCAAAACATATATCTCGCTGTCAAAAATAGAAAGGAGAAAAAAGGACGCTTAAAAAGTTTGATAACCAAAGCCATTTTGGATACTTCCAAGGTCAGGAGTTGCTTCACTAACCCCGGGGTTTGTGTGACAGGTTCCGTCTCTCCTTACTTGGGGGTTATCCGAGTTCAACAGCCCAATGAGTGAGAACCTTAATTTCGCTGGGCGCTCTGACGTTTGTCATGACAGGGGTGGCGAGTTGGTCGCCTGCTAGTACATACCTTTTATAAGGGTTATTTGTTTTCTGTAGTTCGTGTTGGCTTACAGTCCCCGACGGGAGTAGCCAGAATCAACCTTCTTCAGTGCGTGTGCAACTTTTCATTTCCCCTGTCATATAAATGGATCCCCACCTGTCAGCTAGTGTCACGCAGATTGTTATCAACCACCAAACACCCCAACCCAATGTCAAAACAAAGTCCAGCATTTAAATCCGAAAATTTCAAAGTTTACAAATGGCATTGGCTAATTGACAGGGTTGAGTACGGAATGGCGGTAAACGTAGTGATAAAATTTGATTAGAGAAAGTATACATGTCACCTGTCAGAGAATCGCTCCTCCAACAGGAAATACCAGACGACCATAACCGTTCACGATATCTAGAATATTTCATATATTTCTCATGAATAGTTTCCGTTTTGTAGTGGTCATTTATTACTTGTTTTAAAAAACCAAGACCCTATATTTAATTTTAATAGATTCGTTTCAGCTAAAACAGATGTCTTGTTTGTTTTCCTTGTGTTAATCTTAAAAAAAATAGACAAATCTAGTCAACTATTTTTATGAAGTTGTGTTTAACATAAACACCAAATCGTCATTGTCGGTTGTCAATAACCACTTTGGTTGTGAATTATTCACATAACATGGATAGGTAGAATTGACGAATAAAACCGTTCGCTGATTTTCCAAAAAAAAAAAAAAAAGGAAAAAAATTATCAATACACATTGCATTATTATTGCTTCATAATCCAAATTCGTTGGATCTTATCATTACTAGTAAAATGTTCATTATCTAAGGTGCGTGGCCGAAAGACAATGCTAAATCCATCCTTCTTACCATTGTCATGGACAGCAGTGTGCGGGCGACGTTTCGGAAAAAATGGCGAGAATCGGGACTTTTCATTCCAAGTAATTTTAACGTAAACCTAGTACCTTTGCCTTTAAACGACGCTGTTGTAACGTAGACTTAGAACCATTGCCTTTAAACGACGCTGTTGTAACGTAAACCTAGTACCTTTGCCTTTAAACGACGCTGTTTTAACTTAAACCTTGAACCATTGCCCTTAAACGAGGCTGTTGTAACGTAAACCTTGTACCATTACCCTTAAACGAGGCTGTTTTAACGTAAACCTTGTACCATTGCCCTTAAACGACGCTGTTGTAACGTAAACCTTGTACCATTGCCCTTAAACGACGCTGTTGTAACGTAAACCTTGTACCATTGCCCTTAAACGACGCTGTTGTAACGTAAACCTTGTGCCATTGCCCTTAAACGACGCTGTTGTAACGTAAACCTTGTACCATTGCCCTTAAACGACGCTGTTGTAACGTAAACCTTGTACCATTGCCCTTAAACGACGCTGTTGTTACGTAAACCTTGTACCATTGCCCTTAAACGACGCTGTTGTAATGTAAACCTTGTACCATTGCCCTTAAACGACGCTGTTGTAACGTAAACCTAGAACCATTTCCCTTAAACGACGCTGTTGTAACGTAAACCTAGAACCATTGCCCTTAAACGACGCTGTTGTAATGTAAACCTAGAACCATTGCCCTAAAACGACGCTGTTGTAACGTAAACCTAGAACCATTGCCCTTAAACGACGCTGTTGTTACGTAAACCTAGAACCATTGCCCTTAAACGACGCTGTTGTAACGTAAACCTAGAACCATTGCCCTTAAACGACGCTGTTGTTACGTAAACCTAGAACCATTGCCCTTAAACGACGCTGTTGTAATGTAAACCTAGAACCATTGCCCTTAAACGACGCTGTTGTAACGTAAACCTAGAACCATTGCCCTTAAACGACGCTGTTGTAACGTAAACCTAGAACCATTGCCCTTAAACGACGCTGTTGTAACGTAAACCTAGAACCATTGCCCTTAAACGACGCTGTTGTAACGTAAACCTAGAACCATTGCCCTTAAACGACGCTGTTGTTACGTAAACCCAGTACCATTGCCCTTAAACGACGCTGTTGTTACGTAAACCCAGTACCACTGCCCTTAAACGACGCTGTTGTAACGTAAACCTGGTACCATTGCCCTTAAACGACGCTATTTTAACGTAAACCCGGTACCATTGCCGTTAAACGACGCTGTTGTAACGTAAATTTGTACCATTGCCCTTATACGACGCTATTTTAACGTAAACCTTGTACCATTGCCCTTAAACGACGCTATTTTAACGTAAACCCGGTACCATTGCCGTTATACGACGCTGTTGTAACGCAAACCCGGTACCATTGCCGTTATACGACGCTGTTTTAACGTAAATTTGTACCATTGCCCTTATACGACGCTATTTTAACGTAAACCCGGTACCATTGCCCTTAAACGACGCTGTTGTAACGTAAACCCAGTACCATTGCCCTTATACGACACTGTTTTAACGTAAACCTTGTACCATTACCCTTAAACGACGCTGTTGTAACGTAAACCTAGTACCATTGCCCTTAAACGACGCTGTTGTAACGTAAACCTTGTACCATTGCCCTTAAACGACGCTGTTGTAACGTAAACCCAGTACCATTGCCCTTAAACGACGCTGTTGTAACGTAAACCTTGTACCATTGCCCTTATACGACGCTATTTTAACGTAAACCCGGTACCATTGCCGTTAAACGACGCTGTTGTAACGCAAACCCGGTACCATTGCCCTTATACGACACTGTTTTAACGTAAACCTTGTACCATTGCCCTTAAACGACGCTGTTGTAACGTAAACCCGGTACAATTGCACTTAAACGACGCTGTTTTAACGTAAACCTTGTACCATTGCCCTTAAACGACGCTGTTGTAACGTAAACCCGGTACCACTTTCGTCCATCAAAGACGGCGTTATGATCGAAACCTGCGGGGCCCGTATTCATGAAACCGTTGTCATGCTCAGCATAAATGTTGTGCTTAAGTCTAATTTCTTATTCCGGCTGTAATTTATTTAAAAAAAAAAATAATTTTTGTCAAAGTTTCGAAAAAAAGTTGAAGAGACATTAAGTCGAAAGCTGTCTTCACCATTTACAAAGCTTTTTGACTCTTTGACATGATAAAAGCAAGTTTCAAGAAAGTTGGCTAGAGCACAGAATCCGGGCTTGAACATGAGAACGGTTTCATGAATACGGGCCCCACTACTAATTTTATCTTTTAAGTACACTGCTATAACGGATACTCGATCCTAGCTTGCCATTAACGTCCCGGTTATAACGTAAACCTTTTAACGACGTCGTTATAACGGAAACCCGTGCCCTACGTTATAATTAAAACGTAAATCCGGTACATTTTCCGGTACATCTTCTGGGTGCTACGTTTAGCTAAAGTTGCTGAACTGTAAGGAGACATTTTGTCTCCGGGTTAAACATTAACTTTATTTGTCACCATTGGATAAACAGTATCGATAAGATAGATAATCCTTTTGTTTACGGTCCTCAAAACTTGGTCCAACATTATAGTAGGCGTTCATTGTTACCCAAGCGGCCTTATATAGGATACCTATCTGCAAATACTGTAGACCCAACGTTTTATAGGAGGTCCGTCGGTTTTACATTAACTGATGAACCAAATGGTTCAAAGTAATAAAAACACTTCGTGTAATCACGAAGGTTTATATGTTCCCTTTGTATTTGTAGATGATTACTTAGAAAATGATATTTTGGCGTTGTATGAAGAGAACACGGATATAAGATATTGTAATAATATTATGTAGCATTCTTACTTTGACACGATTTCGGTATTATTAGATTTCTGTGCTTTGCAGTGTTTTAAGAAAGAATCGTTATTAGATCCTCCATATAAGAAAAATAAAAGGAAGTCGGATGCATATCACAGCTGGCTTAAGACGCCAGATTTTAATTTTATATATGTAGAAGTGAATAGGTAATTTGAGATTTAAATATATTCACCGTTTAGACGTCATCAGGGTTGCGTGGACTGTTACGATCAGGATACGAAATGTCCTGCAATGTGTACAGAACATAAAAATGCCCTGAGAATACAGTTCAGAATGGCATAGGAATTTTTACAAGTTCGATCGTATGTCATTTTTCAGGAGACATTGATGTCGGTACAGGATATTTTCACAGACAGTAAAGTGATAAAGGTCCAATTTTATTGATATTTCCAGCCCCCTTGTAAAGCTGTTATGGTCGTATAATGGAGAATTGTTGTATATCATCAGTCAATAAATGACCACTAAGGAGCACGTGATGGCCGATCGGCGTTATTAGCAATGTCACAGTAGCGCCCGACTCCCAATCCACTCGGACCAACAACATACCCTCCTCTACTTCGTAGTGCAGAAAACGGACATTTTTGTTGTATCAAATAGTCTACTTACAAAACCAATGGTTGATTTTGGAACATAATTTAATTTGTAGTCTACAATTTCCTAACTGTTTTATAGACTGAAGCTGACAGAGGTTGTTTCCCACTAATTTTATGGTTTCAGTACAATGTAAATTGAAACAAAATTTGATTTTAAAAAATAAAAAAGGTTTAAAAGTGTATTAAATTTCACTGGTCGGAACCGTGATGCATTTGTGATTTTTTACTTTATAGGAAAGATATTTTTGATAAATTAAAGGGGGAAGTACGGTGATTCAGTACATAAGGGATGGTTCAGGTGGATGTTGAACACGTGTTAACTGGTAGTTCAGGTGATAGTTGAACATTTGTTAAATGATGGTTCTAGTGGATGTTGAACATGTACTAACTGGTAGTTCAGGTGAATGTTCAACATTTGTTAAATGATAGTTCAAGTGCGTGTTGAACATGTGCTAACTGGTAGTTCAGGTGAATGTTGAACATTTGTTAAATGATGGTTTAAGTGAAAGTTGAACATGTGCTAACTAGTAGTTCAGGTGAAAGCTCAATATTTGTAAAGTTGTGGTTTAGATAAAAGTTGAATATGTACTGACGTGTTTAAGTGGAATTAGAAATATACAATACACAGGCAAGGTTTCCTCACGTGATTTTTTCGTGAACAAGCACCTTTTTCAACTCGTAGTTGAATGTGAGTTGATTATTATCAGTGATGACTCAAGTGGAAATTAAATGCACTGATTGGTTGTTCAACTGGAAGGTGAATATTTACTGAATGCACATATGTCGTACTGTATGTGTATTTTGGGGAGTTAAAGATCTCATTTTAATTAACAGTATACGTATGTTATAAATATGTGTTCTTAACAAGGTATAATGCTGATTAAGGTGAACGTGAAATTTTATCAATTCGTTAAAATATTCTCAAGTAAAACAACTAAATGTACCAAAGCGGCAACACACAAGACACATTCAATTAAAACCTCCACACAACGGGGGAAATTGGGGCGATATGAAAGAAAATCCGTTAACTAAGAAAGTGTATGGGCACCGATTTTTGTTTGCGTTAGACCAGGTAAGGTATCATCAAGTTTATCACATATGCTTGAGTTTCAGTCTCACTGAAATATATAAGGGTTGAAAGTCATTTTTTTAACTTTCATAGTTCAATGAAAGGGCAGCCGTTACATCCATTTGCATGAAGCCCAGGTCCAACATCCAAGAGACACATTTTATTGATTAAAAATGTAGGTAATTACCTTTCCAATGTATCTATTTTCGTCCTCGCCATTTTTGTGTTGGCGGGAGTCATGTTGTCCTTGCTAAGTTTTTGCTGATGTCTTGCCTTTTGCTGTTTTATGTTTTCGGCGTTGACTTTGAGGCCACGTTCCGTAAATCTGTTTAAAAATAACTGTCTGTTCTAGAGCGATTCAATTTGTTATAAAGTGTAAAGGGTAATGAGAAAACGAAGTCATTTTATCTGCATGTCGTTTGAAATGTACCAGCTTTCAACCGAGTGAGAAAAGTGTTTAGTTTGTATCCTGTATAGAGAGGTAGACTGAGGATTCTAAATTAGGCAGTGAATAAGCATCATTCATTATGAATCTTTCCGGTATACATTTATTTGGGGTAAGGAAAAAAATCAGAGAATATTGAAGCGCCAACAAAGCCATAATCGATTAAAACTTGGGGCAAATTATGAGCAAAGGATGGAACAGAGAACCCTGAAAGGGAGAAGATAATAAGACCAGGTGTTCCTGATGAATACACTATAAATCTTCTGCCTCATAAGGAATTTACTCTTGCATTGTAGACAATATGATGTCAAATTTTCGGAGCAATCTGCTCCTTTCCAAAACAACAATAGCAGAACAAAACACACAAACAAGTACATTTATAAAGGGTATATACAGTGAAACCTCTCTATTAAGGCAATCATAAAGACCGTAATAGCGGGATAGACTTAATACTGAGGGTTACCATGCAGACAAAGTTATCTGAAATCCATTTTTTGACATGTTTTCATTGTCTATCAATTAATATATAAATTTTATAATGTTAAACACACATTAATTATAACTGATTAGCCAATTTGACACAAAAACAGCTTACTGATCCGACACTTGACAGGTGTACACAGTGGAATACACACCAGGTGACTTTGTTTTTGGTCGGTCGCCTGAGTAGTGAGGTGAAAAAGAGGTATTTGGGACTTTTCAAAACTGGTCTTAAAAGCTAGATGGTCTTAATAGGTAATAGAAAGATATTTAGAAGATTTTTCGGGACTGAACTGAAGTAGTCTTAATAGTGAGGTGGTCTTAATGCTGAGGTGATCTTTAAGCGGGGTTTCACTGTAACTTCACACATAGCATATATCTAATTCAAATATTTTCAAATTAAATGGGATCTAGTCTAATACCGATTTGAATACTTTTATTGTATGTTACATTTCTTATTTACATGCCACGTGCCCTTTATGGATAGTTACTACATGCAGGTTGATGAGATCTTCCTCTCATTGAGAAATATTCTGTTTCCTTGTATGGTATGTAGGTTAACGTTTTTGATATTTGCATGCCTACATGTTATGATTGTAAATAATACCTCAGTTCTAACTTTAAGGCCTTAGCATTTACTCAGACATGTGGCTTTAATTACATGATGGTATCGTCGATGAAGAAGAAGACGCTTCCCCTTTTGGAACACCTGTTCTTATTCTATTGTACTTATTCAATGGTCTCCATGTAAATATTTCCTTTGTTCATATTTTACCCCTAGTTTAATCGATATTAATCTATAAAGGATAGTGGTTTTGTTGACACTTCGGCATTTAACTGTTTTTAAGGTTTATTGTTTTTGTATGCTATTCATGGAGGAATAATCAAAAGAGCATTCCCGATCTCAAATATCGCTAACATAATGATATATCAGATGTATAAACAATGTATTTATAACATAATAATATATTAGGTGTATATACAATGTGTTTATAACATAATAATATATCAGGTGTATACAATGTACTAAAACATAATGATATATCACGTGTATATACAACGTATCATAAATATTTATATACCCCGTGTATATATAATGTATTTATAACATAATGATGTATCATGTGTATAAACAATGCAATTATAACATAATGATATATCATGTTATAGACAATGTATTTATAACATATGATCGTGGAAGTAATAGCGACAGTGCAGACAAATAAATTGTCAAATCAATGTATTTGTAACATATATATATAGATGCTTTTCAATGGTTTCCCGTTAAATATCAAATATATTTCATGAGTATGGCACGCAATCGTAAAATTATATTTAAAATCTGCCATATGAGTGAAATGTATTTGATATATATAGGGAAACCATTGAATTTTCTTTTTATTACATTTTCGAAATTTCCAAAAGTCTGATTTCATTTATAAAATTTGCGGTTACAACTGATCAGGAGTCCCGGAAGGAGAGTCTTAAACTTTGCTTATAGAATATAAATATGCCACAGGATGAAGTTCTATTTTTTGTTCAAAATATATTAAAAATACAAAAACATATTAATAATAATTAGATATCTATTAATTTCCAAAATACTAACAAGGTTGTAAATTTCCTTACTTTATATGATTTGATTCGAGAATAACGAAAATACAGTACACAATAGTGCGCCATGATATTGAACCGAAACTTATATCATCACTAGTGAGGATATATGCAGTGATGATATACGTTTTATCAAGCTGATGTTTGCTGATATTTCACTGGTAAAAATGTAATAAAATTATGTATCACGTGTATATACAATGTAATATAGCAAAATGATATATCACGTGCGTATACAATGTATTTTGAAATAGAAAGCAGAGTCAGTGACCACAGTTCATTTCAATATATTTACATTCTGATTGTTTCTTCTTTATATGAACATACCAACTGAAAACAACAAACACTAGACTATGAATACATCATGAATACAGTATGAATACATCCATTCACGTGAATTACTTATGACGTAATATATTAGTCTTGTTCAATGGGAGTCTTACGGCTCCGCTTCGGATAACATGGAGAACGCCCCAACGTCAAACGTTCAAATGACTAAGGTAGATTATTGGCGCCAATTTTACGCAAATTATGGCTGTTCTGCCTTTTTCGTTTAAAGGACGGCGCAATAACAAACGCAGTTGATTAACCAGTTGTTCAATGCGTAAGAAAATAAATTAGACAGTAGTAAAAATGTAAATATATGAATTGAACGGCGTTGTTTTAACTTTCATGCCGGTATGAATGCAAATCGGTTACATCCATATTGACCATGAAGCCCTAGCGGGCTTCATGCAATATGGATGTAACCGCTTTGCATTCATACCGGCATGAAAATTAAAAAACGCCGTTCAATCCCTATATAAACTAATTTATAAACTGAACGGTTAAAGAACCTTATTTACTTATCCTGATAATCTAGACAGTGAATGTGAAAAAGACAACATCCACATTTTGTTCATTGTAAATAGTATAAATGGAGCAGAAACAAAGTACTAGTGTATATAACTGTACCATCACCATGACAAAATCGGAATTGCAAGTTTTAGCATCGTTTTATTGAAGATAACACACAGTTTTTGTACATAACGTAGATTAACATGATAATACTAAATTGTGTAGGTTTATTGTGATATTGTATAGATAAATTATTTTCCTTAATGCGATATAGTATAGATTAATTATTCAGTTTGTTTTTTGACATTGAATATATTAACCATTTATTTTTATTTTAACGTTGCATTAACAGATTATTCATTTGTTTAGTTTATTGTGACGTGATGTAAACCAGTAATGCATTTTTAATATGTGATAAGGTATAAATGCAAGGTATTTCCTGTGATATAATTTAAGTATATGAATATATGTAATTGTCATCTTTCAAAAGGAAAAAAGAGATAACCAACAAAATTATCAATATTACACATATTCATATCAAAAATGTTACTCATATCAGACTCATGTACTTACTTTTACTGTGTGATTTAATCCTTTTCCTTTTTTTACCAAGTCACAAAATCACAGAGTAAAAGTAGGTACCTGATATAGTGATAGTTTTGTCGTCACAATAACAGTAAATGAGTAAATGAAAAATATAGCTATATTTTGACACATTATCATTAAATGACAAAGCTATATTCTTGACGCAACATAAGTAAATGCTATATTTATTCTCTTCACACAGTATTAGTTTTTTTTCAAACAGCATCTTACATTTGTACATCGATTGTTCACTTTCATACACGGACTCATTCAATTTTTACTAATAAACATATTTCTTTACATATATCTCTGATATGATATAGTAATTTGTTTTTGACAGTTATTTAACTAATTTAGATGTACATAACAAGTATAACGATTGAAGCAGGGGTGCCTCAAGGCTTGATTCTAGGTCCTCTTTTATTTCTTATCTATATTAACGACATAGCCGACGTATTAGAGTCATGTTCTCGTCTTTCCGCTGATGATACTTCCCTATAAGCTTCTTCTTCTTCCTGTCAAGAAATTGAACATATGTTAAACAGCGACCTCGAATCCCTGAGAAAATGGGCAAACACTTGGTTAGTGACTTTTAATCCAGATAAGACTGAAATGATCTTTATATCTAATGCTGACGAAATCGACGAAGACCTTGACATTGTTTTTGACGGTATATTTCTTAATTTTACGGATCGACATAGACATCTCAGGGTAATTATTAGTTCAACAGCCAAATGGGGGACCACGTTAATGCAGTATATGAATCAGTTATGAAAAAGGTAAATATGTTAAGAAAATTGAAATTTATATTGAAAAGGGATGCATTACTTAGGATATACAAAACGTTTATTCTGCCTATTTTAGAGTATGCATGTGAACTTTGGGATGGATGTTCAGAATTGGACTCATTAAAATTAGAAAAAGCACAACGCGAGGCAGCGCGAATAATCACCGGTCTACCGTCATATGTAAATGTTTTAGCTTTATATGCAGAAACGAGCCTTGAGACACTTTCTGAGAGGAGGAGAAGGAGAAAATTGAGCCTTATTTTAAGATGGAAAATTACTTAACGCCATATTACCTCCATTCACTTCTGCCTCCAAAAGTCGGCGATACTAACAACTATGCGCTTAGAAATAACAATTATTATAGAATTCCATATTATAGACTTTCTCTAACAAACTCATCTTTTATACCTTCCTCTCTGTTAATGTGGAATGACCTGAGTGAACAGACTAGGTTTTCGCCTTCTCTTGCAATCTTTAAAAGAAACCTGACACATGATTTCGGCAGTAAATACCCAGTATATTTTGATTTTGGAGATAGGAAAATAAATATAATACACACTAAACTAAGAAATCGATGTAGTCAATTAAATTATGATTTATTTCGAGTTCATCTAACCAATAGTCCAAATTGCAGTTGTGGAAATCGTTGTGAAAATGCTTATCATTTTTTCTTTGAATGTGACAATTATGTTGACAGCAGAATGATATTATTTGATCAGTTACGACAATTAAATATAGATATCAAAAGTATTATTATATGGTAATGAATTGTATGCCGATAATATAAATTTCAGAATTTTCAGACACGTGCAAACTTACACTAAGTCCAGTAAAAGGTTTTAAATATAAAACATGTATATATAATTGTTACTGTGTAGGTTTATTGTATGTTGTATTTATCATGATGTTGGGAAAGGGGGTTTCATAAGTTGACATAACTTTTGCCCAATCCTCTTGTCGTTTTCGTGACAATAAAATATGTTTAAACTAAAACAAGTATATATTTTGACAATCATATAGCATTATTTGAGGAATTATCAGTTACCGGTTTTCATTTATAATGAAGGAAAAACTGAAAAAAAGAAACAATAAAGAAAATTTGTTTTATCTGAGTGTTTGAACATCAGAGTGTACAAGAATAGGTGAGAATGGGTATCAGTTGAGTGACCAAAGTTTTTTTTTTTTTTTTTGTAATTAAACTTATTGTTAAAAAGAAGATATTCAACAGGGATTTGTATAAAACAAAAGATTAAAACAAGAGTTACCAGACACTGGTTTTAGCTATCATTTACTATCATGTACACAAATTATGTTACACTATGTGTATATCATATTTCCTTTAAAGGCGCAATATACGTAACTTCAGGAATTTTTTCGTAATTCTGAAACATTCTGAAAAAAATATCCAGTTGATAACAATGCAAAAATAAGCCTAAAAATACTGAGTTTCAACTGCTGCTATACCGGTAACCGCGTAAGAATTCATCTTGAATATTGCTGATATCAGTAAATCTTAAACTAAATCTAAAAAATATAAACAAAAGTTATTAGGCTTGATTTTCGCTTCAAGTTTTGCCGAAAGTTACGTATATTGGACCTTTAAACAGAGCTGAAATCTGCAATGAAAATACAATCTCACAACTACATGTGACAAGGTCCCGGTTAATATAGTTATATTCTTGACACCGTATGAGTAAATGACATACTAGTATTCTTGGTACAATAACAGAAAATACTTATTATGTTCTTGATGTAAATGCTATAAAAAAACAAATCAGAGAATACCGAAACGAGAAAACCATAATCCGAACTCAAAATCAAATGAAGTAGGGACGAAATATAAACAAAGGAAAGATTTACACGTAGAACATAGAGAATAAGACCATACGTTCCAGAGGAATAAACGTCTTCTGCTTCATCGATGACACCTGCTTTGTTAATTAAGGTCACATTCAGGTAAATATCACGCCCTCAATCACACGATTCATCATTCCCAATCACAACATGTAGGCACACTAATGAGCATATTTAAAATGTCCGTCTTCAAATAGTACACTAATACAGAATATATTCAATGAAAAAAGGATGGCGACCATAATACTTCATAGTCTTTATCAACCTGCGTCTCTCGAATACCTTTGCGGTAAGTGTGTTCGTCAGCAGCCGACATCTATCACGAAAATCTCGACATTCGGAGCAAAACCTAGAGTAATAAATCCTGAGGATTATACAACCCCTTCTTTGAGTATATATATGCTATCATTGTTAAATATGTATTCCAGTGTTATTTTTCGGTACATATCTAATTTGTTTGGCTTTTCGAATGTAGAAACTGGGTTTTAATACATATTTCGTAAATTGTAACAACTAATACAAGCAAGACTAATTTCTGACGATAAAATATACTTAAAAACAAGAAAGGCAATGATACTGAACCTTCAATTAGATGTTTATGTGGATTTATGTGTACCTAAGATCAATGTGACCTTCGAAGTTGATGATATGCTTGTTTGTTTGTTTTTGTTTTTTTGGTTTTTTTTTGGTTTTTTTTTTCTCTCTCTCCATCATACCAAAGTTCGACAATACACTGATAACATTTCAGTTGTAAAGAAAATCCCGGTACACTTGTCCTCCTGATTTGAGATTTTTTTATCCTGACCCAATTTTACACTTGGATGGCTTTTAAGAATCGTTATTTTGTTATCATGTGGATTTTATAAAGAAAAATGTTAATTTTGACATCAGGGGAGATAATTGAAATTTAAAATTACGTACAATTTCATTGTAAATGTGAACAGATAGACTCTGAAATGTACTGGAGTCACGTGATCCTATCCTAGGAGGACGATAGTGTGTCGAACTGGGGCCAAGGACTTCAGTTCAGGAAGTGATGCGGCGAATGTTGACAAACTTGTCAAATACTCACTGAGCGTCCTGATAAATACGTAAACGGCCCAGATAACTAGTGGTAGGTCTTCACACGTATTTAGATAGTGGACTTACATAACAGTACTACTGTCAACTGATAAATACAATGTACTCGGCTGAAAGACTATTACGATTTTATGACTGCGTGGTGTAGATATAGAATCTAAACGCGAGGGTAAGATTGTGAAGTTTAGCATGAGACAATGTTAAACTATGATATTTATTCTAGAGATGGACATTTTTTTCTGTTAATTATTTTCCCCCACTTATTGAACATAATGAGTCATGCCATCATCAGAGATGCATGCGACGCGACAAAATTGATAACGTGACCGTGGCTACACTGCAGAAAGTGATGACGCTTTGGTGACATTTTCAGAATAATTGCGCGTGTAAACTTTCTTTCCCTGATAGGTAAAGCCAAATTTATATTGCCAAATAAATTGGACTGCACCTGTAGACCTAAAGTGTGAGGAAATTATTATCCTATCTCCCAGTATGACGGAGCACTATCCCTGTGTGTGTTCTGCTTAACGCAGTTTTATTGTTTATCAAATTATTCCGCGAAAACATCTCAAACAATTCGTTATAACAGGCGCGTATCTTTGATTAAAATTTACAATATTTCGCGAGAAAATTAGCAGAAAATCGAATTCACGACTGACTCCTGATTTAATTTTTTTTTTTCGTGTACTATTTTGTAAATAAGTTTTGAAAGAACAATGTATGTACCATATCTATTGTGCTATTGTGATCATGATATTTAATAATTTTATATCGATTGTAATCAGGTTATACTTTATTTCACGTTCTTTTTTATGTGGCATGTACCTTAGTAAAATTACATGTAGTAGCAAACCTTATATACAATTTTTCTATTTCATATACGATTTAATACACTATTTTAAATAACTGTCATCCAGTATTAAGTGTACATTTAAAAAAAGTTTTTGATGCTTATAAACTATCATGTATAATCATTGGCATTATTTATGTCTAAAGTTTGCACTAACGTATTTAGTTTTAAGTGATTTCAAGTATGACATTGACATTGTACCGTTTGAAATGAAAGATTCTGTATGCAGTAAACACAATTGCATTGATTCGGTATATAAGTTTGAGGAAATTATTTATTAATGAATAGGTTTTAAGTGCATATATAATGTATCATTGGAGGACTTGTCCTTAAGCAAGGCAAGATGTCTAAGCTCAGATTTGGAAAATAATTATAGAACTTATCTCCTTTTTTTAAATATATATTTTCCCGTATTTTAAAGAGGACTGGTAATTGTTTAGGCATCAAAATTGGAAACTTGTGAAGATTTGTGAGACAAATAATAAAGGAACTGCTTGTATCAAGTATACTATTCTAAATTTTAAGTTTTAAAAAAGCTAGTTTTTATACCTAATAGTTTCCATTTTTGAGTGATTACTTTCGTGGCAAAATATATCTTGATAGTAGTACAATGAACGTATACATGGAAAAATATTATTCATTGAATTTGAAATTGCAACTTAATCGAACAAATTATTGTCGCTGTGTGTGTCGTCTGTATCCTGTGATTGTCGTGCATTTTATTTCCTATTCTCTCCTCACCATCATGTTTAGCTAGAGTTCCTAATTAATATGATATATCATCAAGCTTTAACATTTATTACAGAATTTGGTGGCTTTATATAGTTTATTGCTTAAAATAAATACATGTTTATACGACATAACAGATAGGCTTTTTTGTATAAAATTGTAGTTATATTTCATGAAATGAAAGCAAGACATCTATTAGATTATGTTGTTAAATTTCCCCAAATTTTGTTAATAAATTTGTCTTTAATTTTTATTTTTCTATTTTATTAAAAATTGTTATAGTTGGACAAGAGTCACTGTAAACAAGTCAACACACATTTATGTTTCTATTATTTTTTAGCGTGTTTCTATTGTCCAGCGGTTCCCACCATTGAAATGCGCGACTGTCAATATTTGTTGACTGCTAACCCTATTGTTGTCAGTGGATTTTGAGTATCAGATACATCAATTATCTTCTCTACACTCGCAGTATAACAAAGGTAACCCATTATCTTTTATGTTCGATAAATTCTCAGTAAATGGATAAGATACCGTATCTTCCACTTCTGTGTACTTAATCGTGATTTCTATGTTTTTATGTTGAAGTCCTAATACAGTTTTTGATTGGTTTAGATAATATAAAGGAAGAGGAGCATGCGGCGTTATCGGTGATGGTACACAGATATTCATATTTATTCTGACAATGTTCATAGTTTATAGTTCTTTGATAGTTAGTTTATAATCTAAATACATAATGATATATGTGTTTTCATAAATAATAGGTCAGTTGCATACTTTCATATTTCCAAATTACATATTTGATAGAGTATTTATATGTTCGGTATATGTTCGGTAAGAAAACGTGTTAAATATCAGGTCATATCCTCTATACTCAATAAAGCATTATTTTCTTAGTTTGTATGATATTTTAGATATTGTAAAAAAACATAAGAGAATACCAAAGCGTCAACAAAACCATAATCCGAAATCAAAATCGATTAAACTAGAGGCAAAATGGTGAAAAAAAGATTTACACGGAGACTCTCATAAAAGCACAAGAGAATAAGACCAGTGTGGCCCGGAAGAGAAAGCGTCTTCTGCTTCATCGACGATACCCGCCATGTAAATAATAGATCGAATTGCAAGCTTCGTCTATTACTAATTCTAAAAAGTGCAGCACCTGTACGAGTGCTATGTTCACTTTTGACGTATTAAACAATATATACATTAGGAAAGCATGTTTAATGCTAGTTACTTTAAATATGTTTATTATTTTCTGATAAAAATATGCTCCCTAAGAGTACAATGTTTGTAACCTATTGAATTTGAGAAATAAATCCTAATTACAAATATCTGGATATGAATGGATTCTGAAATAGTAAACGGTAAAAGTTTGACATTAGTAATACGACAACATTTTGTTGCCAATGTGTTGAGGTAGTAGTCTCATCATCACGTTATGTGTATAGTGTGAGTAATGTAAATGACAGTGAGAATTGGCTGCTAATACTCATGTCCCTTAATCCCGAGTTTTCGACAGCTGGTATACATCTACAGTATATGTCAGCTGTTTATTATATAGGTCGTGTAGATACACACCGTACTATCATGTACTACAACACGACAGGTCACACACACAAAAGTGTAATTCATAAATTATTCATAGATTGAATTTTTCATTCAAGTATAATTATCTCGGGTAGATTAGCACCTCGTTAACAGTCACAAGGGGCACTTCATATAGGTTTCAATATATGTGGAATTCATTCAGGTCTTGAGCAAGTTGTCAATGAGTCTAAACGGTCCTCTGACCGCCATTGAAGGGTACTCTCGCGTGCTTCATAAATGCTAAAGCGTCATCGCTGATAACGGAACATTTTTACAGCGGCCAGTTTTTAGAGCATTCGCCACTTGGCGATTTCGGGTAGGGGAGTGGACAGTTGAGGTTATCACTATAGTGAGAGATATTGTCACCCGTATCGGCAAACTACTGTGACTGTCAATATTTAGTCAAGATCATGGCGATGTTCAAGACTGAAAATGACTGATTAATGATACCCAGTGATATATGTGGTCCAGGTAAAATATGTATTTATACTTTGTGTGAAGCATAAAGTGGTGACATTGCATGATAATGTGGCGGTTTAATTTATGATTTAAGACAGTTATGACTTTGACCTTTGTTTCACACTAGTGTCACCTCCGGGGTCATTTTGGAGGGCTTGTTACAAGAATAGATCCTTTATGTCCCGTCTATTTACAATGCATCACCCCCAAAATATAAATACCACTGATTTACAACTAATCGTTTTACTAGTATGCAACTCCCTCTCAACTATTTTATTGAAAATTAATTATGTTTAGTATATTAACATCACATTTTTGTCCGTCTTGCTCTTCAAATCTCACTTTCTCACGTCATCAGTGATTTTATTAAATCTGCTTTGCTCTTTAGATCTTACTTACTAATCTTATCAACCTTTTGGTAGCCGTTCTAGGAAAACATTCAAAACATGCGTAAGACGTGCAAGAAAGAAACAAATTAAATAAGAATAATAAATAAAATTGTTGCAAAAAGTAAATATCAAACAATTTGGATTTTATTTATATTCGTACTATATTAACAAAATAACTTGTTCTTGATGACAAGAGTATAAACATCTTGTGTGAGAATTTGTGATAAATTGTTAATGAATTATTTTTTGAAGATCGATATGTGAATCTTTATCATTTTTGTTTCATTGCAAATTATTGACTTGATATAATCGATACTAAGTCCATGTTTTAATCCCCCTTAACACATTTTAATCCTCCCTGGAAGTTATTTATTTTGGCTGTGAATTCTCCCATCTATTGTAGTGTCGAATGTGTCACTGTATGGACACTAGGGTACACTGTGGACTTTCTGTCTGGTCCCAGTACTGGTAGATACCTGGACTGGTCTCCAGATCAATGCCGGTGACGTAAATGTTGACTAACAGATGGGATGGCTTGGCAGCTCCAACAGATGGACACTGGAAAACAGGGATATCATGTAAAATTAAACAAGATTTAAATCTCAATAATCCGTCCAAACACACAACAGCCCATATACAGGTATTGTGAAACTACCATATGATACATGGATTAGGTTCGTGTAATTCCACCAGTTACAGTGGATAAACCAACAATGTTGTAACGCACTTTATTACTCTCTATAATAACAATAAACCTTAGTTAAACAATTGTCAGGCCACTTTATCATGTAGAGTAGCATCTCTTGTGTGTGTTTGGAGGATCTTGTGATGTATAACCACATGTAAGTGAGCGTTCTTATATTTCATGGCGCGTTGGTTCTGGAGAGGTGAGACAGTGTTGGGCCATGTCACGCAGTCTACGAGCACCCCTCCAAAGGCAACGGATTGACTCTTGAGGCACTCGTCGTCCTTTCTCTATAATACTCGAGTTGAATGTGAAAGTGGAGTATTGAAGTAAAACCAATATTCTAAACCTATCATGGGCCTGTTCAGGTAAATGTCCCGACCGTTAAGGACGGGGATACCTGACAATCCATCCAGTCCCCCAATTGCTTCTATCCGATTAGAGGTTTTGCCCAGCCTCTGAAGCCTGGTGATAGAGTATACACAAATTACTGCTGGGTTCATTACCGACTTCAGGACAGCTTGATGAATTGCCCTAAGAGGTTTATGTCCCTAATCGTTCCGCATTACTATCTATAGCTGTTGTGCAATTATAGTCCTGTAACTGTTTGTCTGTGACCGGCTCAAAAATCCCCTATAACAAATCAATATAATTCGCCTTGTCTGAGATTTCAATCAAATTTTGATTATTTCATGATTAATCTGAAATTCTTTGTGCTTGCATTATTTCCAAATTGTCAGTTATTCTTAGACGCTGATATGTCTCCTGTCTGGGTAAGAATGTCAGGTATGGATATGAAATAGAAAATTGCAATCATCCCGTAATTGTCTTGCTTCGTTATTTCTGATTTCCCGTAGTCACCTGTTCTGATGTTACATTTATACGCTATCCATGTGGAGGTGTTTCGCTCTCTTCTGTTTATCCGCAATTATGTGTAGTGTTTACCCACTATATCCTTACAATTATTTGGAGATTGAGTTCACTAATATCAGTTTCTGACAGAGGTTTGACGTACAATGGTATTTTACTGATATAAGTTTATGACACTATTTTGACGTTCAATGGTATTTTACTGATATCAGTTTCTGACATTATTTTGACGTTCAATGGTATTTTACTGATATCAGTTTATGACATTATTTTGACGTTCAATGGTATTTTACTAATATCAGTTTCTGACAGTGTTTTGACGTACAATGCTATTTTACTAATATCCGTTTCTGACATTGTTTTGACGTGGATTGCTATTTCACTAATTTCAGTTTCTGGGTGTTTTGGCGTGCATTGATATATGACTGATATCATTTTTCTGACAGAGTTTTGACGTGGATTGCTATTTTACTTTAATCCGATTCGGACAGTGCTTTGACGTGGATTGCTATTTCACTAATTTCAGTTTCTAGGTGTTTGGCGTGCATTGCTATTTGACTGATATCAGTTTTGGACAGTGTTTTGAATAACAATGCTGTTTTACTGATATCATTTTCTGACAGAGTTTTGACGTACATTCCTATTTTACTGATATCAGTTTCTGATATTGTTTTGACGTACATTGCTATTTCATTAATAAAAGATTCTGACAGTGTTTTGACGTATATTGCTATTTTACTAATACTAGTTGCTGACATTGTTTTGACGTACATTGCTATTTTCCTAATACCAGTTTCTGACAGTGCTTTGATGTACATTGCTATTTCACTAATACTAGTTGCTGACAGTGCTTTGATGTACATTGCTATTTCACTAATACTAGTTGCTGACATTGTTTTGACGTACATTGCTATTTTACTAATATCAGTTTCTGGGTATTTTGACGTGCATTGCTATTTTACTAATATTATGATTTCTCACTGGACATACCAAATGTACAAATTCATTCAATACCTCCCAAAGCAATGCTGATGTTAGATATATAAGATCCGGAAAAGTAGCATTTGTTTGTGAACTATATGAAATCCTTATAACTATCTTGGATGTTTTGTTTCCCTGAAATGTTCTACTTTCTGATAATTTCATTTTAACATCTAATCTATCAAGGTTGATTGGATTGACGTTCGACCACTAGTATTTTTCTATAAAATATTTGTTTGGTGTATCCTGACCCACTACTGCATACCTTACCTTACACGTTATCAACAAATCAGGTTTTACGCTTTGTATAGTTTGTTCATCTGTTGATACAACTGTTACTTGACGGAAATAAAATGATAACGCAATCAGTTGTATGGTCGCCATTTTCTCCCCGATACTGTCCTGGTTTTCGGCATCTCCATTTATAAAAACAACAGATCATAATAAAATAGTTTATATTACAATCCTTCATATCAAAACGTAAATTCCTATGAGACACACACTTCAGACTGTTGTAAATCTGTCCTTAATATGGAAATACGAGCATACTAGTATTTCAGTTTAATATAGGAAGACATATGAACTTCTTTCTAAAAATCTATTCTTTAAAATAAGTTTTTGTATAGTATCGATATTAATATAACCACTACTACGTCTGGCTTGATACTGTCCTTGCTATTTCTTTCCAATGGAGTATGCACAGCAGTATTTGAATTATTTAATATACTTTGTGTGTTTTCTCTGAAACTTTTACTTAAAGGCCCAATATACGTAACTTCAGGGAAATTTTCATGATTCTGAAAAATTCTGAAAAAAAATCCAGTTGATAACCATGCAAAAATAAGCCTAAAACGAAGTAAACCTGAGCGGTAACTAACAAAAAACTCTTGACAAAAAAATCCAAAGTATTGAAAATAATTCAGGTGGGGCCCACTTCAACAACCAACCGAAGGTAGAAGACGGTTCGAAATTGACGCGTGTTTACAAATAGTGTGTTTCAAATGCTGCTGTACCGGTAACCGCGAAAGAATTCATCTTGACTATTGCTGATTTCAGTTAATCTTAACTAAATCTATAAACATAATTAGTTATTAGGCTAGATTTTTGCTTCAAGTTTTCCCGAAAGTTACGTATATTGGGCCTTTAATTAATTACGTGTGTTTATCTCTTCAAATAGATGAAATAGTATTTACATTTTTCAATTTCTTATCTCAACATGGTCATAAGATTTAATTAATTCTAAATAAAGAATAAAAAAGTTATTTTAAAGTTATAGTAATTTGATGTTAACATTCAAAGTAATCATAGTATGAGTATAATTATGATGATTGGTGTCTTGTTTGAATGGATGATGTAATTGTTCACATTTTCAAAATTACACAATCTTACTAATCCATCTCAAACTGAATTGTTTTTTTTATATTTTCTTATTGCTGTAAGTTCTTTTCGTGATTTTTTTATCTTCTTTTTATTTGCTTTTGTATTCAAACACAAGACGTATTTAATCATTGATAATTCAACAAGCATATTTTATTAATACAAATAAATACATAAAGAGCGAATCCTTGACGGTTGTACAGACTCTACTACAAACACCTTATTGTACCTCTTGAGAAAAGAAAATTGACAAAAGGTATAACACGTTAGGTGATCCTGTTACACAACACAAAGCCACCACATATAATGTCTTTATATCGACATAACATCAAAAAGATGGTTAATTAACTTAGTGATGGAAAGTACCTCCATATTAAAATGAACACTCTATGTGAATAGGGTCGTAACGAACTTAGTGTTACGTAACAAAGTAAACCTGTCTTCCGTTCGTCTACAAATACTGCATTGTCCCCTTGTTTGTTTGTTTGTGCACGTGAAGACACGGCCTTATTGATGTTATAACGGTATACATCATGATAGGTAGAAACAATAAATACAGCATACACACTCAACATATGTTAATGTTCGCAGGCAAGTGTTTTATGTTTTTTTTATCTTAACAAGATTTACTTAAAAATCTCTTCATAAAGTGGGCTGGTCATTCTGTCGAGTTGGGTGATCTAGTTATTTCGTCATTAAACCCTCGTGTCAAAATTGCATCGCCCCATTGACTTTCAAAATCCAAATTAGCTCTATATCCAAATAAGTACATGTACTAATTCAAACTATCAAACTGATTGTTCTTGGTGTGAATTTGAAAAGGATATTTTTACACGATTACGTTCTTAAATCATTATGTTACAGTTCTGTCTTTAGAAAGTTCGGCCCTGGGGCTATGTTTGGTTATCCCTATTAGCCTTGCTTATGTCATTACAACACCTGCAAGAATATAAGTAAAGATCTAGTTACACTACTGTGAGTTAACATGGGTTTGGAAGGTGTTTGTTGGCGCGCCGTGACCACGAGGGCCGGAGAAATCTCCTACTGAATGGCCGTAGTACTTACCAGTGCTTGAGAGAAGGCCAAGTGCCAGTCCCGGGTCTATAATCCTTGTTGAAGTGGCCGACTGACACGCCGTTTAATGAAGGGTTCAACAAACACTACTCTAGGCAGATTGGAATTCCCTTTCACCTCGGCTTTATGTTTTTGCACGTCTGTGTTCTCATTAGGTAATGAACCTTCTGACACCTCCATACAATTTGTAGGTATTATAGCTGACCGCAGAGAATGACCACTCCATCGTCACAGCTTCTCTACCTTCTTTCCATTCATGTTTTACCGTAATCCAGAACATTCTGATATGATATTACATTCTATCTATAAAGAGGGCAAAATAATCACTGTAGAAAATACTAAAGAGCCGAGAGAGTGTTAGAGTTATCAGTTCATTCAGTAAAAGCATTTTATCTCTTAAACATATTTTTCTGCCCTTAAAACGTGTTCCTTATTGAAATGGGGAATATTATTATTTTGTTATATTATTATTTTCTAGATTTTGTTTTGATAATATTGTCGAGCATTATTTGTATTATCTTTTTAAGATGCCATTTATTTTATCACTTTTTTGGTGAACCGATGATGCTTCGTTTTCACAATACTTAAACTGTTCGGGGAATAATTACACCTAACATCTGATAATCAAAGAGATCATAAAAGCTATAATTACATGCGTCCAGTCCTTTTGATTGATATTTACCGATAACCCAAGCGCCAATCAATTGATAGGTGAATAAATTCGACAAAGGTAAAAGCCATTATCAAAATTATGAAAAATACAAGGTCGTCACTATAACATTCCTGAAATGAAAGTGAAATAAAAGGGATGAAATAAAGTGACATCAGTGAGTGGAGTTATTTGATGAATCTCTTTGACATTGGATGGGGTGTTTATACTATGTATGCACATCACACGCACTATTAAAGGTATATTAGCCACATTATCTGGCCATCTTGTTGTGTTAAATTCAGGGGAAACATCGATGTGGTGGATCGATGCTGGTCACTTTTGTGGACGATTCTCACAACGCCCAAACGGGAATTCCATTATTGTTGTAGATTGACCACAGCCACAGTGGACATGCTGTTAGGAAATGTTAAGAGAAAGGGTAAGGTGTTAATAAGGTATACCTGTGGAGCGTGCAGGTGTGTTCAGGTATAATTCCTCACACCTGTAACTAATACGCTTAGCGGAGATCGGAGGCTACTAACAAAATAAACTGTCCGACTGTACTACTACCGTAGGTCTGTAAACCGTACCTGTGTATCATACAGAAACATATACTTGTTTTTGACGTAAGTAGATCAATGAATTTAAAATAGGTACCTTTTTATGACAGATATTATTTTGAAGTATTTCTTTATTTACGTGTCAAAGAATCAAGTACTTCAAATACGGTTGATCTGGATTTGAACGTTTGGAACAGGAAACAAAGTCTTACTGATTTAATTGTTGGGCGGAGATCTACGTATAATTGGCTGGACATATTATCCAACAAAGTGGAATTGGTTCACAAAGTATTCAATCGAGATCAATTTAGCAAAGGGATACATTTTATGTTCTTATTAGATTATAATGAAAATGATTGCCACTCAAAGATAAAGTTGCCTTATAGAATATTTTTTTAAATGATTATGTAACATTCACTAAAATAATACAATGTTGTACAAATCATACGAAAATGCCTCAACATATATATAGTCATTCAATATGCAACGTATATATAGTCATTCAATATACAACGTATATATAGTCATTCAATATACAACGTTTTCTGCTAACAATTAAATGATAAGTATATTGGTGTATTGAAATAATAACATTACACTGAAGAAAACAAAATACTCGGTCTTATTATCTTGTACTTTCACAAGGGTCTCCATGAAATATTTCCATTGTTCATATGTTGCCCCTAGTTTAAACGATTTTGAGTTCCGATTATGGTTTTGTTGACGCTTCGGTTGTATTTTTGTTTTTGTTTTTGAGGGAGTCATTTTTAGATCAGACAATTTTGGTATCGATAACAATTGGTGCAACTTTAGCAACGCCATCGACAAAACAGTAATTAATCAAAACAGGCCGACTTACATAGATGTTTTTACAATCATTGATATAGCGGTAGGCAGTTTTATGTGATTAACTGATACATGGAAGATCATCTCTATGTCTATGTGGCAAAAAAATAAAATAAAATAAAATAATAATAAAAATTAATAAACAAACAATCAAAAACAAAAACAATGAATGGAAATGTATGCACGATAAATGCTCGGTACTATGATGATCTGTTATATAAATACCTTTATGATACAGTTACATGGAAATTAATTCGTTATTTTAGATTTATGTAAATATGTATTTGAGAACAAATCTTTTTAGAAATTGAACAAACTAACGTTGCAACATTCACGGTTAGTGTTATTGGTAAAAAGAATTATCATAATAAGCTTATTATTATTTTCTTGACATATTAGAATACATTCTCTTTATTTTCTGAAAGTAAAATTTATCTAAAGATATAAAAATACAAGAAGAAATATATATATAATCGTTGAAGTATGGATAAATAAATTGTCAATTTTTTAAGGCTCTCCGCCAAATTATCAAGACACAAAAACGCACGTTGAATCACATAACTGAATATACATGAAACATGAAAGATACAAGGTTATCAATTTAAATGATAATTGTTGCCGATAATCCCTTCGGCTGATCGGACACCAAAGGTCCTGCTAAATCAGAAAAACAACATCCTTAGATGATGTTTCGTAGATATCAAATATTTGGATGTTGTTTTTGTTTTTTTACTGTGCCCGGCAATCAAAAATGCTCACGTATATGTTGAACAAAAAAAAAGTCAAAACGTATACTATTTTATAAACAAAATATTTGTGAGAATGTTAATTGTTGATAGTTCATTATTATTATTAACAATGATATTATTCATATTAATTTTGTCATTATTATCACAATTTTTTTTATCATTTTCTTGAATATATTGTACAATGAATAGCATTCCAATTTTTATTTTCCAATGTTTACCACAGGACGAAATCCACCATATTTACATAATTTATACAGGCTTTCAACTTTAATAATTATGCTATACATAGGAGGTATCCCATTCAGGACAAACACGACCCACGGCAGAAAACTATTTTATGAAAGCTTGACCTTTAGCGGTCAATGTTGCAATATTTTGCTGAATATCTTAAAAACATTTACCGAAAGAAGTTGAAAATACATATGAATGTATGCATTGAACGAAGATTATATCAATAGATTTTATTGTTTTCATCATATAAATACACATATTTGCAAATTCAGAATAATCCATTTTAATAGAGGATATGAAGAATTTGGTCTGAAATCATAATAACAAATAGTATATTTCCATAATTACACGAAAAGCAAATTCGTTCTTTGATCTTAAGGATTTTTAAATGTTAAAAGAGATTTTTTTTAAATGTTAATATTATTTTCAACCAATCTTATTTTATAAACAGATGTTTATTTCCACGTCGTAGAAAATTAACATTAATTGTATTTTACTCATATTGCATTATTGTCGCCAAGTAGGTACGTACCAAGTATAGTCAATATGTTTATATAAGTAGCCAAAAAACGATGAAAAATATGATAATGATAATACAATGTTCATTGTGTCTGTTATTGTATTTGATAAACTGTCACATCACAGATGTAAATAATATGTATTTCTTTATCTAGAGTGGATATTGTTCGTAATTACTTATCTTAAGTGGCCGTTGTTTGTTGATACTTCAAAGCAATTTTGATATTATAAGTAGAGTACAATGCTGATAAAAGGATCGCGAATTGTCCACATCAAAAATAATGTTATTGTATGTGAATACAGCAGAAAGAATGTCCTTGAAGTAAATGTATGTATTCGATGCGGGATGAGCTGATCAGTTTTATAAGTTTACAACAGTGGTGATTATAAATATATTTTTTTAAATTTATAACGCATACATAGATAAAGCAATTTATTTATTGTGGAAAAGGCAGAACGTTTTATTGTTTTCCCAAAGATGAATAACATACATATTGAAGGAATGACCACAATTTTTGCGGGTTATACGGTATATACTAAAAAGTAATGTGTGCACTGCAAAGCGGTTTATGAAAAAAATGCACATATTTTGGTAGGTTTACAAGGTAAATAAAACAACTAAATTGTGGTTATTCTTTATGATTTTATTTCTAAAAAAATAGATAACAAATGTACATTTATAGTTCAAAATCAATGCTTTTGATCTTATCATGAAAATATAAAATGTTTTTGCACAAAACGCAACATTGTGCAGTAATTCTTTCTTCAAGCAACTTCAGGCATACTGTATCTATTACTAAATTTAAAAGGTCGGCATATGTGTGTGTAACGTCATCTTCAATAAATCAGAAGTTTGAATAACAGATGACGTCATGACTTTGTCTTACTTTTTTAAGATTATACGATATAATCTAAAAAAGTTGCATTTGGGATTAGGCAAAAACAAATAATATTCAATTAATATTATAAGACAACCAGCAAACTAGGTTTATTTGTGCGAAGCGTTTAATATAATCCTCACATTGACGAAAGGTTATCTAAATGTTAAAACATTGTATGTAAACGTATGTATATCATTGTTGATAATGTTTCTATGTAGTACAGTGACCAAGATGTCATAATTACAATTATCTTTATAGCAAAAACCACTGATTGAACTGACAACACTTTAAATATTGTTTGATATATGCCCTCTTACATTTTTTATTAAACTTTTGGATGTTTTGTTATTGTTTTGCCACGTGGGTGTTTTGCGTTGGGTACTTTCCTCTCGTCAAACTACCATTGTTCTCACGCCAGACTATCAAGTTTAATCTGAGATGTCCTCATTGAAAACCTAGCCAAATGTTTTGTGGTTTCTCATCGCGCTATGACAATATACTGCTACAAGATTTCAATACGTAGATCTGTCCTCCAATGTCTTCTTATAGAATACTCCCTCCTCTTCTTGATTGCGTGTGAATCTTTTCTCTGCTGTCTTGTTCTCTACTGGCGTGGTCTCTGTTCCTATACGTAGTACAAAATATCGAAAGAAATAAGTTGATTTTATATCGCATTACAAACGTATCCTCAGTCGCACTGCAAAGGACTAGATCTTTCTTGCTCGCTTCTGTATATGGGTTCTTGCATCTTTTCGGACGCTCAGAAGGCGCTACCTCAATACCTAAGGTACGTAACGTGAAGAGCTTGCCTTCTCTCCGATTGAGAACCGGGTGACAGACGTATCACCATTTCAACTACCTGGTGTCACATGATAATTGGAGTCACGTAAACCTATTGACAATAAATAGTGTTCATTACAGAGCAAGCGTTGGGGACACTGATTTTATCCAAAACTCCACTCGAAAATGTCTTGTGGCAGCTGCTGGACTCAAGGGTGCTTGAAAAGTGGCGAGAACCGTTTGGCCTACCGAACTGCCAGTTAGAGTTGGTAGAATCAAGATAATTTTGTATAGGCGATGTGCTACAGGCCGAGACTGTTCTGGGCGCAGGTGCACATGTATAGAATGAGCTGACAAAGGCAAGGAGGTTGATAAAAATGTACGTCACTCTCGCTGCCAGACCCGGCGCTGACATCCGTACTCAGAGTTGTACCATCGAGGGAATTTCCTGTTGTGCTAACGATCAAATGGCTGTGTCTCTTTTGTACCTTAACTAATCTGCTTCCGATAGGGGCCAATTAGGGAGTGCTTAACTTAAAATTCAATTACAGCGGTACGGATAAATCCAGGATTCTTTTAATGACGTCTGTGAGTCGTGTAGAGGTTAAATGGGGTGGTGGCTATGTATACTAATAATGGAGAAATTCAATCAAATCAATTCATTAATATATTTCTCTATTTGTTTGGCGATTATATAGCTTATTATCTTGTAACGGTTATATTCGGGAGGCAGATTATTTAAAACTCTAGTTGTTATAGTTTTATTGAAATTTAAATGATTAAATAATAACGTTTTTTCACGATGTAATGTCAAAAGCCAGAAAAAGGTGAACTGAATGACATGCTGAAAAGTCGTCAATTTAATAATTGTTCTGCATGAGAACGGTTTAGTTTTTAAACACTCTGTAAACTACAAACTTCGGAATGTAAGAGTGTACTAATTAAAGCGTTTTTGGCAGTGGTAATTTTACGCACACGCTGCAACAGCTAGGTAAATCGATTCTCGTGAAATTACATCTGATGTCCGGATGCAGACATACTATTTTAGTAATGTTACTGTGTTGTGATTATACCTTATATGTTTCACGCTATACATAATGTCTATAATAAAATAGCTTAAACTTTCGTTAATCCTTATCTATCAATTAAAAGTATTGCAGAGGAACAAACCTCATAGTTTTTGAACTGGACGGAAGAAACTTTAGTTGAATTAGGCCACTTGCTGAAATAATAGGAATGTACCATGTCACCAATACGACCTAGATAAACTGCAGTCGGTACGACAAAGGATTGTACAAAAGACAAACACGAGATTACACATTTGTGATTTAGAATGAGATACAGAGGAGCCAAATAATGAACAAACCGGCAGTATACAACTGTATCACACCGGTAATACACAAGGTCGTAAGCCAACTCTTACCAGAAGTCGATGCAACACTGTGAAATAGATAACGCAAAACAATACAAACATCCCCGAGACGAAATAATTGTTCTTCTTCCTGAACCCAACTTGACTATTGTCATATTTCCTGTTAAATACAGGGAAGTGTTAATATAAACGCTCTTAGACATTGTACAATCATCACAAGGATGGGAACCGTTTATATACTAGGACAGCAAGATTCAAAACGTTAATGAAAATGTATATACCTACAGAAATCTGCCTTACCGATACATATCAGACCGGCCCCCGTGTAGAATAGTATACAGATGTTGAATTGCTTAGAAAAAAATGACCATAATAAATTTTAAGGTTTGTAGTAAAATTCAGCTAGAGAAATTCTCCATGAAAACCTAGGGGCCTGTAGGGAGGCGAGATAATATCAGTTTTTGTGTTTTCTATGTTTCGCTTTGTTCTTTCCTGGAACCTGCCTATAAGGGAATTAAACACAAATAAAAAATTAATTAATTAGATATAAGAATATGCCTTTAAATTAACAAATTAAAGACAAGCAAGGGAATTAAACACAAATACAAATAAAGAATGAATCAATAAGATATAAGAATATGCCTTTTAATTAACAAATTAAAGAAAAGCAAGGACTGCAATTTTGTACATATGGTAACTAAATGAACTCATTCTTGTCTAACCTACTTCAAAAAAATAAGAATTTTTAATTGGAATGGTTAATGTTATAATAAAGAAATATAGAAATGTAATAAAGCGTGAATTATTCCACACAGCATACTCTACTCACTCAGACAGATGGCTGGCCTATAGTAATTCCTCGTCTCATTTCAAATCAAACGACAAGAGACATATAATGCAACTTACATACATCAAAATTTTAACAAATGCTAACCGTACTCTGTCTTACTCTCAGGTTCCCTTACACATGTCTCCTTACACGTGGTGACACACCCTTCACACCCCTCGTGCTTTACAGAAACGACCAATTTTAATTCTATCTTACGTTGGTGTCCCATTGCAGTTCAGTATGTTTAGTCTCTGATTTATGAGTAATTTACAATCAAATTAGGATCAAGATTCTTAAGATTGTTGAAAAGGATATTATCCAGTGCTGTCTAATAGCCTGGTGTTGACGGTCAACAATTACTAATGGCAATCATAAAGATCCATTTCACAAGTATATTAATAATTCTTTCATTAACTGGAATTTAAATAGGCACTCATTGCACTTTACGATACTTGAACTTTCGTGCTTTTTTACAAATAGTTTACGAACTGTACATAAAGAGTACGTGCTAGCTCATTAGGGTTTTACCACAGCTAGGGGAAGTGTAACTTCAAAAGCACTTAAGTATCGTTACAGGTGAGGAATTTCAGAAAGGAAAATAAACAAAAAGCTATCTTTGAAATTGAGAAGATTTTACATCTGTGTTGAAAATTGAATATTAGTGGCACTTAAGTGTACAGGAGAACCGCCATCTTGAGCGCAGAGATGGAACTCTTGACAACATTTAGCCATTCATATGGAAAGGAGTTAGACATACAAATCTCAAGTAATGAGAGGCGTTCACGTAAATAGGGCACGCGAGCTCGCGCTGGCACTATTGATACAGTGATCCTACACATTATCGCCGGTATACCTGTCCAGGTGCGCGAATACAGGTACAATCATAGACAAGGATAAAAATAAACAAACTCAAATAACCGCAGTGTAGGTTTTAAAGCTTTACAAATCATGACGTGTTTGTTGAAATCCACATTCTACATAAAAGGTATAATAAGAGATATCCGTGTGTATTCAGTTCATTTGCCGTTGGTATTTACTTAAAGTTTCCTGGACTAATTTAAATCATATCCTTACATACAAACATCTTCAAAAAGTTAAAAGTAAATTTTAATGAATTAATATATAATGAATACCCTTGTGTCCACGACGTCACCGCCCTTTCCTTTTGTCACGTTTACACCGTTCGATGTTTAATTGTAGGGGAGATATGTAAGAAAATTGATACTTAAAATTGCCCGAGGATACATAGACATTTAAATTTATACTACAAATGTACGAGATATGTGTAGATAATAGACCGATCGATCATCACACAACTCCCCACCTATGTTGAGAAATACACTAACATTTGAAGTATTGTAGTGATTGTCTTTGAAAGTCAACCCAAAGAATTAATGTATCAAATCATGTTATTTCATACCTCAATAGATGTTCAGGTCAAGTCATTGACCTCTCTCTATCTGATACGTAATGACAGTGCTCTTGTATATCATTTTAAGTGAGTAGACCCAGCAACCCTCCCCGTGCAAATCTCACACTCTACAATTAAATACCTGCATTACAGTTACATAATTGATATTATGTTAAATTAGTACGGTGTGAATTACATTATTTAGAGAAATATTTTTGACAGACTTTGGATTTGCTCAGGGTTTTTATCACACTAAAATCTTTAATTGACAATCGTTTATATATTTACTTTCCTCTCATTTGTCAGCTAAATAAACATATATCTATCGACAGAATTATACAATAAGACACAATTCTATTCATTAAACTTTTTTTCAGTTATATATCGTAACGTTTAGTTTATGTAGATAAAATATTGGTGCATTCGTTCAGTAATTCATTAATCTAGTATCTGTATGGCCAGAATATGAATCCGAATTAACCATGTTTCTCTGGTACTTACCTCAATTCTTATCCATCTGAACATGACCTTAGCTGTTCTGAAAAATAATAAGAACAAACTGAATCATTGTATCAAACGTTATTTGTTTTTTTATTCAGTTCCTGCAATGAGGTTATTCATCAATGTTTGCCATCTGTTAGTAACCGTACAAGTCCATAAATCGTTTATCCGTTATTCCTTTATTCTCATTTGATCTTTGTACGTTTATTCTGTTGTTTGACGTTCCTGATAGTGTTAACTCTTCATCATTATCAATCATATTTTTGTTTATAATTATTCTTAATGGTCATTTAATTGATATTATGATTTGAGAATATCTTTAAAATTTAATTTTCGATATTAATCACAAAATGACCCTATTTTGCTCTAGCTAGCGCTCATTATGATGTTTGCCTGCAAAGTTCTGTCAATTCTAACGAGCATAAAGACCATATCAAGTCACCTCAATGCTTAAATAGTAAAAATGTAGTAGTGATCTCATAATCATTATGATTATATAAACGAAAAATATCATTTGCATTTAGTTTTCCTCTGCCTTGTTTGTATCTTTACCGACAGGTTTCCAGTTCAGATGAGCAGTAAACTTGCTTGAATAGCAACAACATTCAGATTTATAGCAATTCAAAATGGAGATTGATAAATTCATAAAATATGAAGCAGCATATATTAAGTCATTTTCAAAACGATTTCTGCAACTACATTCAGAATGGTCGACCATGCTTACTCTTAAGGAAATAGTTTCGAGAACCACCAAAGCACGTCAGCGCCGTTATATGAAATATCAGTTTTCGTGGTTCAGTCTGTGGTGGAGTTTTATCACAGAATGGAATTAAGACTGATAACACATGGAAAGCGTATTGGTACAATAGTATTACATATATTAGTTATACTGTGACCAGTGTGCGTGGTATAATTATCTTTTAAATACATATGTCGCCATCTTTGTATCACAGAGTGAACAACCTCCAATCACATGTACCTGACAATTCGTTACATGCAGACTTGTTTTGAACCTTAAACTAAAGCATGTTGCGAATAATTTTATATTTTGGGGTGGTTCATTTCATAAACTCCACAAAAGTGTAAAATTATTATAAACCTATTTGTTTGAGGTCTAAATCGAGCCGTAACAAATTATCAGGCACATGTGCCTGCTCAGTGTAACAGTATTACGAGAACTGAACTGAACTGAACTGAAAGGTCACAAGCTGTCCCTATCCAGATTCCCCGCTTATCAAAACAATCTACCACTTTTCCAGCTACAACTACCTAATCGAAGATTCACGAAAGTAAAACGGATTATCACGTAACAAAATTAGTTTATAAAACAAAATTAAGGGCAAATACGTCGGACCTCCCATGTTATATAAGCTTAAAACTATTGTCGTGCCTGACGATTGGTGAGAGAGATTATCACAATGTAGAAGCAGATTTGTGTAGTTTTGGATTTATAGTGTGGAAGTGGGGATTTTGAAATATAGTGGAGTATAAATAGGGGTTGACGTGTTTAAGAGAGCCAGATACAGCATTAATTCAGGGTAACCTATCATTGTGACCTTGCTTTTATCACCAATGTCACATCCGGTAAAGATAATACAGTTCCTAAAGTTTGTCAAACACGGGTGTGGGCGAACGGTCGGTAGAGTAAGGTAACACGACATCAGTGTTATATATTTACAGGTAGCGGGCTGACATCATTACAGGGGCGATGCATTTACCGTCACCTTTGACCTTTATTTAGTATGTATGATTTTTCGAAAGTGAAATATTAATTTTAAATAATTTTTCATGTCGGGATGAACTCCGTTGTTTTATGAAATGCAAACCAGGCACAAAAAATATCACATGAACGCATAAGTAATTACACTTTACATTAATAACGTTCATTGATATGCTATTAGTGCTGCAATTGCTTTGCAGTACAAACATCAGGTTTCTATACTGTTACCACAGTTAACGAGGGAGTTCCAAACTGAGCAAGATCAACGTTGCTTTCTAAAAGGTCGCTAACACATAGATCACAAAAACAAAAATCCCAAGCTGACTTGACCCGATGCACTCGTGTCCTCCTACAATCACACTTCAGAACACATTAGAAGAGTTCCCTTCCAGTGGAAAAGCCAGGGTTAAAAAAAACAAACAAAAAACAAACTCATAATTGGAAATCAGAACTAGTCAGAAAATGAAGTACTGTTATTGGTGACACACTCAAACAAAAGAAATAATACTATAAGGAAAAGAACATTTGGGATATGGAGAAGAAGCCATATCAGAAGGAATAGTGGGTGTATTGCTTATGCCGAGGAAGAAGATGACACTGTGAGCAAGTCTTAACTCAACGTACAATAATTACATTGGAAACAATGTTATGTAGAAACCTGTCAGATACATAAACCTTGCAGAATATGGCCAGAATATGCTTCTACTTACACAAGAACTAATTGGAACAGGTAGACCGAATAAATTCATCATTTCCATATTATATTAGAGGATTGCAAAATGGGGAGGGGAGAAGGACATCCCGTGGTGTTTAAGATTTTTGAGAAGTTCTTTGGGATACATTAGATATGGAACCAAATCAGTCCTAGCATTCTTGTTACAGGGAGTGGTACACATGTATAAGATATACTTAGAAAAAAACATGCGATTGAAAGAAATGTTTGCTAAACACTGAAGTATTACGGCCGTTTGTGGTCAGTTTGTCTACGGCCAGTCTGTCTCCGGCCCCGGGGAGATCCCCGTGTGATCCGCTAATCCAATGACTGCCCTACTCCGATCATTACCTGCCACGGCAGACAACTCCTTACAATGCTGTACTTATGTAAGAGGAGAATATGGACGGCGAACCAATGACCACAAAGTTATTTCTATTTAAATCTGGACATATATCAGTACCTCAGACGGAGCAGAATTATCGCAGCCAGACTTTGTATATATGTTGTCAGTCGGTGGAGGTATTTGGCGACAGACAAATCGGCTCACGTGGCGATAATTTACGGGAATTTATGGATATTGTAAACAAAGTTACATACTTAAGTATATAACAGATAAAATCAAGGATTGCACCAACTGAGAGGGAAAATGGCCCAATTATATCGCTCTGAAGATTCCGTATGTTTAGATCTATCAGTATCAAAGTGGCCGGTCTGATTGTCTATTTGACCATGAAGGTTTTGTGGGCACCTATCGTGAAACCACGCACAAATTGAAAACAAGAAACTGGTCTAACAAGCTGTTCGGGTCGGGTAGATAATCAGACGAGACTGGGATAGAAACCCAGTGTATCTGCCTACAGATACAATACGGGTTTAAGTTTCCTCATTACCATCACCTGTTAATTTCCCTTCCTTCTCAGGTCACGACCCTGACTGTACGACAGTTTCTGTTCCATTGAACGGCCGTGTTCGCGGCTCGTTTTCGTACTTGGTGTTTCTTTGTGTCGTTGATACAATTATGTTCTGCTTTGGTGTTCGTCATTGCCTTTTTATAGTTTACTGTGTTAGTTTCGTATGTCCTTATACAAGAGTTTGTATTGTGAAGTTAAATGCGTCTTTGATCTTAATACCTCCCTGGAGGACACATCCACCAGGGGATCGCTATTCAGGAGAAACCCTATATAACTTGATATTGGTCAATCCGTCATAACATAGTGTGACAAAGATGGTCACGTCCATTTTGGATATACTTTGATACATGTTTGGGATAAAGTTTGACACAATGAACAACACTGTATTTAAACAAAACGACTGGGTTCTGTTATAATCCCAGGAATCATAGCCCCCCTTTTTGCTTGCTTGTCTGTCAGTTGATATAGAATATTGGCCATATTATTTTCAGCTATTCTTCTCCAAAGAAATTATTAGAATTTCAAGCCGTTGACCTTTACTTTTGAATTTGTAAAGTATGTACTGATTGATCGAATCAACTATTCATAGATGCCCGATATATCCCCAGTCTGTGTGTTTGGTTTCTATCTGCCACAATCTACCCGGAGATGGCGTGGCGGGCGTTCAGATGATAATGGAAAGACTATTGTTTCAGCTTGACAGTGCGGTAAAATCACCTTACTCGCGATATGTGTACCACAGGATGCCTGTATCAATAGAGCTACGCATTTTTATTTGGACAAGGATAGATTAAACCGTTTCAGTCTAATCGAACTTTAATACGCAGAATTATCAATGATAAAATTTGGTTACAATGGGCGATCGTTCGGCTGGGTTGGCTATCGCGTGGCGCGGGAATGCGCGCGTGCCGTGCTTTCTGACAACCAAAATGCCGATGACCACGTGCGGTCAGTTGCAGATAAATCACGATTTTGTATGTGTTCTTATCAATTGCATAACGCTAGACGTGGGCCGATAAAAACGAAGTCCAACTAATTTGATAGCTCTCCCAATTGTCCGACTGTCCATGCGGGGCTCTCCTTGACGACGGTTTGGAATACATCGCGTGCTCTCGCGACATAAGAGGGATACGTCCGCTTGGTGTTTGTTCAGGAAGGAAGAGCTGTTGACTGAATACAATCCGTTCTCAAAGACAAGAGACAATAAGGAGGCCGACATCGCCCCAGCCTTCAACAACTACAAATTGCATTTTATCGACGTGTGCGCACACTCGGGAAGTATATTCACTCCAGCATCCGGAAGCTGTTCCCGTCCGTTGTCATGACGACATCTCATCATAAGCCCGCGAGAAGTAAATACACATTGTATACATAAATGATAACGAATCCATGGAACTTAGAATAATGGATTGTGGGTTTGTATGATCTCATACGAGGACATGAGTATCTAGTAAATACTCGACCGACTGTGAAGGAGAAGGAGCCTATACACTACTGTTGTAAACCCTGACCACTTATTGGCCTTTTACACGGGAGTTGACACTTATGGACGTGAAATAAAAATTGTATAATTTCCGTTTTTTATCATGATAACATTGTTTGTACACATCGAACAATTAGCGATCATTTAGCCAGGTAATGTTCTTCAAGTGCTCGTCTCGATAGCCCAGACATAAATGGCTTAATGTCACTACATCTGCTTCACATGCTTCATTGTTTGTATATATATAGGTCTAGTCATTAACTTAAAAATAGGACAATCCGACTCTTTAAAATGGCGTATTGACTTAGAATCTATCGACACGATAACAGTAAAACATCTAAATAGAGAAGCGATTCCTCCCATCTAACTCACTCCAGTATTAAATGTGTATTGCAGACAACGCCAACTTATCTGTATAGCACACACGATACCGGGTAAAAAAGACAAAGCTTTGAAGTAAAGGGTATTCTTGAAGGCGATTAATCAATTGAAGTGTCCCCCTGTCATCGATTCCTAACCATAGACCGATCAATGATTTGTATAAAAAATAAGGTCAATTTCCTTACGTAATTCGTTTTTTATTTCATATTTTGTTTGAAATTAAAACATGACAAAAAACAGGATTGATTTACAATATTGATTTAGTATTTGACCGATGACTCTTAAGTGGAATTGTATAACATAATCAATTAAATGGATACAAGTTCCATATTGGTGAGTTCACCGGGTAACTGCGATTTCCTCCAGGTTATGGGTTATCTGCCCTTCCATGTTGGTGAGTTCTCCGGGTGACTGAATTTCCTCCTGGTAATGTGTTATCTGCCCTTCTATGTTGGTTGGTTCTGCGAAGAACTGCGATTTCCTCCTGGTAATGGGTTATCTGCCCTTCCTTATTCAAAATTCATTTGGTATATAGTGGTCTCTCTAACGTTCCAACAGGGCATAAATGAACGGGTTTCACTCATTAAACCTGAAATTTGACAGGTGAATATCACAAAACAAGGACAACCTCTCGGCCGCTTACACATATGAGGACTTGCCTCCTACATGTTAGATGACCAGAAAGTCAAAGGTCGTAGTGACGAGCATGCACGGACAAACCACGAGCAAAGCAGGTGATCAAAGGCGCGCGCGGCATCAATCTGGGAGCTTTGTCAGACTTGTGTTCGCTCTAAGACGATTTCCTCTATTTCATGAGCCTTGTATTCATCAGTGTGTATCACAAACATTTCCCAGGAGTAATAGGACGTTGAGTGATTTATCGGCTGTGGCGCTAGCATCAATCAGCGCTACTACTATACAAAACCGTTTTCCTTTGGTCAGTCGTCAGTCATTCCAGAATATATTAAATGGTTCCACAATTAGTGTAATCGGTCATATTGTTAATAATATTTACACATCATTTGCAGAAACGACACATTTAGTGTCGATTGCAAATTCATCAACGTTCGAATCAGTGCCTACCAACATACACCTAATTTGATTTCAATGTCGATTGGAGATGGAATTATGCGAAACTGGTTTCTTCTCGGACTTGGGGTATATTTCTAAACTCCCTCGCGTTTAACATAACCGCTAAACAACCTGCCGTCTAAATATCCGTCAATACGGGACTGAAACCGTCCTGTTTTTGCCACAAGTGACCGTTTATTGACGGTTGGGAGTCTTCTATGTACCCTTTAGCACCAAAGCAACACTTCAACTACGTATATCCGGATTTAACTGTCCAAATGACCCGCAATATAGTTTATTTTCAAAGAAAACAGAGACGCGAATAAAATAATGTATACAGAATAGAATATGTATCATTCAAACATTATTTTTTGTTCTAAAATATGTTGCTGATAATCAGCCCAATTTTTATTTAGGTATATTTCTAACATAATGAATGCTATATACATGTATGTAGAACAAGTATACCTTAGTTGTTATGAGGGGTTTGAACATGGAACTGCTGCTTGTCCGCTGACGGGAGATATCGTAGTATCGATACTGATTAGCGCCGTGTACCCGCCAGAACGGAAGTCGGCCCATCATTATTTCTACGTTTTCTCGAGCTGCAGTCAAGTTTGAAATTCACTATAGTTCCTAAGGGGCATTTTTCTATCTGCTGCAATTTTCATCCGGCATACCTCGCAGTGTTTTTTGAAGTCATGAATTTCTGACTGTGGCGAAGTACTTGATATTGCTTGTTAAACAGCGAGCGTGATAACGTTGTTGTGAAGTGAGACAGAGTTTAATTGTCGACTAGGGTAACTGGTTTATACGTGTTTTAATTTGGCCAATTTTCAGATTTTTGAAAGTTTGAGTTTCCTTACACATGTTTTACGTATCGTCGACTCACTCTATCCCAGCCCCGATCGGGGTTCATAGCCACAGTTCCCGTCCCCCGGGCTAGGAGTGTGCAACACAATCCACCATTTACATCAAATAGCACGAGACTATAGCACGAGACATTTAAAGACATATAGCACGAGACATACACCCAACACCGACCATCGACATGTCCGCAAATAAGTTTTTACAGCAATATTGCAATATTTATCAATACATTTTACTATTAGCATTAATAGACTGGCAGTATTTTCTCGGACTTGGCGTTTTTTTACAGAATGTACTATCGTTACCGCTTCGGTTGATTCTAATCCATGTGTCTTGAACAATAATTTAATTTCATTGGTGAATGTAAAATGACATTTTGTAATGTACTACTTAATAGCATGCATTTAGTAATATCCAAAATCGCATGCATGAGACAGGTGGAAGGAACCTGGTATATTTTTCATTGCTAGAGAGTTTATATATCATTTTTGTAATATCAGTAATATGGATAAACCCCTTCACTGTTACACTACCAGACATACAATATATATCAGTGGAGATACTGTTACAAATATGGGTTTTGTTATTTACGCAATACAATTCGATAATAATTGAGGATATATACAGTCATAAAGAATGCAGTTTCATCGCCATCTTGATTACATCGAGAAATATTCTGTATCTTTGTGCGATATGAAGATGGACGTTTTTGAGTTTGCTTATTAGTGTGCTTACTTGTTGTGGTTGACAATGATGACTCGGTTCTCATTTTGAAGATTGATGCTTACTTGGATGTGACCAAGATTTACATGGCGAGTGTCATCGATGAAACAGGAGACGCTTACTCTTCCTGAACACCTGGTCTCATTATCTTGTGTTTTTATGGGGGTCTCCATGTAGATCTTTCCTTGGTTCCATTTCGCCTCTAGTTTATTCGATTTTGAGTTTGGATTATTGTTTTGTTGACGCTTAGGTATCTTCTGATTTTTTTCCACAAGTATATACTGTAATATAGTAATGTATAAATAGTACATATGATACACTATGTATCTAATTCTCCATGAAGTCTATTAAAATCCAGTAATAATAGTATATATTATACAACGTTGACATTGTAACATTGATCCAAATACTTTAACCTATAAATCAGTAATATTTTACTCGTGGATAACGGGGATAAGAAATCCAAACATTTTTCTCACTTCCATTATATCTAATCCTTTTCTCATAAATGTAGGGATATGGTATTAGAAACACAACGTCACGCGGAGGTTTGTACACCAGACAAGTGTAGAGATATTGTATTAGAAACACGACGTCACGCGGGGGTAATTACACGTGTTTGTGTTTGGTCAATTATCACTTACTTTCTAATCCTGATGTATCTGAAAACGACGTATTATGTACATTTCATAACTAAATAAACAGCTGATAAACCGTGTAATTCTAAAGCTTAGATATATTTCCAAATATTATATTTAAAGGGGAAAGGTTCCCTGTTGGGGAACGTTACTGGTCGGCCTTTACTTATATTGTGTCCTGTCTTGGACTCAGCATTTCTATAGCATTGAGTAAATCAGTATAAATAATCAAATTGGACGTCATAGTTCAAGAAGACGGTTCATAACTGTAGATATTAGGGTTTCTATAATTGTAGATATTTATCTTTCTATAACTGTAGATATTTAGCTTTCTATAACTAGATATTTAGCTTTCTATAACTGTAGATATTTATCTTTCTATAACTGTAGATATTTATCTTTCTATAACTGTAGATATTTATCTTTCTATAACTGTAGATATTCAGCTTTCTATAACTGTAGATATTAAGCTTTCTATAAATGTAGATATTTAGCTTTCTATAACTGTAGATATTAAGCTTTCTATAACTGTAGATATTTATCTTTCTATAATTGTAGATATTTAGCTTTCTATAACTAGATATTTAGGTTTCTATAACTGTAGATATTTAGCTTTCCATAACTGTAGATATTTAGCTTTCTATAACTAGATATTTAGGTTTCTATAACTGTAGATATTTAGGTTTCTATAACTGTAGATATTTACCTTTCTATAACTGTAGATATTTAGCTTTCTATAACTGTAGATATTAAGCTTTCTATAACTGTAGATATTTACCTTTCTCTAACTGTAGATATTTAGCTTTCTATAACTGTAGATATTTAGCTTTCTATAACTGTAGATATTTAGCTTTCTATAACTGTAGATATTAAGCTTTCTATAACTGTAGATTTTTAGCTTTCTATAACTGTAGATATTTAGCTTTCTATAACTGTAGATATTTATCTTTCTATAACTGTAGATATTTATCTTTCTATAACTGTAGATATTTAGCTTTCTATAACTGTAGATATTTAGCTTTTTATAACTGTAGATATTTAGCTTTCTATAACTGTAAATATTAAGCTTTCTATAACTGTAGATATTTACCTTTCTATAACTGAGGATATTTAACTTTCTATAACTGTAAATATTTAGCTTTTTTTAACTGTAGATATTAAGATTTCTATAACTGTAGATATTTAGCTTTCTATAACTGTAGATATTTAGCTTTTTTATAACTGTAGATATTTATAGCTTTTTATAACTGTAGATATTTAGCTTTCTATAACTGAGGATATTTAGCTTTCTATAACTGTAGATATTTACCTTTCTATAACTGTAGATATTTATCTTTCTATAACTGTAGATATTTAGCTTTCTATAACTGTAGATATTTATCTTTCTATAACTGTAGATATTTATCTTTCTATAACTGTAGATATTAAGCTTTCTATAACTGTAGATATTTATCTTTCTATAACTGTAGATATTTAGCTTTCTATAACTGTAGATATTTAGCTTTCTATAACTGTAGATATTTATAGCTTTTTATAACTGTAGATATTTAGCTTTTTTAAAACTGTAGATATTTATAGCTTTTTATAACTGTAGATATTTAGCTTTCTATAACTGAGGATATTTAGCTTTCTATAACTGTAGATATTTACCTTTCTATAACTGTAGATATTTATCTTTCTATAACTGTAGATATTTAGCTTTCTATAACTGTAGATATTTACCTTTCTATAACTGTAGATATTTATCTTTCTATAACTGTAGATATTAAGCTTTCTATAACTGTAGATATTTATCTTTCTATAACTGTAGATATTTAGCTTTCTATAACTGTAGATATTTAGCTTTCTATAACTGTAGATATTTATAGCTTTTTATAACTGTAGATATTTAGCTTTTTTAAAACTGTAGATATTTATAGCTTTTTATAACTGTAGATATTTAGCTTTCTATAACTGAGGATATTTAGCTTTCTATAACTGTAGATATTTAGCTTTCTATAACTGTAGATATTTAGCTTTCTATAACTGTAGATATTTAGGTTTCTATAACTGTAAATATTAAGCTTTCTATAACTGTAGATATTTACCTTTCTATAACTGGGGATATTTATCTTTCTATAACTGTAGATATTTATCTTTCTATAACTGTAGATATTAAGCTTTCTATAACTGTAAATATTAAGCTTTCTATAACTGTAGATATTTACCTTTCTATAACTGAGGATATTTAACTTTCTATAACTGTAAATATATAGCTTTTTTTAACTGTAGATATTAAGAAATCTATAACTGTAGATATTTAGCTTTCTATAACTGTAGATATTTAGCTTTTTTATAACTGTAGATATTTATAGCTTTTTATAACTGTAGATATTTAGCTTTCTATAACTGAGGATATTTAGCTTTCTATAACTGTAGCTTTCTGGGGTAAAATGAGTCATTGAAACAATTACGACTACACCTGTTACCAGGGGATCTAAAACCGTATTACAGAATTATGTAATCTCTCCTGATTATGTCTTGGGAAGCTATTTATTACACTCCGCGGAAGGGAGATTTTTTTTTAGTAAATCATCAATGAAGATATATTTGAACTTTTCGAAGTCCATGTTTGGAATAATTAATTATGAAAATTTTAGGGGTGCAATAGTATACACCTCACTGTGCTCACTCTAGTCTGAAAAAATGTTTTATCAAAAGTCACTAAAGACCACTTTTCTCTTTTAGCAAATAAGAATTTCATTAAGTAACTTTAACTCATTAGTAGAGTCGTCAAAGTTCAAGTGTTAATATTAATATAAGATCTGATGTATTTTACATACCATTCATTGAATTGGATCAATTCTTATTATACATTGATAGGGAGTCAGTGTTTATGAAAATGGTTTATTCAACACAAAATCCATTAGCAAAAGGAGCTAAAGGCACATATTTTATTTTAGCAAATAATCATTTCATTTCGTTAATAACGAAAATGCTAATGACTAGAGTGAGCTAAGCCTCATCACTTCCAACATACCAAGTAACAACAGAAATGGGGAAGAAAATGTTGATGCCGTACGGCTGACTACTCCCTAAAATACGCTGGTATCACTAGCGTGGTGACAGACATAATGATGGGTTCCAGAATCCACAAATTAATCGCGAGATAAACTTCGTATTAGGCCACATTAAAGACATATTCATTAAATTATTCCGGCTCGCCGACCCGAGGTCTAATACATCTGCCCCGCCTCTCACATGTAGCTGGCTACATCCCCGTCGGGTCGCGTTTGATCGGGTGTACGATTTGTATCACCACACGTTCACTTCCGCTTGGTTAGCTGCGTACACCTGGATGGACCCGCCTCCTCCGTACCTCCACCGTACACCCCTCAGGTGTGGTGCAGTAAAACAGACTGTTTGATTAAACACTATTTTATATATTCAAGTCTGAGTCTCCATGTCTTTCCGTCTGACACTCATTAAAACGTTATCACAATGTCCCCCTTGTCAACCAATCATATAACCGAATTCTAAAAGCTGTTTTTGAGCATTGGTATTCAAATGTAGTTGCGGGTAGCCTGAGACGTTGTTGCCTGCCAAGTAAAAAGAAAAAAAACCGAAATGAGCAGTCAATCAGAGTTGAAGGAACAATGGACTTGTCGTAAATATAGGGTTACTGATTGTTTTCGTAAAAAGGGGAAACTTAATCTTCATATATACATGTATATATATATTATAATTTCTAATGGTGATACTGTTTTTTTCTAAAATTGCAAAACTTTTTTTGTAATGAATTTTGAGACTGATTTGGTATAAATTGTGATACCAATTTTTTTATAATGGATATATTGATTTATCGTTAATAGTTTCAAGGATTTTTGTTCTCGTAACATGCACGATGACGATTTATTTTCAGGTTATGGCAATAGTTTTTTTTTAAATTTTTTTACAGTTCTGTAGTTTTTTTACAGATAGAAATTTCCTATAGCACCGTTCGAGACGGTATTAGTCATTATCTCAGCGGTTCACAACAGACCAATTTACGTGTAGCATTGAAATAATCGCATCAATACGTCGTTATACCTAATTGGTTGCGAGAAGTTTCTTGGAATTGAGGACTCTTCATTCTTGCGTGTGCCATTCTTTGCAACACTTCCCTAAGACTTAAAACCATGTCAAGTCCTTCTGGAGTCTTTGCAACAACACTTAGAAAAACCGAAGGGGTCAAGGGTGGGCGTTACGTCACAATTCCCATGTGCCTATAGATATTGGGACTTTCTGCCGTTAGTTCCTTAAATATATCAGTTGTTTTGAAACCGTCCCACTCAAACCAGCTTTGCATTAGACAAATACCGTCGATTGGTGGTTCGTACCGGAAGTAAACTTCTTACAAAATAAATAGCATGCTATAAATAGGTCTTCATACAAACGAGGATTTATACATTGTCTGCATTACATAGCAGAAATCGATATTGTATGTCAAACTACGTCGTTATTACTTCATACCGCTTTACCCTTACTTGATGTCGCGGTTTGACTTTACCCTTACTTGATGTCGCGGTTTGACTTTACCCTTACATGATGTCGCGGTTTGACTTTACCCTTACTTGATGTCGCGGTTTGACCTTTACCTTACTTGATGTCGCGGTTTGACTTTACCCTTACTTGATGTCGCGGTTTGACTTGACCCTTACTTGATGTCGCGGTTTAACTTGACCTTTACTTGATGTCGCGGTTTGACTTTATTCTTACTTAATGTCGCGGTTTGACTTTACCCTTACTTGATGTCGCGATTAGACTTTCCCCTTACTTGATGTCGCGGTTTGACTGTTTTTCGCTGTTTTATCTTTTGAACCACTGGGTACTTTATACTAGTACAGTATATCACATTAAAGTTTGCAGTATTATCGTAATTAATGCAGTATGGGACGGTCGGTCGTCAGTAACATTGACCAGATATGTACCGGACGATAGGACACCAGTAACACTGTCCGGGTATGCACCGGGCGATTGGACCCCAGTAACATTGTCCGGGTATGTACCGGACGATAGGACGCCAGTAACACTGTCCGGGTATGAACCGGACGACCGGACGCCAGTAACACTGTCCGGGTATGTACCGGGCGACCGGACGCCAGTAACACTGTCCGGGTATGTACCGGGCGATCGGACGCCGGAAGCACTGTCCGGGTATGTACCGGACGATTGGACGCCAATAACACTGTCCGGATATGAACCGGACGATTGGACGCCGGAAGCACTGTCCGGGTATGAACCGGACGATTGGACGCCAGTAACACTGTCCGTTTATGAACCGGACGACCGGACGCCAGTAACACTGTCCGGGTATGTACCGGACGACCGGACGCCAGTAACACTCTCCGGGTATGAACCGGACGACCGGACGCCAGTAACACTGTCCGGGTATGAACCGGACGACCGGACGCCAGTAACACTGTCCGGGTATGTACCGGGCTATCGGACGCCGGTAACACTGTCCGGGTATGAACCGGACGATTGGACGCCGGTAACACTGTCCGGGTAGGAACCGGACGATTGGACGCCGGTAACACTGTCCGGGTATGAACCGGACGATTGGACGCCGGTAACACTGTCCGGGTATGAACCGGACGATTGGACGCCGGTAACACTGTCCGGGTATGAACCGGACGATTGGACGCCGGTTACATTGTCCGGGTATGTACCGGGCGATCGGACGCCAACAGTATGTACATGTTACATGCATGAATTCAAACTGTTTATGTCTAAACACAGAGATTAGAAAAAGTAGGTTTAAAAGATATCACCTTTTAAAGAAATAAAGTTTGTTTTATGTAGAAATAAGGATGTGACATCGGCTGTTTCCGTCAGGTGTTATTTCCGGAAGTAATGTTAACATCCGGTCTGTTCGGTAGAGTTAATAAAACATGTTTATTTTTACGACAAGATTTATAATCGGTAGTATACAGATCGACATCCTACTCAAGTCTGTGATACATCCGTACGTGTTTACTTTAAAAGTCAAGAGAAACACACAAGGACTTAAATCGTATTCACAGAAAATAGATTTAATTATATATCAATGACACTCCTTGTAGGCTAAATCAAAATAACTAGCAGATTAAAGACAGATTTCACTTAAGAGGAGGCAAGTGCGTGCTTAATACAGTAGGTTTTGTCAGCTTGAAGCATTGGTTGTGTTCGATTAAATTGATATATTCTGTTAAAAGTAAAGTATTAGGTAGATTCAGCCCCTGCCGCAGCCGAGGACGAAAATAATACAGAAGAATAATAGGAGTTTTTGATGAAATTGATGATACTTCATGGCTTTCTGTACATCGATGTGAAGCTGACCTAGCTGTAGATGTAACGGTGTACCTGCGGTAGATATTTATTTAAGTAATTTAAGACTGTCCGAGGGCTTCTCTTAGCTATTGTTACACGATGACCTTCATGTTCTCAGTCTAGCTTTGAAGAGTAGATAATATACTTTTAACATGAGAAAAAGGGAATGGGAGGGGGTGAAAGTCGTGGGGAGGCACACGATTTGGCATGTATGGAAGGGTCCTTGAGGAGTATATTCCACCCATCCATAGAACCTCAATCCCTCAGAAATACATATTTCAAAAGATTGAATTGAATTGTATGTTTTGAAGTCGTTTTATGTGAGTTGAATGTGAGGACTATTGTGGTATTCCGGTGTATTGTCGGGTAACTATCGTACTTCACTGCCAGGGCGGCGCTCCACCTGATGACGGGGCCACCAATGACGATATACACACACCAAACCCGGCCTGGTGCCTAATTAGTGTATCTGGCGAATAAACTAAAACTAAAACCAACCGATACGTCTGATTCTTGATCGAAATATAGAAAAGAAACATTATACTTAATGAAGAATACATTCTGACGTGCTCAAAAACTATTCGCTATACATGTATATCTAAAAAAAAAGATCAAAGAAGATATTTTAAAATGAATTGTCAATGACGTATCAATACATAACGTTTGAAAAAAAAAGATATATACAAATAAAACCCGTTTTTGCGAATCTTATTTGATATGTTTGTTAATGTGTTATTCATGGATATCTAGGTTTGTGCTTCCTGTCTCTATGTGGGAGAAACTAATCTGGCCACCTCCATGTCCAACCGGAAGTGGATAGACGGTGAAGAGAATGTTATGTCTTCTCAATGTTTAATCGTCGTGCGGAAGTATTGCTTTTCTGTAAGATGAAGCTTTTTACCCGAGTACACCTTACTCTTTTTACCTGAACACACCTTACTCTTTCTCTTAACACATTCTAGTGTCATTCCTAAAAGTAGCTTTACAAAACCAGATCTTACTTCTGAACAAACTCTGGTTTTTATTCAACGGGCACTATTTCTGAACAAATTCCATATTTTCTCTTGTGTATTCTTGAACACACCTTGGTTTCTGCCTGATTACACATTTCCCCGAATACATAGTAGCTTTTCCTGAACACGCTGTTGCTTTCCACTGTACACGTCTTAGATTTCCTCGAACACATCCCTTTTGTCTGAATGTGAACGAGATTTCCGATTTCCCCTTGAGCATGTCCTTTTTTCCCCTGAACACGCTTTTTTTAAACACCTTTCCCGTGGTCAAAATCTACTCTTTTACCATTTTTTACTACTTATACATGGTATTATATTTCTCTGTTTACACAATTGTTGTTTCTAACATCCCCCTCCCCATCCACCCATCGACGAAGAAGCATTTTCAAGCTTCTGAACATAATTTTTTATCTGAACATATGGATTATATTTCCTGCAACTAATTCTTATTCATTTTATCGCTAATATCTTAATATAATTAAACCTTCTAAAAAATAGCCATTCATTTATTTAATGATAATAATTTACTATTTTATTTTTGCCATTTTATGCTATTAACATTTTTATAGTTTCATACGATCCCGCCTACATAATAGTATTCACGACACATGATTGATTCAATAGGCGTTTTGCTTTCATCAGGCAATGAATCATATATCAGCAAAAGCTTCAGTTTTGGCGATATATGCACCGCTTGGGCAAAATGCAATGAGAAACGACACGTGAGGTAAATGAAAAACTTAGTAAATTAAAAGACACTGTTTGTCGGTACTAGTACCAGATACTTCTGTCGCCATGGCGATCAGTACAGGGGTCTGTGGGACGGGACATAGTCCGTGTCTGTGAGTGGGAAGGCTGGACACTCAGCTCAGCGGGAACGTAACGTACACCAGGATTGGGCCTGAATGAGTATTTATCTAGTTGTGTGTACACCTGTGTTTTCTATACCTTACACCTGTAATGACACCTCTTTCATGATCTCGAGTATGCCTCATATTAACAGGTATTAAACAGACCATCATACAAGCATTCTAGGGAACAGTAAGGTGGTATCGTCATACAAGCATTCACGGGAACAGTAAGGTGGTATCGTCATAAAAGCGCGGGAGCAATAAGGCCGTACCGTCATACAAGCCTTCTCGGGAACAGTAAGGCGGTACCGTAATACAAGCATTCACGGGAACAGTAAGGTGGTATCGTCATAAAAGCGCGGGAGCAATAAGGCCGTACCGTCATACAAGCCTCCTCGGGAGCAATAAGGCCGTACCGTCATACAAGCCTCCTCGGGAGCAATAAGGCGGTACCGTCATACAAGCCTTCTAGGGAACAGTAAGGTGGTAGCGTCATACAAGCCTCCTCCGGAGCAATAAGGCGGTACCGTCATACAAGCCTCTTCGGGAGCAATAAGGCGGTACCGTCATACAAGCCTTCCCTGCAACAGTAAGGCGTTACCGTCATACAAGCCTTCTTCGCAACAATAAGGCGGTACCGTCATACAAGCCATCTCGGGAACAGTAAGGCGGTACCGTCATACAAGCCTTCTCGGGAACAGTAAGGCGGTACCGTCATACAAGCCATCTCGGGAACAGTAAGGCGGTACCGTCATACAAGCCATCTCGGGAACAGTAAGGCGGTACCGTAATACAAGCCTTCTCGGGAACAGTAAAGCGGTACCGTCATACAAGCCTTCTCGGGAACAGTAAGGCGGTACCGTCATACAAGCTCGGGAGCAATAAGGCCGTACCGTCATACAAGCCTCCTTGGGAACAGTAATGCGGTACCGTCATACAAGCCTTCTCGGGAACAGTAATGTGGTACCGTCATACAAGCCTTCTCGGGAACAGTAAGGTGGTACCGTCATACAAGCCTCCTCGGGAACAGTAATGCAGTACCGTCATACAAGCCTTCTCGGGAACAGTAATGCGGTACCGTTATACAAGCCTTCTCGGGAACAGTAAGGCGGTACCGTCATACAAGCCTCCTCGGGAGCAATAAGGCGGTACCGTCATACAAGCGTCCTTGGGAACAGTATGGTGATACCGTCATATAAGCATTCTCGGGAACAGTAAGGCGGTACCGTCATACAAGCCTTCTTGGGAACAGTAAGGTGGTACCGTCATACAAGCCTTCTCGGGAACAGTAAAGCGGTACCGTCATACAAGCCTTCTCGGGAACAGTAAGGCGGTACCGTCATACAAGCCATCTCGGGAACAGTAAGGCGGTACCGTCATACAAGCCCTCTCGGGAACAGTAAGGCGGTACCGTAATACAAGCCTTCTCGGGAACAGTAAAGCGGTACCGTCATACAAGCCTTCTCGGGAACAGTAAGGCGGTACCGTCATACAAGCTCGGGAGCAATAAGGCCGTACCGTCATACAAGCCTCCTTGGGAACAGTAATGCGGTACCGTCATACAAGCCTTCTCGGGAACAGTAATGTGGTACCGTCATACAAGCCTTCTCGGGAACAGTAAGGTGGTACCGTCATACAAGCCTCCTTGGGAACAGTAATGCAGTACCGTCATACAAGCCTTCTCGGGAACAGTAATGCGGTACCGTTATACAAGCCTTCTCGGGAACAGTAAGGCGGTACCGTCATACAAGCCTTCTCGGGAGCAATAAGGCGGTACCGTCATACAAGCGTCCTTGGGAACAGTATGGTGATACCGTCATATAAGCCTTCTCGAGAACAGTAAGGCGGTACCGTCATACAAGCCTTCTTGGGAACAGTAAGGTGGTACCGTCATACAAGCCTTCTCGGGAACAGTATGGTGATACCGTCATACAAGCCTTCTCGGGAACAGTAAGGCGGTACCGTCATACAAGCCATCTCGGGAACAGTAAGGCGGTACCGTCATACAAGCCTTCTCGGGAACAGTAAGGCGGTACCGTCATACAAGCTCGGGAGCAATAAGGCCGTACCGTCATACAAGCCTCCTTGGGAACAGTAATGCGGTACCGTCATACAAGCCTTCTCGGGAACAGTAATGTGGTACCGTCATACAAGCCTTCTCGGGAACAGTAAGGTGGTACCGTCATACAAGCCTCCTTGGGAACAGTAATGCAGTACCGTCATACAAGCCTTCTCGGGAACAGTAATGCGGTACCGTTATACAAGCCTTCTCGGGAACAGTAAGGCGGTACCGTCATACAAGCCTCCTCGGGAGCAATAAGGCGGTACCGTCATACAAGCGTCCTTGGGAACAGTATGGTGATACCGTCATATAAGCCTTCTCGAGAACAGTAAGGCGGTACCGTCATACAAGCCTTCTTGGGAACAGTAAGGTGGTACCGTCATACAAGCCTTCTCGGGAACAGTATGGTGATACCGTCATACAAGCCTTCTCGGGAACAGTAAGGCGGTACCGTCATACAAGCCATCTCGGGAACAGTAAGGCGGTACCGTCATACAAGCCTTCTCGGGAACAGTAAGGTGTTACCGTCATGCAAGCCTCCTCTTGAACAGTAATGCGGTACCGTCATACAAGCTCGGGAGCAATAAGGCCGTACCGTCATACAAGCCTTCTTCGCAACAGTAAGGCGGTACCGTCATATAAGCCTTCTCGGGAACAGTAAGGCGGTACCGTCATACAAGCCTTCTCGGGAACAGTAAGGTGTTACCGTCATTTTGGCCTTCTCGTGAACAGTAAGGTGTTACCGTCATACAAGCCTTCTCGGGAACAGTAAAGCGGTACCGTCATACAAGCCTTCTTGGGAACAGTAAAGCGGTACCGTCATACAAGCCTTCTCGGGAACAGTAAAGCGGTACCGTAATACAAGCCTTTTTGGGAACAGTAAAGCGGTACCGTCATATAAGCATTCTCGGGAACAGTAAGGTGTTACCGTCATTTTGGCCTTCTCGGGAACAGTAAGGTATTACCGTCATACAAGCCTTCTCGGGAACAGTAAGGTATTACCGTCATACAAGCCTTCTCGGGAACAGTAAGGCGGTACCGTCATACAAGCCTTCTTGGGAACAGTAAAGCGGTACCGTCATACAAGCCTTCTCGGGAACAGTAAGACGGTACCGTCATACAAGCCTTCTTGGGAACAGTAAGGTGGTACCGTCATACAAGCCTTCTCGGGAACAGTATGGTGATACCGTCATACAAGCCTTCTTGGGAACAGTAAGGTGGTACCGTCATACAAGCCTTCTCGGGAACAGTATGGTGATACCGTCATACAAGCCTTCTCGGGAACAGTAAGGTGTTACCGTCATACAAGCCTTCTTGGGAACAGTAAGGTGGTACCGTCATACAAGCCTTCTTGGGAACAGTAAGGTGGTACCGTCATACAAGCCTTCTCGGGAACAGTAAAGCGGTACCGCCATAAAGCCTTCTCGGGTCAGTAAGGCGGTACCGTCATACAAGCCTTCTCGAGAACAGTAAGGTGTTACCGTCATACAAGCCTTCTCGGGAACAGTAAGGTAGTACAACAGGTCCCGAGAACAGTAAAGCGGTACCGTCATACAAGCCTTCTCGGGAACAGTAAGACGGTACCGTCATACAAGCCTTCTTGGGAACAGTAAGGTGGTACCGTCATACAAGCCTTCTCGGGAACAGTATGGTGATACCGTCATACAAGCCTTCTTGGGAACAGTAAGGTGGTACCGTCATACAAGCCTTCTCGGGAACAGTATGGTGATACCGTCATACAAGCCTTCTCGGGAACAGTAAGGTGTTACCGTCATACAAGCCTTCTTGGGAACAGTAAGGTGGTACCGTCATACAAGCCTTCTTGGGAACAGTAAGGTGGTACCGTCATACAAGCCTTCTCGGGAACAGTAAAGCGGTACCGCCATAAAGCCTTCTCGGGAACAGTAAGGCGGTACCGTCATACAAGCCTTCTCGAGAACAGTAAGGTGTTACCGTCATACAAGCCTTCTCGGGAACAGTAAGGTAGTACAACAGGTCCCGAGATCACTCAAACCTGATCCATAGTTCAAACGGAGCGGTACATAACTTACCCAAACACAAAATGAAAAAAAATGATTCACTCTTTACGATAAATTTACTGCAAATACCATTTGGTATGAAAGATGAATCTGATTTGACTACAAGTTACAGCAGACTTTTTGAAGGGGAAATCATGTCTTGATTGATTGCCGAGCTTGTGTAAACAATAGGTAGTTTTTGAAACGTTCGAAAGGAGCCTGTCAACACGGGGGTTAGGAATCAAGTACAACTGTACTGGATGTTCAGATATTTACAAATGGGGACGAGGTCATAAAAAGCAGGCCTAATATGTTGCAAAATAATATATTATTTACATATCACTTTTTATAACATCGTCAAATATGTTTCTCCGTTATTTAGTATTTTTTGCAAAATGTGTCTACCAACGCAAACATGTCCAAACGTTTCGTCAACTTGGACACAGTAGAACGGAAAGTTTTTGGAAAGCAACCAATCTTTCAGATTGAAACAGAAACTATCCAAACAGTTGCCTTCTGTTATAGGCGTAGTATACCGACCCGTTTAGGACCGACGCTCATCAGCGTGCAGACCACTGCCTTTTTTCTTGATTATCCGCAAACTTGTTAATAAATGATCGAGTTATTTAATTCTACCGCTGCTGTTTGTCTTCTCGACTGGGTCTAAATGAAAACTTGACAAAATATTTATATCTAATCCGAGGGTATTCAATCATGGCAAACGGGCGACTGACATCGAGAGCTCCTCAAAGTGTGCTCCTCAGGCACGAGTAAGATCAACTCGAGAGAAAGTCAAGTTGCTCTCGGGCACCTCTCGGAATCTTAACCCCAAAACGCGTTACATAAGAAATTAAATAAAAGATGTATAAGTAAATAAGTTTTCGTTGTCCTGCTAGCGACTGGGAAAAGGTAAAACCCTCCCGACACACAACCAGCGGGTGGTTGAAGTGGGGTACCCCGGAGAGATGTCGACAGCCATTGACACCCGACAGGGCCTGATTTATATTCCGGGTTCTGAGTTACGTGTTCTAGTCTAGGTATTACAACACCTGCTCGTCCCGATCAGAGTTGGTCACGGTTTCCCTGAGCGTTGTGTTCAGTAGTCGGACAACTTCTTGTGATATTCTGTGGCTCCAAGTGTTTCTACTTACCATAGTGAATTCAGCTTCATACGTGATAATGGAGAATTGAATCTTAATTGAATTGATGTAAATAACAAATTGAATTAAATTGTTGTAAATAATAAACTTAATTGAATTAATGTAAATAATGCACTTAATTGAATGGCGTAGATAACAAATTGAATTGAATTGATGATGTAAATGACAATTGAAGTATTGTAAATAGCAAGCAACCTTGATGCAATCCCACAAGGAGGTTTCTTTCATTGTTATTAGCTTTGTGATTTGCTAAATTAAACTATAACGCAAAAAGGCAATGCATGTGTGGTAAACCAAATGGAATTATGAAAATATTCTTTTTATCTATGATATCATGTTTTATTTGTTTACAGCAGTATGCGATCTGGGGGTAAATGGAAACCCGTATTTTGTATGGGGTTATCTTATATAGCACACTTGGGTTGTGCGAATGTAAAGAAAATGATAAGATAAAAAAAATCTTCGTGTGTCTTAACATGTACCTCATTATAATATAATAAGTGTTTATATTTCAGTGTATATTTTGTTAAATATAGTGTCGTTCATTCCCTAGAACATATTTAAGACTTTTGAAAAATCAGTATGAAAACATTTGCGTTGCCGTGATACCTTTATTACATATCGAGGAGTAATATAATTGTCTAATAACACCTAATGAACTGGTTCAGGTGGGCTACACCTGTGTATTGCCGTGAGCTAAATACCTCACGTAGAACAATATAAAACCGACAGGAGTAATTGGGATCCAGGTTTTGTTTTCTTTCTCATAAAATCAACTTTTTCGCACCTGATATAAATCGGCATAAATCAAACGAACAAAAATGATTGACATCATTGTATAATCTACCTTTATGAAAATATACGAAATGAACATGTGTCACGCGTAAACACTAAATATCGGAGTGGAATTCGAACTAATCCAGTGTTTTAGTAGATTTGGCCGGATCGACAGAGTTTGTTTTTCGTGTGGACGGGTGAACTTTAATCCGAGGAACAGGTGCGAGGGCCTTGCGCGTGATACCCAGTGTGTTGGGACTAGACCCAATACATTTATGACTCCCAATATTGGGACAGAGGCTTACGGAAAACTTGTAAAACTCTTTTCAACATCGATAGCATGTGTTTAGCTAGGGAGACTTTTGCCACTTTTATGGACTGTCAACATACTCGCCGTGATGAGGTAGCACCCGTGTGTCAAACACACCACCGTTAATACCGCTTAAGTCATTATACCGAGAGATAATTCCTACTTTCTGTCGCCTCATCTCCAAGTGTAGGACAAAAAACACTCCACGTTAGGTGTAATTTTGTGTTATGTAAGTGGAAAGCAATAAATCTTACCTATATGACCATTTTATAACATTTATAAAACAATTACAAAAAAAAAATCAATAAAAAATAACCGAATCGATATAAAAAAATCCTCAGCAACTGTTGAGGACCCCCTTCACAATTATTTTCTATCGTACAAATGATTTCTTCTGCCTGTTTTGGTGTTTATTAATAAGTTTTCGTTTTTCGTTGCCCCAGGTCGTAATGATAAATTATGCCAATCAATTATGTTCTCAATTATAAACTAACTAATGAATAATTGAATTGAAAACGATATTATTCTTTCATGTATGTCGTTTTTTAAACTGACAAAAACAATAATTACTGTACATTGTAATTGGTATCTGATACAGACTGTAAAGTTTAACTCTGCTGAGATTGCAGTAAATATATAAAGACAACTTTGTGTATTTGTAAACATAACTTCGTGTATTCGTAAACATAACTTTGTGTATTTGTAAACATAACTTGGCGTATTTGTAAACATAACTTTGTGTATTTGTAAACATAACTTGGCGTATTTGTAAACATAACTTTGTGTATTTGTAAACATAACTTTGTGTATTTGTAAACATAACTTTATTTGTTTACAAAATTTTGTTGATTTAATGTTACTATGGTACCATATATTACAGCCGAAGTAAGGCAATGTCAAAAGAAAAAATAAGTTTAATCCTGGGAACAGAACTGGAATTATAAAGAATTAAAGTGTTAATATAGAGAATTAGTGTATATTTGATGAAATTATATAGAAACTTCCTGTATTTATATATATATTACAAGTATGTATTTCATGATATATTGATGATGATCATGGTTATGCTTGTCATTTTGTTTATGTGAGTACATAATATATCCGATGATGATGATGATGATGATGATGATGATGATGATGATGATGAAGTTTTATCGTCGTCAACGTGGTCTCATTGAGAAATATTTTGTACCCGTGTATGATATGACGGTGGACGTTTTGAATATGATCATTATTGGTGTTTACTTGGTGTGATTGATAATGATGAATCGGTTCTCACTTTGGGGATTTGACGTTTACAGGGATGTGACCAATTTTATAATTCAACTATAACAGTACAAATGATAACAAAAGGCGACTTATTTTTTTCGAAGTTTCCGATTCAATATTTAAACAAATTTTGTATTTGATGTTTGTTCTTCGGCTTAAACTTTTGCATTAGATCTTATTGTTTATAACTTGTTAATAACGCGATGCGCGCTTCATAGCTGATTACAGGTGTAAGTATACAGTTTATTACCTAGACCTACCTGTCACGCCCCTCCCTACCTGTGTGATTTGGCACGGCGGGGCCGGGTACATGTACTTCTCTGTGGCACACCCATCGCTGACCACATACAGGTTTATAGGGAAATGAGTACCCCACATCAAAAGGCCCTATATGGGTTTGACACGGGAAGTTTGTAAGAAGAAAACCATAAAATTCATATCATATTCCATAACACTGGAGCGCTGAATCCCCATAAAGCCGAGTATTGGAGGCTAATGTGTTTATTGGGGCCGGTAACAAGGGGCTATATCCCCATCAGCCTCCTGTCAGCTCTCATCAATACCGCTTTTATACAAGGATATCGTTGTCTTTTTAATTTGTATATGACGTCTATCGAAGTCCCCCCGTAAGTCGGAGGGTCTGGAGCTCCGTGGCTAGGTGATTGCAGCTAATAAGTCGGACAGACATCATCGGATGAGCATACTGTCAAGGCCTGACTAAGACTGGCGGAGATCAAACGTATGGGATACGGTCGATTATCGATCTCCTATCATTGCTTTCTCGATCACGTCTTCCAAACGGTTCTATCACAGACAGACTAGTCTCCACCGCATCGCCAATAACTGTGGTTCCAAAATTTCTTGTCAGAGACGTATAAAGCTTTATATGTCGCTTATCATATGTAGTAGATTTTATGGTTTTGATACTTTTGTATATATTTCTGTGAAGGTAGATGCAAAAACCCGTTACGATAAGCAAAAACAGAATCATATACTGATCAACGTAAATATTTTAGTAATATATTTATTTAAGCGCGTTTCGCGTGTTAAATATAGCTCCTATTTAAAATGGTTGCGTTATTTGAACTGATCGTTTTCTGTTCTGTCTATTGAGTGTTCAAGTTCACCAATTAGTTAACCTGTCAGAAATCAACAATTCACTAAAAAGTTTGTCGGTGTTCACTGAAAGAAGTACTTGCTTCAACAGGTAAACATGACACAACTATCAACATCGTTCTTGTGGCTAAAAAAACACTTTTACATTGTATCAGATAAATTTTGAAACAATTTACAGTTTAAATGACACACGATTCTATAATTTTGTTAGATAGAACATGCAGTTTAAACGATTTTTAACAATAGATAAACAATTGACATATCATTAAAGAAACATTGAGATATTTTAAATCGTGTTTATTATGTTGTTTTTTTTTGCGTTCGCAATAAGAATTCTAACCTGTATTTAATTTCTCAGCCAGATACAAAAATCGTTCGGGCTTGTCGGGAAATTCGCTGTGATAAATCGTGAAATTGCGAGAAATCGTTTTGCGAACGCTGCAATTTTAGCCTGATTTTCAACCGGGTGAGATATCGTGTTTGGGTCAGAAATGTCAAACGTCCCGAAAGATGATATGGTACTTATTGCCAATTAAGTGTAAGTTTATCAACAGCGTTGTTTTTAAGAGCAAAAAAAAAATAGTCACATTCAAAGCCTAAAACATCTAATATTGAAGTTCGGCAAAGGTCGTACAAAACATCTTATATCACCTCGAGCTAAACATCTACTATCAGAGTTCGGCAAAGGCTCGTGTTAAACATCTAATATCAGAGCTCGGCAAAGGCTCGTGTTAAACATCTAATATCAGAGTTCGGCAAAGGCTCGTGTTAAACATCTTATATCACCTCGAGCTAAACATCTACTATCAGAGTTCGGCAAAGGCTCGTGTTAAACATCTACTATCAGAGTTCGGCAAAGGCTCGTGTTAAACATCTAATATCAGAGCTCGGCAAAGGCTCGTGTTAAACATCTAATATCAGAGCTTTTCACTTAAAAAATGTGTTTTCAAGTTAAACAAGAATTACGCGTAATTATATGTGTCGTCTGTCCCGAATAAAAGGTTCGTGCTAAACATTTAAATTTTATGATTAACAATTACGGATAGGTCGAATGTTAAAATTACTCCTTAGCTTCATACGGTGGCTAGAAGCGGAGAGCTTTTGACTTCATACGATACTCACTGATAGCCAGTCGCCAATGTCAAGCAGAAATGGTCATGTACATAATTTGATCAAAAATTGGTCTTTCTATTTTATCGGTAATATGAGTGTTAAAAAGATTATTATTAGCACAAAGTTATATACTAGTACCAAAGATTTATAGAGAAAGCACTGATTTCGTTATCTCCGATTACCATGATAAATACGGAGAAACGTGACGAGTTACAATAGTTGATGAACCAGTCAGCATAATTGATATTTCACGATCAGTTTTAATAGAACACTTTTCAATGTTATCCCCGTCCTCTGTATGGAAGCTGATAATGTGTGTTCATTTTTTTTTTTTTTGCTTTTCGTGGCTGTGAAACTTTCATTTGTATAAATAAAACGTTTGTGACTTCTTATTCTTCATTGAAGAAAACCCTTATCTTGTTCATACATGACAATGGGAGGTAGTTTACAACAACAAACAGACGCCTGCTTAGGTAGCACTAATTCTGTACGGGACATTAGCCTAGTTTTTATGTTTATATTTGTGATACTTTGGTCAAACAATGCTTTTGATTTCTACTTGGGACGCCCATTCAACGTCTTTAGTGGTCAGAGAGTCGTTATCGCCAACTTGACCGAACATGAGTGACCGTAAGTGGTCATTAGCCAATTTTTTTTATTGATATTAGATTGTACATTTTTAGTTTTTTTTTAAAGGCGACGTTATATAAACCAGGAGTATATTTGGCGACAATTGAGAGTGTATTAGTGTCAGCGTTACGTCCAGGCTTGGGCTATAATCACGACGGTCAACAGGGGCGGAGTGATATTCCTCAGGATTGCACTTAAAATAAAATCACCACTGACAGGTTTTATATTATTTGTGTGCTGACCGTTTATCTCAATATGTTGACGAATTCAATATTTTTACAGGATTTACACTCTAGCTATAGGTCAGTATATACTTTTGGTGCTGCTATGGACCTTACACGAGGCCCCTATGTATATATTGACCCTCCGATCTGTATAGTCCCATTGGTTCGGTGTTTGACCACGTTGATGCTGTTGACTTTAGCTAAGCAATGACACACACGTTAACAATAAAACGCTACAAGACCAATTTGTTTGCCCACGACTTAAGTTTTGCCACGACTAGGTTAGTTTTGTGCCTATGTCCCCTCCCCACCGTTTTCCTAAACGACAAACTTAAACAGGATTTAGGTTAATTTTGTGCTGTTCCAATAAACTACCATTTACTGAGGTCCGGGGAGGCCCTTCCGTCCATACAGCGCCGTGACGAGTCAGCCCTAACGTATCCACCCCGGGTAAACAGTGCCCGTATTAAATGAATTTAATTAACGCTTATATCCGGTTCGAATTTCAATCCTTTCCTTGCCACTGGTCGGAGAGTAAACACATGCCGGCTAGAATTACTGCTACAAGAGCCTTCTGATATTTTGTCCAAATTCAACCTTTTTGATTGTCAAGAATACATTCTTTAGAAAATATGTTTAGCCGGGTACAATTACAGAAACTATACGAAAAGAATTTAAAGTTCAAACAATTGGAAGTTTAAATCATTAACACGTGTTGGTGTTGTTCATAGTTTTACTCGAAGTATTCATAAACACTTGAAATTAATTTTTGTTCATTTTTTGGTTTTGTTTTTGTCAAAAATATCTCTTTATGCGTTGGTTTGTAGAGTCAGTCCTTTTCGCTGAATATCCATTCACATAAAGAAAAAGAGAGTACAGCCGAGATATAAAATATAAAACATGGCTGATTTTCTGCACCCGAGAATATATCTAATTTTTATTCATTTTTAAAAGAAAAAAACATTGTGCGACCATTTTATTTAATATACTTAAGGGAGATCACGATTGGAAACAACATCTGTGAAGACTTAATAATTTAACAAGCGAGTTTAGAGTACACTCGATCAGTAACACTCTTAGAAACATTGAAGATACATTATGTATATAATAGTCTAGGATTCGAGTAGAATTTGTAGGCTAAGGGATAATTCCCACTTGCGTATAAAAACGAATCTTATTAAAATAATTTCAAGTGAGAATTAATACAAATAATCCCCTGTATCGTTGTTTATTTTAAGGAAACGATTATATAACGACTGTGAACAAGTAAAACCGGAAAGCATGTGTTATACGGGCAAGCTGCACACCTGCGCGCAAACAAAACATTTGGAAACTATCCAAAGACAATCAACTCTTTATTTGCAGGACATGCGGATTGGGACGAGAAGGTATTTATCAAAAATGCTGTCGAGTCGTCTTCAAACTCCGAAAGGAAGAGACATCCCGAAAAGTGACGGAACCCGTGGGATCTAACAATCATACATTTTAGCACTCATAAGGGGGTAGAGAAGGGACTTTATCTGGCCGTCCAGGGGTCTGATAGTCACACAGGAGCCGAACAATACGGCCCGCGATTTGTGACAGGTTCCCGATAGCATTGCGTAACAAGTTTTGTTCTAAGCTGTCAAACATCAATACAAGTGTTGTGAGAATCACACCTATTTTATCTTCCACGAAAGAAAAATAAATAAGAATTAGGATTAAAGATTTATCCTCGTCTTTCGTTTTCGTTTAAGTTGAATACCGGAGTATATTTCATCTTTGGCGAATGCGCTACCTACATATATACATTTATACTCGATATTTGACAATAGCACTTAATGAAGGTAAATAACATTGGTTTACGGTATGTCAGGATTACCTCCCGGATAAACGAGTCAATCCGTTTGTTTGTAATAATCCGTAAAATAGACAGACCTTCCGAAACTCTAGTAATCAAAACCAATAATTACCGGGGACTCAATACCCGGATCGCTGAAACGTTGTGGACGCATGATGTGGAATAACACATTTTTTTTTTTTAATTTTGATTTTAAATCCCCTTGATTTCACAGCTTGTCAGTCGACAATAAACTTGATTTATTAGCATAATAACACACCCTATCAATAACCTGTCCTGTCCGAGACATGTAAGAAACCAAGAAAGAGAGCGGGATATAGGATTTCTCTCGTGTTGAATATTCGTTACTTAGCTTTATAATGTTTGAATAAAATCAAATAAAATTCTACGTTATAAAATGGAACTTGTTCATTATTCCTCATGCTGTTTCTGTAAAACAATATCTACTATATTTATATTTTTTCATGTAAACATTAAAATATTTTAGAATTAATATATATATGCAATTAAGAAAAAGCCAATGTTCTCTCTGATCTTTCATATATTAATATGTTATACAATATGAGGCGACATAAATGTTTTGTGACAGAACTTTTTGTAGTTTTTGTGCATCTTATTTTTGTAATATTTCTTCTGTTATTTGAGAAAAAATAATTATTATTCCTTCTTCAATCGGAAGATACGCTGATATTAATTTAGGATTATTACAGTATTATAACGTTCGTATTGTGTTTGTCTCTTGTACAATTTAGGTGTACGGTCTTAACTTCAGAAAACATCATGTACCTGTATGTAGATTTGTGGGTAAAATTAAGTGGTATTTATCATATTGTATGCTTACACCATACTAAGTTACCAACAGGAAACAAGACAATAAAATGTATTGCTGTTTTATTATCGGGAAAGTAGAGTTTGTTTTGATACGATTAAAATTTGTTTCTTTATTAAATATTTTCTATGAAAATTGCTCCAGGAGGTTCGGTTGTAAATGTAGTAATTTGGAGAATAATAATGTTTTTCTATCACACGTTGTAGAAAAAAATCCAGAAATATTGTTTAATAACTTATCCCAGAATTATATGTAGAGAACGATATCATGATTTAGAAACTACTGTATTTTGAAAATAAAAGAAATTAGCCATTGTCATTGAAACGGAAAAGAACATAATGATTTGTTGATATCAAGTAAACACACAGGTAAATAAAAAATATTTGCATGCATAAAGATACAGGTGTATACAATATACAGATATAATTAGGAATGAAAAGTAATTTAATTCAGTTAATTAAAAAAATAATTTCTGACTGGTTATACCACGGAATTAGATCAGATTCTATCTAAACCCGTGGTTATACTTAAACATCTGATATTTGTATTTATTTATTTCATATTTCTAAATATCGTGAGATAAGGGGATGGTATTCTTGCTGCTCCAAAAGTCCACTGATTTATCAAAAGTCCCGGGGAGATGTATTAAAACAAATCATGATGGTTACTGTTGTAATCGATACGGGTGTTGACAACCATAGATGCATTGATAATGACGAACAAAAAGGAGTGAGCTCGAACCTTCTCGTCAATATTTGATTCCTCACATTGAATTCTATCTAGAGGATGATAGTGACTTAACTTCCAGTTGATTAAGTTATCATTAACGCTACCTGCCTGTATACCAGTATAATCGGCCTGTCTGCTTAGTTTTCTATTGTGCTGAGTGTTGAATGCACCACTTGGTCTAACTCCGCCCACGAGTAGGATTTAAAATCTCTGGAAGCGTTTGACACGGGTTATGATAGGCTGTCGGGTTGTAAACTATAGTAATAAGTTTAAGACAGTATACAGGTGAACAAAGTTGATTAACATGTCACGCAGGTAAATAGTACCCTGATCAGCGTGTGCTCTACCCTGCACAGCAGTGACGGCTGTCAGAGATCTCCGGGGGTGCGGCATTTGGGAGGTGATACAGTGACAGTAACAGATATATATCATCGTATTTATTGACGAACCGCTTGTCTCCTCCCCTTTAATCGAAAAGGTGGGACTTAGCGATTGTATGTCAATAGGGAGCGCCGCCCTGCGCATGCGCAGGCTATCTTTGAATCATAATTTGTTAAGAATGAAAGGTACACAATCGCTATGATGTGTTTGACCGATGAGATTGGTCCTTCACACAATAAAGTAGCTCTGAAGGGCTTGCAAAAACCCAAAGTGGAAGTCAGAATTACGTCTTGACATACGTTATGTCCCTCAGTCCACGGCCGCACACAACACCGTTTTCAGTAACAGACATTCTAAGTCCTATCGAGGAGACTTACAAGAGGACCACTATTGAGGCGAACATCCCCCCGCTAACCCCCTACAGGAACCACACCCAACACCCAACCCATCAGATGGGCAGCATGAGTGCCACAAACCCCTACCACACGGGATATGTGCCTCCTCTCTCCCATCACACACCCAGCTTCCCGCCCCAGTACTGCAATGCCCCGGACTTCGGATACGGGGACCCTCGGACTACCAGCGCCTCTTGGTACGGCAACAACAGGGACGCTGGCTTCACACGTAAGTACCAGTAATTAAGGGTCATTGTACAGAGTATAGAACACCCCTGGAATACCATCGTGTGTAATATCGCCACAGCAATGGTACTTAGCATCGGCTAAGATCGGTTAGCATCACTCGAGTCCAACCAAGATGAAACGTTTTAAGAAAGTTGGATAGTTGTCGAAAAGCTTTATTGCCAGATAAAAGTGCTTTGAATAGGGCAATATGAACGAAAAATATGAAGATTCAATAACCCTTGGAGACTTGCTAGGAACCTAAATTGTCTTGTTTGAAAGTCTGGTGTTCTGTCGATAAGTGTTTTTTCGAGTATGTTTCTCTCTCCAGGTCTGTCCGAAGCCAATATATATTAAACTCTCGTTGAATGCTCTGTCTGTTTGACGGTTTAGAATCTGGAAACTCCTTCTCTAAGTTTATCGGAGACATATTTTATCAAAGTTGTTCAAACAAAGGCGCGATATGTTATCATCGGATAGGACCGCCATGTGATTTTATATTTATTATGATCTTATTTTAAACGGATATGGGCTTAAGTTGACCACTTAAAGTCCGCTCCAGATTATAAACTACAGACTCTAAACATTACAACACAGTTTTTAAATAGGCGATAATGTAATTTTTATCAGTCTTTAACAGTAAATTATGCCCGTCTACTTATACCGAGAAAAACATATACAAGTACAAACACCGTTACTATCTCCCGTTATCCTCTTAAACACTTCCAATATCGAGCCGAATTTTATAATATCTAACGTTTATTTTTCGTACTCGTATTAACATACTTGAAATAGACTGGGTATAAGCTTACAATATTTATTCCCTAACTCTTGCGGTTTTTACCTGGGTAAGCACAGGTGTCCAGTTTGCGCTTGACCAGTTAAATCCTGGCCTGGAGTATCGGAAGTGTCCGAAGGATTGTAAATTGTTGTAACAATCAGTACAATACCGACACACACCGTATTTTTGTATTCGTTAGAACTAATTGGTCAAGTGATTTTTATTACACGATTTTTTTTATCGGTATAATAAAATGAATATGATTTTAATGTATTAAAACAGTTTTTAATATATTTCTATTTAATTTGATGTTATGTAAACAGCGGAGTAAGGTTTATTGTATTCGTAAGGGTATTATTAATGTTAGTTTAAACTTATTTTATTGCAAATAAATATTTACAAAAGAATTGGACACAAGTTTTATCAACTTATCAATATCCTTTTCTTCAAATTCATGAATACAAAAAAATAATTGTTGAGGTACATATTGTAATTTACGAAATACATAATGATTATATATTCTTATGGAATAGAAAAAAGGAGAAGAAGAGAGGGAGAGAGAGGCAAAGTAGAGAAAAGTTAAGGAAAAGTTAAACAGGTAGTGTCAGAGAAAAAGAGAGATACCGTCGTATTCTATAAAGATTCAAGTTCTTTATTCCTTAAGTCATTCGACTCATTGGATACAAATATATACAAATAATCACCCAATAGAACAATACAACAACACGAAGCACATCAATTAACAAAGGAGAGTACATATATGTAACAACACACTTAAATAAGTTGCAATCTTAATTTGTTGGCATGGAACAAAAATTTTCCTAAGTTTCTGATTTCTATTACATTTTTGGTATTAAGAAGTAGAATAAGTTTAAACATACTCGGGTTCTTTACATAATATTTCTTTATATATTTTATACGAATTTCATTATAATATGGGCATGTTAAAACGAAGTGAAATTCATCTTCTACGTCACGTGATTTACATACAGTACAAAATCTATTTTTACGTTCAACATTTTGATATGTTATATCGTATTCTATATGTGTGATATTTTTCAATGGACTGAATGTTATGATATACACGTATGTCTAATGACCACAGGTATTATCGGTATTAATAGGTGTATATCAGTCACAACATCTAATACACTGGATATTAAACAAAATCGTACAGAAGAATATTTCATTCGGCGTATATATATATATATATACTACCATTTATTTTCTCCACAAAAAAAAGAGATACTATTTTCTAATGAAGCATTGGAACTGTGTTTATATAAAAAAAATCAACATTGGCTAAATAAATTAAGAAATATAAGAAGTGTTAAACATTTCCTAAAATATACAGAATCACAACCAAAGTCTATGATAATACATCATTTGTATACCGATATCTTTAATACATAAATAGAATGGCATACACATTATATATATCTGGTACATTTACTTAAAATAAATTGTCAACTTACAACAAAAAGAATTTCCATAAAATGATTTTTAAAATCAAGAAAGAACTTGTTTCGACAGTTTTATTTGTCTCTAGAAATATTCAACTTAAATCAATATACTGTAAGAATGGGAAATGAGAAATAATCAGTACTTCATGATGGGTAATATATACCTAGTTATTGCAGGATTGTTCCACTAAATCTCTCCCTATTCTAAATTTTCTTAACGCCAGAAATATGACCTAGAAAAATTATGTATGGATTAATTTTATTCAAACCCTTCTTAACATATTACACTGAACAGCAATACATAATAATGTTAACTAGGAAACTATTTTTATGTGGAACTTAGCTAGTTAGTATAAAATCTTTTTTTACTGTAAGCACACTATTTTATCATTAAAAAATAAAAATAAATATAGATGAACCTTAAAATAGAGGGGGAAACACAAAACAAAAAACCCGTTTAGCGTGATCTGACACGTTGCTCCAGCTCTCAGTTTTTATCTTTACTGGAACAGGTAATACAATATTTCGAATATGACCGTTATATTCTTAAATACCTCTTTATAAAGTATTATAGATTTTTTCTCTCTAATAAAGTTATTTTCCGTTTCGGCTTCAGTAACTCCTATTGATAAACCCAGTTGGGCGATTGATTTCAATATCATACACTTGGTTTGGTACAGAATCGTTTGGAATCGGAACAGAACAAAATCTTTCTATTTAATATTGACATGCGTCTGTTTTCTACTCGGTGTTAACAGTGCACCGTCCCCGGACTCGATGTTTAAACAGGAAAGGTATATGTTGAGTTAGTGTGATCGGCCGACAGGTATACTGTTACTACTGTTTGTAGTTTAGTGTCAGTAAGTAATCGTTTTTACACCCGGAAGAATGTATAACACACCCCCGTGGTACTGGTGATGGACCGCATTATTCACAAGACATTAGGATTATTCTGGATTAGCATAACATAATATTAGGACTATTGCATGGTGTATTAGCGATGAATAATTGTTTATAAATTCAATGGCTGATTAAATATTTCCGCGCATGCATTGCTTCTTTTAAAATTTTTTTTTTTACAAATATTAAGTTTTAACAAAAGTTCACTATATATTTCTAAAAAATGATGAATAATTGTATTATTTATTAAAAACATATGTGAAAAATTTCTTTTGCATAAATTTTACCGCAAGGTCCAAAATTGTCATTCTTCAAATTATTGTGTAAACCGATTTCGAAAATTGCGTGTTAAATATAACAATTTTGCTAATAAAAACAGAGATATTCACATAAGTTAAACATATATAAAAATTCTTTAATGCATTTCCCTGTCTCCAAAATATTTTTTATAAAATACAAGGCAATTTCCTAATACTTTATTTTGTTACGTTAACACTGCTAGCAAGGTGTTAATTACATTATTTATATTTACATTACTTCAGCAGGGCATACAGTATTATTTTTTTGACACAACCATAAATACAATAATACCTGTTTTATTATCTGTCACACATTTTAGTACAACCATTTATGATAAAATACTTATAACAATGTTAAAACTAAAGATAAGAAATCTCTGGCCAGTGTTGACTTACAGACACCAATATCACAATACTAAGTAATATTCATGCACAAAAAAAAGGAATAATAAAAAATGTAGACACGGATTGTTTTCCGGATTTATTTTGCGATAAAAAGATTTTTGTGAATATCTCAATCTTATGTGCAGAATAAATTGTGTAAAATATTGTAAAATAATAAATCAGATGGGAAACAAACTCGTAATCAAAATAAAGTGACAATATATGGCCCTGTTTTTTGTATACACTACTTAAGAATACAGACAGTGAACCACTATGGTATTTACAATACTGTATGTTGTAATGTAGGCGTGGCTGTACTCCTAATACACAACAGCTACTTCTAAATATTTGGAACTAACAATTGAACAATCATACCTGGTTTCCTACTATCTAAAGCGGAACTGAATTTTTTTCACATATCAATTTATAGTTAGTATGAAAGCAGTTTATACCATATTAAATTGTAAGCAACAAAACGTAAAGGCAAAATTATACACAATATATTACTATAAAGAGATTGGGAGAGGTAAACGAAAAGCATTAGACAAAAGGAAATTGATTTTAGCCTTGTTTAGCCGAATAAAAACAACTAACGTGATCGCTTCATCTAGATAACTCAATTCGAAAAAGAATGTTGTTTATAAAGTGTTAACAATATTTTGCGGTCCCTTCAAATTTTCAAATGTAAACTTGAAAGAAAATAGAATATCTGAACGATCAGAAATCTTTCTTAACTCTCTGTAATAGGAACAATGTTAAGTTTTTATCTTTTAATTTTGCAATTTTATTAGTATGATTGAAAAAAAAAAAAAAATCAGGGAAGAAATAATATAATTCCTGCTAAGGATTCCTGTGTTCTACAACCGGACTTTTTTTAAATGTTTATTTTAAATGTTGCTTGACTACTTGGTGTAGTTGTGCTCTTTGCTGAAAACAAAATTATACCATGCGGAATTTCTTTTGAAAACAAAATGTGAAACAAAGAAAGAAAAAGACAAGAACAGTGCACCAATATGGACATACTGTATCTCTTAAAAGAAAACAAAGGCTTTATTTAATGTTCTGTCCACCGCGTGGAAAGGGCTCAGCCGTTTTTATTAAGGCATGTTATATAATATTGTATGAGTGTCGTGGTGTAGAAGTAATACAATACTCGATGTTTATATATTCCAGTGTCCAGACTCATCAACGGCCCCAGCTCGTGCGCCATGTCACCGATGTCGTCAGGGATGAACATGAACCACGTGAATATGTCTGCCCTCGGTGGTTTTGAGCACAGCAAACCCCAAGGGATACAGTTCCCAATCACCCAGCGACGCAAGAGACGAGTGCTTTTCTCACAAGCTCAGGTGTACGAACTAGAGAGACGGTTCAAACAGCAGAAATATCTGTCGGCTCCGGAACGTGAACATCTAGCTAGCATGATCAACTTGACCCCCACACAAGTGAAAATTTGGTTCCAGAATCACCGCTACAAGTGTAAACGTCAAGTGAAAGACAAGGACAAGCCTGACTCGCAGTCCCCAGCCAGCTCCCCCTCCGCATCATCGCAACAGTCCTCCCCCGGACAACAGTCTCAGAACTCTCACCCCACCCAGTCCTCGCCCCGACGGGTGGCAGTGCCTGTCCTAATAAAGGACGGCAAGTCGTGTTCCACTTCCGGTGACACACAAACTACAACGCACGCACAGCATTCCTCACAGCAAAGTTCGATGGCATCAACGCGAATTAGTGCTTCATCTCAGGGAACAACTTCCAGTGGACATCATTCAACGTCACATCATAGTTCAAACTCCAAATCCATGCAGAACTCTCATTCACTAAACACGCCGCCGTTATCGGCCCACTGTGGACCAAACTCTCACCCAACCCTCAATGGAGGCATTCATCAAAACTTGCATTATCAACCTTCCAGTATGACCGGAAGTAGTTTGGGTTCATCTCCGTATATTCTAAATGGCAGGACATGGTGATTGAACTATCCGTAATATCCTAAAATGAATTCTACAATTCTGATTTCGTAAACTTGAGAACAAATACTGACTACTTGTGCTGTTCTATGGATTGTTCCATAATTTGACGGATGTTTGTACTCTATTTGGTATCTGTGGATGTTTCCGAATTATTAACTGTATTTGTGAAGTTTTCGGATGGTGTGCACATGGCAGCTGACGTGAACAGGAGCTCGTAAACCAGTGTCGTAAACGTGTAAATCCATCGGACCTAGCACAGTCCCTCTAAATAAATTTGCTTTTAGCTAATAAATTCCTGTCGATCTCAATAAACATTTATTGCTGTTATAAATATATGTGGATGTTTGTTTGTTGGCGTGTAAAACATGGCTCGTTCTCAGGTGTTGCGACAGAGTCCCGTGTACTGACGAGGTGTACTCCGGCTATGGCGTGGTATGTTGACGAGAATCGGTAATTTAACGATGGACTGGGACCACGAACAAATATAATCATGTTTATAAATTGGATGTGTTTCCATTAAAACCAGAATCGAACGCACCTACAACCACTTTTCGACTCGGGTGTGACTAGGTCAGTTGGGAAGCCATGCACGCGCAGCTCTGGGCTTACCTAGCACCTTCGTCACGTGACCATGACCTCTGACTCGTACCTAATGAAAGGTTTACAGCAAGGATAACGTTGGTATCCTCAGTATGTTTTGTCTTGATCTTAACTTATAAAAGAAAACGCATTTTTCTGTCGGTGTCTTTGTGTATATTTGAACGCCATATTCTATGTATGTATGTTTCTACATCAATTCTAATTAAATATTGTAGTCAAACTCAAGATTTCTTTTGTCATTGTTTCATTTATATGCAGCAACAATAGCACGTACTATGGAACTACAGCTGCATATCAAGCAAACTTCAGAACATCGGACTTCGTAACAAACGATAAATAATAGTAAGGTATTTTGCTATTTCCAGAACTATTTCTGTCGGTGCTGCAACTATACTTTTTATGTCGTTTGGATTAGAGAGCGTTTCTTAAAATCAGAATGTAAGAGAAACCTGACTACAGAATCCTATCTAATCGTACAGAAAGTGATCAGCGTGATATATGTACATACCAGTTAAAGACTGACTAAAATAAAAAAAACCACAAATCACCTCTATAACATCAAACAGTTTAAATATTACGGATAATCATAATCATGTACAAATGTAGTTTTATTACAAAACATGCCCAAAGATACGTTTATATTTAAACAAATATAATATAAACATGAAAATTGCAGAGAAGACTTCACGCACGATTTGCTAATTATACAGTGTATCTTAAATATCGATATTTGATATTCTTGAATCAGGAATTTAGGATAACTGCCGAATTATAGATACAATGTCTTAAATGTATACATATGTTGTGATTAAATTGTAAATATCGAATCTGTTAAATTGTAAATATCGAATATGTTAAATTCTAAATGTCAAATCAGTTAAACTGTAAATGTCGAATATGTTAAATTCTAAATGTCGAATCTGTTAAACTGTAAAGGTCGAATCAGTTGAATTGTAAATGTCGCATGTGTAAAATTGTAAATATCGAATCTGTTAAATTCTAAATGTCGAATCAGTTAAATTCTAAATGTCGAATCAGTTAAACTGTAAATGTCGAATCTGTTAAATTGTAAATGTCGAATCTGTTAAATTGTAAATTTCGAATCTGTTAAATTGTATCCTATAATAGTATGTCAAAATACGTTTGCTGTAAATATCGAGATACAGATGTTGTTAATGTCGGATGTGATATATTGTTATTGAGTTTGAGTTTGATGTTGTCTTTGCTAGCTTGTCATGGTTTACACATAACTTTAATGGACCACAGAATTGATATGTTGTTTACGAAACTTTGATGCCAATAGCATTGTTAATGGACTGACATGCATTGAAGTGAAGAAGACTGCAATTTTTTTAAATGAATGCACAAAACCTTGCATTTACATTCAAATATAAAACAATAAAAATGCGACCATTGATGCCCTTAATTGAAAATACATTAATAAAAAACTATATAACTAAACGGAGGAATAAACAATTAACTGTTTCTTATGGACACAAGTCATTTCAAACTCAAATCTTGAGAATTTGCCATCAAGATAAAATTTGTTACCGATTATCAGAATAAGCACGACGTGGAAATTATTTAAAATAGCAAATAAAAAAGACCATGGGTATTATTTAGTTTGATTTAGCGTTCCACTTTTAAGGTAATATTTTTAATTGCTGTGTTGATATTTAGAATCAGATTAGAAATGAATAAAGGCAGAATATTCTATAACTTATGTCCTCCAAATAGAGATAACATTATATGGTGATAAAATAGACATACAATGAATTATGTGGCAGTATAAAGGACATACTTACTTATATATAAGTATATGTAAATCAAGTATGAATCATACAATTCGTAGAAGTATCAAGGACATGATAACAAATGTATTATTTTTCAAATAAATAAAATGTACTTATGCAAAACATCAACACAAACAACCACATTCACATACATGGAGTGGTTAATTATAAAGTATCATCATCATCATCATCATCATCATCATCATCTAGTACATGTATAAAGGATATTATTGAGGAACATTGTCATATATGTTTGTGAAATGGACACACACACACACATATATAAAGAATTGTGACCATTAGAAATCATAGTAGTATAAAGAATACACAGTTATAAGGAATTCTGTTAATTTAAAATCACGGAAGAATAAATTATTTATATGAAATAAAAAGGAATCATGATAATTACAATATATGGAAGCACAAAGGAATTACAACAATTTTGATAACGGTATTCCTCTATAGATTTATACTAACAGGTTTATCATCACCACCAACCGGGATCATTTTATCTACAGTCCTTCGGTAATAGGAACAAAACTGAGTGTATGTCCAAGTCATTACACCGTACGAAAAGGAGGGTTTGAAAATTAGAATAGCACAAAACACGAAGCTGTATAGCAATATTTTACTGAATTTAGATTTCTTACTATTTTCGTCATCTTCAGTTCACTCTTATATAGTTTACAGCAGTATACTGGCAGGTAGTCTTACTCAGCTTTGGAACAGAATATTTGTTCACTCATGTCAATGAAATCCTGCATTATAACATGGAAACTCGATAAAAATCACATATTGGTATGCTAGTTAATTAGTATCCTAAAAATTGGGAGCTCGAGGATGACATTAATAAACCTATGTTGGCCAGTAGGGTAAGGGGAGGGGTATAATGTCTAGATCTACTGTATAATGGATAACACACAGACTGCATCGACATTACGCTTGTTGACAATATTGTGACGTCACTGGTTTCATTATGAAAACACAATCTCTCTGCTGTAAGAACTTAACGAATTGATGTTAAGAGCGTGAAATAACATAATAAAGTAGAAGTTCTCCTTTGAAATGTAAATGTACGTAATAAAAGTTTTAACAGATAGTATTAAGGTCCTCTAACGTGGACTGTTATTGCCGAAAATATAAATATCGGGGTTTATTAAGTTAAGCCATAGCAAGGCGTATTTTGGAGCACGATTTGTTAAACACTCAATACTAGCTCGTTAACGACGTCTCGGAAACTCACGACGTCTCGGAAACTCACGACGTCTCGGAAACTCATCATAGTATTATGAAGAGATGCATTTAGACAACCTATCTTAGCTGATGGCCATGTAATCGACAGTACCATCAGATTGCAGTTCTTCGCTATTGCAGCTTATAAGGGACTTTTGTAACTTTATTTTCTCCATCATGTTTCAGATATTTCTGATCATTGAAGCAAATCTGTCTCTGATTGTTTCTCGTTAGTCTTTTTAAACTTCTTGATAATTAATACATTCTGATATCTTGGTGTCTTGGAAAGAGACCTCAGTCACACTGTCCAGATGGTTTTTGGTTCCATCAAAGCAAACAATATAAAAAACAAAACAAAAACAAAAACAAAACAACATGTATAAGATAAATGTTTTTTGAAAAAGTGCTAAAGATATGTTTTTGAAAATCTTTGTTATACACAAGAAAACTTGTCGTTTTGATGTAAAAATAAAATAAAAGATGGTAATGACAATACTATGGTATTTTCAGCCTGCGGGTATGGATAATTTCGAAAGCACTTTTATTGTTACTTGGTAAATTATTGCATTTTTGATACTACAAACTGTGTGTGGAATCAAATGGAATCAACAAAATATGTGTTTGTTGGCCGATCATTGAATCCTTTAGAACCATCCATTTTGAACGATTTCTCAGAGGTTTTATACTGAGGACAATCCGAGGGTCTCTTTTATTTTTCTTACTGTATTTTTGTATGTTTTATTAGTTATTTATTATCAACAATTTTGGTAATGTATGATGTTGATAATACTGATGATTATCGTATGAAAATTACGTATCAATTTTTATTATAATAACACAGAGCTTAGTACAGAAAAGATATGTTGAATATTTTGATAATATTACTGTAAAAAGTATCTATAACTCATGAAAAAATGGATGTGATTTTAAAGGAAGGGTATATCACAAGACACCATGCCTGATGATATTTCAAGGTTCATCTTATCTCAGATATCTTTGCTTAATATTTAACCAAATAAAGAAAAGGCAGAAGGTGGGTAGGCATGTATTTATCTGAACAGATAAAACAATGAAATATTATTCACACAGATTTAGACGGGATACGGCTTTGGTCGAACGGAATGGAGGGCAAAGTTTATCTGAGCAGACGACAGAGCGTGTATGGCTATTGAAGTCTGATGATCCCGCCGGCCAGCTATTTTGGCAGAAGTCAGTACACGGAGGGATCAGGCGGTAGAATATATAATCCCTACTGTCACTGTAATCGTTTTATTTGCACCCAAAATGTCCCCCGGTTTTATCCGGGGATATGAAAATTCATAGACTGTCAATGGTATAACTCCATTAATATAATCTAAGTTAAACTTATTTATACAACAACGATATCCAGTGCTACTCGAGGCAGATTCGTGTAAATCCCCAAAGCTTGCAGACGATAAGTAATAGGTTCCCCAATAAAGGCCCTAAGTTGAGATTGCCCTGTCCGCCATGTTGCCTGAAGACTGTAACCTGGAGTGGCTGAATACGTGATTACGAGATGTTTACAATAATAATGTAAGATCCCTGTTTGTTGTGTCCGGTTGTCTGTTAGTCGAGGGCCTGGGTGGGGACTGTGATATAACTAAACATCACAAGTCACCTAAATTGCATTTACACAACAAGTACCCAATTCCCGGGGAATATATCGCGTAACAATTCTAAAAGCTGTAGAGATATTAGCAATTCTTACCATATCCACTTCAACAGGAGACCCTTTCAGACCATTCCTAAGTTTGTCTATTTCAAATTCCAGACACGATTCAAACATCACGGAATCACGTACGTTACCATGGTAATTGTCGATAATTTTTCTCGTTGACAAATTCAACTTTCATTTTCGATTTTATGTAGATGCATGGAGACACTAACTCACAACATTTAATTGCTGCTTAAAAGATATCCCGACCATTCATCATTATTTCTGTAAGAACCGGAGTACACGACAGGAGGACAGCTCCTCACTCACAAAGTGGGAGATTGAGACACCCTCAAGATGATAGCAATATGGAACAAGTGCTTACCTAAATATATGTATCTGGGCGAATTATTTTATTGATATTGCTACTTTAAAGGCACGAGGTTCCTGTTGTTTATATTAAACAAATGTATATATGTATACTTGAATATGCTATAAAGACTAATAGTGTGTCATGTAAAAGCCATAAACTCTTTTTATATCTATAAGATTGCAATATTTCAGGATTTAAGTAAGGTAATTAGACAAAATGTTATTAACGAAAAAATTCTTCATATAATTTAACAAAAAATGACTCACGTTTATCAGTTTCTTTAAGTTTACTATTTCTCACAGATTTCCTTCGGATCAATGTGAACGTTTTTCATTTGGCGTGCCTGTAACCCGCCCCATGATCTGGAATACACCACGCCGTGGTGTTTCCTCGCTTTAATTAAGACGGTACGTATAATACACTCCTAGAGTGTTTTGAAATAAATCGACACAGGTAAAAAAACTCTGCTCGATAATGATGAAGTATTTTTCTACAGTGAAACACCTGTGCCTCAATAAGGTCTTTGTCACTGCTCCCATTTATTTACCGATTAAATACTTTCTTTTTCACTTGAAGGAAGACATCTAATGTTTCCATTTACAGCGTTCTTGTCTAGGCGTACAATGGGTATATGGACCCCTCGCGCGGTGTGTTGTACCCCCCTACTCACTAAACACGCCCCTTCTTTAGGCCTATACCTCGAACAACATGTATAGTACAACACTCGCTAAAATACGATATTATCATCTGAATGTTTGACTTCAATCGCAGAGTGAGTTCCAGCCCCTCCCTACCAATTTAACGAACCCCGGCTGTATGTATGTGATTTTGGGATCCCTAATCACAGGTGTAATTTCCTATAACGTTGTACTCTTATAAAACAGGGTGGAACTCGGATATTTCCTAAAGTGCTCATGTTTTCAATTAAAGATATATGATTATCTTATTACACGTTGTCTATATTTAACTTAAAGTTGGTTTTCTCTAGTACGTTGACACGTGGCCGAGTTGTTACCGTAATTTACATGAATTAAGAGCGCATGTAATTGGTGAAAAGGTAACGCAAACAATTTTGATTTGAAGAATTTTCACAAGCTACAGAAGCACAAACATTATTTTTAATAGTTTCAAAATCAGAATTGTTTTCAAACATAATACTTTACAAAATTTCAGAGAAAATGAAAATGCAATAGTCCAACATGCACGCAATTTTTATTTAAAAACTTACCTTTTGATTAAATAGTTGTGAACATATTGTGATCATAGATACAGGCTCATGATGTTAAAGAACCCAGGGGCCAAATGGCACGCTTGCTGGAAGAACATTTCAGCTATGAAATGACTACAAAAGCGACCGAGGGAGGGACAGGTTTTTTTATTTATTCTCTTTGCAAATTAAAAATTGTACAGAGAAAACATATTTCCAACATAACAACTCCATTGTAATGTTTTAGGAGGACAAGTCATGTTTTTGTGTTGTAAATAACATTTTGATAAATTTGCATAACTTCCTTAAACTTTCAACATTGTTTGAGTTAATCAAATCCGCTGCCTGAACAACGTTTGGTATTTCATAATTTTGTTTTATCTAAACATGATATCCTTTCAGTGGTCCGAAAAGGACATTTGAGCAAAAAAAAGTGGAATTCGCCACCTTGCAAGTCTTGTTATTACTGTAGAATCTCAGAAATCAAGTATGTTTAAGAATATTTCAGGTAATTTTTTTTCCACTTAAGAAGTTTCATGATATCTTGATGCTTTAAATAATTCATTATTGATTAATATTTACCTTATAGGACTTTCTACATCGACTTTTTTACTTGCGTACATCGATACTTCCTTGCAATTGGTGGACGATACAACTGACCACTACTCTTAATGCTTTATAGTGTTACCTGGACAACACATCCTTATTTGACCTTGATGTTGACCCTAACTACTTTAACGTTCTCTCCTCAGATACATCTGGTGTTTACATTGCTGGTTGGTAGGTAAGTGAGTGCCATGCTTTCTCAGTGTAATCATGCAAACCTTTAACACCGGTATCGTATTGGTTAATTTAATGATTTTTGCTATTGTCTGTATGATTTCTCATTTTTTTTGCTTTTACTTTTTGCATTATTTTTGGTCTGAACGGTTTCAATCTTCCTTATTAATCCAGAAGTAATAAAACGCAATCAACAATTCAAACTCTATCACTTGTTGTTTTGTGTGCAAACTATTTTGTAAATATTAAATGCGTTGGTCAGTAACTGTAAAACCAGATCTATCATTGTCATGGATACTATTATTCTGTATAACAGAATAAATAAATACGCGGTTTTAAATTTTCGAAGTATTTTGAAGAATTTGTTCAAAAACTAAATATATCATATGTATATGACAAGTTTACTAACAGAAACTGTTTGTCGGATATTATTCTACACATTTTTTTGTATGCAGGCATGCATTTGCATTTTGTAAGATTCAAAATGAAACGATAGCATATATTTTTCATCGTCAAGTTGTTTTGAGATTTGGAGATAATTAAATAAACATGTATGCTCAGTACACACGTAAAGAAGCCCTATGCCTAGGAAAACAATATGATTACGGAGAAGATGTATGGAAATATAAGCGATGGTTCGATACATGAATTAAAAGATGGGAAGCATTAGATCAAAGCATCTTTCCATGTCATTAATTTCGTCTTAAATTTTGTTTTGTCGATCAAGGAGGAAGATGCAATCAAAATTATGAGATAGCTATGGGGTTTCTTCTTGTGAGTCTTCACTGGCATGTGATAGGCTTCTACTTCCTGTAGCTCTTCTAAAAGAGGTAGCATTTGTACGTCAGATGAATATCCGGTGATGTTGGGCGATACCAGCCAGTGATATATATTTAGTACTGTAATGACACATTACTGCTTGGCGATAGAACAAATACAAGAAGATAAAGTAAACTCGCGATTCCTATCGTACAATAGACCCGATTTAGATGCATTGAAATGTAGGATTATTACTCTGAAAACGTATAAATTGATACACGGGTTAAACTAAATATTTATCCTCATATAATTTATGTTTGCATATGGGAAAAACATTGTAATATTTGCAGACGCAAATTAAACACGGTGCCTTGTTTAACCAAGCCGTTGTTCCCGTCAGCATTATACCTGTCTCACGCCTATCTATAGAAAGTGACAGTTAACTAAAGGCTCTCATTGATTTTGCCGAATAAAACACAACGGTATCACCAATGGCTATGTAGTATTCATTCATTATGTTTTTTGTTTCATTAAAAAATAAACTGAGAAAAAATATACAACACTATTCAATACATCCAAATACATCCCATAGAGGTAGGTGTTGATAGTGAACATTTTGGATCAATTACCAGTTCGTCAGCTTGTCGGTTTCACCAAATGTCAATTCTCCTGGCACCTGTTCCGGATTAAAAGGCTTACACAGCTTGTGGCGAATTGGACGAAATTCTTCCACCGTCTTACAGTATAACAGCCTCACTCTGTATTGTTTGACATTCAATAAATATATATGTTCAGCTTTTCTCTTCAAGTTTAATTGAAGGCTAAATACTCTCATTTGTTGGGAGATATCAACAAACAAAGCACCCCGTCGATAACCCTTCACACAGGCAGTTTAGCTAAGTCGAGCGTTTTCAAGTTGTCGGCGATAGGCACGAAGAGAAATACAGTTGGAATCGACACAGGGCAAAAGAACAAGGACTCGACAGTAAGGTAAACCCTCAGAGTAAGAGATCTCCGTCTGAATTGGTACTTAATAAACGATCCTACAGGCTTGATTTTTACTGATTAGGTGTGTATATGTATCTTTTTGATCCGGCTGAATGCTTGCCGGGCGCTGTTGACTTTCCATATAAGTATATGTAGATTTTATTAAATGCCCAATTCGTTTATCACTTTGATGTTCGAAATAGGAAGAAGTTCTGATAACCAAACAAAGAATTGGTTTGAAGATCAGGATCGATAAATATTAGCTGTGAATAATAGAAATAGAAAATAAGGAACTAGATGAAAGTAACGCCCTTTAAAGGCCCAATATACGTAACTTTCGGCAAAACTTGATGCGAAAATCAAGCCTAATAACTTACCATTTTTATAGATTTAGTTAAGATTAACTGATATCAGCAATATCCAAGATGACTTCTTACGCGGTAACCGGTACGGCAGCAGTTGAAACTCGGTATTTGTAAACACGCGACCATTTTGACTGTCTTCTACCTGCGGTTTGTTATTGAAGTGGGCCCCACCTGAATTATTTTCAATTCTTTGGATTTTTCTGCAAGGAGTTTCTCGTTAGTTACCACTCACGTTTATTTCGTTTAAGGCTTATATTTGCATTGTTATCAACTGGATTTTTTTTCAGAATTTTTCAGATTAACGAAAAATTTCCTGAAGTTACGTATATTGGGCCTTTAAAGGGGTTTGCTGATTACTTATGTATTTGTACTGGAGTTTCACAGGGAGGATACACACAGTCACATGTTTTATGAAGATATATAACGTGATCATCTTGACATCATTGTCACTGAGAGCTACATTTATGATACCTGCCTTGCATTTACCTCCTTTCGAGTGATACAGTATGAACATTTAATAATATTGGTAAAACTTTCTGAAATGATGAGGATTTCTTCACTCAAAGAAATTTATATTATTTCTATGAGTCTCATAATATGAAGATAACATATTGGGTTATATATATTAAAAACAATATTCTTTTAAAATCAAAACTGCTTCTAAGTAATGATATTCTACCTTTCTAGAAAAGAACATGCCATTTGTTTTGTTCATTGTATATACTACCTGTAATGACGTTAATAAATATTGGATCTTAAATGAGTTTTTCATATTTGTTTTGTGAAATTTTTCAATTAAGCTAGACTCTGGCGAGCTAAATTGAAAAATTCACGACGACTTTTATTTGTGATGTCATTTGTTTTATATATTTATTATATTATTATATATTTATTATCTATATACTTGTATACTAAATGAATGTCAGATATACAATATATCTCTCAATGAATGTCAGTTAAATCTTTTAATTAAAGTCAGATATACAATATATCTCTCAATGAATGTCAGTTATATCTCTTAATGGAAGTAAGTTATATCTCTTAATGCATGACAGTTATATCTCTGAATGAATGTCAGTTATATCTCTGAATGAATGTCAGTTATATCTCTGAATGAATGTCAGTTATATCTCTTAATGCATGACAGTTATATCGCTTAATGCATGTCAGTTGTATCTCTTAATGCATGTCAGATATACAATACATCTCTGAATGAATGTTAATTATATTTTCTTAATGAATTTCGGTTATATTTCTACAATGAATGTCATTTATATTTTTACAATGATTGTCAGTTATATTTTTGAATGATTAATATACATGCTATTGTTTATGGTAATGTTTCCTGACGAACATCCTTTAATATTTTTGTAAACACTTACTGATGACAAGTGGTGTTTATCATAAAGAAATGCTGATTTTTTAATCGTAAAAAGACTAACAAAACGTGCAGTAAGATTCATAAAAATAACACCATCGGTTGTAGAAAAAAATTATTAATGAAATATGTCCTCAAGGTACTAAATTGTACAAGGTAAGATCTATATATTCAAGTTTAAAATTTCAATGTGATGCCTTTCTTTTTCGTTTTATGAAATCATTTTTATTTTACGTTAGTTATTAAAAGACAAGTGATGCACCTTATATAAATAAAATATAAAGAAAATGAAAATAAAGGAAATAAATCAGTAAATATGTATGACCACGTAACTATTAGATGATTGTTTTAAATTTACCCTAAAACAATAATTTATTCTCTTAGAATTAGTCACCAATAACTGCATATCAATAATTAGCAGGAAGCTATACATTATTAGACTCACACAATTTCTAGTCTATCACACAAGATAATTATGTCTTTACTTATCACTTTATAAACTTGTGTATTGACGAAGAAACACGTGTTCGTAAATCACACTTAAATAATATAATTCAGCATACCTGTAATTAAAATGTAAAATTAAATTGAAATTAAATGATATTCTATATGTTTATATCAATAATATTGTTCAATAGGCTGGGGACATTTTATATATATAAAAAAATCATCAAAGAAAAAGAAAAAATGATGTTTCGTATTCATAACAGATAATAAAAAGCAAGAACTAACTCTCATCTTGTGAATATCAAGCATCATTGCTTTTCTTATACTTGTACTTTTATCATTTTGAGAAAAAAACATGAAATATAAAAATGAATCAATTGATATATACTACAATATAGGATAATAAAACCAAGGATCGTGAATAAAACAAGATCTCATTACTTTAAGTTGCATTAAATACAATTTTGGTGCCAATTTATTTTACGGGTTTAAATAAAAAAAAAATCTGAGTGCTAACTACATCCAAGTTACGAACAGTTTTGACAAATTTCGTGACAAACATCCTCTGACTTGATATGTCCGTCAAAAGACGTGTACCAACGGTGGGTCTGACCAATGTTAACAAGTATTTCCCGGGAATATTGAGCCGAACGTCAAACAAGTAACAGGTAGGTTCACAGGACTGTAGCCCGGTACCTGATGGACAGACAGTGGGTACGGGTGTGTGTTCACTACATACACAACAAATCTAAACAAACTGACCATGATTGTCAGAGTGTCAACCAACAGAATAGGTCCGGAGAAATCGGCTAATGCCATTGACCACAGGAGTTTGACATCCTGAGTAGGTGTGGAACGGATATTTGTTCAGGAACCTTAAACCACACATCAAATTTATTACGTTCACTGTGTATTTATCTATTGACTTAAAGGTGGCGTCACTAATTGGGACGTCATCTTACGTTTAACAAGTGTATTTATGATCAAATTGCAATCTCCAGTAAAGCTCAAATTTCTCAATCTAACTGTATTGTAGAATTCCTGCAGTTAAAGAAATATATAAGATGAAGCTCTTCAAAATAAGGAATTTTCAAAAATTCTCTCTAAAATGCATGCGTGGCTTTTTGTTGCAACGTTTTCATGAACATTTAAGAACTTCAGTATTATAGCTACATTCTTGTATAATAAACTTAAAATATGTTCACGTTTATTATTCTATTGATAATCAAAGATCGGCTGAAAAGTTCATGGGCCCTCATATGATTTTGAAATAAACAATTTGAGACAATTTAACAGAAAATAAACGTTAATGTAATTAACACATTAGTTTCTTTATATTTGTATGCATGTATTACTGACAAGGGTTTAAGTTTTAACAATTTTTCTTTTTGTTTTACATTGGATATCATTACACATAAATGAAACAACATAAAATAAAATGAATTTGTTTGAAGTTTTAAAAGAGATTTAAAACAGAGGCTCTTACAAAACATATTGATAAAAAAATGTTTGGTCAAATCTTCTGACGTGTTCGCCTTGTCTTAAACACAAACAGTTTTAAATTTGCTAGTGGCAAAATCAGCTGTAATGATGACGGTATTTATACATACTCCGGGGAGTATTTCCAATGAATGAGTTCCAGTTCTTTGGCTTTGTTTCCAGTCCTGGAGTGCCGTATTATAAGAGAAGATCTGGAAGTTCACGTCCGATCAGCTTTGGTTCCCTGGGCTATCCCAGTCAATATCATCAATAACGCAATCAATATCCTTCCACAGACGTTGATGGGAAAGTTTTCTTTTGTTGACATAGACTATTTTGATTCAATCCTTCTCCCAATCGTTCACATTGTCAATTGAATTGCAGCAAAATATGCCATTGTCCTATTTTCCAAAGCGTGAAAAGTAAATAGCGAGGTTCAGTATCTGCTCCCCCTTGAAAATCCTGGTAATCTACGCACAGCACACACACTAACAATAGCTACCGGCGTTCGCCTAGCTTCGCAGGGACTTCCTTCCAATAATGAACATGTTGATTTAAATTTCTCCCATAAAAGATGTAAAGAAAATGATATTTTATTTAGTGATCATATAAACACAATTGTGTCCAATAACTGTCTTTGTGCGATGACAAGGCGTATTTTTTTTTTACTCGGAGATGTATAGTAAAGTTTTATCGACAAAACCCTAAAACTGTTTCAAAAAGACGGAACAGGATTGTATGGGTTTATTATGGGGGTCTATGGATGCAGTCAATTATCCGTGTAGTTCTCGATTACAAGCGCTTGTGTATAATGAGTGATAATGGCCGTGTTAGATGCGTGTTGATTTGTAGAAGTGCTGGTGATCATTCTATACTGTCATTAAGTGTGTACATACATATTGTCAGTGGCCCTTTGATAGTGTTAAGTGTGAAAAGTTACCACATATTAGTCTATGATGATACACTCGGCGTTAACGAGGTACATACTACATTACAAGTCTCATTGACGTGGTATTCTACTGTAATGCCTGTCACACAGCAGTCAGAGGCGAGATAGTGGCACATGGCATCTGATCATGATGATGAAGGCATTCATACATTTACAGAAATAAAACACTTAAATAGTGTATCTCCTATTGTTATAGTTCAACAAAATTACTTGAAACTATTATATAACCACAATTGACATGAACAAGTATATTTCATATGGAGTTAAAATCCTATATTCATTTTACAAACGTCAGTATACAAACTAGATAAATGATATGAAGTACACTAATCATTAGGTGGACAGGTAATGGGAACAGTTTGGTTTGTTCGTGCATTTATCCATATTTACTTACTTTATAAGTTTATATGTGTTAAGAACTTGAAACGGTGCAATCATTCTAAACCGAAACTTTACAATCGGTTTATCAAATAAAACCACTTTTCAAAACTTTGAAAATTAATCGGTATCATTATGATATCGACCTAACGGGTTCTTGAAATTTATTTTCGTCCCGATAACCACTGTTGTCAGTTGACATGATGCAATCTCATTTGCCAATGCTCATTACCGCACACTAATCATGGTCCTAGATTACACACATTAGTTACACCATACATGTTGTCAGAACATTGTTGTTCTGATTATTATCAAAGCTGATGATGGATGGAGTACATTCCTTTTGTCACCATATACGACACCTCGGAACGCAGAGGGGATTGAAGTTACAACAAAATAAAACAATATAGATTATTTTCATGAAAAAATTGTTTAACAAAACCATGAAGTTGCAAATAAGGTTTTTGATTTTTCTAAAGCGCTTAAAATTATCAGGTCAAAATCAGACAGTAAAATGGAATTTAAACTTATTATCGTGTCCATAAGATTCTTTTTAATACAAAAAAATAATAATATTGAGTCCAATTAAATTATTAACAAAAAACAAACTTTAACAGCAATGAATAAATCGACAGAGTACCAATGACATCAACAAAATAAAACATTTGCTTTGTTAGATAAAAAGAATTTATTTAAAACTAACAAAATCAAAAAGAAAATAACATAATTATTCAGCCTCCGTAAATCCAATACACCACAAAAAGTTTATGGTGTTGATTATTCTATCTCAGAAAATTTAACAAAACTGGAACATTAAGAGAGTGATAATGTTCCGTAGTACTGTACACAAACACATGGCTGTTTTATTACAGTGTTTATATAACACAGATATTCCTAGACATACAACTTTGACTATGTGTCTGGCGCTGTGACACCAAGCAGTCTAAATTGATTTCAGCGAAGGTTATACAACAGACACTTGTTTGGGTTCAAAGGAAAATAAATTCTGTTTCTGAACTCGTAGTAGATAAGTCATTTCTTAGGAAAAATACCGAGAATAAATAATTCCTTAATACAGAAGGATATAAATATGAATAATTTTATCGTTTTATGTACTTTATTAACATTTGTTTTGCATCCTACCAATGTAATGCACTGTGCAATAAATCAGAGGATACCAAAGCGTCACCAAAACAATGAACAGAACTCGAAATCGAGTAAACTAGAGGCGAAATATGAAAAAATGATTTACACGGATGCCCTTGAAAAAGGAAAAGAAAATAGGACCAGGTGTTCCGGAAGAGTAAGCGTCTTCTTCTTTACCGACGACAACCGCCATGTAAATCTAGGTCAGAAGCAAGTAAATGCTATGGTCTCAAAGTGAGAACTGGGGCATAATTCTCAATCACAAGCAAGCATACTAATGCGCATAATCAAAATATTCATACCATACAATGACGTATAATATTTATCAATAAGAATATCAAACCATAACATTTGCCCACAGTCTTCATCAACCCGTACATCTCGAATCCCTGCAGATGTGCAATTGTGACATCATTAATCAATATTGTGTCATCATCTTTCATACGAGGCAGAATTTGTCAAGGGACTTATCAGGACTGGTAAAAATTACCTTGCCAAATCTTTCAATTACACTAACAGGTATATCGACGATGTATTGCCTTTAAAGGTGACGTAAGACATATTTATGCTGCACCTTTTAAATTTAGAAATAGATACAGTATGCCGAAAATAATTAAACTGCATCATACAGCTGTTTCGTCCTCCTAGGACTCTTCAGTGATGTCAGGGGCCAAAAGGTGGGATTCCAAAATTTCGAAACTAATATAGAAGCAGAAGGGTCAGGTACGTAAAACTCCTTTAATTTATGATTTTAGAAGTAAAATTCAACTTTTACTGAATAATTTCAAATCGTGAAAATGTGTAAATTATGTATCGTGCCCCTAATCAAATTAGATTAATTGTGGCTATGAGAAGCTATTATATCTATTTCCCCTAGGAACAATTCTCATAGAGTATTTTCTGGAGAGGCATAGTGACCGACCCCACACCTCTCAAGGTGACACTATAAGGGAACTGTTCCAGAATGAATTCGATATGATTGATTTAGTACATTACAAGACTTTCATTTGACAATTAAAACACAAACAAAATGTACAATATTTAGAAATAATATATATGAAAAGATAAGAACTGATTTTTATGACTGGTTATCGGTTAGTCGGATGAACAAAGGAAAGATGTACAAGGAGACTCTCGTAAAAGTACAAAAGAATAAGACCAGGTGTTCCGGAAGAGTAAGCGTCTTCTGCATCGACGACACCCGACATGCAAATTTTGGTCATAGCCAAGAAAGCACCAATCCTCAAAATTGAGAACCGAGTCATCATTGTCAATCACAACAAGCAAAATGTTTTGTCTGTTTGACTTTCAAGCTTTGCAACTTTCCTTAAGTTTACAAAAAATTCGTCAATGATGTAGATGAGACGTTAACGTACAATAAATCGCCCTATTTTCTGGTAAATAAGTACTTAACACAACCTGAAACGTGAGAAATATACTGAAAAGAAAAAATCTACCACAAAACATGAGGAATATGGAGAAAACATTTACAACAAAACATGAGGAATAAAGCGAAAACATTTACAACAAAGCATGACGAATATAGCGAAAAATCTAAAACAAAACATGAGGAATATAGCGAAAAGATCTAAAACAAAACATGAGGAATAAAGCGAAAAGATCTAAAACAAAGCATGAGGAATATAGGGAAAAGATCTACCACAATACGTGAGGAATATAGCAAAAAGGTTTACAACAAAGCATGAGGAATATAGCGAAAAGAAAAGATATACCAAAAACGATAGCAATATAGCGAAAGATCTAATACAAAACTTTGGGATATTAGGAAAAGATCTACCACAATACGTGGGAAATATAGTGAAAAGATTGCAAAACTGCAAAGTTAGCTACAGACCCGCTATAACAGTACAAATGACTTGTATTTTAAGGTATATGTTATTGCCAAGATCCGGTACTGGTAGTCTATTACAGAAGTAATCACCGGAAGTAGGAGATAATGAACTATTTACATATTCAGTTTGTCCATTACACAACCCAATGTAAAAATGATGTATATTGAGTAATCATAACAGTGATACTTACGTTCCAAACAGAGAAAACAATTCATCGAACTAAATTAGAGTTTGTAGAATACAGCAAGAATTGAAAAGGGGTCTTTTAAACAGTTTATAACTTAACACATGACAACTTTTGACTGAAATAGGGTATTCTTACTTAAATGAAAATATATTTTAAGCGTCAGAATATTTATACCTACAGGGGGTTACGACCAACCTCAAGCCGAGTCACCGTCTTTTCACGTTAGATACCTAATACGTGCAACAGGTAAAAATCACGTTAGATAACTAACACATGTAACAGGTAAAAAACACGTTAGATAACTAACATATGCAACAGGTAAACATCACGTTAGACAACTAACACATGCACCAGGTAAAAATCACAACTAACACATGTAACAGATAAAAATCACGTTAGACAACAAACACATACAACAGGTAAAAATCACGTTAGATAACTAACACATGTAACAGGTAAAAATCACGTTAGATAACTAACACATGTAACAGGTAAATATCACGTTAGACAACTAACACATGTAACAGGTAAAAAGCATAACTAACACATGTAACAGGTAAAAATCACTTTAGACAACTAACACATGCAACAGGTAAAAATCATGTTAGATAACTAACACATGTAACAGGTAAAAATCACAACTAACACATGTAACAGGTAAAAATCACGTTAGATAACTAACACATGTAACAGGTAAAAATCACGTTAGATAACTAACACATGTAACAGGTAAAAATCACGTTAGACAACTAACACATGTAACAGGTAAAATCACGTTAGACAACTAACACATGTAACAGGTAAAATCACGTTAGAAAACTAACACATGTAACAGGTAAAAATCACAACTAACACATGTAACAGGTAAAAATCACGTTAGACAACTAACACATGCAACAGGTAAAAATCATGTTAGATAACTAACACATGTAACAGGTAAAAATCACAACTAACACATGTAACAGGTACAAATAACGTTAGATAACTAACACATGTAACAGGTAAAAGTCACGTTAGATAACTAAAACATGTAACAGGTTAAAATCACGTTAGATAACTAACACATGTAAAAAATCACGTTAGATAACTAAAACAAGTAAAGAATCACGTAACACAACTAACACAAGTAAAGGATCACATTAGACATCTAACACAAGTAAAGGATCACATTAGACAACTAAAACAAGTAAAGAATCACGTTAGACAATTAGCACAAGTAAAGAATCAAGTTACACAACTAACACAAGTAAAGGACCACGTTACACATTTAACACAAGTAAAGGACCACGTTACACATCTAACACAAGTAAAGGATCACATTAGACAACTAGCACAAGTAAAGAATCAAGTTACACAACTAACACAAGTAAAGAATCACGTTAAACAATTAGCACAAGTAAAATTCACGTTAAACAACTGGCACAAGAAAAGAATCACGTAAGACAACTAACACAAGTAAAGAATCACGTTAGACAACTAGCACAAGTACAGACTCACGTTACACAACTAGCACAAGTACAGACTCACGTTACACAACTAGCACAAGTTAAGAATCACGTTAAACAACTAGCACAAGTAAAAAATCACGTAAGACAAATAACACAAGTAAAGAATCACGTTAAACAACTAGCACAAGTAAAAGACCACGTAAGACAAATAATACAAAAAAAGAATCACGTTACACAACTAGGACAAGTCCGAATACTAATTGCTGTGCTTGCTGTAGTGCGAGACACCCTAGACACCCGGTGCTATGTCCAACGTTTAATTTTTGTTATGTATGTATTTATTTTTGTGATGTATGTACTAATATTTTATTTTTGTGATACATGTATTTATTTTTGTGATGTATGCATTTACTTATGTGATGTATGTATTTATTTTTGTGATGTATGTATTTATTTTCGTGATGTATGTACTAATATTTTATTTTTGTGATATATGTATGTATTTTTGTGATATATGTATGTATTTATTTTTGAGATGTATGTATTTATTTTTGTGATGTATGTATTTATTTTATTTTTGTGATGTATGTACTTATTTTTGTGATGTACGTTCTTATTTTTGTGATGCATGTATTTATTTTTGTGATGTATGTATTTATTTTTATGATGTATGTAATTATCTTTATTTGGCTTCTCACTTTCACGTCACGTCCATATTTTATTACCTGAAGATTTAGTTTCCTAACTCGTATAAAAACTGTGACTGTGAAATAATAATTTACGGGTATCTCTGATTGCTTGTGAACCTTCGGTTAGGTGGAGTTATACAATGTTACGATCAAACTAGACGTTTTAGAAAAGTATCCCAACCAGTCATCTACCTACATGGCATTCAAACGTTATAAACAATGTCCTTAAATAAAGAGACCGCGACAATGAAAACAGTTTTCAATTGATTTACGTTTTTATGTAAAACTAAATAAGCTTTTACCTGCATGAACTTGTCTCCGGTATTATCTTGGTTTTGTGATGCATTTCATGTATAACCTACCTCAGTTTCCGTGTGCTTGAGGGATTGGTTTGGAAATGCTAAGAGAGATAACTCCCATACTCTTGAAGGTTCGCTTTTTTTTATTCAGGAAGAAATACAAGTAGTAACATTTATATTAATGTCACCGAATTGTATATGTATCACCGTGGCTGTTTTAATCCTTACTAAATAACGACGGATTTTTTTCTGAAGATTGAACCTGCAAATTAAAATTATGTAACAGTTATTAATGTTATTTCATTTTCCGTTACTTTCTAGTGCGTTTAATGTATAAGGGGAGATAAGTCTTATCGATTCGACATATTAGGCGAAAATAAGTGTTAGTTTCAAAGTGATTTTGTAAAATTTATATCTATATTAATTAAAACCAATTGAAAATGAAACTGGTTTTTCATTGATGTAATTAATGTATGTAATTGGTTCCTCAATCAAGGATGGTGTTGGCAGAAAACAACATTTCGTTGTTTCATCATTTTGCCCCGAAAGGACGATATTTAGTAGTTCGGAAGAACGAAAGGAAGATAATTAATACTTCTTAAATGTCGTCATTTCGCCTCAAAAGACCGAAAGGACGACATTTAAGAACTACTAAATTTCGTCCTTTCGCGAAACTTAGCCACCTTACTATTGTAACTAGGTAATCAAAAAAACCTTATTGATTTCATTATAACACTGCTAGCTTTTTCATTCGATATATAATTATTCACATGTCTATGTCAGGCAGAATTGATATCAACTGTTTACTACGGGTATGGGTAAGTAATCGTGGCCACTTGCGTGTTGGGAAATGGATAATTTGAGGACAGTTATAAACCAAACTATGAACCAAAATGTTTTTGTGGCAGCCTGATTATACTTGAAATGGTTGGTGTAGCAAAACCAGATGATTTCCTAATTAAGATTAAAAGTGAAAACATTGCATCAGTTTTATAATGAAGAAACCCGTTTAACTTGGAAAAAATCATGAGACATGTAGGTTTTCGGATAAACTGAATGAGTACTCTATTCAACAATGAAAATGGCCAACCTGAAACATGTATTGTATCTTACAATAAAGTGTTAATACTAGTCAGATAATACCAAAGCGTCAACAAAACCATAATCCGAACTCAAAATCAATTAAACTAGCGGCAAAAATGGAAAGGTTGACATGGAGACCCCTGTAAAAGTTCTAGAGAATAAGAACAGTTGTTCCGGAAGAGTAAGCGGGTTGTATTTCATCGACGACACCCGCCATAAAATCCAAGTAAATTGCCTCAAAGTGAGAACTGGGGCATAATTTTCAATCACAACAAACAGGCATACTAATGAGCATATTCAAAAACGTCCATCTTCATATCATACAAGGATGTAGAATATTACTCAATGACACCATAAAACTTGTTTATTGTTTTTATCAACCTGTATCTCTCAAATCCATGTACCGTAAGTTTGTTCGTCAGCAGCTGATATCTACAATGTATCACGAAAATATCCATATTCAACAGCAACATATAAACACAATAAGATGGAGAAGCAGGGATGTTACTATATAAAAGGGAAACTTCTCGATAGGAAATCGAAATCGTCACGTTTATCGTATAGCTTAGTAGTAAGCTCTTTACGTTGGCCATTGTTTAAGCAGAGATCGAGGTAAGCAGCTGATGTAGAAGAGTCTGTTGTGTCCTTTATTTCAAGTTCAGAAGGGTATATACGATCGACGTGGTCTGCAAACTTTTTGTTGGTCATAGACAACACATCGTCGATATAGCTGAAAGTGGAATTAAAAGATTTGACAAGGTTTTTGTTACCTGGCATGATTAGCCTTTCCACAAATTCAGCCTCGTATGAAAACAAAAACAGATCAGCTAAGAGTGGGGCATAGTTTGTTCCCATGGGAATGCCAACAGTCTGCTGGAAAATCTTTCATCCAAACTAAAAAAATAATATTTTCGACCAGGAACTCAATCATCCTTACTAAATGGATTTTTTGCATTTTCACTTCGTACGTATATCGTACAGTATCACAACTGATCATTTCAGTATGTTTGTCTATCAACTAGCATAAATATTGAGTCGTTAGCTATATAGGCTGTCCTCATTCCTCATAAGATATATTGAGTCGTTAGTTATATAGGCTGTCCTCATTCCTCATAAGATATATTGAGTCGTTAGTTATATAGGCTTTCCTCATTCACCATTAGATATATTGAGTCGTTAGTTATATAGGCTTTCCTCATTCCCCATTAGATATATTGAGTCGTTAGCTATATAGGTTTTCCTCATTCCTCATAAGATATATTGAGTCGTTAGCTATATAGGCTTTCCTCATTCCTCATAAGATATATTGAGTCGTTAGTTATATAGGCTTTCCTCATTCCCCATTAGATATATTGAGTCGTTAGTTATATAGGCTTTCCTCATTCCCATTAGATATATTGAGTCGTTAGTTATAAAGGTTTTCCTCATTCACCATTAGATATATTGAGTCGTTAGTTATATAGGCTTTCCTCATTCCCCATTAGATATATTGAGTCGTTAGTTATATAGGCTTTCCTCATTCCCATTAGATATATTGAGTCGTTAGCTATATAGGTTTTCCTCATTCCCCATTAGATATATTGAGTCGTTAGTTATAAAGGTTTTCCTCATTCACCATTAGATATATTGAGTCGTTAGCTATATAGGTTTTCCTCATTCCCCATTAGATATATTGAGTCGTTAGTTATAAAGGTTTTCCTCATTCACCATTAGATATATTGAGTCGTTAGCTATATAGGTTTTCCTCATTCCCCATTAGATATATTGAGTCGTTAGCTATATAGGTTTTCCTCATTCCCCATTAGATATATTGAGTCGTTAGCTATATAGGTTTTCCTCATTCCCCATTAGATATATTGAGTCGTTAGCTATATAGGCTGTCCTCATTCCCCATTAGATATATTGAGTTGTTAGCTATATAGGTTTTCCTCATTCCCCATTAGATATATTGAGTCGTTAGCTATATAGGCTTTCCTCATTCCCATTAGATATATTGAGTCGTTAGCTATATAGGCTTTCCTCATTCCCATTAGATATATTGAGTCGTTAGCTATATAGGCTGTCCTCATTCCTCATTAGATATATTGAGTCGTTAGCTATATAGGCTTTCCTCATTCCCAATTAGATATATTGAGTCTTTAAGGCTTTATGTAATGCCCTGTAGCAATCATTTGTCATTTAGGTTTTCTTCCTTGTCGAGCAGAAATCGTACGGTCATTTAGGCTTTGCTAGGTAAAAATGCTTAGGCTTTCCTCGTATATATATAGTTTCCTCAATTGTGGTTCACCATGTCCAGTGCGCAGTCGCGTGGTCAATGTTTGCTCTAAGACTATCGTATGTTCTAGAGCTGTAGAATAGGAATGTTCCACTGGAAGATTTTCACAGTTTGTCCTCTAAAGATACCACTTACTAGTACCATGAATACGGATTTTCTCTCATTCCTATGGCCAGCTTAACCGCTGTAAGTTAGAAATAACGTGTGACTAGCATAACTGTGAGCATATCATCATTTCATCTCAAAGGATAAAACAAGGCAGATAGCGAGACTTAGCATACACAATCTCGCCAAACTGTGTGCGCACAAAAATAAATCCTTTCTTACTTTAAAGAAATAAACTGGTCCTGTTATCCCATTGTGATGTCAAACACGTGGATTAGGACCTTAACGAACACCGCTTATCTCCCTTTAGTTGATAAACGGATATTTTCAGCTTGTGATCGATTTATCGCTGATACTGTGTACCTATCGATTTGCTGCTGGGATTACTCATTTGGAGGTATCATGATACTTAAATAATATTTAAGATGTATATAAATGTAGATATGAAAATATCTCAACATAATAATCAAGCGCATCTGTGGTAATTCCAGCGTGTACGTGGTAAACCCGACCAATATATGGTAACACCAGTCAACTAGTATCATCATCTGTGGTAATTCCAGCATGTACGTGGTAAACCCGACCAATATATGGTAACACCAGTCAACTAGTATCATCATATTTACAGAAGGAGATGACAATGACATCTATTTATGTGTTTTACAAGTAACATACATGATAAATAAAAATACCAGTATTTACATGTGATCAATAAAACTACCGGTATTTACCTGTGATCAATAAAACTACCGGTATTTACCTGTGATCAATAAAACTACCGGTATTTACCCGTGATCAATAAAACTACCGGTATTTACCCGTGATCAATAAAACTACCGGTATTTACCTATGTTCCTTCTAATTAACGTTGATATGTACGTAGCAATAACATTGATGCTTTAGATAAAAACATCAGTATTCATATTATAATAAAACAAGAAAATGCAGCAAAGCTCCTTAACACATAATCTTGTTTACGCTAATGGATGATACAGCCTAAAATCCGCGGGAGAACTTACCTGGCTTATTTGGATTCATTTTATTCTAAGAACATTATTTGTTAATGTCATTGGATAATTTTGTCCTTCTAAATGATCGTGAACGATCAATATTCTGAAAAGTTTCATAATTGTCTCCCTGTAATTTCGTGACGGCACCCAAATGTATATGTTAAACATATAGTAAATGTTTGGTACTTATCAGTGTCCTTCTAAGAGAGAGAAGGAGAGCACAGAATTAACATAACTGCCATTTACATTGTATATTCATTGTCAATATTACAGCGATTTTCACATCACCAGGTTCCAAGTCGGACGCTTTAACACTAATCGGAAATTCCCTCTAGCTGGAAGCTAGAAGGCGACTTCAATCCTTTGTGCAGTTTAAACCTGCCACATATAATGTATATTTAGCAGGATGACCATACCATCTTCTGTTTATTACATTTGTTCGCGCCATGCCAGGCAATACAACATCGTCAGGAGCCAGAACGTTTTGTGCTCACTGAACGTTGCGCTCGCGAAAAACGAATTCGATATTGCCGCCAATATGGAGGACATAATCAGAATGTTGATTTTGAACGAGGTGGCAAACGACACTGTAAACTTAGGTTCGTTTATAAAAGTGTCGGCAGCAGTTTTAAAATTAACCAATACTACTTTACAAATGGTACTAAAACATGGTAGCAAGGACCCAACATGGTCCCCAATTTCTTTGAAGAAGTTATCCCAATATACTCATTGGTAGAATTCAATAGTCATTTTAGAATGACAGAATCATCATTTTATGTAGGCTTACATCATTCATGGCACAGCGATCTATTGCATCATCGCGGGTTGTCTGGAGCGTTCGCAAGCGTTTGCTGCAAACAATGCACTTTTTGAGGCGTTTATAATTTGCCAATATCAAGGACGATACTAGATTGAAAAAATTGTTTTTCACCGGAAGTGCACAAAGTGTTGACAGATCAACCCCGCTTGGGGGTTTGAAAAAAAAAGATTATATTAATAATATTTAAATTAAGATTTTTATCTAGTTTTATTCAGTGTTAACATTTATCATTTATTTGTATAAGGAAGACAATACAACATTAACCAATTAATGATACGTGTTTGTGTAGGGACAAGGTTACTGATACGATCAAAGCCAGATCGACAACTGTAAACCGGAGATTCATCATCATTGGTAAAACGCTTTAGCAACCTATTGTTTCATGAAATATAGTTAAGTGTCAGCAGAAAAACGGAACTTTTATAAATATGGGTAAGTGTTAGAAGAACAACGGAACTTTAATTAAAAAAAAATTCGCGAGGTTATTGGACAAAACCTTAGTGAGTTTGAGGGTTGAGTGATTTATTCTTACTTTTAATCAATTTTGAAACGCGTCCGCATGCTTAATTCCAATCTAGGTTTATATCCTGTTTTCATTGTAATGTATCGGTGATCGATTTATATTAACATTCTATGTAATATTTATGGTCAAGCCGATCCTCTGAAAAACAAAACTCAGATTTATTCCTTAATACTAATGAACTCATTAATAAAATTATATGCTTAATATAAACGACTAGAAAAATAAAATCAAAAATAAAACTGGACACAAATAAGGACATTGTAAACACAGACTGGACACAAATATGGACATTGTAAACACAAACTGGACACAAATAAGGACATTGTAAACATAGACTGGACACAAATAAGGACATTGTAAACACAGTCTGGACACAAATAAGGACTTTGTAAACATAGACTGGACACAAATAAGGACATTGTAAACATAGACTGGACACAAACAAGGACATTGTAAACACAGACTGGACACAAATACGGACATTGTAAAAACCGACTGGACACAAATACGGACATTGTAAACACAGACTGGACACAAATAAAGGCATTGTAAACACAGACTGGACACAAATAAGGACATTGTAAACATAGACTTGACACAAACAAGGACATTGTAAACACAGACTGGACACACATATGGACATTGTAAACACAGACTGGACACAAATAAGGACATTGTAAACACAGACTGGACACAAACAAAGACATTTTAAACACAGCATGGACACAAATACGGACATTGTAAACACAGACTGGACACAAACAAGGACATTGTCAACACAGACTGGACACAAACAAAGACATTGTAAACACAGCATGGACACAAATACGGACATTGTAAACACAGACTGGACACAAATACGGACTTTTTAAACACAGACTGGACACAAATTAGGACATTGTAAACACAGACTGGACACAAATACGGACATTGTAAACACAGACTGGACACAAATACGGGCATTCTTAACACAGCCTGAACACAAATACGGACTCTTTAAACATAGACTGGACACAAATACGGACATTGTATATATAGACTGAACACAAATACGGACATTGTAAACACAGACTGGACACAAATACGGACATTGTAAACACAGATTGGACACAAACAAGGACATTGTAAACACAGACTTGACACAAATACGGACATTGTAAACACAGACTGGACACAAATACGGACATTGTAAACACAGACTGAACACAAATACGGACATTGTAAACACAGACTGAACACAAATACGGACATTGTAAACACAGACTGAACACAAATACGGACATTGTAAACACAGTCTGGACACAAACAAGGACATTGTAAACACAGACTGGACACAAATACGGACATTGTAAACACAGACTGGACACAAATACGGACATTGTAAACACAGACTGAACACAAATACGGACATTGTAAACACAGACTGGACACAAATACGGACATTGTAAACACAGACTGGACACAAATACGGACATTGTAAACACAGACTGGACACAAATACGGACTTTGTAAACACAGACTGGACACAAATAAGAACTTTGTAAACATAGACTGAACACAAATAAGGACATTGTAAACACAGACTGGACACAAATACGGACATTGTAAACACAGACTGGACACAAATAAGGACATTTTAAACACAGACTGGACACAAATACGGACATTATAAACACAGACTGGACACAAACAAGGACATTGTAAACACAGCATGGACACAAATACGGACATTGTAAACACAGACTGGACACAAATAAGGACATTGTAAACACAGACTGGACACAAATACGGACATTGTAAACACAGACTGGACACAAATACGGACATTGTAAACACAGACTGGACACAAATACGGACATTGTAAGCACAGACTGGACACAAATACGGACATTGTAAAAATAGACTGAACACAAATACGGACATTGTAAACACAGACTGGACACAAATACGGACATTATAAACACAGACTGAACACAAATACGGACATTGTAAACACAGCATGGACACAAATACGGACATTGTAAGCACAGACTGGACACAAATACGGACATTGTAAAAATAGACTGAACACAAATACGGACATTGTAAACACAGCATGGACACAAATACGGACATTGTAAACACAGTTTGGACACAAATAAGGACATTGTAAACACAGACTGGACACAAATACGGACATTGTAAACATAGACTGAACACAAATACGGACATTGTAAACACAGACTGGACACAAATACGGTCATTGTAAACACAGACTGGACACAAACAAGGGCATTGTAAAAATAGACTGGACACAAATACGGACATTTTAAACACAGACTGGACACAAATACGGACATTATAAACACAGACTGGACACAAACAAGGACATTGTAAACACAGCATGGACACAAATACGGACATTGTAAACACAGACTGGACACAAATACAGTCATTGTAAACACAGACTGGACACAAACAAGGACTTTTTTAACACAGCATGGACACAAATAATGACAATGAAAACACAGATTGGACACAAATACGGACATTGTAAACACAGACTGGACACAAATACGGACATTGTAAACATAGACTGAACACAAATACGGACATTGTGAACACAGACTGGACACAAATACGGACATTGTAAACACAGACTGGACACAAATAAGGACATTGTAAACACAGACTGGACACAAATAAGGACATAGTGAACACAGACTGGACACAAATAATGACAATGAAAACACAGATTGGACACAAATACGGACATTGTAAACACAGACTGGACACAAATACGGACATTGTAAACATAGACTGAACACAAATACGGACATTGTGAACACAGACTGGACACAAATACGGACATTGTAAACACAGACTGAACACAAATACGGACATTGTAAACACAGTCTGGACACAAACAAGGACATTGTAAACACAGACTGGACACAAATACGGACATTGTAAACACAGACTGGACACAAATACGGACATTGTAAACACAGACTGAACACAAATACGGACATTGTAAACACAGACTGGACACAAATACGGACATTGTAAACACAGACTGGACACAAATACGGACATTGTAAACACAGACTGGACACAAATACGGACTTTGTAAACACAGACTGGACACAAATAAGAACTTTGTAAACATAGACTGAACACAAATAAGGACATTGTAAACACAGACTGGACACAAATACGGACATTGTAAACACAGACTGGACACAAATAAGGACATTTTAAACACAGACTGGACACAAATACGGACATTATAAACACAGACTGGACACAAACAAGGACATTGTAAACACAGCATGGACACAAATACGGACATTGTAAACACAGACTGGACACAAATAAGGACATTGTAAACACAGACTGGACACAAATACGGACATTGTAAACACAGACTGGACACAAATACGGACATTGTAAACACAGACTGGACACAAATACGGACATTGTAAGCACAGACTGGACACAAATACGGACATTGTAAAAATAGACTGAACACAAATACGGACATTGTAAACACAGACTGGACACAAATACGGACATTATAAACACAGACTGAACACAAATACGGACATTGTAAACACAGCATGGACACAAATACGGACATTGTAAGCACAGACTGGACACAAATACGGACATTGTAAAAATAGACTGAACACAAATACGGACATTGTAAACACAGCATGGACACAAATACGGACATTGTAAACACAGTTTGGACACAAATAAGGACATTGTAAACACAGACTGGACACAAATACGGACATTGTAAACATAGACTGAACACAAATACGGACATTGTAAACACAGACTGGACACAAATACGGTCATTGTAAACACAGACTGGACACAAACAAGGGCATTGTAAAAATAGACTGGACACAAATACGGACATTTTAAACACAGACTGGACACAAATACGGACATTATAAACACAGACTGGACACAAACAAGGACATTGTAAACACAGCATGGACACAAATACGGACATTGTAAACACAGACTGGACACAAATACAGTCATTGTAAACACAGACTGGACACAAATAAGGACATAGTGAACACAGACTGGACACAAATAATGACAATGAAAACACAGATTGGACACAAATACGGACATTGTAAACACAGACTGGACACAAATACGGACATTGTAAACATAGACTGAACACAAATACGGACATTGTGAACACAGACTGGACACAAATACGGACATTGTAAACACAGACTGAACACAAATACGGACATTGTAAACACAGTCTGGACACAAACAAGGACATTGTAAACACAGACTGGACACAAATACGGACATTGTAAACACAGACTGGACACAAATACGGACATTGTAAACACAGACTGAACACAAATACGGACATTGTAAACACAGACTGGACACAAATACGGACATTGTAAACACAGACTGGACACAAATACGGACATTGTAAACACAGACTGGACACAAATACGGACTTTGTAAACACAGACTGGACACAAATAAGAACTTTGTAAACATAGACTGAACACAAATAAGGACATTGTAAACACAGACTGGACACAAATACGGACATTGTAAACACAGACTGGACACAAATAAGGACATTTTAAACACAGACTGGACACAAATACGGACATTATAAACACAGACTGGACACAAACAAGGACATTGTAAACACAGCATGGACACAAATACGGACATTGTAAACACAGACTGGACACAAATAAGGACATTGTAAACACAGACTGGACACAAATACGGACATTGTAAACACAGACTGGACACAAATACGGACATTGTAAACACAGACTGGACACAAATACGGACATTGTAAGCACAGACTGGACACAAATACGGACATTGTAAAAATAGACTGAACACAAATACGGACATTGTAAACACAGACTGGACACAAATACGGACATTATAAACACAGACTGAACACAAATACGGACATTGTAAACACAGCATGGACACAAATACGGACATTGTAAGCACAGACTGGACACAAATACGGACATTGTAAAAATAGACTGAACACAAATACGGACATTGTAAACACAGCATGGACACAAATACGGACATTGTAAACACAGTTTGGACACAAATAAGGACATTGTAAACACAGACTGGACACAAATACGGACATTGTAAACATAGACTGAACACAAATACGGACATTGTAAACACAGACTGGACACAAATACGGTCATTGTAAACACAGACTGGACACAAACAAGGGCATTGTAAAAATAGACTGGACACAAATACGGACATTTTAAACACAGACTGGACACAAATACGGACATTATAAACACAGACTGGACACAAACAAGGACATTGTAAACACAGCATGGACACAAATACGGACATTGTAAACACAGACTGGACACAAATACAGTCATTGTAAACACAGACTGGACACAAACAAGGACTTTTTTAACACAGCATGGACACAAATAATGACAATGAAAACACAGATTGGACACAAATACGGACATTGTAAACACAGACTGGACACAAATACGGACATTGTAAACATAGACTGAACACAAATACGGACATTGTGAACACAGACTGGACACAAATACGGACATTGTAAACACAGACTGGACACAAATAAGGACATTGTAAACACAGACTGGACACAAATAAGGACATAGTGAACACAGACTGGACACAAATAATGACAATGAAAACACAGATTGGACACAAATACGGACATTGTAAACACAGACTGGACACAAATACGGACATTGTAAACATAGACTGAACACAAATACGGACATTGTGAACACAGACTGGACACAAATACGGACATTGTAAACACAGACTGGACACAAATAAGGACATTGTAAACACAGACTGGACACAAATAAGGACATTGTGAACACAGACTGGACACAAACAAGGGCATTGTAAAAATAGACTGGACACAAATACGAACATTATAAACACAGACTGGACACAAATACGGACATTGTAAACACAGACTGGACACAAATACGGACATTGTAAAAATAGACTGAACACAAATACGGACATTGTAAACACAGACTGGACACAAATACTGACATTATAAACACAGACTGGACACAAATAAGGACATTGTAAACACAGACTGGACACAAATAAGGACATTGTAAACATAGACTGGACACAAATAAGGACTTTGTAAACACAGACTGGACACAAATACAGTCATTGTAAACACAGACTGGACACAAACAAGGGCATTGTAAAAATAGACTGGACACAAATACGGACTTTTTAAACACAGACTGGACACAAACAAGGACATTGTAAACACAGACTGGACACAAATACGGACATTTTAAACACAGACTGGACACAAATACGGACATTATAAACACAGACTGGACACAAACAAGGACATTGTAAACACAGCATGGACACAAATACGGACATTGTAAACACAGACTGGACACAAATACAGTCATTGTAAACACAGACTGGACACAAACAAGGACTTTTTTAACACAGCATGGACACAAATAAGGACAATGAAAACACAGATTGGACACAAATACGGACATTGTAAACACGGACTAGACACAAATAAGGACAATGTAAACACAGACTGGACACAAATAAGGACATTGTAAACACAGACTGGACACAAACAAAGATATTATAAACACAAATATGGATTGAGATATTTCCGGTTAACGCTTCAATCAACAAGCCCGAACAATTTGAGGTTGAAAGACGCTCAAATTGCTTCCGGCTTTGATTATCTTTAATTGCATATTTTTCCTCGTTGCTGTAGCGACAATGTCAGTTCAGATCAAAGAGGATAATAGTATTTGAAATCGATATCATGTCATGTCATTAATTATAGTCATGTCTGTTTGATGGTTCCTTGTGTATCACTAAACACACCTAACGTTTATAAACACTAACCCTTACAGACATCTATACATCCCCACTTACAAATATCTACCATACAATATTACAAATAAGAAAATGTGTGCAAGGGTCACCTGTCCGACCACGTGGGTTTCCTCATGATGCTCTAGTTTCCTCCAACAGTTAAACCTCTCGCACACTAATATCTGGGCCAACTAGAGTGATAATTATAAGTTTAAATTTTGTTTCACATTTTCTTTTGTAAAAATAGATAAATTAACATAATTAAAAATCTGGACAACTTATAGAAAAAAGTAGATAACTAGAATAGCAGAGTCATACTCGACGCCGTTTTACTTCCTGATTCTGCCAGTAATAACCCCATAAAACTTGACAAATTGAGATATTTGCATGTTATACACACGGAACACAATATGTAGCGTGCTATATTACACAGGTACATGTACAATGTATAGGCCTGATGTATAGCGCAATCATAGGGAAGGTTTACATCAGGTCAGCAGTCCGTTGATTTATTTTGGGCAGTTACTGTTATACATCGGCGAATTCAATATATTACCTGGTAATCATGTCCTTATGTGTTTATAGGGGCTTCACTAAGTTAATAAGCCGTATATAAAACTCAATAAACGAAAAACCTGTTATTGTTGCTTTTTGGAACTCTACTACTGTTAAAGTATGAGTCTGTGCATGTAAGAAGTCTTTATGTATGTCTTTTTTTTGTATATCTACATGTATAAAAAGTTTTCTTCTAAACTAATATGGCAATATCCTTACCTGAAGTATACCACAAATAGCTATAGCAACACAATAAAAAAAATATATATATATATATAAAAGAGCATGTTCTATCAACCACATTACACAATGATATAATATGAAAACGTGTTGAACACACTCATTTTATACGATTGCACGATTTAATGTATTGCGACGAAACTGCATCTGAGGTATACTTCATGTATTGATAAGCGAATTTTTCTTAAGCATATGAAAAAGTGTAATTGCTGCAATTAAAAATGCACCAATATTATGTATTGCTACATGTATGCATATGTATGGAAGAAAATAAAAAAAAATCCAAAAAAAAAAAAAAAAGTTAATAAGCCGTTACACCGGGAATTATCATTTTTCTCTTACCCAGGATAGGGACATCCACAAATTTACCGATGTGAAATTTTCTTATCTCACTCTAGGGTTGAGACAAGCTACGACGTGCTTTTTGTATATTCTCAACAATTGTATGATGACATAGCAACAGCGTCATGCTGAGACTCTCTGGGTCAGATTCTTAAGCTGCCAAACACTCGGCAAGCCTCGTGTTTGGCAACTTAAGAATCCTACCCCCTGGGTTGAGATCCCCTGTCTCACCCTCAAGGGGTGAAAGATTCTTTTAGTCTTTTCCACTAAACAAATTCAAGCGATTTCAAAGAAAACAATATTTATGCTGTCTTCTTGTGAGACCATATCATATAAAACAGGTGTCTTACCGCGCAATATAGGTGTACAGTAAAAACAATATAAACACACGGGTTTTGTAACTATGGAAACACTTTTGTGACGTCAAATGTAAATGAAGGCACGTTATTATTCATGATGTCACACTGTTGTGTCAGTAGTGAAAAGTAAGAACTCCTTTTCAAATGAAAATCATTGAAAATACATGAACATGAGTGAGATCCGCGTTTATTTACATAATATTTACATCTCGCTCTTCTTCAACTTAGCAAAAACTCTATAAGCAATGAAAAAATGTCTCGGCGGATTGATATTCGTTCAAACATTGCTCCGTTCATACTTCAGAACGATATCTATTCGGTAACGGCTATTGTTTGATTCCTTCATTGAATTAAATTAGGTGAACATACGCAAAATGAAAGAGGTGTTGCCAATCCCTGCAATCTAATTTCTTGGTTCCTTCAACATTTTAATACAGTAAATGGATGCTAGCAATTTTCTTATTCCATCGCTGCATTTGAAATTCTTTGACGGTATAACGCAAATATGGCGGTATCCTGCAGTTGCGACGTTCGACCGCGTCACTACCAGAGCAGTATGTCTATGTGTGTACATAACAATCGTTATAAGTAAACAAATAAATTCGAATTGCCAGTAAGATCATTTAATATCAAATTGAAAAGTGATGAGATGAAGAAAAACAGTGCAGTTCACTGCGTATTTTCTAAATCTATAATATATCGATGTAAACTATATCATCTCAGCAACCACGGCTATCGTAGTTACAACACCATCGCAGCACCCACTTCCGATGATTTTTCTTCGTATAGCATTTGAAAATTAACACTGATGTAACTATGAAGATTGTACCTCTATAGTGAGTATGTTCGTTCCCAACAGTGGGTATACAACTGTATAATTGTACAAGTAGACCCATGTACCTAACCCTGACGGATACAAGTAGACCCATGTACCTAACCCTGACGGATACAAGTAGACCCATGTACCTAACCCTGACGGATACAAGTAGACCCATGTACCTAACCCTGACGGATACAATTAGACCCATGTACCTAACCCTGACGGATACAAGTAGACCCATGTACCTAACCCTGACGGATACAAGTAGACCCATGTACCTAACCCTGACGGATACAAGTAGACCCATGTACCTAACCCTGACGGATACAAGTAGACCCATGTACCTAACCCTGACGGAGTAACTAGTGGTTGTAGAATGGTCAGTTACACTAGTAGGTTAATTTTCACCTGCGCGTACCAGGAAACTGAGATTATCTGGTTTACTCAAATTGTATTGCAACTCTTTTAATTTAATGTAATTTATTTTGTATCAGGAGAATAGGAAATACCTGTACACACGGATTTTACAGTTACGACTGTATTTATTTTGTTTGTGATTAGCAGGGATGTCACTAACAAGGAAGACTTCCAGACGTAACCAGAGATTGTTTACACGATATTAAGGTATATATGCAGACAGACTACATATCACATTATCTCACTACAAGTAACAGAGGTAGCCAGAATTAAACACACCACTGACTGTAATACATGTAGTTATACGGTACGTTGCATGTCCCTTCATTACGTATCTAAAGTCGGTTTTTATCATCGTAACGACAACAGCGTAGAAGTTATAACACAGGCTTCGCCATTACATCCACGTGGAGTTGCAAAGTCGCCTCGTTTACAATATAAACGTTTTTTGGAATATCCGGATGAAATATTATTTGCTTCCAATTAGTGCGGAAATCTTTGTGTGAATGTTCATCTTCCTGATTTGAATCGTTTGAAAAATATTTTTTTTGTAAAAACAACATTGTTCTCAAATTGCCCTAGTCGTGCGCAACAGGAAGTGGACATGTTTACTATAAAATAGACGGAGAGTATAAATGACAGCAATGGCCGGCAATAATGTCACCATGGTTAGTCCGACAGAGAAAACTCTGATGTCCGGTTATGACCTGAAGGTGTACGGACTTGACAACGGACAGTTTCTATCTATTCACATCCCAGCACTGACTTGTATAGTGGTCAGTTTCATCTGCGCTTTGTCGGTTATAGTGGATGCTTTCCGTCTTCAGAGTTATCGAACTTTTTTCAGCTGGGCTAAGAGCGAACGTTTCGTGGTGTACCTGGCGGTGTGTGACGGACTGTTTAACGTGGCTCATTCTCTGGACCACCTCCACATACTAATAACAAGAGATCATGTACACCCTGTCGAACTTTGCGAGTTTTACGGTTTCATGTTAGCCGAATTCATCACAGCACAGAACCTGATGGTCAATATAGTGGCTATAAACGCCTTCGTGTTGATCTTCTATAGGAAGAAGTTAAACTTTGGGCGGTATGACTGGAAGATCCTGCTCTGGACGTTCGGAACGCCTTTTCTTGGTGCCACAATTGCAGGGATAGCGGACCAGCTAGGTCCGAATGGGGCATTGTAAGTTGGCGATAAATGATATAGGAGAAATATGACAGAACAAACCTGAAGGACCCTGTGAAGGTTAACGCAGCTAGGTCTTTGGTTGGTCGTTTTCATTTTTTTCTTTATCTTGTCATGTATATTTATTTTTAATACACATTTCATGCTATACAGATACTGTATGAGCGAGTTAACTCATTTTGTGGTGGCAGTGAGAAGAATTGACCTTTCTTTCGAACTTCACATTTGCATTCCCGTTTTGCTCGAGGAAAGATTTTTTTGTCTCAATCCTAAATGAGTAAATGACAATTTTTCTCCTATCCAGTTTACCCCCTAATATTGACGTTACAATGTACACCAATGCAAGCTAATGTTGATGTGATTCGATTGTCGACGTGACGTCATTGCATTGTTGCAATTGTTTAGAACGTGCAAAGAGCACGTGTAATTGATCTAGGGTGAGATAAGGAAATCTAACACTGGTAAAATTGGACAATACCTACATCCGTTGAGCTTGATGACAAGATATTCAAGTATACTGTAAGCCAGCACTTCGTCGACTTGTTTTTGCTTTCATCACATATTTCTGAGACAATTGATAAAGCATTGTCCGCCAATTCAAAAGAAAGATATATCGACGATGAGTTGTCTTGAATAACAAGAAATGTTTCTGTTTTTGTATTAGAATGATAATGTAGAACTGTATAACATTATAATTGTATCATATTTTTGCTCTTTTCCAGTTGCTACTTCGATGGTGTGAAAGGGGAGATAACAAACGTATTCTTCACAACGGTTCCTCTATTGCTGGTGTTACTGGTCAACATAGTCCTATACGTGCTTACCTGGTACCGGATACATACAGAAGGCAAGCGTCTAAAAGACATGATCGGGAGACAAGCATCAACTCTCAGAGCCGCACACAAAATTGCTCGGACGATGTCGTTATTTGTGACGGCGTTTTTCGTTCAGTGGTGGGCGATGGCGCTGTATGGCATATGGCAGTTAGGAACAGCAGACGTGCCACAGACCCTCTTTCGTTTAGTTACTACATTTTCAAACATTGGAGGAATCCTTAATGGGACTATTTATGTGATAATCAGACGCCGTAAAATGACGGGATATTACGATAAAGAAAAGATAAAAGAAACTTCCACTACTAACCGTGACTCTGGTAACGAAAGGCCATCAGGTATAGCAAGTCGAAGTTCTGATGTGTAGACATAATTTCACAGCATCTTTTAGGCTAATGTCTTACATTTTAAGCAAGTACGCAACAAATAGTATCCAACATGGGTCTATTCCCTGCAGAAGGATGCTCGACAAGACTCGTGCTGATCATCCAAACTCTTACACTCGGGCTGAGTTATCCCTGTCACAGAACAGACCCAAATACCATTCCATTATTCTTTGTGTGTTGACATTGTAGCATATGTTGTTTTTGTGGTTGACGTTGTGGTATATTTTGTCCTTTTGATTGACGTTGTGGTATATTTTGTCTTTGTGATTGACGTTGTGGTATATTTTGTCCTTGTGGTTGACGTTGTGGTATATTTTGTCCTTGTGGTTGACGTTGTGGTATATTTTGTCTTTGTGATTGACGTTGTGGTATATTTTGTCCTTGTGATTGACGTTGTGGTATATTTTGTCCTTGTGGTTGACGTTGTGGTATATTTTGTCTTTGTGATTGACGTTGTGGTATATTTTGTCTTTGTGATTGACGTTGTGGTATATTTTGTCCTTGTGGTTGACGTTGTGGTATATTTTGTCTTTGTGATTGACGTTGTGGTATATTTTGTCCTTGTGGTTGACGTTGTGGTATATTTTGTCTTTGTGATTGACGTTGTGGTATATTTTGTCCTTGTGGTTGACGTTGTGGTATATTTTGTCCTTGTGGTTGACGTTGTGGTATATTTTGTCTTTGTGATTGACGTTGTGGTATATTTTGTCTTTGTGATTGACGTTGTGGTATATTTTGTCCTTGTGGTTAACGTTGTGGTATATTTTGTCCTTGTGGTTGACGTTGTGGTATATTTTGTCCTTGTGGTTGACGTTGTGGTATATTTTGTCCTTGTGATTGACGTTGTGGTATATTTTGTCCTTGTGATTGACGTTGTGGTATATTTTGTCCTTGTGGTTGACGTTGTGGTATATTTTGTCTTTGTGATTGAAGTTGTGGTATATTTTGTCCTTGTGTGTTGTCCCTGTTGTATATTGTATTGTTGTGGCTGGCGTTGTGGTATTATTAGTTACATAGTTTGTTAGTGACCTGATACGGAAAAATATCGGGTCTAAAACAAACTTGATACATGTTTTTTTAGACCCGATATTTTTTCGTATCAGGTCACTAACAAACTGAAACGAATTTATCCTGCTGAAGGCTTATACTCCTGTGTTTGAATAGAAAATAAATGAGCTTGACTTATATTTTAAACCACTGTCCTGTGGGCGTCAACACAGAATTTAATGCCCTAACATTCCCATCCACCTAATCAAACGTTTCAAACGTAAAATAAGCTTTCTCGTTGCATCTCAAAGTTTTGTAATAATTTACTTTCTTGCGTTTCTGGACCAATTTATCTTCCGTGATGTGGCCGAAGTGTTTATCAGCAGCCATGATTGTTATTGAATGGAGAGTTCTTTCAGGAACGATAACCCGTTACTGACGTGATACGGGATTTAGTGACATGATACAGATTTCTAGTAACCCGATACGGTATCGTCCAGGACGTCATGTGACGTTGTTTTAACCAATGACATAGTGAGTTTTTTGCCGTAGGCGGGATCAATTTTGTTCTGACGAATTGATGCTGTGGTATGTTTCGGCCTTGTGTGTTGACGTTGTGGTATATTTTGTCTTTGTGCGTAGGCAATGTGGTATATTTTGTCCTTGTATATTGACGCTGTGGTATATTTTGTCGTTGTAGCTGGCGTTGTGGTATATTTTGTCGCTGTAGCTGGCATTGTGGTATGTTTTGTCCTTTTATGTTGATGCCGTGACATATTTTGTCTTTGTATGTAGGCGTTGTGGTTTATTTTGTCGCAGTGGCTGACGCTAAGGTATATTTTGTTCTTATTTGTTGACGTTGGGTTATATTTTGTCCTTGTATGTTGGCGCTGTTGCACATTTTATCCTTTTGTTGGCCCTGTTGCAAAGTTTATCCTTTTGTGTTGGCGCTATTGTGAATTATATCCTTCTGTGTTGGCGTTGTTGTATATTTCATCGTTGTGTTTTGGCGTTGTGATATGATATTGGTCTTTGTCTGTTGACGTTGTGTATATTTTGTCCTTAAGTGTTGGCGCTGTTGTATATTTTGTCCTTAAGTGTTGGCGCTGTTGTATATTTTGTCCTTATTTGTTGACGTTGTGGTATTATATTGGTCTTTGTCTATTGACGCTGTTGTATATTGAGTTTTTTTGTGTGTAAACACTTTCGTGTATTTTGTCCCCGTTTGTTGACACTGGAATATTTCCGCCTTGTATTTTGACCCAGTAGTATATATTGTCCTGGTGTGTTGACACTGACATAAATATTCAACGCTGTTGATTTTAGATATAAAAGCGTATTTGTAATTTATTGTATATATTTTGATTTAAAATGAAAATATAAACAATGTTAAGGGTGGCATTGATTAACATCTAGCGTAGTAGGTTTACGTGGGTATACCTAGATGACATGCAGCATTAAGAATGTACAATCTTTATCAATAATGTCCGCCTTCAACGACCGCCAACAATAAACATATTGTACATGCTTTTCTTCATCGACAGTTATTCCAAAGAAATGCAGGAAATATTGCAATTGAATAGAAGCATAGTCGTTATAGTTGCTAAGATATTATATACAATGTAGTCCCAATGAATGTTCAGCGATATATTGGTAAGTTTTGAAAATAAACAGTGAACAACAATATTTTCTTCATTACATCATTTTTGAATTTGATATTAAATAATATTAACAGCATTTGACGTCACAAGTGCATGTCGCCGATAACACAACCTCATGTCCGGACAGGTAACGTCATGTCCGGACAAATAACGTCAAGTCCGGACAAATAACGGCATGTCCGGACAGGTAACTTCATGTCCGGACAGATAAGTTCATATCCGGACAGATAACTTCATGTCCGGACAGATAAGTTCATATTCGGACAGATAACTTCATGTCCGGACAGGTAACTAAACATGACCGGACAGGTAACTTTATGTCCGGACAGATCAGTTCATGTCCGGACAGATACGTTCATGTCCGGACAGATAACTTCATGACCGGACAGGTAACTATACATGTCCGGATAGATATATAGAGGTTTCACAACGAGTGATTGTTGGATATGGAATCGATTTCACTCGAGTTAATTATTTTTTAAAAGTTACAAAATACACTCGCTGAAGCTCGGGTCTATTGTAACTTTTGAAAAATAATTTACGAGAGTGAGATAAATTCCATATCCAACAGCCACTCGTTGTGTAACCGCTATTTATCCAACAGTCAGCACGTTTATGCAACGGTCTGAGGGTGGATTAACACAGGGGTGTCAGTGTAAAGAAGGATTTTGTGGCCATGGGTGATATTTTTGTACAATGAATAACCCCTATGATAGCATGCCTATCAAAATCTAAAATGAAAAAGGAGAAGGAGTAAAATTGGCTTAAGCATGATAAATTGGACTGTGTGGACTTCACATTTGTAAAAAGAGAACAAAACAATTTTGGTTAGAGATTAAAATTTTGACCCTTCCGAAACGGATGTCTACACCTGAAAAGCTAGCTTTACAGGAAGTGAAATTTCAGCACATGAGGGAAAATAGCGAAAAATCGAAACAAACGACCTATGCTGGGGCACAGATAATTCTGTAACCAAGTATGTAATCTTTAGCTTTAGATAGAACGTAAGAAAAACATTCCTATTGGCGGGGTAAAATTTTGAGTCAGAAATAGTGTTTTTTTGCATTTTTCAGTATTTTTCGATGTGGTAACCATGGTTTTCACACAAGTGACATACATACAAAATATAAATTTATACACTTCTCATTCCTTCCTATGGGTTGGAAATGCAATGCTGTTTGCAAAAATGTATATTCATTTATACACTTTATGTGTAAATTGCACACCCTATGTTAAAGTTTCTCGGCCGTGGGGCTTGTTTTCCAGGCCCTGGTTTCATCAACGTTCCTTAACTTAAGGAAACTCCTTAACTTTAAAATCTCCATAGGAAAGCATTACAGAGTTTAAGGAAAGTTCCTTAACTAAGGATTTTCTCCTTAAATTCTGTAATGCTTTCCTATGGAGAATTTTAAGTTAAGGAGTTTCCTTAAGTTAAGGAACGTTGATGAAACCGGGGCCAGAAATCTGTTAATCTTCTGTAATCTGCTATCAAGGTAGAAATACAGTTATACACACATATATTATATGTCTACACACAAATTAAAGGCCCAATATACGTAACTTCATGGAATTTTTCGGGATTCTGAAATATTCTGAAATAAAAATCCAGTTGATAACCATGCAAAAATAAGCCTAAAACGAAATAAACCTGGGCGGTATTTCCAAATACTTGGAAATAAGTGGGGCCAACTTCAACAAAAAGCCGAAGTTAGAAGACAGTTCAAAATGGACGCGTGTTTACAAATACCGTGTTTCAACTGCTGCTGTACCAGTAACCACGTAAAAATTAATCTTGAATATTGCTGATATCAGTTTATCTTAACTAAATCGATAAATATCATAAGTTATTAGGCCTGATTTTCGCTTCCAGTTTTGCCGAAAGTTACGTATATTGGGCCTTTAATGTACAAACCTATATCATTTATACAAAACAAACATACATTACATGTTATCACAAATTAATGTACAATTATATGGCATGTATATACAAATGTATTAGATGCGGTATGACTTTCCTCAATTGTCATTGGTTAAAATATGGTTACCTGGAGGTCCATATTTTGTGATATCAACCTAATTTTTCTATTTTTAGAAACACCGAGTTAATATTGCGTTTGTGACGTCATAATCATTGTGACGTTATAGTACCCATGCATGCAACTGTAAATTTAATTCTTTATCAAGACAGATATAATTCAATTTGATTTTTTTTAAACAAGTTTCACATCTAATATAAAAATTAAGGACCTTTGATTCGGTCAATATGGTGTTATACCAACCTGGTAGAATCTAAAATATTGACCTCGGGCTAATGCCCTCTGTCAATATTTGATTCTACCGGGTTGGTATAACATCATATTGACCTCAGCAAAGGTTCATAATTGATATATATTACACGTTTAATAAATAATATTTACCATTGAATGGCATTGCCACTATATATCCCTACCAAATTCAGTTGGCATTCATCAGGCAATGAATGCCAATGACCGATTGTTGACGTCATCATTATTATGACGTCATAATTGTTACGTTGGATACCATTGACCGTCCCCGGGCGATGGCTGTTCTTTTCATTGAACAAGCATATGCGACAAATACATTTATTAAGCTAAATGCTGAGAAATAAAATGTGGTATTGATTGTTTTATGACATGAGCAGATTCTAAAAATGGTAAATATAAGTATTGAACTGCTTTCAGTTGACATTCATAGGCTATATGAATGCGCGCTTCATGTTGGATTTGCCTTTGACCATTTGGCATTCATATAGCCTATGAATGCCAACTGAAAGCAGTTCAATGCTTAATTAAAATACAGACATATATCATCAATACACACATAAATTATATGTCTACACGCAAATTAATACACATACCAATATAGTTCATACATATGTTACGTATCTACACATGAATTAATGTACAAACATATAACTTTTATATAAACATGCATTACATGTCTTATACACGTATATATTATATATCTTCACACCAATATTATAAACACATAAATGTTTAATTTATACACACATGCATAGCATGTCTTCACACAAATTAATATACAGGCATAAACCATGTATACACACATACATTGCATATATCTATACACAATACGTTATTTCCTTAAACGTTTAAATGGACATTACATATATTTATGTATCGAAATCAATATACTTTACACACATACATTTATATAATGCACATATACTATCTAGTACACATTTATTCACACATATACATTAATGTTCTTAAGTCCATTGATATACATAATTAAATTAATGTAAATTGAAACATTAACGTGCATAATACATTAAGTAAATAAATACAATAAAGTACAATGTATACACAAAAACCAATGTCTTCACACAGATATATAAATGTACATCGCAAGGAAGTTAAAATATAAAATTAAAGCGCCGTATTCAAACAGTATATAAAATCGTTCATGTTATGTTGATAGATGTTTAAAGACGTCTTTAATTTAAAGTAATTAAACAAAAGACCAATCGGTCATTCTGACAATAACAAGAGCGTAGCTTTCGGGGGCCTCTAGAGGGGGCACCGTAAACACGTCCCGCTATTACGTGTGTCACACACTCAGCCTTCATCAGTTATTTCCGGAAGATTGGAAATGTAACCGAAAACTCTATTGCATTCACCTCTTTGTCGTTACTATGGAAGTTTTTGTCGACTATAGAGATCTTATCACTTTCTGAATCAGTAAAATTCATTATGAATCATTGTTAGTAGATATCAGAGATTTACTCAAGCTAAACTATTTTAAGGCTTTGCCTTTTTTTTTTATAATTTACCAGGTAATAATTGAGATAAGAAGAACTAATTGACTTATTTGTTGGATGAAATTTCAGTATAAGGACATTGTATATGTCTGTAGATAATATTCTGGTACGTACACACCTGTATGGCCTGTTGATCTATCAGACCACTGACGGAGAGGGGAATCATTGACGTATAAAGTACTTCGATGACTTACTTCCTTATATCACACAAACATCGGAAGGAAGATCACGTGACCATCTCTGTGCAACCCGGAACACCATATGACCCTACCGATAATAGTGAAATAATTGTATTCGCTAGAAACGTCTTTATAGGAATACACAGATTAACACGGAAGGGAGTTAAATTTAAAGTGGACACGAAATGGCGTAAATATTCTGAATCTTAGAAAGGTACCATACCTGAACCAGTATCGAACTAAAGGGCGGCATATTTGAAAATCTTCACAATATTGAAGAGTAAAACAGAGTCGAGGATGATGGGTGTTAATGACACAATGGTCAACGTGACACAGAAAACACTGAAGTCCGGCTACGACCTGAAGGTGTACGGACTGGACAATGGACAGTTTCTTAATATTCACATTCCAGCACTGACTTGTATCGCAATCAGTTTCATCTCGGCAGTACTGATTTTATTAGATTCATTCAGGCTCCAGAGTTATCGAACCTTTTTCAGCTGGACAAAGAGCGAGCGTTTCGTGGTGTACCTGGCGGTGTGTGACGGACTGTTTAACATAGCTCACTCCATGGACCACCTCCACATAGTTATCGCCAGGGACCACGTGTACCCTGTCGAACTTTGCGAGTTTTACGGTTTCATGTTAGCCGAATTCATCACAGCACAGAACCTGATGGTCAACATAGTGGCTATAAACGCCTTCGTGTTGATCTTCTTTAGGAAGAACATAAACTTCGGGAGGTATGACTGGAAACTCCTATTATGGACGTTCGGAGCACCTTTTGTTGGTGCCACGATCGCAGGATTAGCGGATCAACTAGGTCCGAATGGAGCATTGTAAGTACATTTCACGAGTATTCAAATAAAATATATCTATTTTCCTGGTTATTTTCACATATTAGACTACAGAAGTATGGTGTTGAGGTGAAATATCCTTTAAAATTATTTTTCATATAGAAAAAATCTTAGTGCCGTTAACTATTAAATGACAGATTGAAATAATTGTACTTCTTATTATTGCATTATTTTGCAGTTGTTACTTCGATGGTGTGAAAGGGGAGATAACAAACGTATTTTTCACAACGGTTCCTCTTTTGCTGGTGTTACTGGTCAACATAGTCCTATACGTGCTTACCTGGTACAGGATACATACAGAAGGCAAGCGTCTTAAAGACGTGATCGGGAAAGAAGCGAAAACAGTCAGAGCCTCTCATAAAGTGGCTCGGACAATGTCGCTATTTGTGACCGCTTTCTTTGCTCAGTGGTGGGCGATGGCGCTTTATGGTGTTTGGCAGCTAGTAGCAGAAGTTCCACAGGCTTTATTTCAATTCGTCACTACCTTTTCCAATGTCGGTGGCATCCTAAACGGGATTGTTTATGTAATCATCAGACGACGTAAGATGCAAGGCTATTATGACAAGGAAAAAACTAAAGACTCTAAATCTAAGCTTGACTCTGGTAACGGTCCAAGTATTGACCGTACAATGGATACCGTTGATATGGACTCAAAAGTGTAAATCTATAAAACAAATATCGATACTTAGAACAGGAGGTCCATCATTGATCAAGACATCCTTATGCGTAGGGTTTAAACGACTGTTCTGACCGGAATAACATTTTCGCCTTTTGTGCCTCCTACGATTGATAACCGAAACGCAAGCTGACCGCTAGAAAGCGCCAGATTGTCCAGAAAGTCGTCACTTTTCAAGCAATGCCGGTATTGCAGGCATGGAACATGTTTGATCCATTGAAGAATGGGAGGCTGCCAAAATGTATAATGTACAAGGCAGCACCTGGCCACTGGCACCAGACGAGTCAGTTGTCATTTCATCAAGAAGTATTTTAGAGAGACGTGGATTCCTTCAACACCTAGTCCACCATCTTGGAGTAGGGCAACAATGCCTGACGCGACAAGCGCGAGGAGACAGCACTTTTGAGAAAAGTAGAGGGACAAAACAATGTACTGCAGTTACTTGGGCAAAAGAGTTGTCTAAATGCTTCTGCATCAACTTTTACGAGGCAGAACATTCGTGAATCTGTCCTTTCGAACACAAAGAGAAAGCCAGGAATGTTATACCGCAAAGACTTCATATATGCTTTCATGACACTAATCTGCAGACAGAACGTTTGATTTTATGGAATAATACAAATATACCGATTCTCCACTTAATGAATATATATGTTTTAAAACCATATGTTACGGCTTTTTATATTGTTATTCATAATTTTTGCTGGTCCCAAAAGAAATATAAATGAAGTGTTTGATTTTGGATGAGTTGTCTGAAAGCACATGTAATTACACGTACAATACCTGTAGATGGAATGGCCAAATAAAGGTTTAGTACAACATGTGTCTTTAATGCACTAAAAACAACTTAAATGAAAACCGTATCATGCTCTTGTAGACTTGTTTTCATCGGAGACCATTGTTAATTCCTAATAACCTTATAAGAGCCCCAATGACTGTCATTTGTACAATCTGTGTTTATCGGTTCAGCATAAATGTCCGATGTGACCTTGACAATAGCTCAACATACGATTTCCGGTCAAGGTGACATTCGTTAAGAACGGACGCTGGTGTAGTAATCAGTCAGATTATACTTGCTTTACTGCGGACTCTTTTATCTTTTTTTCTGTAGAAGAAAGGGATGTTTGGCTAACACATAATTATAGCATACACTGAATAACATGAATCGGGATTAATTCCTTTCGAGGTTTGAAGCAACGTGATATTACATGGAATACCTTTTTTTTCAATAAATAATTTTTGCTTTCATTGATAGTCAGTCAGTTTCAGTGATTGGACTTTGAAAGATGCCGTAAAATAAATGTTTTGATGTATTATGAAGAATATCATTGTGTTAGATACACACGTTTGATGGTTTATACAACAAATGGCTACGTGAGTTTTGAATACAGAATGTCACTTTCCTTTTTAATTGCGTACTTATAAGCGTTTGATGAGGATGAAGGAGCGGATCCTAAGTACTTGACATACTCCGGAAACGTTTTCGTGTGTTCAGCAATATCTCGTTGTAAACAAGTGCTTTCACCATAAGAGTATCATCCCTAAATCAATCTGACGTATTAAATAAACAAGTGCTTTCATAATACAGTATCATCCCTAAAATCAATCTGACGTATCATATATACATAAACAAGAAGTTAAGTATTCTAAGTATTTATAATGTTTTGCCTCTTTTAGTTTATCATTCTATAATACAATCCTAAAGACCGGAATTATCCGTAAAATTGACCCGAACATGTGCCATATACAGCGTCAGATAATGGGACATACTGTATACGTTTTATACCGTCTTCAAGGTAACAGACGTTTGGCTGGCCTTTGTCTCAATTACAATATAAATACATGTTTCTTACCTGTGTTATCACCATATAATTAAACACGACTCATGTACTTGAACACTTGATATTAAGACAAATATCTAAACACATATTCATCCCTACTTCTCCATCCTTTGGTGTTTATATGTCACAGTTGATTTGTTATTGTAGGGCTTGCTCTGAATATCGAGATTTTCGTGATTGATGTTAGCTACAGACGAAAAAAACTTACGTTACAGGTATTCGATAGATATAGGTTAATGAAGATTATGGGCAAGTTCTATGGTCGCCATCTTGTTCTATTTGAGAAATATTCTACATTCTTGCATGATATGAAGATGGACGTGTTTGAATATGTTCATAAGTATGCCTACTTGTTGTGACTGAGAATTATGCTTCGATTCATTCACTTGGATGTGAGCTACATGGCGGGGGTCGTCAATGAAGCAGAAGACGCTTACTCTTCTGGAACACCTGATCGTATTCTCTTGCGCTTTTACGAGAGGGTATCCATGTAAATATTTCCTTTGTTCCTATTTTGCCTCTAGTTTAATCGATTTTGAGTTTGGATTATGGTTTTGTTGACGATTTGGTATTCTCTATTTTTTTAAACACAACGCAATACCTAGTTTGCTTACAGAAATACACATATTCATCGTTATACAAAGAGATGTTTAATAGGCAGAGATTGAAAAGTAAGATCTATTTTATATGCAACTTCCCTCTACAAGTGATTCATTATGGATTTTGTAGATAGTACATTAAAGATAAGTCATCCCTAAGTTAAAGATTATAAAATACTCTAAACATTTTAAATGTATGCATAGAACATATTTTTCTAGTACATAACTGTTTAACTTATATTAAAAGTGGATACTCTTTATCTGCTTTGATGTTTCGTTTAATAATGTACTATAAGACACACATAACGTCTCCATAAGAAGTACACTTAGGTAAAGGATTGTGTTAAAACCACTGATTAACCTTAGATATACTTTCTTAATCTTGAACACATCATTTCATATTTTCAGAAAAGAACATTTTGTTCAATGCATTTTTTTCAACATTTTAATTTTTTACAACAACATTTAGAATACAGAATCAACAAAGAAAACATGTACTAGTAGTTGTTCGATATAATCTACGATTGCAGTCTAATGCGTAAGACATCTTATCACTCTTCAGTTTTCCCTTTTAAATTAGAAGGGACATCAAAGTAACGTTACTCCTAGTACGGTAAAGGGTATATAGCGTTGAAATGTCTATTGATGTCCTGGTAGTTACGGTAGCCGAGACACTTTTATCACAACAAACAACATATTATTTACGCGAACTAGGCAGACCTGTGATTGTTGATGTCGACCGCGGAACGAACACGCAATGAGTTGTAAAATTATAAGAAATATGTTGACAGATATTCCTCAGCCTACTTTTTGCGTTGGCTAGTGGTTTTCTTCCTAGATTCGAACCTTGTGTAATGATTCTTAATTATATACGTGTTACCGTCATAGAGTGCACCTGTTATACCGATATGTAGATTTTATAATTGAAACTAATGGAAGCGGGACATTTACCAGGGCTAGCTGAGGAAGCTACATATAATGTAACCAGATGATCCAAGGTTTACGTGTAAACATAGACACGAGTAGATTTATTTCTGTTTTTGACAACATTACTGTACTTTTAGAACATTCAAGCATGCAACTGTAACCAAATGTATAAAAAAACAATCAAATAAGAGCTGAAATATGTGTATAACGAGCAGAGAGATTAGGAACAAAAATCAGCATTTCTATGAATAATGTTCTCATCCTTTTAAACAATAAGGATACAATTTCTGTTTTAATGAACACGAAGAACACATACATTTAACAAAAGCGGAAGTGGTCACACAAATTCTGTGTCTCGCAGCTCAAGGTTCAAACCCCCCCTAAATGACGCAGTAGCCACCTGTAATTTTTGAAACGATTATTTTACAAAGACCTTGATTAAAATCGGAACTTGTGTATATGATTTGAATAGATTGAAAAAAAATATTAGTGAATACCGAAGCGTCATCATAAACCGTGATCTGAATTCAAAATCGATTAAAAAAAGGGGGGGGGGGGGCAAAATATGAAGAAAGGAAAGATTTATATGAGACTCTTGTAAAAGTACAAGAGAATAAGACCAGATGTTACAGAAGAGTAAGCGTCTTCTGCTTCATCCAGCCACCCGCCATGTAAATCTTTGTCACATCAAAGTAAACATCAAGTCCTTAAAATGAGAACCGAGTCATCATTGTCAATCACATCAAGTAAACACAATAATGAGCATACTGAAAACGTCAATCTTCATATCACATATGGATATAGAAAACCCTCTCACTGAGACAAAGATGGCGACCACAAAACTTGCCCTAGTTCTGATCAACCTGCATCCTTCGAATTCCTTTGTTGTTAGTTTGTTTGTCAGCAGTCGACATCGATCACGAAAATCGCAATATTTAGAGCAAGACCTAGAATAACGAATCAACTGCGACATGTAAACACCACAGGTTGGGGAAGCGGGGATGTTTACTATCAAGAAATGGAAAGTTCACATTTATTGTATAGCTTAGTAGTAAGCTATCCATGTTGGTCATAGTTTAAGTGGAGATCGAGGTAAACACTGATGTACAAGAGTATGTTTTGTCCGTTTCCATTGGGAATGCCAACAGCCTGGTGGAAAATCGTTCCTCCAATCTCAACAAAAATATTGTCAGCCAGAAATTCAATCATTCGTACTCTACCTTCTTGAGTGAATTTCATCTCACAAAGTATGTTCCAAGATTGCTCACTATCATATATTTGTATTGTTGTTGTTCATTGGCTATTAAACAATTACGTAGCTAACTTAAGATACTTGAAAATGTGATATACCATTTGACAACATTATTTAATTTTATGAAAGCGATTTACATGTTTTAATAATTTGAACTAAAACATACTATAATGTTTATAACATGCCTAGCATCTGTATACCATAATAATGATAATTATTCGAGGTTCTAATATGCCGCTTTATCTTTTTATCTACTTTTTTTTACCTTTTATCTACTCAAAAATAGCTAGTATTATTACAACTAGGTACAACCATGACGCCTCAGTTCTCACTTTGAGGATGGGATATTTACTTGGAGTTGAACTAGATTTACATAGCGGGTGTCGTCGTTGAAGCAGAAGACGATTACTTTCCCGAAGCATCTGGGCTTATTCTTTTGTACTTTTCCTAGGGTCACCGTGTAAATCTTTCCTTTAATCTTAGTTTACCCCTGATTTAATCGATGTTGAGCTCGTGTTATGGTTTTGTTGACACCTCGGTATTCTCTGATTTGTTTTGGTTATGTGATGGGCTTATTAAAATGCTATTGATCAATTCGGAATGCGTAAACATTATATCTAGTGTCGCTCTAAATCATTTCATGTTAATACAGTGACAGTGTCCATCTTTTAGAATACAGACAAACAACTATATTTAGCTGGAAGATAAATAACCGCTCGTTATCGAAAACATGGTTAATGAGGAAAGCGTCCATGTCATTATAATCAAAGAAATGAAATTAATCAGCAAAAGATGACATGAAACAGACATAATTATAAAGTTATTTATATCATCATTTTCATTATGTTTGGCAGCTATTGATGTACATGCCTTAATCCTAATTTACATAATGTGGCTGGTTTAAGCATTTTGTAAGGACAACTTGATCTTTTTCACTTAATCCTCAGTTGTCTTATCATAACACTTTTTTTCCATTATTTTCTTTTCAAATAAAACTTGTGTATTATTAAAAACAGGGTAAGTGAGGGGAACGTATTTATATCTATCGTCACTCTAAATTTGTTTTTACTTACTCACTGACTAATATTCACCTTTACAGATTTAGACAAACATCAATTAAGCGGGAAGATTCATAGCTGTATATAATTAAAACATAGAGTTAACGAGAAAAGTATGCATGCTGTTCCTTACATTTCTTAACAGAAATGCAATGAATCCGCATAATTTGAAAATCGAAAGCCTTCGCGTCATTATCACAAACGTGGTTGGCAGCCCTTGCCCCGATTCCAACCTTAGTTTAGACAATAATTAGTTATCAAATCCTATTTGTGAATATTGTTAGATCAACAATCAGTTTTTTGATTGAATATCTACAATGACATTGATACTATAGTCGCTCCGTAACACGACATATCAATAAACAATGCTCTCATTTCGCATTTTATTGATTTGTTTTCTCAAATACTATAACCTAAAATCTCAATAATAAGCCGTGGCCTACTTTTGTATTTAGTAAGGAATCTCAGGCTTACATATGGATTAAAGCTGGCTTATATTCATGACCGTCTTATGTTTGAACTCATTTATTCGGTGGCCTGTACGGCTTATCAAAGAAACCGTCCTACATGTATATTCGAAGCCTTTAAAAACAATACATATGTTCAATATCTAGCGATTTAGGCTTAAAACTCACACAGTTACTTCGTAAAATTCCTTACAGCGTTTCGTGGTCAATGATGTGTAGTGAAGTTAGTTAACAATTAAGATGTGATAATAGTGATATAAGCAAAGTATGGAAATGTGAATAGTAACTATAAAATCGAAACCGGACATTGGCATAGGATCTGGATTTTATTCTCGCCATCGGGATGGGATTAAGTGTTATTCAGATATTTAAAAAAAAAAACAAAAACAAGAACACACACACACACACACACAAAATGAAACTGCTAGAAGTCAGGTATTGGTCTGCATCTGGTGTAATGGTATACGCTGAACAAATGTGGTTCATTGAGCAAGAACAGAACAGGGATATGATGTTTGATAACATGACAAATGAATAGTCGGCTTATTTTCGAGATATATTCGACAGCAAAAAATGCAAGGTTTACTTTCAAGATCCGCAGAATTTTGAATCAGACTTATCGAGATTTGAGAGTAATAACCTATCAACATGTTCCCTAGCAACGTTGCACAATGTGTTAACACCACATCAGGTAACAATTGATTTGTTTGACAATTCCATAAGGATTGTAGGAGTCAAATGATGCTTTATGAATGGTGAAATATCCTTACCGCAACATAGGGAGGGACACTGAGAAAAATAGGAGACTGTACTGTGAACAAAATGGAAATGATTGACATCATATGTTAAAGATTGCTGTTGTCATTATATAGCCTGACGTTTCATGTACACACCGTTACTTTTTGAGCAATAATCTTTTTAAGGGTCGGACAAAAATGATCATTCCCTAGATTGACGGGCGATCAATGTTATACATATTTTCGTAGTACACGATTTGAAATTATACAGAACTTTTTAGCCAGGTGTTGTAGGACTAGTAGTAAGTGACTGATAAGGCAGCTCCTGCAAAATCCTCCGAAGTGTATACGACAAAGGATCAGGCTGATTGGCTATTCCCAATTAAGGCCTCGCCGGTCACCTGACAATATATTCACTGTATGATAAAACTGTATGTATTAGTTGTATTGAGTATTTAGTGTGTAAGAATATCTATGTACTGTAAATTTAGAGTAGCTTATATTAGCTAGATAGGGCGCTATATCAAATGTTCTATATTTATTTATTTACTTAAAGGGTTTTGGCCAAGATTTTTCATAATTTCATATTTTGATCTCATTTGATGCAACAATACGTGTAGTGACCGATACCACGTCTCCCTTATTATTATTTTTATCCCTAGCCGTCCCCAGTGTTGGAAGAAAAACTATTTTTTTAAAAAGGATTAAAGGAGTTTTCAACAGAATCTAACTATATTTTATCAGTATTTAACCAGAGACGTATATGTACGTATATGTATACATATACGTTCCTGATTTAACATTAGGCTAGTAACCTTGGCAAAACCTGACACTGTTAAACATTGTACGATGTTCTGAAATTTCAAAATTTTTAAGTTTTATTATTTTTGTAAAAATGGTGATGCTGATACTATGGCATTTTAAAAAGTTATTTCACAGTTTAAAATATCAACATAAACATTTGGTTATTGGATTTATCAGGAACGTATACATATTGTATGTGTCCCTGGATTTATGATATATATTTAGGGCGGATCCAAGAATTGTAGATGCATTGATGTGACACACTCTACTTTCAGATATAAACTCAAATTTATCCAGATCTTGTTTATGAAAACTATATGAAAAACCAGATTTAAAATCGTCTACTGATTTGAGTCCTAGTTGAAATGAATATCACCAACTAGAGTGAGCCTAACAAAATTCATTTATTTATCGCGTTGGAATTTCACGTATATCTAGAATCCTGTTTCTGTTCTAGTACAATTCCAAGAATATGAAACAGTATTTTTCTGCGCTAGGATTTAGAGTAATTATTTCTTACTGCAACCACTTCAACCCAAAACTGGATGACTAAGAGATTTTGTACAAAGCGTATGCAGTAATCGTAGGAGAACAATTTTCAAAAACAATTTCAATAATCATTAGCGTATGTTATTTGTTTTAATCATGACCACAGACTTTATCCTTGGAAAATATTTAATTATTCCACACAAATAGACTGGTGTGTAACTGAATTAAGTGAAATAATAAAAGTCGGGAAGAGCCTTTTATTTTTGCAAACCGATTTGAGTCCAAGTTTTAAAAAAAAATTTCAATTTAACACAAATGATTCAGACTCATGTTTTCACATCTGTTTGTGACAGTGTCTGCTTTATTGATATCAGGCAGAAATAGTTTGTTTACATGCACAGTTCAAAAATTTGAATTTATTTTTTGCATTCCATATGTACGTGCTGTACTACTACCAAATACTTGAACAGAATATGTTACAAAGTGGTTGGGGGTTTGCCGGACACTTAACATACACTCGCCGTGGCTTTATTTACTTCATTTCCACAAATCATAGTCATAAAATATAATACTTCTGAAGTATTAACGAAACATTTTGATTGTAGAGCGTAAACAGTTTGTATTAGCAAATCACATGATTTCAAAACACCAAGATCAAACACAGAGTACATTACCGGATACTATATATGCAATCAAGGGAGATTTGATTTTTGCGAAGTTTACATGTTGTGGGTATAACTTTGAACACATATTCATGATTCAGCACTGTATGCTGTTTTAATTTAATTCCAGCTTAATAAAGCCTATACAATCAAACGTTTGAAAAAACCCTGCTATTTCAAGAAAATGGCTTCGTCCGTAATATACTCACAACCACTCTCTGCGTGTCTGTTGCTACTGTTTTCATATACTATCTATAAAACCAATTTGTAACGTGTCTGTAAAAATCATATAGTCCTTTCACAGGCTTTGCTAATTCCGTGGTCCTTTGTAGAAGCATTATTGTTAGGATGCGGTGGATGTGTAATACACACTCACAACACGATGTTTTTAAATGGCATTTCCTATTTCCTTTCTTAAGTTTACAATTACTTATCCATATTTTTTTCAATGTATTTTATTCGTTAATCAATAGAATTAAACAACAATCAAGATCGACTTACATGTCGAAAGCAATAGGCGTTTTTCTACTAAACTTTCATCGTAAGTGTACCACTGATCAGTTTACCTGAGTCGATCAGTTGTGCCTCAATGACGTCACAGGTACCACGTGACCGGTCGGCTCATTAAAATTCTCGCCAGTCGGGAGCGGTCAACTTTGACTGTCAATATCTAGATCCCGGGACACAATCGAATGCTCGTTGATTTGGCTAATCAGTATTTATTGAAATGTACTACAAGTTTCATAACTTTTCAAAGATTTTCAAAATCGTGGCCAATACCCTTTAATGAACGAACCAAATCAAACATGATAGACAACCCGTCGTCAGAGACGGAACGATGGTGTAACTATGGCATGGTTTCTCTATTGTAATGTCAATAAGTCTCGACATCCATCTCTCCAAATAACTTTGATAAACACATGTTGATGGACTTTCCGTGTACAGGACATGTAAGGTTATAGTGCATGAATAACGCATGGCTATGTCGAACACTTGCGAATGTTAAGGTTACATTCAGTTAGAATGAGCTCTTGCTCTACATCCTGCATACAGCTTGTGAAACAGAACAGATTTGGTATGGTATGTGAAATGAAGTTAAACAATTATCGGAGAAACATGTAACAATAAAAGGTTCGATACAGACACTGCTTCAATGAACGAAGGCGTCTAACACTCCCTGTGTTCAGCCTGTCTGGGTTTATCTCACCAATTTGTTATTCTGTGAAATCAGGTAAAGGAAACATATAATGCTTTTACTCTGATTAGGTTATATGATGATGAATTTGATAAAGGAAATTCTGTCACGGTAGCAATACCTTTTAAACAGTAAAAAGGTATTTAAATGTAGTTCCACATTTTATGGTAAGTGCTGTAGATTTGAAACAAACGCTTGCACGCTTTATGTTGGTATAACTACATGAGACCTTGGTTAGACAGTATACAACGCAAAGGCCACCATGTTTTGTACTTCTGAAGCGCTTTGTTTCCCATCGGGTGTTTTATGATGTCATGATGCAAGTGCTTATATTTTCCTTCTTGTTTATGTAGTTTTATTTCAACATGTCATTTTGCCTGTATTTATTATGCTATTGGTTACATTGGCTTTTTATACGAATTTGTTTAAAAGTAATTACCATAGCACGCCTACTGTATCTGATTGTTTCATTACCATGTGTTTGATAGTCAGTCGATATGTTCTGCTGCTGTGAAGAAAAAGCTAACCATAAGTACGTTGAACAGCAAGTACCGAGTCACCCATGTCCTTCACCAAGTAAATAAATATTTCTCAATAGGATTTGATTTTTGTCGTTATATATTCTTTACTTTGAACATGAGGTTGCTTTGCAATTGAATCCCCGTCATGGTGATTGGCGACACTATACTATAAACCTGTATAGCCTTCTGTAACTACAGTGGTGATTAATTGATTGATGCAGTAGATACATGGCGTTTTCACCTGAAGTAATGCAAGTTGGAATAAATGGTACACACGCTAAATCTTTCACGTTTAAACGTTAAATGAAATAAATTAAATGCTAACCGTTTAAACGTCCTATAATATGTTTACAAGGAGACAGAAGTATGGGTATTAAACCTCTCTTCGAAGGCCACCAGGCACCACGAGACAAGACGCGACTATTGCATGCTATCATTTATGACAACGAAGAAAGCGTTCCAGTAACAAACAGAAGGAGACAATTAGCAACATCCTTTAATAATGTCGATCCTATGAAAGGTATCAGGGGATGTTAGGACATACTGACCGGTGCTCGCCTATTTGGTCAAGAAACTATGTACGTATCCTCTATATTCCTCTGTTGAAAAACAACACAAAAGACACAATCAAGATCATTTCTAACAAATATTAGACACAACATAGGCCCAAAAACATATTTTTCATCGTAGTTTTACAGTACTGCCTAAAGAAGGAGCACAGAGTTATGGACATATCCGTAAAACGTTCGGTTGATTTGTATAGGCATTCCAAAGTAGGTTATCTAAATTGCTGTGAATCAAAATTGTAGCACTAGGCATGATGCATATAGTTGTGATAAGGTGAAATATATTTTGCACGTTGATCGGTATTCAAAAACAATAATACCATCTTTTAAATTTTGACAGATAGGTTTGACTGTATCGATTAATGAATTAAAAAGGTGCATTATATGTATGTGTTACGTCATCCTACATAATATTATTATACTGATTTCCCGTAAAATATCATGTCTTACTTGGAAGGCAGATTTACAGATGAACGTTCAGCTCGACTATTATATCGGTATTATCTGAATCATAATGTCTTCTATTTATAAATTAGCAAAAAATAAGCACAAGGAAAATGTTCGAATTACCATTACAATGCTGCATGGCATTTTAATGGGCTTACCATCACAATTTCAATTATTTCCTATTTTTTCTGGTACCGTATGCAAATAAAATATGATTAAGTGTATAGCTTTGTAAATCCTGTTGCACTTGTTCCAAAGATGAGAAAAGCAAATGCTAATTCAAACATCGCTTCATTTGCATATGAACAGCAACTCGGCACTAACTATGGGTTGGCCATAAAATACCATTATCATTAGACAATCATCCCTTAAGGCAGGGAAGATGATATTTTTATCGAATGGATGGTTTCTAGAGAAAGTATTATGTGGTAGGCTAAGGTTATAATTTCAATAAAATTGGTATAAAAGGAAAACCATCCATGTTTAAAATATTGGTGGCATAAACATGGAATTGTTTTTTGGAAGTTTTCATTATATTGTATCCGTTAAATCTACCCGAAAAATCCATTCCTAATGAGACTAGATAGGCTCACGTGTCCCTAACGAACCTAGTCAACTATCGACCGGGTAGTTAGGATACAGTTGTTACAGTACCATATTCCCAGGGGTATCACACTCGTCTTGTTGAAGTCGGTTTAATAGCGTGAATTAAGCGTGTTTTTTTCTCAAAGTCACAAGGGACAATTGACCTTACTTGTGTTTTTTTTTTATTTTCTGACGACACAAGGAAATAGACGTTACCTGTCTACCACAAAGTTAATCAAGGTTGTGGCGTTCAAAATGTATTAATGTAAAGCATTATTGAAGTTAAAATATCATCTGCAGTTCTTATTTTCAAAGTGTAGTGCACTTCGTTCTTTAGTTACTGTGCGGTTATCTGAAACGCGTTACCATGGCGAACAAAACGTTGTTAAGTGGCTACGACCTGGACGTGTACGGACTGGACAACGGTCAGTTTTACCTTATTCATATTCCAGCAATGACATGCATTGCATTAAGCCTGATATCTGCCATCCTTGTCTTAACGTTTTCATTCAAGTCTCAGAACATTAAGACGTTTTTCTCTTGGACAAAGAGTGAGCGGTTCGTCGTGTACTTAGCGTTCTGTGACGGTCTGTTCAACATTTGTCACACTCTTGACCACGGACACATAGTGCTGACCAGGAACCACGTGTACCCCCCGGCTTTGTGTCAGTTTTACGCCTTTATGCTGGCCGAATTCATAACAGCTCAGAATTTATTGGTTAACATTGCTGCTATAAACGCCTTTGTCTTGATCTTTTTCCGGAAACACATCTATTTTGGAAAATACGACTGGAAGTTGCTACTTTGGACATTCGGACTGCCTTGCATTTGCTCAACTGTCGCGGGAGTGGCTGGACAACTGGGGCCTAACGGAGCTTTGTAAGTAATCCTTACATGTTCACTTATCTAGTTAAGTAGTGTGCCAGGGCTCGAAAATGAAATACAACCATATTCCGATATATGTTACACAGTTACTAAAGCACAGAATACAATTCGACAGGTAGCATTGTCATTTTAGTAAAAAATGAGTAAATAAACTTAAAACGATATTTAATTGTTTAATATATTTCAAATCTATAAAGTATGATATATATAAAAAAATAATATATTAAATCTATCAATTAGATATAAATGTAAATGATATATATAAAAATAGATAAATGAGAAACGTGTTAGTATTCATACAATTAAAGGTTCATATAAGAAGGTAACAGCACTCAATGTGGGCTAACGTATACCATTTATATATATCTGATTAAAATCTTATTGTAATTGGAGAAAGATACGTCGGTAAATATGTAGCTTGTTAATATATTTCTGTTATAATATACAATATCTTTCTGGTAAATTGGTCATCGGGTATATGCTTTATATGTAGCTGATTGATATAATAGGATAGCTATTCAATTGTAATGTCAAAATGATCCCCTACCAAATGCAGTATCTCCTTCAAGTTTTGTACTTTTTTAATGATTATAAAAAAATGTTGGAGAATACCCAAGCGTCAACAAAACCATAATCTGAACTCAAAATCAATTAAACTAGGGGCAAAATATGAAAGGAAAAATTTACATGGATACCATTGTAAAAATACAATAAAATAAGACCAGGTGTTCCGAAAGAGTAAGCGTCTTCTGCATCATCCACAACACCCGCAATGTAAATATCGGTCACATCCAAGTCAACTGCTAAAAGTGGTAAACCGAGTAATCATTGCCGATCACAACAAGTAGGCATACTCAAAAACGTCCATCTTCATATCACACAATATCACGGAATTTCTCATTGTGACAAATAAATAAGAGAATACAGAAGCGTTAACAAAATAACATTCCAAACTCAAAAACGATTAAACCAGGAGTAAAATATGCACAAAGGAAAGATCCACATGGAGACCGTTGTAAAAGTACAAGAGAATAAGATCAGGTGTTCCGTAAGAGTAAGCGTCTTCTGGTTCATCGACGAAACCCGCAATGTAAATCTTTGTCACATCCAAGTAAACATCAAGTTCTCAAAATGAGAACCGAGTATCATTGTCAATCCCAACAAGTAAACATACTCAAAAACGTCCATCTTCATATCACTTAAAGATACAGAATATTTCACAATGAGATAAAGATGGCGACCATAAATCTTACCATAGTTCTGATCAACCTCCTTCTCTCGAATCACTTTGTTGTTAGTTGGTTTGTCAGCAGTCGACATCGATCACGAAATTCCCGATATTTCGAGCAAGCCCTCGAATACCGAATCAACTGCGACATATACACAATAGGTTGGAGAAGCAGGGATGTTACTATCAATTGATGGAAAGTTTACGATCGGAAAAGTTGAAATCATCAGGTTTATTCGTATAGCTTAGTAGTAAGCTGTCCATGTTGGTCGTAGTTTAAGTAGAGATCGAGATAAGAAGCTGATGTAGAAGAGTCTGTTGTGTCCTTTATGTCAAGTTCAGACAAAGATGGAGACCATAAATTCCCATTGTTCAAATCAACTTGTATTTCTCGAATCCTAGTATTGTTAGTTGGTTTGTCAGCAGTCGACATCGACATCGGTCACGAAATTCGCGATATTTAGAGTAAGCTTTGAGTAACAAATCAACTGCAACATGTGAACGCAATAGGTTTGAGAAGCAGGGATGTTACTATCAAGTAATGGAAAGTTCACGATAGGAAAATTGAAATCGTCACGTTTATCGTATAGCTTAGTAATAAGGTTTCCATGTTGGTCATAGTTTAAGTAGAGATCGAGGTAAGCAGCTGATGTAGAAAAGTATGTTGTGTCATTTATTTCAAGTTCAGAAGGGTATATACGATCGACGTGGTCAGCAAACTTCTTGTTGTTTATATCGACATATCTGAAAGTGAAATTAAATGATTTGGCAAGGTTTTTGTTACCTGTCCTGATAAGCTCTTCCACAAAATCAGCCTCGTATGAAAACAAAAACAAGAAATTTTGACCCGTTGAAGTGATACTGACCTCGATTCGTCACGGTCAATATCACATTTTTGGGTTCATATACTCCGATATCCACATCAACAAAAGTCCATTATTCGGTGACTCCTTTCTCATTTTGAGGATTGATGTTTACTTGGATGTGACCAAGATTTACATGGCGGGTGTCGTCGCTTACTCTTCCGGAACACCTGGCCTTATTCTCTTGGGCTTTTACGAGGGTCTCAAGGTAAATCTTTCCTTTGTTCCTATTTTGCCTCTAGTTTAATTGATTTTGAGTTGGGATTATGGTTTTGTTGACGCTTTGGTATTCTCTGATTTTTACTGTTAGTGTGTAGCAGATGAACATGTTTCTGATTTATATATGATCTATATCTATCCAAAGTATTTGCTGCGAATTTAGAACTGATTATTGAATGTGTACCTGTCGACTTGCTATGCAAAATATAGTAAATGCGTATATATGTTGAATTAATTTACAGCAAAACCGTTGAATCTAATTGCACGGACATGCAAACACATTATTCACCATAAAAAATAAGTAACAGCGTTAAAAGATTTAAAAGGACGAGTACAATCCAGAAGCAACAAAGGAATAAAATAAACTCGATATCAATAAATGATTGTCTCTTAGTAACTCTATACAGATTACATTTCATAAAGAAACAATCACGTTAGGGAGGAATCTATGTAGTGTTTTAAACAAAAACAGCATTCAATCACTTTCTGATAATTTAACGAATATGCATGTAACATTACCAGAACATCAATGCAATTGTTGTAAAGTGTTCATTAACGGCTTACGTATCGTACAGATATATACGTTTTACTGATGAGGCCTGTAGCGTACAGATAGATACGTTTTACTGATGAGGCTTGTAGCGTACAGATACATACGTTTTACTGATGAGGCCTGTAGCGTACAGATACATACGTTTCACTAATGAGGCTTGTAGCGTACAGATACATACGTTTTACTGATTAGGCCTGTATCGTACAGACATATACGTTTTACTGATGAGGCCTGTAGCGTACAGATACATACTTTTCACTGATGAGGCTTGTAGCGTACAGATACCTACGTTTTACTGATGAGGCCTGTAGCGTACAGACATATACGTTTTACTGATGAGGCCTGTAGCGTACAGAGTCATACGTGTTACTGATGAGGCTTGTAGCGTACAGATACTTACGTTTTACTGATTAGGCCTGTCGCTTACAGATAGATACATTTTACTGATTAGGCCTGTCGCGTACAGATAGATACGTTTTACTGATGAGGCCTGTAGCGTACAGATACATATGTTTTACTGATTAGGCCTGTCGCTAACAGATAAATACGTTTTACTGATTAGGCCTGTAGCGTACAGATAGATACGTTTTACTGATGAGGCCTGTAGCGTACAGATACATACGTTTCACGGATGAGGCTTGTAGCGTACAGATACATACGTTTTACTGATGAGGCCTGTAGCGTACAGAGTCATACGTTTTACTGATGAGGCCTGTAGCGTACAGACATATACGTTTTATTGATGAGGCCTGTAGCGTACAGATACATACGTTTTACTGATTAGGCCTGTCGCTTACAGATAGATACGTTTTACTGATTAGGCCTGTCGCGTACAGATAGATACGTTTTACTGATGAGGCCTGTAGTGTACAGAGACATACGTTTTACTGATGAGGCCTGTAGCGTACAGAGACATACGTTTCACTGATGAGGCCTGTAGCGTACAGATAAATACATTTTACTGATGAGGCCTGTAGCGTACAAACATATACGTTTTACTGATTAGGCCTGTCGCTTACAGATACATACGTTTCACTGATGAGGCTTGTAGCGTACAGATACATACGTTTTACTGATGAGGCGTGTAGCGTACAGACATATACGTTTACTGATGAGGCCTGTGGTGTACAGACATATACGTTTTACTGATGAGGCATGTAGCGTACAGAGACATACGTTTTACTGATGAGGCCTGTAGCGTACAGAGACATACGTTATACTGATGAGGCCTGTAGCGTACAGAGACATACGTTTTACTGATGAGGCCTGTGGTGTACAGAGACATACGTTTTACTGATGAGGCCTGTAGCGTACAGATACATACGTTTTACTGATGAGGCCTGTAGCGTACAGAGACATACGTTTACTGATGAGGCCTGTGGTGTACAGAGACATACGTTATACTGATGAGGCCTGTATCGTACAGATATATACGTTTTACTGATGAGGACTGTAGCGTACAGATATATATGTTTTACTGGTGAGGCATGTAGCGTACAGATATATACGTTTTACTGATGAGGCATGTAGCGTACAGATACATACGTTTTACTGATGAGGCATGTAGCGTACAGATACATACGTTTTACTGATGAGGCCTGTAGCGTACAGACATATACGTTTTAATGATGAGGCCTGTATCGTACAGACATATACGTATTACTGATGAGGCCTGTAGCGTACAGATAAATACGTTTTACTGATGAAGCCTGTATCGTACAGACATATACGTTTTACTGATGAGGCCTGTATCGTACAGATATATGCGTTTTACTGATTAGGCCGGTAGCGTACAGATATATACGTTTTACTGATGAGGCCGGTAGCGTACAGATAAAAACGTTTTACTGATGAGGCCTGTAGCGTACAGATACATACGTTTTACTGATGAGGCCTGTAGCGTGCAGATATATACGTTTTACTGATGAGGCCTGTAGCATACAGAGACAGACGTTTTACTGATTAGGCCTGTAGCGTACAGCTAAATACGTTTTACTGATGAGGCCCGTACAGATAAATACGTTTTACTGATGAGGCCTGTAGCGTACAGACATATACGTTTTACTGAAGAGGCCTGTAGAGTACAGATAAATACATTTTACTGATGAGGCCTGTATCGTACAGATATATACGTTTTACTGATGAGGCCGGTAGCGTACAGACATATACGTTTTACTGATGAGGCCTGTAGCGTACAGATATAAACGTTTGACTGATGAGGCCTGTAGCGTACAGAGACATACGTTTTACTGATGAGGCCTATAGCGTACAGAGACATACGTTTTACTGATGAGGCCTGTAGCGTACAGATACATACGTTTTACTGATGAGGCCTGTAGTGTACAGATACATACGTTTTACTGATGAGGCCTGTAGTGTAGAGATACATACGTTTTACTGATGAGGCCTGTAGCGTACAGATACATACGTTTTACTGATGAGGCCTGTATCATACAGAGTCATACGTTTTACTGATTAGGCCTGTCGCTTACAGATAGATATATTTTACTGATTAGGCCTGTCGCGTACAGATAGATACGTTTTACTGATGAGGCCTGTAGCGTACAGATACATACGTTTTACTGATTAGGCCTGTCGCTAACAGATAAATACGTTTTACTGATTAGGCCTGTAGCGTACAGATAGATACGTTTTACTGATGAGGCCTGTAGCGTACAGATACATACGTTTTACTGATTAGGCCTGTCGCTAACAGATAAATACGTTTTACTGATTAGGCCTGTAGCGTACAGATAGATACGTTTTACTGATGAGGCCTGTAGCGTACAGATACATACGTTTCACGGATGAGGCTTGTAGCGTACAGATACATACGTTTTACTGATGAGGCCTGTAGCGTACAGAGACATACGTTTTACTGATGAGGCCTGTAGTGTACAGATACATACGTTTTACTGATGAGGCCTGTAGCGTACAGAGACATACGTTTTACTAATGAGGCCTGTAGTGTACAGAGACATACGTTTTACTGACAGGACATGTGGTGTTCCTTCGTGGAGGGAGATCATTACTGAAATTGATAATAATTAATTGGACAACAATGTAAGTCTATATCAGTCCTTTACCAAATTCTAGTTTTCTTTAATATTAACTTAAAATACAAAGTATCTTTTGACACTTGAATGAATACAATCCAATGACGCATTTTGATTTCAAAATATTTACATATCTAAACTTGTTAAATGAATTAATGATGAAAAATTAACTAGTTTATATTGGGTGTAATCAGGGACGTATATGTGAGAGAATATATACGTCTCTGGCTCAGTCGCTTCATACAGTTTGATAATTATACTTAATTTTATTCTAATAATCAGTATAAAAGTATTTTAAAATGATGCATTTCCAATATTAAGGCCTAAATATTGAAGGTTATTGTATTCAATATGACTTGAAGGTTTATGCATATTATGTAATAATAATTTTAAAAAAGTATGGTCGGTTTAATGGAATCATTTTAATTAGTTCTATATTTTAAGACTAAGTATACAACAAATAAATAATATGCAGTTATATTAACCTAAATTAGAACAAATTTAAGCCTATGCCAGTCACATTTATTGTACTTTTAAATCAACCTAATGACTTATATCATATCTAACTAAAGATAGTAGTTTATATAACCTTTAATTTGTATGCATTGTACATAAGTGTATAGTGAAACCAAATACCAATGCCAGTACATAGGTAGTATTGCCAGAAACGTATAAAACCTTATACGTCTCTGGTATTGCACAGCTAGTTCTTATGTCAAATATTAAAGTATTTGTGATTGAAACTACTATACTAAGCACAAAATATGTTCTTCTAATATCTATTTTTTTCTACATTACAATCTGTTGTTTATTTTATTTTCTGTATATATTTTAGTAGGATTAACTTAATAATTTCAACATAAAACATATATTATACCATTTTTTATTTTAACACATACCTTTCAATTTAATTATAGAATAAACATATTTAAATAGAAAAAAAATCATTGTTACTTTAAAAAGAATTATAAGTTAGTATATTTTATATCCAGTGAAATAATTTAAAACATAAGTTATTATGATGAATATCTTCGGCATAAACTCAGAATTTTTCATTCTTGTACTTATATGAGTAAGTACTAACAAACTGATGACTTCAATAGAATAACATAAAAGTACAGGTAACTCATATAACATCTATACAGGTAAGGACACAGGTAGGCTTGGACACTCCCATTACCTGTAGGGGTTTTTGTGGTCACACCTGGCTGGACGTAGTGCACTACTACTTTACCTGTAGTTTAAATTTAGTGCACTCCCAGTGCACTAGGGTGTAAAGGTTAGCTTACACTCAACTGTGGATCAGGTTATCATGTCTATCTCCCTCGTCTTTATCTGATCGTTTACTCGTTATAACTCATTAGGTCAGTGGCGATAAACTCAGATTGTTTATTTGTATTGATGATCTAATTCATTAGGCTGTGATTTATCGACTTCTGAACAAGATCATGTGAAAGGAAATACTGTTGTTACTCGTGTCAGTAAAAGGTCATAACTCAGCAATAAATAACATGACGTGACGTAAATGAGGAAGCTTCAACATCAATTCGTTTTCAAAACGACCTACAATTAGTTGTCAATGAGACATATAAAAATAATTATATTGTTTATACGACCTAGAATTAATTGACCTACAAAAGCTTGTTAATGCGCATCACAATTAGGTGTTAATACAACCTAGAATTAGTTGTCAATATGACTTACAATCACTTGTCAATGCGACTTACAATCACTTGTCAATGCGACTTACAATCACTTGTCAATGCGACTTACAATTAGTTGTCTATGCGACGTATAATTAATTGTCAATGCGACGTACAATAGATTGTTAATAGGACATAAAATTAGTTGTCAATACGAAGTACATTTAGTTGTCGATGACACCTGCAAGTAGTTGTCAATGAGACCAACTATTAGTTGACCTACAGTATATGGTTAAGAACTAGGTACAGGACAATTCAATATGGTGGGGGTGTTTTTACCAAAACTTGTTATTTTACTAAATGCTGCAAAATACATGCCTAAAATGGCCGATCGACAAATTTGTTTGGCACGCAACATAGCCAAAACAAAATTATTACCGTCTGCGGTATGACGAGTTATGACATTAAGTCAGATTTCTTAAATCAAACATCTTCCCGTTGCATGTAGCCAAATATACTCCTCTGCCCTCCATTTTAAATTATTTACTTTTTAAGATATCCATACGCCTGACTTAGAGGCATGGTGAAACATCGACAAAATTAACAATTAAATTGGATTCAAGCATGCAGTAAAGGTAAATGTTACTTTGTATATCGTCACAAAACAAAAACCGCATTTTCCTATCCCGATAAATTGTTTTAGCGATTGCCAGTTTTCCTTATTTGGGCGAATGTACAGCACGTGAAAAAGATGTTCTTCGGCACTTCCGGCAGTGGTTTTTTCAGGTGATTTATAATGATTTTGAAAGAATTGTCAACAAAGTTTAATTTGTATTGTATTAATTCTGATGGAATTCGTATATATTATACACTTCCGCGTGGATCAGAGGTATTAACTCACTGATTATACCGATTCGTTCTCGGCTTCGCACCTGTCAAGCATCGCTAGCGTAAATTGTTGTCATTGTAAACATTTGTGGCAGTTGAGGCACATAGGTATCAATATACATTTCTCGAACTTAATAAGTACTAAGGTAACCGCATCGTAAATGTAAATTACGTGAAGTCGGTGTTATTATTTTAATTTTATACATTTCTTTCAGACTAAACTTATAATTACATGACAAATGACTCATTTTAATATAAAATAATGCTCCTATATTGCCTCCACGAGCTACAGGTAACTACTTTTACCTGAACTGAAAACAGCATGCAATGGACGACAGTTTTTAGAGGGGTACCTGTGTATTTTTCCGATACTCTGATTTACAGACTAATATCGGAATTTTAACACTGGGCTATCCTTCTATGAACATTGCAGTAACTTTGTATTATTTTTTTGAAATGTTTCAAATAACTATGAATAATATTTTCGCACTCCACATATATATATATATAAGTACAGATTTGTTTTTTAATTTTAGGGCTGAACTACATTTTATATCAATAAAACATAGTGGGATAAAGCTTATGCCATTTATTGGAAGGAAACATTAAAAAGTTAATATTACCATTTTCAACCAGGTAACAACCAATGTGGCTGTACCTAGTCCTTAATATAAAGTACAATTAGTTGTCAATGGAACCTTCAAGTAGTTGTTAATAAGACATAAAATTAGTTGTCAATAGAACCTACAAGTAGTTGTTAATAAGACATCAAATTAGTTGTGATGTCAATACGGCTTACAATTAGTTGTCAATACGACCTACAATTAGTTGTGATGTCAATACGGCTTACAATTAGTTGTCAATACGACCTACAATTAGTTGTGGTGTTAATACGGCTTACAATTAGTTGTCAATACGACCTACAATTAGTTGTGGTGTTAATACGGCTTACAATTAGTTGTCAATACGACCTACAATTAGTTGTGGTGTTAATACGGCTTACAATTAGTTGTCAATACGGCTTACAATTAGTTGTGATGTTAATACGGCTTACAATTAGTTGTCAATAAGACCTACAATTAGTTGTGATGTTAATACGGCTTACAATTTGTTGTCAATAAGACCTACAAGTAGATTGCAATATGGCCTACAATTCGACTTTAATTAGTTGCCACCGTTTGATGCTGTAAAACAGCATATCAAAATTACATATACTATTTTGTGATCAGCCCGCCTCCATCGGCTTGAAAGTTCATGGAACGTGGAAGTGTTTCTACCCGAATTGCGCAGATTTCAATATTTTCTGGCCCTCCATTAAAAAAGTGTTCGTTAAACACCCGTGTTAACCAATCAGTTATCGATCAACTTTAATTACTTTGATTAAAGTCACACACCAGACGATAGTATGTCGTGTTTAGGAGTTCACCTTTACTGTCATTAAGAATTGATTTAAACCGAACACATTTGAAGAACTATATAAAAAGGTTCAGAGCTTTAAATACAATGTTTGCATAAGATAGTGATCACGTGATACATATTCCAGTTGGTTCCGAATATTAATCGCTGATTCAGTAAATGCAGATTATATCGTAACAATGTATACATATATTATGCTGAATATTAATGGCTTATTAAGAAAATGCAGATTATATCGTAAAAATATATACATATAATTTGTAAAGATGTCGATATCTTCTCAGTTAGCGTTGACACATTGTAAGAATGTGCCGTTAAATAGCCCGTTTATGACAGAAGTTTACTAACATACTCATTACTCGATAATTATGGCGTTGAAGACATGACCATTTTTTATCAGGTCTATCTTACTCTTATCAATAAATTATTTTGTATCTTAAACCGCATTAAAGCTAGTTAATTCAACAGATTTGAAAATGTATTAATCTTAGGTCTGTGGTAATGGAACCTTATGAAACAATGTAGGTTATGTTTGCATTTTCCACAAGTCATTAAAAGTAGTACAATTTCAGTTTATCAACAGTTTGTTAAGACCTTACATGATTTGTAAGATTTTAAATGTTTTCATTTAACTGGATTAGTACCGAAACTAAATTAAGTAATTGTAACTTCGATAACAAAATGATTAAACAAACATAGATTTGTTTTAGAAAATCTTTGACTTAATGAAATGTAGGGGTAATAAAATGAATTTAAATGAGGGAACACAAAATGTCATTGTAGTTCAGAAAAAAAATTATTGATTACAAGCTTTACCGAACATAATCTTACAGTGTACGTGAATGAAGAATGTATTTTCGTACAAGTATCAGCTGTACGTTTTTGTTTTCCGAAAGCACTGTTAACTCAACCACACTTCGTCCGTCAAACCATGCTCTTCGTCTTCTTTGATAGTGTCGTATTTCTATTTGTTTGTCAGATGCATCTGTTCCGATCTTTCAATAGTCTCTTTCAGCTTCTTTCTTGTCTAGTCTTTAGCTTGTGACTCTGTTTTCGTCAGCCAATATTTGTTTATCGCGGCTACCTGACATTTGCGCTTCCCGTTCTATTTTTAAACGAGAAATCACGTGATTTTTTTTCGAATCATGTGACCACTATCCTGCTCCCGGTTCCGTGCCGATTCGCAAGAAAACATAAGAAATGTTTTTTTAACATAGAAAACGATAATAAAAATATAATTATGGTACTGATGTGCTAAGTAATAAATCTTGATATTACATAAATATGTTATTGTGTGATAATCTAAACTGTTAAGGTTAAAAAAATTATAGAAAAAGTTTCATGTCGTACCATGTTGAGATTCCTATAATTAGTCGAATGGCAGCGGCGAAATTGGGCAGACGAGCACCAAATTTAGCAAATAATGCCGTTTTAAGGTACTTTCCGGTTAATTGACACAACTGAGACCTTGATTTTCCTTCTAAGAATAACATTTGCCTTCAGAAAATGTATTTCATTTAGAAATTGGTCCAAACACCAGCTAATTATTATTATTATGTAAGATTATGTTTTAATAAATGTTTTATTAGGCTTATCTATATATTAAACATTTGTTCTGTTTTGATGAAGTTGTCCGTTTCGACTATGTTTACAGTTGCTACTTCGATGGCGTAAAAGGAGTGATCACCAACATCTTCTTCACAACTGTTCCTCTCCTGTTAGTTCTAACCATCAATGTCATCATGTATGTCCTCACGTGGATCAGGATCCGCTCGGAGGCCAGGAGGATCAAACGTACCGTGGGTAACACAGCGTCCACAGTGGTGGCCTCCCACAGGGCGGCCAAGTCTATGTCCTTATTTGTCATGGCCTTCTTCATCCAGTGGTGGGCCATGGCGTTTTATGGAGTGTGGCAACTCATAGCAGATGTACCCCAGGCCATCTTCCAGTTCGTCACTACATTCTCAAACATCGGTGGAATCCTTAATGGAATAGTGTATATCATCATCAGACGCCGAAGACGAGTTTCCCCGGCAGAAGGGGAGGACCAAACCATGCAGACACAGGTGTCAGACAGTAAACATCCGAAACGGATGGGGACAAGTAGCAAAGCCTGATGTAGCTGGCACTGTGGTTACCAGTAGAGACAGTAAACAGCCGAGATGGATAGAGAGTTATTTTCTCGGAATCTGTTCAGGGCGGGCAAAATCTTCCTGGTAGCCTTTTGAATTCTTCAAAATGGACATGAACATAGATCCTGAATACGATGAAGTATTTCATATCTATCAATGAGATGTCAGAATTCACTGAAATAATTGTTTGAGCCATGAGAATAACCCCCAAAATATAGTTGTTTTCAGAAAAGGGTGGCGTATAAAGACAGTGAAACACGGACATATGATAATAATACAATTAAAATTGCCGATACATTCAGCTATTTAGCCGTGAAACTTAGATTCAATAAATCGAACCTTATTGAGAAGCAGCTCGCTGACCAAGATCGCAAGCATATGTTTGTTTTTTCCCAAATGTTCTAACTTAAGCCTGTAAGTGAAACATATTTAATCATGGCTGTGAACTTTTGGGGTTCTTCAAATGGTTTGGATATCAAAAAGGTGCGTTTATATTTTTGCATGAGTATTCTGAAAGTTAAAAAAGTGAAAGGGAATACCAGAGCGTCAACAAAACCATAAACGAACTCAAAATCGATAAAACTAGAGGCAAAATAGGAACAAAGAAAGATTTACACGGAGATTCTCGTAAAAGCACACGAGAATAAGACCAGTTGTTCCGGAAGGGTGAGCGTTTTCTGCTTCATCGACGACACCCGCCATGCAAATCTTTGTCACATTGAAGTAAACATCAAGTTCTCAAAACGAAAACTGAGTATCATTGTCAATCACAACAAGTAAACACACTAATGAGCATACTAAAAAACGTCCATCTTCATATCACTTACAGATACAGAATATTTCTCAATGAGACAAAGATGGCGACAATAAAACTTGCCCATAGTTCTGATCAACTTGCATCTCTCGTATTCTTGTGTTGTTAGTTTGTTTGTCAGCAGTCGACATCAATCACGAAATTCACGATACCTAGAGCAAACTCTAGAATATCGAATCAACTGCGACATGTAAACACCATAGGCTGGAGAAGCAGGGATGTTATTATCAAGTAATGGAAACTTTACGATCGGAAAATTGAAATCATCACGTTTATCGTATAGCTTAATAGTAAGCTGTCCATGTTGATCGTAGTTTAAGTAGAGATCGAGGTAAGCAGATGATGTAGAAGAGACTGTTGTGTCCTTTATTTCAAGTTCAGAAGGGTATGTACGATCGACGTGGTCAGCAAATTAACAAATATACATGCCATGCAATTTGGTATTTTGAATTGGAACTTTACTCATTATAATATATTAGAAAGTTTAGAATGATAAAATACTCATTAAAATTAACAGAAGCGAAAAACTGTTTCTGAGAACCTGATATTATTCGTTATGTAATAGTAGAACAGGTAATTATTTCAAATGGGTAAATAACGTAAAACACTATGTATTTCCCCTTAGCTTTGGAGATGCATGGACAATTTATTAAAAGTATAACCATTAAATTATGTTGTGTCTAATAAAGCAAAGATTTTTTTATCAAAGTCAACAATAATTAATGGTTTACTAGAGTCTTCATCAAAATGTATTCTTTATAAGAATTTGAAAATCTTGCAGTATTTTTGACAACTTATGATTAATATCGAATTGGTTTATCCAGTGACCAATCTACATGCGAGTCCCGAGTCATGTACTCATAAAATTATGATGAGACTCACAGACATTGTTTTTAGCAATATGTACTAAAAGGACCCATGGAAATAAATTGTAAAATGATCACTGCTTATATATGTAAGTTACGCTTGTCCGCACATAACTTAGCTTTTGAGAGAGAGCGATATAATAATACAGTGAGGGAACACAGAATCTGTCCTAGCTGTGATTTAGACATAGAAAACCAATATCATTGTGTTTTAAATGTAATAGGTATCATGACCTGCTATTGAGGTACATTACACATTGTTATTGGCTTAAACAATCAATGAATAAATGTGTGCAACTGTTATGTGTTGACAATGTTAAAAAGTCAGAGAATACCGAAGCATCAACAAAACCATAATCCGAACTTAAAATCGATTAACTAGAGGAAAAATATGAACAAAGGAAATATTTACATGGAGACCCTCGTAAAAGTACAAGATAACAAGACCAAGTGTTCCGGAGGGGTAAGCGTGTTTTGTCTCATGGTTCCTAAGAAAGGTGGATATATATTTGGAGAAGTAAAAGATGTTGACAATAAACAATTATTCCTGGCTAATTAGGTACGACCATGTATAGTCTATTGTATGTACGACCCGCTACTGTTCCTAAAAGTGTTTTTAATTATCTAAATACTTACAAATTAGCTCGATAAAATATGTTGTAATTATAGCTGCATAATGATGTTTATAAAAGTTTGTTGTTATGATCATGGCTGTACCATTATTATTTGACAATGCTATATTTATTTTGACGCTTTTGTAGTACTAGTAAATGTATATGAGCGTAAGTGTTATTATGCATCTTTCGCAAATATCGGAAGTCTGTTTCTTACAACCGCTCACTGTGAAATGGTCACATACATTTGTATACACAACTTAGATTTTGCGAATTTCTTGACCCCCCCCCCCAAAAAAAAACCCCCAGTTTCTCATTATCTTGATTGTGTGTAAATGTTAAATATAATACCAATTCTACGTATTTCAGTAGATTGATCATACTAGTTACTTGTTTGTAAACATCATTCATAATCTCACGCACGTATCTAATAAATTGAATGGAATTCCTAACCTCGAATCAACAGATGATTCGTTAACTTAATTAGCCCGTCAGAGATTGCTTTCTCGGGATTTTGACCTAGGACCTGTACATGTCTTGGTATCAAAGAGCACAGGTAAGCGAGAGGGTTTTACGGCAGGTTATCGAGTCTTATTTTCCGAGACACAAATGTATGATTCAATTTTCAGGTTGTTACGTTTCATGAACCTATCAGTCTATTAGATTTGGAAATGAATTTTAAATCTGACGATCAAATTGACGAAAGAAACATAAAAAAGATTCATTTACAGAAATATATTGTTGATACAACCTTTCTTTTTGAGTCAAGTTATGATTTCAATTGAACACTGGTAAACATCTCTTTAATACATGGTTAATGCATTTCATGGAATAGGATGTACTATTACTAACTATTGTGTTCTTTTGGAACTATAATAAATTTCGGTGCATATTAGAATTAGGTTTATATATGTGGGCCAGGCGATTCTTTATTTTTATCACAAATTATCTTAATTATTATTTATTATATTCATTATATTATGCCACGTTCAAATATACTAATGGATTTGGAAAACAAATGCCCGATCGTGTCGACTTACAAGTCATTATGGAGGAATTATATCATTAAATCTTACGTGTTATTATCTTAAATGACAAGAAGGGTCATAACACCGTATGTTTTAGAAACACAATATTGAACCGAGCACGTGATTAAGATTGCGAATGACAGAGAAACGTCATTAGAAAGGATAATTAATGGTTTATGTCCAGCGCGTTGACCTGATCACCGAGGAATCGTCTCCCAATGGTTAGAATTGTCCCCGTATGATAGGGAGGAATCGTCTCCTGATGGTTAGAATTGTCCCCGTATGATAGGGAGAAATCGTCTCCTGATGGTTAGAATTGTCCCCGTAGGATAGGGAGGAATCGTCTCCCAATGGTTAGAATTGTCCCCGTATGATAGGGAGGAATCGTCTCCCAATGGTTAGAATTGTCCCCGCATGATAGGGAGGAATCGTCTCCTGATGGTTAGAATTGTCCCCGTATGAAAAGGAGTAATCGTCTCCTGGGGGTTAGAATTGCCCCCGTATGATTAAGGAGGAATCTTCTCCTGATGATTAGAATTGCCCCCCTGTGATAAAGAGGAATAACAATGAGTCCCTGGTAATCATCTATGTACGCAGGTCCTAACTTTTCTTCATTAAACTGACAGTAGGACTGTTAAATCGGAACTACAAGCTATCTAATCATGCAACCAAGTATCGTATTACCACGAATATAAGAACTTACATATCGTATTACCACGAATATAAGAACTTACATATCGTATTACCACGAATATAAGAACTTACATAATCAGTCCATTCCATCATGGTTATTCCCTTTGAATAATTTTGACGTCAACAATCCACAGCTGAGTGGCAGAACTGGCAGAAAACACTAAAAATGTCTTAAAATTAACGTGTCTCTCAGTGGTTTTGGCTGATATGAATTGGAATGGGGATATACAGCATAACATCGTGATGTACTCTCGCAAATATCCTCCGTGTCGCCAGGAAACCTCAATTTATGACAGTTTTACACAATATACTTCAGCGAACAATTAATTTGGATCATCTCCTCAAAGGGGATTTAATTATTTAATAAAGGCTGAGCATTACCGGTAAACTTTGATCAATTCATGTAGGAAACTACGGCTAAGTGACCTTATACTTTTGATGAAGTTTAGATTATGTACTATTCCACAACATTATGTGTTTTAAATAAACAAGGTGTGCAAACGTTTGTTTGTTATGCTTTCTAATGGCATCAGATATATTGTTTTTTTTTTTTCGAGAAGCATTATGTTTTATGAAAAAAACCTTTATATATAATGTATTAAATCATTGGGCCCCGATGTCCTCGGTTGTAACTGTTTATATCAGAAAACAATTTGTAACCAGGGTGTTTTACCGTGATATGTGTGCTCTCCTTTAGGGTGAAAACTTCCACTGTACCCGTGTATTGTAACCTATTTGTTTGAGTGGTGTATAGTTCTGTTATCCAGCAGATGATCTGATCATTCCGGTCACTGTCCTGAAAAAAAATCAGAGAATACCAAAGCGTCAACAAAACCATAATCCGAACTCAATATCGATTAAACTAGGGCAAAATAGGAACAAAGGAATGATAAACATGGATACCCTCGTAAAAGTACAATAAGAATAAGATCAGGTGTTCCGGAAGAATAAGCGTCTTCTGCTACATCGACGACACCCGCCATGCAAATATTTTTTTTTTTCACAAAACATTTTATTGATCAAAATTTACACAAATAAAGTGCAAGTTATATCGATACATTTCATTTATTTTATCAAATTTATTTTATCAAATTTCAATACAAACGTTGTCCTCATACAAGAAGGCTCTCTTTCACCGCACATTCATTTATTCATTCATTAAAGAGTAACTGTAGTGCAAAACCATTTTTTGTGTATGGAAAGATTGGTAAATAGTAAGTGAGATAATTCTCACGAAAAATTTTTTTTTGTAAAAATTACGAAGTTTTGACCATTTTTCTAAATTTCACACCTGAACGCAAATCAGAAAATCCCCGATTTTGCCATACGACCGGAAGTGACGTCACAACGGTGACCGCACTGATAGACTTGTGTAGTCATTATACTAAAATTATGTGAATCGTATCACGACTTGTTATTTGTATAGAGTCTTCTATTCAAGAATATGACACTTATTATATATCAAGGTTGTATGGAGTTCATTAATGACCCTACTGATAATTCCAATGTGTTGTATGCCCCAGGGGGCCGTAATTAGTGGTGAGGGGGGTCGGGAGTTCCACAGGTGTGCGGCACACGTGGTCATGATCACTCGACCATAAATCAATAACCGCCAGACTCGCTAACATGATTAACAGGTTATTATTTTGCGGAAAGACTTCAAAACATGCACTTGATATGATTAGGTATTAATTTTTTCATATTTTATTTCATATAACACCGCTAAAACGGCGTGTGTATTCACTGATGGTCACGTTGATTGCATGCACATATCAGCAGGAACTGATCGTAATACCTTTTAAAATGTACTCTGAATTTTTTTTAATGCATGTCGGTCGGCTGTATTAATACAAAACTACCTAGAAACAACATTAAACAAACAGATAAGGAAAAGGATATTTGTGTTGCTTTAGACCACGGACTTAGATATAATCTAATTCCGTGTATAGACTCGGAACTTCGAAAACCATATATTTTATTGGACTTCAAAGAAGAACAGTTAGTACCGTCATATAGAACGACAAGACCAGCCTTTTTATACGTACAATACGGTGTACGTATATTGGAAAATAAAAATATATAACTTTTATCAATGCTTTCGACCTGTATAAACTGTTTTGACGGGTATCACATTTCGACTTTTTTTATCCTTATATATGTTTGAGAAATTATAGGTGTGTATATTAAAAGTTAACAGCTTTCTATCCATTGATAATTTATTTATGTCTATGCAGTATAAAAAAAAACATTTCAAATCGTGAATATTGTAAAATAAAAAGAATATGAGCGAAATCCTGATGTTACCTGTCTTCAGGAACATACATCGAAATAGAAATCAAGACAATGTATTTCGAATTCTGTTTGAGAAAAAATAAGATTAGATCTTTGAAAACCCCTTTGTTTTACTGACAAGAAATGAACATGGAACATCTTTTGAAAATAAGATGAGAAGATTACTTAATTGGTTTTAATCACAGGCACTTGTGGCCAGGAGAATAGTCATATAAATATATAGATAATTTGCAAAATATGAATAATTAAAATAAAATATAAAAACTGACTTAAGCAATTTTCTTTTTATTTTATTAATCATCTAAAACCACAATGAAAGTAATTGCCAAATTTCAGCTTGATACGTCAAGCGGTTAAATTTCACAAAAAAAAAGAGTGTCTGATAGTCGATTTTTTGTTAAATTATACCGCTTGACGTATCAAGCTGAAATTTGGCAATTATTTTCAATATGGTTTTAGATGATAAATAACATAAAAATAAAATTTGAAAATTCAGTTTTTATATTTTATTTTAATTATCATATTTCGCTATGTTATTTATATATTCTCCTGGCCACAAGTGCCTGTGGTTTTAATCCGCATTTTATTCATTTATGTTAAAAATGAAATATGAAAAAACTGTGATACAGACATACCAGGGACGTATATGTGCATATACGTCCCTGAGACATATCAAGCAAGTTTTCAACAGAACCTTTCTCGTTGAATAGAAGAGTCAAACTCGAAATTAAAAAAAAAGTGTCATATACTGTGTGAGTTGACGGTGGGTTACGGAGATTTCAAAAGATACACGTGCACTCGATAGTCTATGTTCCAGTCGAGATCTACATGTAACTGCAGATTTAGAGTACACATTTTGAAGTTATAAAGAGGGGATAATAACCGCAACATACTCAACTATTACAATTTAGCTAACTTTGATAGCCCCCCCCCCTCTCCAATGTTAATTACTTGCTATTTGAGTAACAAGTTACGTGTGAAGTTATCGAACTGACCAGGTAGATTATCCCGCCAATCTGATTACGTAATATAATGGACACTAACATGAGATTTACAATATTCAAAGGTATTATTGTAAGAGTCACTCTTGAATCATTGGATAAATGATATGGTATAACTGACATTATAAATGACACAGAGTATTACAATATGACAGCGCATATATATATGGGTCCATTAAAATGAATTTGAACAATCAATAAACACTATATTTATGAAAGAATCAAAATAAAGTTATTTCCATGACGATTTCAGATTATTCTCCCGACCCCCATATTATGGTACGTGCCTTAATTTCATTGTATAATACATTTTGAATCATTAATCAACCAGACGTACATATTACTATTATATAGGACCCAATTTCTTGTGTTCCCGTTGTGACGTCACCAATACGTGTGCACAACTTTTAGCGGTTCGCGGTGCGCTTAATTAGCGTGTGGCAAAACAGGTAAAAAACCAAACTTCAACCTGTCGTAACTTTGTAACCGGTCGGCCGATTTCGATGCGGTTTTCGACAATGTATTAATGCCGACACAACGAGTCTGATCATTTCAGTTTCTATTTGCACTACAGTTACTCTTTAAATCTTTTTTTCGATATTTCATTCATTTTTTTTTCATCGTTTTTCTTTATTTTTCTTGTTTTAGTTTTTTTATTAAAGTCATATTTACATCTATTATCCGCTCCCAACTCGTATACCACATTCGACTCCCTTTCTCACTCTAGTATTATAGCAGTAACTATCATACCCTCTTCCTGGACATATTTTTTTCATTCTCTTTCACGTGCACTCTCACTTGTGTGTTAAATAATCCACGCAAATCTTGGTCACATTCAAGTAAGCATCAATCCTCAAAATGAGAACCGAGTCATCATTGTCATCACAACAAGTAAACACACTAACAAGCAAACTTCATATCAAACAAAGATACAGAATATTTCTCGATTATATCAAGATGGCGACCATAAAACTTGCCCATAGTCTTCATCAACCTGCATTTCTCGAATCCCTGTGCCTTAAGTGTGCTGAAAGTCCAGTAGATGATCTTATCATTACGTACACTGTCCTGAAAGTCCAGCAGATGATCTTATCATTCTGTACACTGTCCTGAAAGTCTTATCATTCTGTACACTGTCCTGAAAGTCCAGTAGATGATCTTATCATTCTGTACACTGTCCTGAAAGTCTTATCATTCTGTACACTGTCCTGAAAGTCCAGTAGATGTTCTTATCATTCTGTACACTGTCCTGAAAGTCCAGTAGATGATCTTATCATTCTGTACACTGTCCTGAAAGTCCAGTAGATGATCTTATCATTCTGTACACTGTCCTGAAAGTCTTATCATTCTGTACACTGTCCTGAAAGTCCAGTAGATGTTCTTATCATTCCGTACACTGTCCTGTAAGTCTTATCATTCCGTACACTGTCCTGAAAGTCTTATCATACCGTACACTGTCCTGAAAGTCCAGTAGATGTTCTTATCATTCCGTACACTGTCCTGAAAGTCTTATCATTCTGTACACTGTCCTGAAAGTCTTATCATACCGTACACTGTCCTGAAAGTCTTATCATTCTGTACACTGTCCTGAAAGTCTTATCATTCTGTACACTGTCCTGAAAGTCTTATCATTCTGTACACTGTCCTGAAAGTCCAGTAGATGATCTTATCATTACGTACACTGTCCTGAAAGTCCAGTAGATGATCTTATCATTCTGTACACTGTCCTGAAAGTCTTATCATTCTGTACACTGTCCTGAAAGTCCAGTAGATGATCTGATCATTCTGTACACTGTCCTGAAAGTCTTATCATTCTGTACACTGTCCTGAAAGTCTTATCATTCCGTACACTGTCCTGAAAGTCTTATCATTCTGTACACTGTCCTGAAAGTCTTATCATTCTGTACACTGTCCTGAAAGTCTTATCATTCTGTACACTGTCCTGAAAGTCTTATCATTCTGTACACTGTCCTGAAAGTCTTATCATTCTGTACACTGTCCTGAAAGTCTTATCATTCTGTACACTGTCCTGAAAGTCTTATCATTCTGTACACTGTCCTGAAAGTCTTATCATTCTGTACACTGTCCTGAAAGTCCAGTAGATGTTCTTATCATTCTGTACACTGTCCTGAAAGTCTTATCATTCTGTACACTGTCCTGAAAGTCTTATCATACCGTACACTGTCCTGAAAGTCCAGTAGATGATCTTATCATTCTGTACACTGTCCTGAAAGTCTTATCATTCCGTACACTGTCCTGAAAGTCCAGTAGATGATCTTATCATTACGTACACTGTCCTGAAAGTCCAGTAGATGATCTTATCATTCTGTACACTGTCCTGAAAGTCTTATCATTCCGTACACTGTCCTGAAAGTCCAGTAGATGTTCTTATCATTCTGTACACTGTCCTGAAAGTCCAGTAGATGATCTTATCATTCCGTACACTGTCTTGAAAGTCTTATCATTCCGTACACTGTCCTGAAAGTCCAGTAGATGTTCGTATCATTCTGTACACTGTCCTGAAAGTCCAGTAGATGTTCTTATCATTCCGTACACTGTCCTGAAAGTCCAGTAGATGTTCGTATCATTCTGTACACTGTCCTGAAAGTCCAGTAGATGTTCTTATCATTCCGTACACTGTCCTGAAAGTCCAGTAGATGATCTTATCATTCCGTCCACTGTCCTGAAAGTCCAGTAGATGATCGTATCATTCCGTACACTGTCCTGAAAGTCCAGTAGATGATCGTATCATTACGTACACTGTCCTGAAAGTCCAGTAGATGATCTTATCATTCCGTACACTGTCCTGAAAGTCTTATCATTCCGTACACTGTCCTGAAAGTCTTATCATTCTGTACACTGTCCTGAAAGTCCAGTAGATGTTCGTATCATTCCGTACACTGTCCTGAAAGTCCAGTAGATGATCGTATCATTCCGTACACTGTCCTGAAAGTCTTATCATTCTGTACACTGTCCTGAAAGTCCAGTAGATGATCGTATCATTCCGTACACTGTCCTGAAAGTCCAGTAGATGATCGTATCATTCCGTACACTGTCCTGAAAGTCCAGTAGATGATCTTATCATTCCGTACACTGTCCTGAAAGTCTTATCATTCCGTACACTGTCCTGTAAGTGTTATCATTCTGTACACTGTCCTGAAAGTCTTATCATTCTGTACACTGTCCTGAAAGTCCAGTAGATGTTCGTATCATTCCGTACACTGTCCTGAAAGTCTTATCATTCTGTACACTGTCCTGAAAGTCCAGTAGATGTTCGTATCATTCCGTACACTGTCCTGAAAGTCTTATCATTCCGTACACTGTCCTGTAAGTCTTATCATTCCGTACACTGTCCTGAAAGTCTTATCATTCCGTACACTGTTCTGAAAGTCCAGTAGATGTTCTTATCATTCTGTACACTGTCCTGAAAGTCCAGTAGATGTTCGTATCATTCCGTACACTGTCCTGAAAGTCTTATCATTCCGTACACTGTCCTGAAAGTCTTATCATTCTGTACACTGTCCTGAAAGTCCAGTAGATGTTCTTATCATTCTGTACACTGTCCTGAAAGTCCAGTAGATGATCTTATCATTCCGTACACTGTCCTGAAAGTCTTATCATTCCGTACACTGTCCTGAAAGTCCAGTAGATGTTCTTATCATTCTGTACACTGTCCTGAAAGTCCAGTAGATGTTCTTATCATTCTGTACACTGTCCTGAAAGTCTTATCATTCCGTACACTGTCCTGAAAGTCCAGTAGATGTTCTTATCATTCTGTACACTGTCCTGAAAGTCCAGTAGATGATCGTATCATTCCGTACACTGTCCTGAAAGTCCAGTAGATGTTCTTATCATTCTGTACACTGTCCTGAAAGTCCAGTAGATGATCTTATCATTCCGTACACTGTCCTGAAAGTCCAGTAGATGTTCTTATCATTCTGTACACTGTCCTGAAAGTCCAGTAGATGTTCTTATCATTCTGTACACTGTCCTGAAAGTCCAGTAGATGTTCGTATCATTCCGTACACTGTCCTGAAAGTCCAGTAGATGTTCTTATCATTCTGTACACTGTCCTGAAAGTCTTATCATTCCGTACACTGTCCTGAAAGTCTTATCATTCTGTACACTGTCCTGAAAGACCAGTAGATGATCTTATCATTCTGTACACTGTCCTGAAAGTCTTATCATTCCGTACACTGTCCTGAAAGTCCAGTAGATGTTCTTATCATTCTGTACACTGTCCTGAAAGTCTTATCATTCCGTACACTGTCCTGAAAGTCTTATCATTCCGTACACTGTCCTGAAAGTCCAGTAGATGTTCTTATCATTCTGTACACTGTCCTGAAAGTCCAGTAGATGTTCTTATCATTCTGTACACTGTCCTGAAAGTCCAGTAGATGTTCTTATCATTCTGTACACTGTCCTGAAAGTCCAGCAGATGTTCTTATCATTCTGTACACTGTCCTGAAAGTCCAGTAGATGTTCTTATCATTCTGTACACTGTCCTGAAAGTCCAGTAGATGTTCTTATCATTCTGTACACTGTCCTGAAAGTCCAGTAGATGTTCGTATCATTCCGTACACTGTCCTGAAAGTCCAGTAGATGTTCGTATCATTCCGTACACTGTCCTGAAAGTCCAGTAGATGTTCTTATCATTCCATACACTGTCCTGAAAGTCTTATCATTCCGTACACTGTCCTGAAAGTCTTATCATTCTGTACACTATCCTGAAAGTCCAGTAGATGTTCTTATCATTCTGTACATTGTCCTGAAAGTCCAGTAGATGATCTTATCATTCCGTACACTGTCCTGAAAGTCCAGTAGATGATCTTATCATTCCGTACACTGTCCTGAAAGTCCAGTAGATGATCTTATCATTCCGTACACTGTCCTGAAAGTCTTATCATTCCGTACACTGTCCTGAAAGTCCAGTAGATGATCTTATCATTCCATACACTGTCCTGAAAGTCTTATCATTCCGTACACTGTCCTGAAAGTCCAGTAGATGTTCTTATCATTCCGTACACTGTCCTGAAAGTCCAGTAGATGATCTTATCATTCTGTACACTGTCCTGAAAGTCTTATCATTCCGTACACTGTCCTGAAAGTCTTATCATTCTGTACACTGTCCTGAAAGTCCAGTAGATGATCTTATCATTCCGTACACTGTCCTGAAAGTCTTATCATTCCGTACACTGTCCTGTAAGTCTTATCATACCGTTCACTGTCCTGTAAGTCTTATCATACCGTACACTGTCCTGAAAGTCTTATCATACCGTTCACTGTCCTGAAAGTCCAGTAGATGATCTTATCATTCGTACACTGTCCTGAAAGTCTTATCATTCCGTACACTGTCCTGAAAGTCTTATCATTCCGTACACTGTCCTGAAAGTCTTATCATTCCGTACACTGTCCTGTAAGTCTTATCATACCGTTCACTGTCCTGAAAGTCCAGTAGATGTTCTTATCATTCCGTACACTGTCCTGAAAGTCTTATCATTCTGTACACTGTCCTGAAAGTCCAGTAGATGATCTTATCATTCCGTACACTGTCCTGAAAGTCTTATCATTCCGTACACTGTCCTGTAAGTCTTATCATACCGTACACTGTCCTGAAAGTCCAGTAGATGATCTTATCATTCCGTACACTGTCCTGAAAGTCTTATCATTCCGTACACTGTCCTGAAAGTCCAGTAGATGTTCTTATCATTCTGTACACTGTCCTGAAAGTCCAGTAGATGATCGTATCATTCCGTACACTGTCCTGAAAGTCTTATCATTCCGTACACTGTTCTGAAAGTCCAGTAGATGTTCGTATCATTCCGTACACTGTCCTGAAAGTCTTATCATTCCGTACACTGTTCTGAAAGTCCAGTAGATGTTCGTATCATTCCGTACACTGTCCTGAAAGTCTTATCATTCCGTACACTGTTCTGAAAGTCCAGTAGATGTTCGTATCATTCCGTACACTGTCCTGAAAGTCTTATCATTCCGTACACTGTTCTGAAAGTCCAGTAGATGTTCGTATCATTCCGTACACTGTCCTGTAAGTCTTATCATTCTGTACACTGTCCTGAAAGTCTTATCATTCTGTACACTGTCCTGAAAGTCTTATCATTCTGTACACTGTCCTGAAAGTCCAGTAGATGTTCGTATCATTCCGTACACTGTCCTGAAAGTCTTATCATTCCGTACACTGTTCTGAAAGTCCAGTAGATGTTCTTATCATTCTGTACACTGTCCTGAAAGTCCAGTAGATGTTCGTATCATTCCGTACACTGTCCTGAAAGTCTTATCATTCTGTACACTGTCCTGAAAGTCTTATCATTCTGTACACTGTCCTGAAAGTCTTATCATTCTGTACACTGTCCTGAAAGTCCAGTAGATGTTCTTATCATTCTGTACACTGTCCTGAAAGTCCAGTAGATGATCTTATCATTCCGTACACTGTCCTGAAAGTCTTATCATTCCGTACACTGTCCTGAAAGTCCAGTAGATGTTCTTATCATTCTGTACACTGTCCTGAAAGTCCAGTAGATGTTCTTATCATTCTGTACACTGTCCTGAAAGTCTTATCATTCCGTACACTGTCCTGAAAGTCCAGTAGATGTTCTTATCATTCTGTACACTGTCCTGAAAGTCCAGTAGATGATCGTATCATTCCGTACACTGTCCTGAAAGTCCAGTAGATGTTCTTATCATTCTGTACACTGTCCTGAAAGTCCAGTAGATGATCTTATCATTCCGTACACTGTCCTGAAAGTCCAGTAGATGTTCTTATCATTCTGTACACTGTCCTGAAAGTCCAGTAGATGTTCTTATCATTCTGTACACTGTCCTGAAAGTCCAGTAGATGTTCGTATAATTCCGTACACTGTCCTGAAAGTCCAGTAGATGTTCTTATCATTCTGTACACTGTCCTGAAAGTCTTATCATTCCGTACACTGTCCTGAAAGTCCAGTAGATGATCTTATCATTCTGTACACTGTCCTGAAAGTCTTATCATTCTGTACACTGTCCTGAAAGTCATATCATTCTGTACACTGTCCTGAAAGTCTTATCATTCTGTACACTGTCCTGAAAGTCTTATCATTCTGTACACTGTCCTGAAAGTCCAGTAGATGTTCTTATCATTCTGTACACTGTCCTGAAAGTCCAGTAGATGTTCGTATCATTCCGTACACTGTCCTGAAAGTCCAGTAGATGTTCTTATCATTCTGTACACTGTCCTGAAAGTCTTATCATTCCGTACACTGTCCTGAAAGTCCAGTAGATGATCTTATCATTCTGTACATTGTCCTGAAAGTCCAGTAGATGATCTTATCATTCCGTACACTGTCCTGAAAGTCTTATCATTCTGTACACTGTCCTGAAAGTCCAGTAGATGTTCTTATCATTCTGTACACTGTCCTGAAAGTCTTATCATTCCGTACACTGTCCTGAAAGTCCAGTAGATGTTCTTATCATTCTGTACACTGTCCTGAAAGTCCAGTAGATGTTCTTATCATTCTGTACACTGTCCTGAAAGTCTTATCATTCCGTACACTGTCCTGAAAGTCTTATCATTCTGTACACTGTCCTGAAAGTCCAGTAGATGTTCTTATCATTCTGTACACTGTCCTGAAAGTCTTATCATTCCGTACACTGTCCTGAAAGTCTTATCATTCCGTACACTGTCCTGAAAGTCTTATCATTCCGTACACTGTCCTGAAAGTCTTATCATTCTGTACACTGTCCTGAAAGTCCAGTAGATGTTCTTATCATTCTGTACACTGTCCTGAAAGTCTTATCATTCCGTACACTGTCCTGAAAGTCTTATCATTCTGTACACTGTCCTGAAAGTCCAGTAGATGTTCTTATCATTCTGTACACTGTCCTGAAAGTCCAGTAGATGTTCTTATCATTCTGTACACTGTCCTGAAAGTCCAGTAGATGTTCTTATCATTCTGTACACTGTCCTGAAAGTCCAGTAGATGTTCTTATCATTCTGTACACTGTCCTGAAAGTCCAGTAGATGTTCTTATCATTCTGTACACTGTCCTGAAAGTCCAGTAGATGTTCTTATCATTCTGTACACTGTCCTGAAAGTCCAGTAGATGTTCTTATCATTCTGTACACTGTCCTGAAAGTCCAGTAGATGTTCGTATCATTCCGTACACTGTCCTGAAAGTCCAGTAGATGTTCTTATCATTCTGTACACTGTCCTGAAAGTCTTATCATTCCGTACACTGTCCTGAAAGTCTTATCATTCCGTACACTGTCCTGAAAGTCTTATCATTCTGTACACTGTCCTGAAAGTCCAGTAGATGTTCTTATCATTCTGTACATTGTCCTGAAAGTCCAGTAGATGATCTTATCATTCCGTACACTGTCCTGAAAGTCCAGTAGATGATCTTATCATTCCGTACACTGTCCTGAAAGTCCAGTAGATGATCTTATCATTCCGTACACTGTCCTGAAAGTCTTATCATTCCGTACACTGTCCTGAAAGTCCAGTAGATGATCTTATCATTCCATACACTGTCCTGAAAGTCTTATCATTCCGTACACTGTCCTGAAAGTCCAGTAGATGTTCTTATCATTCCGTACACTGTCCTGAAAGTCCTGTAGATGATCTTATCATTCTGTACACTGTCCTGAAAGTCTTATCATTCCGTACACTGTCCTGAAAGTCCAGTAGATGATCTTATCATTCCGTACACTGTCCTGAAAGTCTTATCATTCCGTACACTGTCCTGAAAGTCCAGTAGATGTTCTTATCATTCCGTACACTGTCCTGAAAGTCTTATCATTCCGTGCACTGTCCTGAAAGTCCAGTAGATGATCTTATCATTCTGTACACTGTCCTGAAAGTCTTATCATTCCGTACACTGTCCTGAAAGTCCAGTAGATGATCTTATCATTCCGTACACTGTCCTGAAAGTCCAGTAGATGTTCTTATCATTCCGTACACTGTCCTGAAAGTCCAGTAGATGATCTTATCATTCTGTACACTGTCCTGAAAGTCTTATCATTCCGTACACTGTCCTGAAAGTCCAGTAGATGATCTTATCATTCCGTACACTGTCCTGAAAGTCTTATCATTCCGTACACTGTCCTGAAAGTCCAGTAGATGTTCTTATCATTCTGTACACTGTCCTGAAAGTCTTATCATTCTGTACACTGTCCTGAAAGTCCAGTAGATGTTCTTATCATTCTGTACACTGTCCTGAAAGTCTTATCATTCCGTACACTGTCCTGAAAGTCCAGTAGATGTTCTTATCATTCTGTACACTGTCCTGTAAGTCTTATCATTCTGTACACTGTCCTGAAAGTCCAGTAGATGATCTTATCATTCTGTACACTGTCCTGAAAGTCCAGTAGATGTTCTTATCATTCTGTACACTGTCCTGAAAGTCTTATCATTCTGTACACTGTCCTGTAAGTCTTATCATTCTGTACACTGTCCTGAAAGTCCAGTAGATGATCTTATCATTCTGTACACTGTCCTGAAAGTCCAGTAGATGATCTTATCATTCTGTACACTGTCCTGAAAGTCTTATCATTCTGTACACTGTCCTGTAAGTCTTATCATTCTTTACACTGTCCTGAAAGTCCAGTAGATGTTCTTATCATTCTGTACACTGTCCTGAAAGTCTTATCATTCTGTACACTGTCCTGTAAGTCTTATCATTCTGTACACTGTCCTGAAAGTCCAGTAGATGTTCTTATCATTCTGTACACTGTCCTGAAAGTCTTATCATTCTGTACACTGTCCTGTAAGTCTTATCATTCTGTACACTGTCCTGAAAGTCCAGTAGATGATCTTATCATTCTGTACACTGTCCTGAAAGTCCAGTAGATGATCTTATCATTCCGTACACTGTCCTGTAAGTCTTATCATTCCGTCCACTGTCCTGTAAGTCTTATCATTCCGTCCACTGTCCTGAAAGTCCAGTAGATGATCTTATCATTCTGTACACTGTCCTGAAAGTCCAGTAGATGTTCTTATCATTCTGTACACTGTCCTGAAAGTCCATCAGATGATCTTATCATTCCGTACACTGTCCTGAAAGTCCAGTAGATGTTCTTATCATTCTGTACACTGTCCTGAAAGTCTTATCATTCTGTACACTGTCCTGAAAGTCCAGTAGATGTTCTTATCATTCTGTACACTGTCCTGAAAGTCTTATCATTCCGTACACTGTCCTGAAAGTCTTATCATTCTGTACACTGTCCTGAAAGTCCAGTAGATGTTCTTATCATTCTGTACACTGTCCTGAAAGTCCAGTAGATGTTCTTATCATTCTGTACACTGTCCTGAAAGTCCAGTAGATGTTCTTATCATTCTGTACACTGTCCTGAAAGTCCAGTAGATGTTCTTATCATTCTGTACACTGTCCTGAAAGTCCAGTAGATGTTCGTATCATTCCGTACACTGTCCTGAAAGTCCAGTAGATGTTCTTATCATTCTGTACACTGTCCTGAAAGTCTTATCATTCCGTACACTGTCCTGAAAGTCTTATCATTCTGTACACTGTCCTGTAAGTCCAGTAGATGATCTTATCATTCCGCACACTGTCCTGAAAGTCCAGTAGATGTTCGTATCATTCCGCACACTGTCCTGTAAGTCCAGTAGATGTTCGTATCATTCCGCACACTGTCCTGTAAGTCCAGTAGATGATCTTATCATTCTGTACACTGTCCTGAAAGTCTTATCATTCTGTACACTGTCCTGAAAGACTTATCATTCCGTACACTGTCCTGTAAGTCTTATCATTCCGTACACTGTCCTGAAAGTCTTATCATTCCGTACACTGTCCTGAAAGTCCAGTAGATGATCTTATCATTCCGCACACTGTCCTGAAAGTCCAGTAGATGATCTTATCATTCCGTACACTGTCCTGAAAGTCTTATCATTCCGTACACTGTCCTGAAAGTCTTATCATTCCGTACACTGTCCTGAAAGTCCAGTAGATGATCTTATCATTCCATACACTGTCCTGAAAGTCTTATCATTCCGTACACTGTCCTGAAAGTCCAGTAGATGTTCTTATCATTCCGTACACTGTCCTGAAAGTCCAGTAGATGATCTTATCATTCTGTACACTGTCCTGAAAGTCTTATCATTCCGTACACTGTCCTGAAAGTCCAGTAGATGATCTTATCATTCCGTACACTGTCCTGAAAGTCTTATCATTCCGTACACTGTCCTGAAAGTCCAGTAGATGTTCTTATCATTCTGTACACTGTCCTGAAAGTCTTATCATTCCGTACACTGTCCTGAAAGTCCAGTAGATGATCTTATCATTCTGTACACTGTCCTGAAAGTCTTATCATTCCGTACACTGTCCTGAAAGTCCAGTAGATGATCTTATCATTCCGTACACTGTCCTGAAAGTCCAGTAGATGTTCTTATCATTCCGTACACTGTCCTGAAAGTCCAGTAGATGATCTTATCATTCTGTACACTGTCCTGAAAGTCTTATCATTCCGTACACTGTCCTGAAAGTCCAGTAGATGATCTTATCATTCCGTACACTGTCCTGAAAGTCTTATCATTCCGTACACTGTCCTGAAAGTCCAGTAGATGTTCTTATCATTCTGTACACTGTCCTGAAAGTCTTATCATTCTGTACACTGTCCTGAAAGTCCAGTAGATGTTCTTATCATTCTGTACACTGTCCTGAAAGTCTTATCATTCCGTACACTGTCCTGTAAGTCTTATCATACCGTACACTGTCCTGTAAGTCTTATCATTCTGTACACTGTCCTGAAAGTCTTATCATTCTGTACACTGTCCTGAAAGTCCAGTAGATGTTCTTATCATTCTGTACACTGTCCTGAAAGTCTTATCATTCCGTACACTGTCCTGAAAGTCTTATCATACCGTACACTGTCCTGTAAGTCTTATCATACCGTACACTGTCCTGAAAGTCTTATCATACCGTACACTGTCCTGTAAGTCTTATCATACCGTACACTGTCCTGTAAGTCTTATCATACCGTACACTGTCCTGTAAGTCTTATCATACCGTACACTGTCCTGTAAGTCTTATCATACCGTACACTGTCCTGTAAGTCTTATCATACCGTACACTGTCCTGAAAGTCTTATCATACCGTACACTGTCCTGTAAGTCTTATCATACCGTACACTGTCCTGTAAGTCTTATCATACCGTACACTGTCCTGTAAGTCTTATCATACCGTACACTGTCCTGTAAGTCTTATCATACCGTACACTGTCCTGTAAGTCTTATCATACCGTACACTGTCCTGTAAGTCTTATCATACCGTACACTGTCCTGTAAGTCTTATCATACCGTACACTGTCCTGTAAGTCTTATCATACCGTACACTGTCCTGTAAGTCTTATCATACCGTACACTGTCCTGTAAGTCTTATCATACCGTACACTGTCCTGAAAGTCTTATCATACCGTACACTGTCCTGTAAGTCTTATCATACCGTACACTGTCCTGTAAGTCTTATCATACCGTACACTGTCCTGTAAGTCTTATCATACCGTACACTGTCCTGAAAGTCTTATCATACCGTACACTGTCCTGTAAGTCTTATCATACCGTACACTGTCCTGTAAGTCTTATCATACCGTACACTGTCCTGTAAGTCTTATCATTCTGTACACTGTCCTGAAAGTCTTATCATACCGTTCACTGTCCTGAAAGTCCAGTAGATGATCTTATCATTCCATACACTGTCCTGAAAGTCTTATCATTCCGTACACTGTCCTGAAAGTCCAGTAGATGTTCTTATCATTCCGTACACTGTCCTGAAAGTCTTATCATTCCGTACACTGTCCTGAAAGTCCAGTAGATGATCTTATCATTCCATACACTGTCCTGAAAGTCTTATCATTCCGTACACTGTCCTGAAAGTCTTATCATTCCGTACACTGTCCTGAAAGTCCAGTAGATGATCTTATCATTCCATACACTGTCCTGAAAGTCTTATCATTCCGTACACTGTCCTGAAAGTCTTATCATTCCGTACACTGTCCTGAAAGTCCAGTAGATGATCTTATCATTCCATACACTGTCCTGAAAGTCTTATCATTCCGTACACTGTCCTGAAAGTCCAGTAGATGATCTTATCATTCCATACACTGTCCTGAAAGTCTTATCATTCCGTACACTGTCCTGAAAGTCCAGTAGATGATCTTATCATTCCATACACTGTCCTGAAAGTCTTATCATTCCGTACACTGTCCTGAAAGTCTTATCATTCCGTACACTGTCCTGAAAGTCCAGTAGATGATCTTATCATTCCATACACTGTCCTGAAAGTCTTATCATTCCGTACACTGTCCTGAAAGTCTTATCATTCCGTACACTGTCCTGAAAGTCCAGTAGATGATCTTATCATTCCATACACTGTCCTGAAAGTCATATCATTCCGTACAATGTCCTGAAAGTCCAGTAGATGATCGTATCATTCTGTACACTGTCCTGAAAGTCTTATCATTCCATACACTGTCCTGAAAGTCTTATCATTCCGTACACTGTCCTGAAAGTCTTATCATTCCGTACACTGTCCTGAAAGTCCAGTAGATGATCTTATCATTCCATACACTGTCCTGAAAGTCTTATCATTCCGTACACTGTCCTGAAAGTCCAGTAGATGATCTTATCATTCCATACACTGTCCTGAAAGTCTTATCATTCCGTACACTGTCCTGAAAGTCCAGTAGATGATCTTATCATTCCATACACTGTCCTGAAAGTCTTATCATTCCGTACACTGTCCTGAAAGTCTTATCATTCCGTACACTGTCCTGAAAGTCCAGTAGATGATCTTATCATTCCATACACTGTCCTGAAAGTCTTATCATTCCGTACACTGTCCTGAAAGTCTTATCATTCCGTACACTGTCCTGAAAGTCCAGTAGATGATCTTATCATTCCATACACTGTCCTGAAAGTCTTATCATTCCGTACACTGTCCTGAAAGTCTTATCATTCCGTACACTGTCCTGAAAGTCTTATCATTCCGTACACTGTCCTGAAAGTCTTATCATTCCGTACACTGTCCTGTAAGTCTTATCATTCCGTACACTGTCCTGTAAGTCTTATCATTCCGTACACTGTCCTGTAAGTCTAATCATTCCGTACACTGTCCTGTAAGTCTTATCATTCCGTAAACTGTCCTGAAAGTCCAGTAGATGATCTTATCATTCCATACACTGTCCTGAAAGTCTTATCATTCCGTACACTGTCCTGAAAGTCCAGTAGATGATCTTATCATTCCATACACTGTCCTGAAAGTCTTATCATTCCGTAAACTGTCCTGAAAGTCCAGTAGATGATCTTATCATTCCATACACTGTCCTGAAAGTCTTATCATTCCGTACACTGTCCTGAAAGTCCAGTAGATGATCTTATCATTCCATACACTGTCCTGAAAGTCTTATCATTCCGTACACTGTCCTGAAAGTCTTATCATTCCGTACACTGTCCTGAAAGTCCAGTAGATGATCTTATCATTCCATACACTGTCCTGAAAGTCTTATCATTCCGTACACTGTCCTGAAAGTCCAGTAGATGATCTTATCATTCCATACACTGTCCTGAAAGTCTTATCATTCCGTACACTGTCCTGAAAGTCTTATCATTCCGTACACTGTCCTGAAAGTCCAGTAGATGATCTTATCATTCCATACACTGTCCTGAAAGTCTTATCATTCCGTACACTGTCCTGAAAGTCCAGTAGATGATCTTATCATTCTGTACACTGTCCTGAAAGTCTTATCATACCGTTCACTGTCCTGAAAGTCCAGTAGATGATCTTATCATTCCATACACTGTCCTGAAAGTCTTATCATTCCGTACACTGTCCTGAAAGTCTTATCATTCCGTACACTGTTCTGAAAGTCTTATCATTCCGTACACTGTCCTGAAAGTCTTATCATTCCGTACACTGTTCTGAAAGTCTTATCATTCCGTACACTGTCCTGAAAGTCTTATCATTCCGTACACTGTCCTGAAAGTCTTATCATTCCGTACACTGTCCTGAAAGTCTTATCATTCCGTACACTGTCCTGAAAGTCCAGTAGATGTTCTTATCATTCCGTACACTGTCCTGAAAGTCTTATCATTCCGTACACTGTCCTGAAAGTCCAGTAGATGTTCTTATCATTCCGTACACTGTCCTGAAAGTCTTGTCATACCGTTCACTGTCCTGAAAGTCTTATCATTCCGTACACTGTCCTGAAAGTCCAGTAGATGTTCTTATCATTCTGTACACTGTCCTGAAAGTCCAGTAGATGTTCTTATCATTCTGTACACTGTCCTGAAAGTCCAGTAGATGTTCTTATCATTCCGTACACTGTCCTGAAAGTCCAGTAGATGTTCTTATCATTCTGTACACTGTCCTGAAAGTCCAGTAGATGTTCTTATCATTCCGTACACTGTCCTGAAAGTCCAGTAGATGTTCTTATCATTCTGTACACTGTCCTGAAAGTCCAGTAGATGTTCTTATCATTCTGTACACTGTCCTGAAAGTCTTATCATTCTGTACACTGTCCTGTAAGTCTTATCATTCCGTACACTGTCCTGAAAGTCTTATCATACCGTTCACTGTCCTGAAAGTCCAGTAGATGATCTTATCATTCCGTACACTGTCCTGAAAGTCTTATCATTCCGTACACTGTCCTGAAAGTCCAGTAGATGATCTTATCATTCCGTACACTGTCCTGAAAGTCTTATCATTCCGTACACTGTCCTGAAAGTCTTATCATTCCGTACACTGTCCTGAAAGTCCAGTAGATGTTCTTATCATTCCGTACACTGTCCTGAAAGTCCAGTAGATGATCTTATCATTCCGTACACTGTCCTGAAAGTCTTATCATTCCGTACACTGTCCTGAAAGTCCAGTAGATGTTCTTATCATTCCGTACACTGTCCTGAAAGTCTTATCATTCTGTACACTGTCCTGAAAGTCCAGTAGATGTTCTTATCATTCTGTACACTGTCCTGAAAGTCCATCAGATGATCTTATCATTACGTACACTGTCCTGAAAGTCCATCAGATGATCTTATCATTCTGTACACTGTCCTGAAAGTCTTATCATTCCGTACACTGTCCTGAAAGTCTTATCATACCGTACACTGTCCTGAAAGTCTTATCATTCCGTACACTGTCCTGTAAGTCCAGTAGATGTTCTTATCATTCCGTACACTGTCCTGAAAGTCCAGTAGATGTTCATATCATTCCGTACACTGTCCTGAAAGTCCAGTAGATGTTCTTATCATTCCGTACACTGTCCTGAAAGTCCAGTAGATGTTCTTATCATTCCGTACACTGTCCTGAAAGTCCAGTAGATGATCTTATCATTCCGTACACTGTCCTGAAAGTCCAGTAGATGTTCTTATCATTCCGTACACTGTCCTGAAAGTCCAGTAGATGTTCTTATCATTCCGTACACTGTCCTGAAAGTCCAGTAGATGTTCTTATCATTCCGTACACTGTCCTGAAAGTCCATCAGATGATCTTATCATTCCGTACACTGTCCTGAAAGTCTAGTACATGATCTTATCATTCCGTACACTGTCCTGAAAGTCCAGCAGATGATCTTATCATTCCGTACACTGTCCTGAAAGTCTAGTACATGATCTTATCATTCCGTACACTGTCCTGAAAGTCCAGCAGATGATCTTATCATTCCGTACACTGTCCTGAAAGTCTAGTACATGATCTTATCATTCCGTACACTGTCCTGAAAGTCCAGCAGATGATCTTATCATTCCGTACACTGTCCTGAAAGTCTAGTACATGATCTTATCATTCCGTACACTGTCCTGAAAGTCCAGCAGATGATCTTATCATTCCGTTCACTGTCCTGAAAGTCTAATCATTCTGTACACTGTCCTGAAAGTCTTATCATTCTGTACACTGTCCTGAAAGTCTTATCATTCTGTACACTGTCCTGAAAGTCTTATCATTCCGTACACTGTCCTGAAAGTCTTATCATTCCGTACACTGTCCTGTAAGTCTTATCATTCCGTACACTGTCCTGAAAGTCTTATCATTCCGTACACTGTCCTGAAAGTCCATCAGATGATCTTATCATTCTGTACACTGTCCTGAAAGTCCAGTAGATGATCTTATCATTCTGTACACTGTCCTGAAAGTCTTATCATTCCGTACACTGTCCTGAAAGTCCAGTAGATGATCTTATCATTCCGTACACTATCCTGAAAGTCTTATCATTTCGTACACTGTCCTGAAAGTCCATCAGATGATCTTATCATTCCGTACACTGTCCTGAAAGTCCAGTAGATGATCTTATCATTACGTACACTGTCCTGAAAGTCCATCAGATGATCTTATCATTCTGTACACTGTCCTGAAAGTCTTATCATTCCGTACACTGTCCTGAAAGTCTTATCATACCGTACACTGTCCTGAAAGTCTTATCATTCCGTACACTGTCCTGTAAGTCCAGTAGATGTTCTTATCATTCCGTACACTGTCCTGAAAGTCCAGTAGATGTTCATATCATTCCGTACACTGTCCTGAAAGTCCAGTAGATGTTCTTATCATTCCGTACACTGTCCTGAAAGTCCAGTAGATGTTCTTATCATTCCGTACACTGTCCTGAAAGTCCAGTAGATGATCTTATCATTCCGTACACTGTCCTGAAAGTCCAGTAGATGTTCTTATCATTCCGTACACTGTCCTGAAAGTCCAGTAGATGTTCTTATCATTCCGTACACTGTCCTGAAAGTCCAGTAGATGTTCTTATCATTCCGTACACTGTCCTGAAAGTCCAGTAGATGATCTTATCATTCCGTACACTGTCCTGAAAGTCCAGTAGATGTTCTTATCATTCCGTACACTGTCCTGAAAGTCCAGTAGATGTTCTTATCATTCCGTACACTGTCCTGAAAGTCCAGTAGATGTTCTTATCATTCCGTACACTGTCCTGAAAGTCCAGTAGATGTTCTTATCATTCCGTACACTGTCCTGAAAGTCCAGTAGATGTTCTTATCATTCCGTACACTGTCCTGAAAGTCCAGTAGATGATCTTATCATTCCGTACACTGTCCTGAAAGTCCAGTAGATGTTCTTATCATTCCGTACACTGTCCTGAAAGTCCAGTAGATGTTCTTATCATTCCGTACACTGTCCTGAAAGTCCAGTAGATGTTCTTATCATTCCGTACACTGTCCTGAAAGTCCAGTAGATGTTCTTATCATTCCGTACACTGTCCTGAAAGTCCAGTAGATGATCTTATCATTCCGTACACTGTCCTGAAAGTCCATCAGATGATCTTATCATTCTGTACACTGTCCTGAAAGTCCAGTAGATGATCTTATCATTCTGTACACTGTCCTGAAAGTCTTATCATTCTGTACACTGTCCTGAAAGTCTTATCATTCTGTACACTGTCCTGAAAGTCTTATCATTCTGTACACTGTCCTGAAAGTCTTATCATTCTGTACACTGTCCTGAAAGTCTTATCATTCTGTACACTGTCCTGAAAGTCTTATCATTCCGTACACTGTCATGAAAGTCCAGTAGATGATCTTATCATTCTGTACACTGTCCTGAAAGTCCAGTAGATGATCTTATCATTCCGTACACTGTCCTGAAAGTCCAGTAGATGATCTTATCATTCCGTACACTGTCCTGAAAGTCTTATCATTCCGTACACTGTCCTGAAAGTCCAGTAGATGATCTTATCATTCCGTACACTGTCCTGAAAGTCCAGCAGAGGATCTTATCATTCCGTACACTGTCCTGAAAGTCTTATCATTCCGTACACTGTCCTGAAAGTCTAGTACATGATCTTATCATTCCGTACACTGTCCTGAAAGTCCAGCAGATGATCTTATCATTCCGTACACTGTCCTGAAAGTCCAGCAGATGATCTTATCATTCCGTACACTGTCCTGAAAGTCTAGTACATGATCTTATCATTCCGTACACTGTCCTGAAAGTCCAGTAGATGTTCTTATCATTCCGTACACTGTCCTGAAAGTCCAGTAGATGTTCTTATCATTCCGTACACTGTCCTGAAAGTCCAGTAGATGTTCTTATCATTCCGTACACTGTCCTGAAAGTCCAGTAGATGTTCTTATCATTCCGTACACTGTCCTGAAAGTCCAGTAGATGATCTTATCATTCCGTACACTGTCCTGAAAGTCCATCAGATGATCTTATCATTCTGTACACTGTCCTGAAAGTCCAGTAGATGATCTTATCATTCTGTACACTGTCCTGAAAGTCTTATCATTCTGTACACTGTCCTGAAAGTCTTATCATTCTGTACACTGTCCTGAAAGTCTTATCATTCTGTACACTGTCCTGAAAGTCTTATCATTCTGTACACTGTCCTGAAAGTCTTATCATTCCGTACACTGTCCTGTAAGTCTAATCATTCCGTACACTGTCCTGAAAGTCTTATCATTCTGTACACTGTCCTGAAAGTCTTATCATTCTGTACACTGTCCTGAAAGTCTAATCATTCTGTACACTGTCCTGAAAGTCTTATCATTCTGTACACTGTCCTGAAAGTCTTATCATTCTGTACACTGTCCTGAAAGTCTTATCATTCTGTACACTGTCCTGAAAGTCTTATCATTCCGTACACTGTCATGAAAGTCCAGTAGATGATCTTATCATTCTGTACACTGTCCTGAAAGTCCAGTAGATGATCTTATCATTCCGTACACTGTCCTGAAAGTCCAGTAGATGATCTTATCATTCCGTACACTGTCCTGAAAGTCTTATCATTCCGTACACTGTCCTGAAAGTCCAGTAGATGATCTTATCATTCCGTACACTGTCCTGAAAGTCCAGCAGAGGATCTTATCATTCCGTACACTGTCCTGAAAGTCTTATCATTCCGTACACTGTCCTGAAAGTCTAGTACATGATCTTATCATTCCGTACACTGTCCTGAAAGTCCAGCAGATGATCTTATCATTCCGTACACTGTCCTGAAAGTCCAGCAGATGATCTTATCATTCCGTACACTGTCCTGAAAGTCTAGTACATGATCTTATCATTCCGTACACTGTCCTGAAAGTCCATCAGATGATCTTATCATTCTGTACACTGTCCTGAAAGTCTTATCATTCTGTACACTGTCCTGAAAGTCTTATCATTCCGTACACTGTCCTGAAAGTCTTATCATACCGTACACTGTCCTGAAAGTCTTATCATACCGTACACTGTCCTGAAAGTCTTATCATTCCGTACACTGTCCTGAAAGTCTTATCATACCGTACACTGTCCTGAAAGTCTTATCATTCCGTACACTGTCCTGTAAGTCCAGTAGATGTTCTTATCATTCCGTACACTGTCCTGAAAGTCCAGTAGATGTTCTTATCATTCCGTACACTGTCCTGAAAGTCCAGTAGATGTTCTTATCATTCCGTACACTGTCCTGAAAGTCCAGTAGATGTTCTTATCATTCCGTACACTGTCCTGAAAGTCCAGTAGATGATCTTATCATTCCGTACACTGTCCTGAAAGTCCAGTAGATGTTCTTATCATTCCGTACACTGTCCTGAAAGTCCAGTAGATGTTCTTATCATTCCGTACACTGTCCTGAAAGTCCAGTAGATGTTCTTATCATTCCGTACACTGTCCTGAAAGTCCAGTAGATGATCTTATCATTCCGTACACTGTCCTGAAAGTCCAGTAGATGTTCTTATCATTCCGTACACTGTCCTGAAAGTCCAGTAGATGTTCTTATCATTCCGTACACTGTCCTGAAAGTCCAGTAGATGTTCTTATCATTCCGTACACTGTCCTGAAAGTCCAGTAGATGTTCTTATCATTCCGTACACTGTCCTGAAAGTCCAGTAGATGTTCTTATCATTCCGTACACTGTCCTGAAAGTCCAGTAGATGATCTTATCATTCCGTACACTGTCCTGAAAGTCCAGTAGATGTTCTTATCATTCCGTACACTGTCCTGAAAGTCCAGTAGATGTTCTTATCATTCCGTACACTGTCCTGAAAGTCCAGTAGATGTTCTTATCATTCCGTACACTGTCCTGAAAGTCCAGTAGATGTTCTTATCATTCCGTACACTGTCCTGAAAGTCCAGTAGATGATCTTATCATTCCGTACACTGTCCTGAAAGTCCATCAGATGATCTTATCATTCTGTACACTGTCCTGAAAGTCTTATCATTCTGTACACTGTCCTGAAAGTCTTATCATTCTGTACACTGTCCTGAAAGTCTTATCATTCTGTACACTGTCCTGAAAGTCCAGTAGATGATCTTATCATTCTGTACACTGTCCTGAAAGTCTAATCATTACGTACACTGTCCTGTTAGTCTTATCATTCTGTACACTGTCCTGAAAGTCTTATCATTCTGTACACTGTCCTGAAAGTCTTATCATTCCGTACACTGTCATGAAAGTCCAGCAGATGATCTTATCATTCCGTACACTGTCCTGAAAGTCCAGCAGATGATCTTATCATTCCGTACACTGTCCTGAAAGTCCAGTAGATGTTCTTATCATTCCGTACACTGTCCTGAAAGTCCAGTAGATGTTCTTATCATTCCGTACACTGTCCTGAAAGTCCAGTAGATGATCTTCTCATTCCGTACACTGTCCTGAAAGTCCAGTAGATGTTCTTATCATTCCGTACACTGTCCTGAAAGTCCAGTAGATGTTCTTATCATTCCGTACACTGTCCTGAAAGTCCAGTAGATGTTCTTATCATTCCGTACACTGTCCTGAAAGTCCAGTAGATGTTCTTATCATTCCGTACACTGTCCTGAAAGTCCAGTAGATGTTCTTATCATTCCGTACACTGTCCTGAAAGTCCAGTAGATGATCTTATCATTCCGTACACTGTCCTGAAAGTCCAGTAGATGTTCTTATCATTCCGTACACTGTCCTGAAAGTCCAGTAGATGTTCTTATCATTCCGTACACTGTCCTGAAAGTCCAGTAGATGTTCTTATCATTCCGTACACTGTCCTGAAAGTCCAGTAGATGTTCTTATCATTCCGTACACTGTCCTGAAAGTCCAGTAGATGATCTTATCATTCCGTACACTGTCCTGAAAGTCCATCAGATGATCTTATCATTCTGTACACTGTCCTGAAAGTCTTATCATTCTGTACACTGTCCTGAAAGTCTTATCATTCTGTACACTGTCCTGAAAGTCTTATCATTCTGTACACTGTCCTGAAAGTCTTATCATTCTGTACACTGTCCTGAAAGTCTTATCATTCTGTACACTGTCCTGAAAGTCTTATCATTCCGTACACTGTCATGAAAGTCTTATCATTCTGTACACTGTCCTGAAAGTCTTATCATTCCGTACACTGTCCTGTAAGTCTTATCATACCGTACACTGTCCTGAAAGTCTTATCATTCCGTACACTGTCCTGAAAGTCTTATCATTCCGTACACTGTCCTGAAAGTCTTATCATACCGTACACTGTCCTGAAAGTCTTATCATTCCGTACACTGTCCTGAAAGTCTTATCATACCGTACACTGTCCTGAAAGTCTTATCATTCCGTACACTGTCCTGTAAGTCCAGTAGATGTTCTTATCATTCCGTACACTGTCCTGAAAGTCCAGTAGATGTTCTTATCATTCCGTACACTGTCCTGAAAGTCCAGTAGATGTTCTTATCATTCCGTACACTGTCCTGAAAGTCCAGTAGATGTTCTTATCATTCCGTACACTGTCCTGAAAGTCCAGTAGATGATCTTATCATTCCGTACACTGTCCTGAAAGTCCAGTAGATGTTCTTATCATTCCGTACACTGTCCTGAAAGTCCAGTAGATGTTCTTATCATTCCGTACACTGTCCTGAAAGTCCAGTAGATGTTCTTATCATTCCGTACACTGTCCTGAAAGTCCAGTAGATGATCTTATCATTCCGTACACTGTCCTGAAAGTCCAGTAGATGTTCTTATCATTCCGTACACTGTCCTGAAAGTCCAGTAGATGTTCTTATCATTCCGTACACTGTCCTGAAAGTCCAGTAGATGTTCTTATCATTCCGTACACTGTCCTGAAAGTCCAGTAGATGTTCTTATCATTCCGTACACTGTCCTGAAAGTCCAGTAGATGTTCTTATCATTCCGTACACTGTCCTGAAAGTCCAGTAGATGATCTTATCATTCCGTACACTGTCCTGAAAGTCCAGTAGATGTTCTTATCATTCCGTACACTGTCCTGAAAGTCCAGTAGATGTTCTTATCATTCCGTACACTGTCCTGAAAGTCCAGTAGATGATCTTATCATTCCGTAAACTGTCCTGAAAGTCCAGTAGATGTTCTTATCATTCCGTACACTGTCCTGAAAGTCCAGTAGATGATCTTATCATTCCGTACACTGTCCTGAAAGTCCATCAGATGATCTTATCATTCTGTACACTGTCCTGAAAGTCTTATCATTCTGTACACTGTCCTGAAAGTCTTATCATTCTGTACACTGTCCTGAAAGTCTTATCATTCTGTACACTGTCCTGAAAGTCTTATCATTCTGTACACTGTCCTGAAAGTCTTATCATTCCGTACACTGTCATGAAAGTCCAGCAGATGATCTTATCATTCCGTACACTGTCCTGAAAGTCCAGCAGATGATCTTATCATTCCGTACACTGTCCTGAAAGTCCAGTAGATGTTCTTATCATTCCGTACACTGTCCTGAAAGTCCAGTAGATGTTCTTATCATTCCGTACACTGTCCTGAAAGTCCAGTAGATGATCTTATCATTCCGTACACTGTCCTGAAAGTCCAGTAGATGTTCTTATCATTCCGTACACTGTCCTGAAAGTCCAGTAGATGTTCTTATCATTCCGTACACTGTCCTGAAAGTCCAGTAGATGTTCTTATCATTCCGTACACTGTCCTGAAAGTCCAGTAGATGTTCTTATCATTCCGTACACTGTCCTGAAAGTCCAGTAGATGTTCTTATCATTCCGTACACTGTCCTGAAAGTCCAGTAGATGATCTTATCATTCCGTACACTGTCCTGAAAGTCCAGTAGATGTTCTTATCATTCCGTACACTGTCCTGAAAGTCCAGTAGATGTTCTTATCATTCCGTACACTGTCCTGAAAGTCCAGTAGATGTTCTTATCATTCCGTACACTGTCCTGAAAGTCCAGTAGATGTTCTTATCATTCCGTACACTGTCCTGAAAGTCCAGTAGATGATCTTATCATTCCGTACACTGTCCTGAAAGTCCATCAGATGATCTTATCATTCTGTACACTGTCCTGAAAGTCTTATCATTCTGTACACTGTCCTGAAAGTCTTATCATTCTGTACACTGTCCTGAAAGTCCAGTAGATGATCTTATCATTCTGTACACTGTCCTGAAAATCTTATCATTCCGTACACTGTCCTGAAAGTCCAGTAGATGATCTTATCATTCCGTACACTATCCTGAAAGTCTTATCATTCCGTACACTGTCCTGAAAGTCCATCAGATGATCTTATCATTCCGTACACTGTCCTGAAAGTCCAGTAGATGATCTTATCATTACGTACACTGTCCTGAAAGTCCATCAGATGATCTTATCATTCTGTACACTGTCCTGAAAGTCTTATCATTCCGTACACTGTCATGAAAGTCTTATCATTCCGTACACTGTCCTGAAAGTCCAGTAGATGATCTTATCATTCCGTACACTATCCTGAAAGTCTTATCATTCCGTACACTGTCCTGAAAGTCCATCAGATGATCTTATCATTCCGTACACTGTCCTGAAAGTCCAGTAGATGATCTTATCATTACGTACACTGTCCTGAAAGTCCATCAGATGATCTTATCATTCTGTACACTGTCCTGAAAGTCTTATCATTCCGTACACTGTCCTGAAAGTCTTATCATATGTACACTGTCCTGAAAGTCTTATCATTCCGTACACTGTCCTGAAAGTCTTATCATACCGTACACTGTCCTGAAAGTCTTATCATTCCGTACACTGTCCTGTAAGTCCAGTAGATGATCTTATCATTCTGTACACTGTCCTGAAAGTCCAGTAGACGATCTTATCATTCCGTACACTGTCCTGAAAGTCCAGTAGATGATCTTATCATTCTGTACACTGTCCTGAAAGTCCAGTAGATGATCTTATCATTCCGTACACTGTCCTGTAAGTCCAGTAGATGTTCTTATCATTCCGTACACTGTCCTGAAAGTCCAGTAGATGTTCTTATCATTCCGTACACTGTCCTGAAAGTCCAGTAGATGTTCTTATCATTCCGTACACTGTCCTGAAAGTCCAGTAGATGTTCTTATCATTCCGTACACTGTCCTGAAAGTCCAGTAGATGATCTTATCATTCCGTACACTGTCCTGAAAGTCCAGTAGATGTTCTTATCATTCCGTACACTGTCCTGAAAGTCCAGTAGATGTTCTTATCATTCCGTACACTGTCCTGAAAGTCCAGTAGATGTTCTTATCATTCCGTACACTGTCCTGAAAGTCCAGTAGATGATCTTATCATTCCGTACACTGTCCTGAAAGTCCAGTAGATGTTCTTATCATTCCGTACACTGTCCTGAAAGTCCAGTAGATGTTCTTATCATTCCGTACACTGTCCTGAAAGTCCAGTAGATGTTCTTATCATTCCGTACACTGTCCTGAAAGTCCAGTAGATGTTCTTATCATTCCGTACACTGTCCTGAAAGTCCAGTAGATGATCTTATCATTCCGTACACTGTCCTGAAAGTCCAGTAGATGATCTTATCATTCCGTACACTGTCCTGAAAGTCCAGTAGATGTTCTTATCATTCCGTACACTGTCCTGAAAGTCCAGTAGATGTTCTTATCATTCCGTACACTGTCCTGAAAGTCCAGTAGATGTTCTTATCATTCCGTACACTGTCCTGAAAGTCCAGTAGATGTTCTTATCATTCCGTACACTGTCCTGAAAGTCCAGTAGATGATCTTATCATTCCGTACACTGTCCTGAAAGTCCATCAGATGATCTTATCATTCTGTACACTGTCCTGAAAGTCTTATCATTCTGTACACTGTCCTGAAAGTCTTATCATTCTGTACACTGTCCTGAAAGTCCAGTAGATGATCTTATCATTCTGTACACTGTCTTGAAAGTCTTATCATTCCGTACACTGTCATGAAAGTCCAGTAGATGATCTTATCATTCTGTACACTGTCCTGAAAGTCCAGTAGATGATCTTATCATTCCGTACACTGTCCTGAAAGTCCAGTAGATGATCTTATCATTCCGTACACTGTCCTGAAAGTCTTATCATTCCGTACACTGTCCTGAAAGTCCAGTAGATGATCTTATCATTCCGTACACTGTCCTGAAAGTCCAGCAGATGATCTTATCATTCCGTACACTGTCCTGAAAGTCTTATCATTCCGTACACTGTCCTGAAAGTCTAGTACATTATCTTATCATTCCGTACACTGTCCTGAAAGTCCAGCAGATGATCTTATCATTCCGTACACTGTCCTGAAAGTCCAGCAGATGATCTTATCATTCCGTACACTGTCCTGAAAGTCTAGTACATGATCTTATCATTCCGTACACTGTCCTGAAAGTCCAGTAGATGTTCTTATCATTCCGTACACTGTCCTGAAAGTCCAGTAGATGTTCTTATCATTCCGTACACTGTCCTGAAAGTCCAGTAGATGTTCTTATCATTCCGTACACTGTCCTGAAAGTCCAGTAGATGTTCTTATCATTCCGTACACTGTCCTGAAAGTCCAGTAGATGATCTTATCATTCCGTACACTGTCCTGAAAGTCCATCAGATGATCTTATCATTCTGTACACTGTCCTGAAAGTCTTATCATTCTGTACACTGTCCTGAAAGTCTTATCATTCTGTACACTGTCCTGAAAGTCTTATCATTCTGTACACTGTCCTGAAAGTCTTATCATTCTGTACACTGTCCTGAAAGTCTTATCATTCCGTACACTGTCATGAAAGTCCAGCAGATGATCTTATCATTCCGTACACTGTCCTGAAAGTCCAGCAGATGATCTTATCATTCCGTACACTGTCCTGAAAGTCCAGTAGATGTTCTTATCATTCCGTACACTGTCCTGAAAGTCCAGTAGATGTTCTTATCATTCCGTACACTGTCCTGAAAGTCCAATAGATGATCTTATCATTCCGTACACTGTCCTGAAAGTCCAGTAGATGTTCTTATCATTCCGTACACTGTCCTGAAAGTCCAGTAGATGTTCTTATCATTCCGTACACTGTCCTGAAAGTCCAGTAGATGTTCTTATCATTCCGTACACTGTCCTGAAAGTCCAGTAGATGTTCTTATCATTCCGTACACTGTCCTGAAAGTCCAGTAGATGTTCTTATCATTCCGTACACTGTCCTGAAAGTCCAGTAGATGATCTTATCATTCCGTACACTGTCCTGAAAGTCCAGTAGATGTTCTTATCATTCCGTACACTGTCCTGAAAGTCCAGTAGATGTTCTTATCATTCCGTACACTGTCCTGAAAGTCCAGTAGATGTTCTTATCATTCCGTACACTGTCCTGAAAGTCCAGTAGATGTTCTTATCATTCCGTACACTGTCCTGAAAGTCCAGTAGATGATCTTATCATTCCGTACACTGTCCTGAAAGTCCATCAGATGATCTTATCATTCTGTACACTGTCCTGAAAGTCTTATCATTCTGTACACTGTCCTGAAAGTCTTATCATTCTGTACACTGTCCTGAAAGTCCAGTAGATGATCTTATCATTCTGTACACTGTCCTGAAAGTCTTATCATTCCGTACACTGTCCTGAAAGTCCAGTAGATGATCTTATCATTCCGTACACTATCCTGAAAGTCTTATCATTCCGTACACTGTCCTGAAAGTCCATCAGATGATCTTATCATTCCGTACACTGTCCTGAAAGTCCAGTAGATGATCTTATCATTACGTACACTGTCCTGAAAGTCCAGTAGATGATCTTATCATTCTGTACACTGTCCTGAAAGTCTTATCATTCTGTACACTGTCCTGAAAGTCTTATCATTCCGTACACTGTCCTGAAAGTCTTATCATACCGTACACTGTCCTGAAAGTCTTATCATTCCGTACACTGTCCTGAAAGTCTTATCATACCGTACACTGTCCTGAAAGTCTTATCATTCCGTACACTGTCCTGTAAGTCCAGTAGAGGATCTTATCATTCTGTACACTGTCCTGAAAGTCCAGTAGACGATCTTATCATTCCGTACACTGTCCTGAAAGTCCAGTAGATGATCTTATCATTCTGTACACTGTCCTGAAAGTCCAGTAGATGATCTTATCATTCCGTACACTGTCCTGTAAGTCCAGTAGATGTTCTTATCATTCCGTACACTGTCCTGAAAGTCCAGTAGATGTTCTTATCATTCCGTACACTGTCCTGAAAGTCCAGTAGATGTTCTTATCATTCCGTACACTGTCCTGAAAGTCCAGTAGATGTTCTTATCATTCCGTACACTGTCCTGAAAGTCCAGTAGATGATCTTATCATTCCGTACACTGTCCTGAAAGTCCAGTAGATGTTCTTATCATTCCGTACACTGTCCTGAAAGTCCAGTAGATGTTCTTATCATTCCGTACACTGTCCTGAAAGTCCAGTAGATGTTCTTATCATTCCGTACACTGTCCTGAAAGTCCAGTAGATGATCTTATCATTCCGTACACTGTCCTGAAAGTCCAGTAGATGTTCTTATCATTCCGTACACTGTCCTGAAAGTCCAGTAGATGTTCTTATCATTCCGTACACTGTCCTGAAAGTCCAGTAGATGTTCTTATCATTCCGTACACTGTCCTGAAAGTCCAGTAGATGTTCTTATCATTCCGTACACTGTCCTGAAAGTCCAGTAGATGATCTTATCATTCCGTACACTGTCCTGAAAGTCCAGTAGATGATCTTATCATTCCGTACACTGTCCTGAAAGTCCAGTAGATGTTCTTATCATTCCGTACACTGTCCTGAAAGTCCAGTAGATGTTCTTATCATTCCGTACACTGTCCTGAAAGTCCAGTAGATGTTCTTATCATTCCGTACACTGTCCTGAAAGTCCAGTAGATGTTCTTATCATTCCGTACACTGTCCTGAAAGTCCAGTAGATGATCTTATCATTCCGTACACTGTCCTGAAAGTCCATCAGATGATCTTATCATTCTGTACACTGTCATGAAAGTCTTATCATTCTGTACACTGTCCTGAAAGTCTTATCATTCTGTACACTGTCCTGAAAGTCCAGTAGATGATCTTATCATTCTGTACACTGTCCTGAAAGTCTTATCATTCCGTACACTGTCATGAAAGTCCAGTAGATGATCTTATCATTCTGTACACTGTCCTGAAAGTCCAGTAGATGATCTTATCATTCCGTACACTGTCCTGAAAGTCCAGTAGATGATCTTATCTTTCCGTACACTGTCCTGAAAGTCTTATCATTCCGTACACTGTCCTGAAAGTCCAGTAGATGATCTTATCATTCCGTACACTGTCCTGAAAGTCCAGCAGATGATCTTATCATTCCGTACACTGTCCTGAAAGTCTTATCATTCCGTACACTGTCCTGAAAGTCTAGTACATGATCTTATCATTCCGTACACTGTCCTGAAAGTCCAGCAGATGATCTTATCATTCCGTACACTGTCCTGAAAGTCCAGCAGATGATCTTATCATTCCGTACACTGTCCTGAAAGTCTAGTACATGATCTTATCATTCCGTACACTGTCCTGAAAGTCCAGCAGATGATCTTATCATTCCGTACACTGTCCTGAAAGTCTAGTACATGATCTTATCATTCCGTACACTGTCCTGAAAGTCCAGCAGATGATCTTATCATTCCGTACACTGTCCTGAAAGTCTAGTACATGATCTTATCATTCCGTACACTGTCCTGAAAGTCCAGCAGATGATCTTATCATTCCGTACACTGTCCTGAAAGTCTAGTACATGATCTTATCATTCCGTACACTGTCCTGAAAGTCCAGCAGATGATCTTATCATTCCGTACACTGTCCTGAAAGTCTAATCATTCTGTACACTGTCCTGAAAGTCTTATCATTCTGTACACTGTCCTGAAAGTCTTATCATTCCGTACACTGTCATGAAAGTCTTATCATTCCGTACACTGTCCTGTAAGTCTTATCATTACGTACACTGTCCTGAAAGTCTTATCATTCCGTACACTGTCCTGAAAGTCCATCAGATGATCTTATCATTCTGTACACTGTCCTGAAAGTCCAGTAGATGATCTTATCATTCTGTACACTGTCCTGAAAGTCTTATCATTCCGTACACTGTCCTGAAAGTCCAGTAGATGATCTTATCATTCCGTACACTATCCTGAAAGTCTTATCATTCCGTACACTGTCCTGAAAGTCCATCAGATGATCTTATCATTCCGTACACTGTCCTGAAAGTCCAGTAGATGATCTTATCATTATGTACACTGTCCTGAAAGTCCATCAGATGATCTTATCATTCTGTACACTGTTCTGAAAGTCTTATCATTCTGTACACTGTCCTGAAAGTCTTATCATTCTGTACACTGTCCTGAAAGTCTTATCATTCCGTACACTGTCCTGAAAGTCTTATCATACCGTACACTGTCCTGTAAGTCTAATCATTCCGTACACTGTCCTGAAAGTCTAATCATTCCGTACACTGTCCTGAAAGTCTAATCATTCCGTACACTGTCCTGAAAGTCTTATCATACCGTACACTGTCCTGTAAGTCTAATCATTCTGTACACTGTCCTGAAAGTCTTATCATTCTGTACACTGTCATGAAAGTCTTATCATTCCGTACACTGTCCTGAAAGTCTTATCATTCCGTACACTGTCCTGAAAGTCTTATCATTCCGTACACTGTCCTGAAAGTCCAGTAGATGTTCTTATCATTCCGTACACTGTCCTGAAAGTCCAGTAGATGTTCTTATCATTCCGTACACTGTCCTGAAAGTCTTATCATTCCGTACACTGTCCTGAAAGTCTTATCATTCCGTACACTGTCCTGAAAGTCCAGTAGATGTTCTTATCATTCCGTACACTGTCCTGAAAGTCCAGTAGATGTTCTTATCATTCCGTACACTGTCCTGAAAGTCCAGTAGATGATCTTATCATTCCGTACACTGTCCTGAAAGTCCAGTAGATGTTCTTATCATTCCGTACACTGTCCTGAAAGTCCAGTAGATGTTCTTATCATTCCGTACACTGTCCTGAAAGTCCAGTAGATGTTCTTATCATTCCGTACACTGTCCTGAAAGTCCAGTAGATGTTCTTATCATTCCGTACACTGTCCTGAAAGTCCAGTAGATGATCTTATCATTCCGTACACTGTCCTGAAAGTCCAGTAGATGATCTTATCATTCCGTACACTGTCCTGAAAGTCCAGTAGATGTTCTTATCATTCCGTACACTGTCCTGAAAGTCCAGTAGATGTTCTTATCATTCCGTACACTGTCCTGAAAGTCCAGTAGATGTTCTTATCATTCCGTACACTGTCCTGAAAGTCCAGTAGATGTTCTTATCATTCCGTACACTGTCCTGAAAGTCCAGTAGATGATCTTATCATTCCGTACACTGTCCTGAAAGTCCATCAGATGATCTTATCATTCTGTACACTGTCATGAAAGTCTTATCATTCTGTACACTGTCCTGAAAGTCTTATCATTCTGTACACTGTCCTGAAAGTCCAGTAGATGATCTTATCATTCTGTACACTGTCCTGAAAGTCTTATCATTCCGTACACTGTCATGAAAGTCCAGTAGATGATCTTATCATTCTGTACACTGTCCTGAAAGTCCAGTAGATGATCTTATCATTCCGTACACTGTCCTGAAAGTCCAGTAGATGATCTTATCTTTCCGTACACTGTCCTGAAAGTCTTATCATTCCGTACACTGTCCTGAAAGTCCAGTAGATGATCTTATCATTCCGTACACTGTCCTGAAAGTCCAGCAGATGATCTTATCATTCCGTACACTGTCCTGAAAGTCTTATCATTCCGTACACTGTCCTGAAAGTCTAGTACATGATCTTATCATTCCGTACACTGTCCTGAAAGTCCAGCAGATGATCTTATCATTCCGTACACTGTCCTGAAAGTCCAGCAGATGATCTTATCATTCCGTACACTGTCCTGAAAGTCTAGTACATGATCTTATCATTCCGTACACTGTCCTGAAAGTCCAGCAGATGATCTTATCATTCCGTACACTGTCCTGAAAGTCTAGTACATGATCTTATCATTCCGTACACTGTCCTGAAAGTCCAGCAGATGATCTTATCATTCCGTACACTGTCCTGAAAGTCTAGTACATGATCTTATCATTCCGTACACTGTCCTGAAAGTCCAGCAGATGATCTTATCATTCCGTACACTGTCCTGAAAGTCTAGTACATGATCTTATCATTCCGTACACTGTCCTGAAAGTCCAGCAGATGATCTTATCATTCCGTACACTGTCCTGAAAGTCTAATCATTCTGTACACTGTCCTGAAAGTCTTATCATTCTGTACACTGTCCTGAAAGTCTTATCATTCCGTACACTGTCATGAAAGTCTTATCATTCCGTACACTGTCCTGTAAGTCTTATCATTACGTACACTGTCCTGAAAGTCTTATCATTCCGTACACTGTCCTGAAAGTCCATCAGATGATCTTATCATTCTGTACACTGTCCTGAAAGTCCAGTAGATGATCTTATCATTCTGTACACTGTCCTGAAAGTCTTATCATTCCGTACACTGTCCTGAAAGTCCAGTAGATGATCTTATCATTCCGTACACTATCCTGAAAGTCTTATCATTCCGTACACTGTCCTGAAAGTCCATCAGATGATCTTATCATTCCGTACACTGTCCTGAAAGTCCAGTAGATGATCTTATCATTATGTACACTGTCCTGAAAGTCCATCAGATGATCTTATCATTCTGTACACTGTTCTGAAAGTCTTATCATTCTGTACACTGTCCTGAAAGTCTTATCATTCTGTACACTGTCCTGAAAGTCTTATCATTCCGTACACTGTCCTGAAAGTCTTATCATACCGTACACTGTCCTGTAAGTCTAATCATTCCGTACACTGTCCTGAAAGTCTAATCATTCCGTACACTGTCCTGTAAGTCTTATCATTCCGTACACTGTCCTGTAAGTCTTATCATTCCGTACACTGTCCTGAAAGTCTTATCATACCGTACACTGTCCTGAAAGTCTTATCATACCGTACACTGTCCTGTAAGTCTAATCATTCCGTACACTGTCCTGAAAGTCTAATCATTCCGTACACTGTCCTGTAAGTCTTATCATTCTGTACACTGTCCTGAAAGTCTTATCATTCCGTACACTGTCCTGAAAGTCTTATCATTCCGTACACTGTCCTGTAAGTCTTATCATTCCGTACACTGCCCTGTAAGTCTTATCATTCTGTACACTGTCCTGAAAGTCTAATCATTCCGTACACTGTCCTGAAAGTCTAATCATTCCGTACACTGTCCTGAAAGTCTTATCATACCGTACACTGTCCTGTAAGTCTAATCATTCTGTACACTGTCCTGAAAGTCTTATCATTCTGTACACTGTCATGAAAGTCTTATCATTCCGTACACTGTCCTGAAAGTCTTATCATTCCGTACACTGTCCTGAAAGTCTTATCATTCCGTACACTGTCCTGAAAGTCCAGTAGATGTTCTTATCATTCCGTACACTGTCCTGAAAGTCCAGTAGATGTTCTTATCATTCCGTACACTGTCCTGAAAGTCTTATCATTCCGTACACTGTCCTGAAAGTCTTATCATTCCGTACACTGTCCTGAAAGTCCAGTAGATGTTCTTATCATTCCGTACACTGTCCTGAAAGTCCAGTAGATGTTCTTATCATTCCGTACACTGTCCTGAAAGTCCAGTAGATGTTCTTATCATTCCGTACACTGTCCTGAAAGTCCAGTAGATGATCTTATCATTCCGTACACTGTCCTGAAAGTCCATCAGATGATCTTATCATTCTGTACACTGTCATGAAAGTCTTATCATTCTGTACACTGTCCTGAAAGTCTTATCATTCCGTACACTGTCATGAAAGTCCAGTAGATGATCTTATCATTCTGTACACTGTCCTGAAAGTCCAGTAGATGATCTTATCATTCCGTACACTGTCCTGAAAGTCCAGTAGATGATCTTATCATTCCGTACACTGTCCTGAAAGTCCAGCAGATGATCTTATCATTCTGTACACTGTCCTGAAAGTCCAGTAGATGATCTTATCATTCCGTACACTGTCCTGAAAGTCCAGCAGATGATCTTAACATTCTGTACACTGTCCTGAAAGTCCAGTAGATGATCTTATCATTCCGTACACTGTCCTGAAAGTCCAGCAGATGATCTTAACATTCTGTACACTGTCCTGAAAGTCCAGTAGATGATCTTATCATTCCGTACACTGTCCTGAAAGTCCAGTAGATGATCTTATCATTCTGTACACTGTCCTGAAAGTCCAGTAGATGATCTTATCATTCCGTACACTGTCCTGAAAGTCCATCAGATGATCTTATCATTCTGTACACTGTCCTGAAAGTCCAGTAGACGATCTTATCATTCTGTACACTGTCCTGAAAGTCCAGTAGATGATCTTATCATTCTGTACACTGTCATGAAAGTCCAGTAGATGATCTTATCATTCTGTACACTGTCCTGAAAGTCCAGTAGATGATCTTATCATTCCGTACACTGTCCTGAAAGTCCATCAGATGATCTTATCATTCTGTACACTGTCCTGAAAGTCCAGTAGATGATCTTATCATTCCGTACACTGTCCTGAAAGTCCAGCAGATGATCTTAACATTCTGTACACTGTCCTGAAAGTCCAGTAGATGATCTTATCATTCCGTACACTGTCCTGAAAGTCCAGTAGATGATCTTAACATTCTGTACACTGTCCTGAAAGTCCAGTAGATGATCTTATCATTCCGTACACTGTCCTGAAAGTCCAGTAGATGATCTTATCATTCTGTACACTGTCCTGAAAGTCCAGTAGATGATCTTATCATTCCGTACACTGTCCTGAAAGTCCATCAGATGATCTTATCATTCTGTACACTGTCCTGAAAGTCCAGTAGATGATCTTATCATTCTGTACACTGTCCTGAAAGTCCAGTAGATGATCTTATCATTCTGTACACTGTCCTGAAAGTCCAGTAGATGATCTTATCATTCCGTACACTGTTCTGAAAGTCTTATCATTCCGTACACTGTCATGAAAGTCAAGCAGATGATCTTAACATTTCGTACACTGTCCTGAAAGTCCAGCAGTTGATCTTATCATTCCGTACACTGTCCTGAAAGTACATTGGTGGAAGGTATCACTTCATGAATTAATTCCAGTATCAGAACACAGGGTGATATCAATGCTTCCCTGTCACATTTTATAAGTTGACGTGTAAGCCGAATCCCTATGTTAATAGAAAAAACATTGATGGACAGCATGACCTGAAAACAATCAAACTTCTGTTTCATTAATATGTAAGTTAAGACTTGGTTATCGACGGTGTTGTTTACTTACAAGTGAATATTATTGGGCACGTATAGGACGTATTTAATTATTTGATAATGACTGGTACAGGGGAGCTAACCGTTATACAACTCCAAACTCTATTTGTTAACGTACGCTTGTTTAAGCGTACAATTATTATATACACATAAGTATGTTATGTTACGGGTCACGGGTTTGATTGAGAATACGCCATGTTAAGTTTTCTTGGATATTAATCACTTTTGTTGGCCAAGACGGAAGCGCAAAGGGTCTTAGTATTGGAAGAAACTGCTTGATTTTGATTTAAACATATTTTATTGTCACAAAATAAAGCAACAGGTTGGGCACAAGTTATTTCAATATTAACAGTGCTCTCTCCCAACACAAGTACAAAATTCAACATTTGGCAAATAAAAGGTCAGAAAAAGTTTTATAGAGATAGCATTGTTCTCCGATAATCAGGTAATTGATTATACAATTCAGTAAAACGTAATTTAAAATATATTGCATGGGTGATGTGGACAATTCCGTCAAAAGATCACCGCGATAGTTCCGCGATACGTTACTGTCGACCATACCAAAGTGGACAGAAGGTCAGTGTCAACAATGTGGATCGCCATTGACTTGACTTCTCACATTGACGACGTGTGACGTCACAACTATTATACGAATTGATTTTATGATATCAATTATAGAAAATTACGGTAATGCGTTTGCGGAATACTTGAATAATTTATCCCATTTAGGAGTTTCTCAGACGACTGTTAGACAAAGATAATAAGACTTTTTCACATTGCATGGACACAAAAACATTTTATCTGGAAAGTGCCAAATACATATCAAATGCGGCCAAAAATACTTCAACAATGCCAATTAAAGTAGTACGCACATTATATAAATGTATGTACATTTTTTTCCAGTTCATTATCAATATTTAAACGACTTGTAACATGAGACATGTTTTAGTATACTTTTCACAATGTTTATTTTTGTATCTTTTATCTAGAGGAATAAAATGATTGATTGATTGTTTACATTTAATTCGTGTATATCACTTATAAAAATTTTAATACTTATTAAAAGTAAACGCATCCAAGGACGTTCGAAAACAAAAAAGTGAAGGGCATTTTCACAAGCATTACAACAGAAACATTCAGATGTTTACGGAATAGGCTGTATCTGAAAGAGCTACTGTTTGTGACATAATTTGGCATGCACGATATTAGTTGTTGTATCACTGAATTTGTCTTAAATTCAATGCTATTTCTGTTTAAATGTAGTTCGACACATATGCTCGTTAATCATAATAAAGATAGCCGGCTGCAGTTTTTATTTCAACGACTAAATTGTCTGATTACACATGTCCGTCAAAAATGTCTGAAATATATGCGTTATGTGTGTTATCATATATCAATCTATCAATCATGTGTACTATTTCTATTTCTTTTTACCAACCCCTCTAGATCAGTGCAGTATAACAGACGATATTGTTGATACATTTTATGAGTTTTTAAATTGTTTTCTCTTTCCGTGAATGGACAAAAGCTTCGAGTTTGGAGTGATGTACATTTTATACGATAAAATATTGAAGTGATGTACATATAATACTATATAAATATATCATGGGTGTCTGTGCAATAGTCCAGAATATTTGACACGAGGTACTGGCAGTACCGACGGTCAAATATTCTGGACTATTTCACTGACACCCATGATATACTTGTTTTATTACATAATCACTAAAACACACTTTGAATAACTGAAATTGTTTATTTTGTTTTAATGTTTTTATTATGTATCGCGTGAACTCTGGCATGTAAAAAAAAAAAAAAAAATAAAAAAGGTAAATATTCGATTATCTGAGTAATAACAAAAATATCAATCCGTATTTATTGGCGACTCCAAATCTCAACTTTCCTGTAGAAATCGCCATGCCTGTTAACGTTGTTGTCTGGCAGCATTGTCATCTGACTGACTTGACGTTACGCGGTGTTCAATAGTTCTCACGTGACCATGTAATATTTCATTTCACTAGCAAATGGTTCAACATATAGCTTATGCATATAGTTAAGGAAATCAAATGCATTATGTAATAATTTATACTATGAAATATCTCTTTTTGTTGTTGTTTACTGACTTACATTTCTGTAAGTGTTGTTGCTGTAATAAACAACTAAGTCTCGGGCTATGTTGCAGCAACCATGATGCTTATTTACGTAGGATATTTGTAGCTGCAATTTGTGTTGTATTGATACGTTTAGAATTGTGTCGTGTCATGCAGTGTATTTAAAGTCCAATCAATGCCACAGCCATTCGTTGCAGTGGTCACACTGTACTGACATACTGGGTGACACAGCACCAGGCGGACGGTTCATCACCTTGTGTCTAATATAGGAATTAACTATCGGACAACAACTGCCTTGAGTAAGCTACAGTTTAGGTAGAGCATCTTTTATACCGTAGAGATATTGAAACGTACAATGACAATATGGAAAAATGACAAAAGCGCCTGCGTATCTGAACCCGTCCATCCGGGTGTCTGACGGTATTGTCCGCGCTTACTGAGAACCTTAATACTGGAGACATATGCAAACGAGAACAGAATGTCAATGAGGTGGAGAACCCACTATCTACAACACTAATTAAAAATCATCATCTGTTGGTGATTATCAGCATTGATGTAAGTTTTTATCCTCTTTATGGAAGTATATTGCTGATCTGTCATCAATGGCCCTGTATGAAGTGATGAGAAGGACATAATCCCCCTCCATAGACGTACCACGTCGCTGGTAATTGAAGATATCCGACATAATTATGATATTAATGATTTTTATTCTATTTCAGGATCACGCATATGAACAGAGCCAATGTTTTAGAAATATGATAAAATACCAAAAAGAACGAATATATAGCAAATCGTTGGATATGAAGTATTGAATTAAGAGGAATGGATAAGATCGACGTGTCACATTGTTTAAATTACGCACTCATAAAACACTCACTGCGTAGTTCAGTGTTAAATTATCCAATATTCACAACTATAGTGGAATAAAAACAAGTATTCTGAAACGTACCTGCTTCTCCAACCTATGGTGTTTGCATGTCGCAATTGATTCGATATTCTAGGGCTTGCTCTAAATATCGGGATTTTCGTGAGCGGTGTCGACTGCTGACAAGCAAACTAACAACACAAGGATTCGAGAGATGCAGGTTGATCAGAACTATGGGCAAGTTTTATGGTCGCCATCTTGTCTCATTGAGAAATATTTTGTATTTTTTAGTGATATGAAGATGGACGTTTTTGAATATGCTCATTAGTGGGTTACTTGTTGTGATTGATAATGATACTCGGTTCTCATTTTGAGAACTTGATGTTTACTTGGATATGACAAAGATTTACATGGCGGGTGTCGTCGTCGATGAAGCAGAAGACGCTTACTCTTCCGGAATAGCTGGTCTTATTCTCTTTACAAGAGTCTCCATGTAAATCTTTCCTTTTTACATATTTTGCCATGGTTTAATCAATTTTGAGTTTGGATTATGATTTTGTTAACGCTGCGGTATTCTCTTATTTATTTTAGATTTGTACGTCACATAAAAAAAAAAAAATCGATGGCTGAAACATTCAACACAAAGAACCAAGATGATACAGTACATGGTATCATAGATACGATGGAGTACTTTGATAAAGCCAATCTAGGAAATTAAAAATACCCGGTATATGGTATTTTGTTTATATATATGATTCTGTATTCTCGGTACATTTGTATGGGCGTTTTCTAATAGTTTGTAGATATATATACCAAGGATGAAAAGCATAATTAGATAACTGACCAAGTCATAAAAAAGATGTTTCATAATATTCCCTACCAATTGAAACTTTCTGAGATCGTTAAAAGAATTTAACTTCCGTATTCATTATAACAAATATGACATTGAAATAGAGAGAAAGAATTGAGATCTGTCGAAGTCAGAATCGCAGAAAAGCGGAAAGACGGTGGCAAAGGACGAATTGGCCGTTCATAACCAGTTTTCTAGGGACCAATGTCAACTTGTTGGTTCACTTCTCGTTCAATAAAAGAAGAAATGTTATTCAGAATAGATCAAAGAATGCTGTAAGGACCTAAGGTGAAATCATCATGCCAAGATGTACTTCAGAAAAAGAAGCGAACTAGACAGCTGACAATGATGTCTCTGTCGTAATTGCTGACATTCCATTCGATGGGGAACCTTTGTCAAAGCTCACTCAAACAACTCCAGATGAGCCACGCAGCATCAATTTGACATCACTAGCGAAGTCATGTGAGCTTGACCAACTTCCGACAGACCTTTTGAAACAATGTCTCGAAGCACTGCTTAGTTTGATAACCTCAATCATGAACAAATTATTTGTATTCAAATGCTCCATTGTGTTCCAAGAAAGCACAACCAGGCAAGATCATTGCTAGAGAAGATTGGAATGACGAGGAGGAGTTGAAGAACTACCGTCCAGTATCAAATTTTCCTTTTTTGTTTAAGAGTTTGGAGAAGGTTATGTCCCGGCGTTTAAAGGCTCATCTCCATACAAACAGTCTCCGTGACAACCAGCTATCGGCAAACCGCAAGAGACACTCAACTGAGACGGCCTTCCTACGTGTACATAACGACAAAGCTTCTGCATTATATAACACATGCAAAACAGTGCTCGTCGTGTTAGACTTACACTGTATAAGCTGAATTTGACGTCATCGACCATAGCATACTCCATAAACGCCTGGAGTATTCGTATGGGGTTACGGATGACGCCCTGTGCTGGATACAGTCCTATCTCAGAGATCGAGAACAGTGTATAGCCATCGGATCGTAATTTCTTTATTCTTTATTTCGGGGTTCCTCAAGTGTCGATGTTAAGAACCCGGAAATATTGCATGTATTCCAAACCAATCTTAGAGAATTGTCATCGACATAACCCTTGTTATCTGTTATGCTGATGACACACAAATCTACATGGTCATCAGACCACAGGACAGCTGGAACACCGTATCAGAAAATCTGGAATCTTGTCTCACATACATCAGACGCTGGATGAACGCCAACTTTTGCTCAATCTGGAAAAGACAGAATTTTTCTCCAAAGTACAGTATAAGCAATCATTGGCTTACCTGTTCAAGGTCGGAACAAGTACTCTTGAGGCTGTTCCAACCATGAAAATTCTGAGAGTTTAATTTGGTAGTTCACTGAACATGGAGACACAAGTGAGTGTTATTGCCAAACCCTGTTACTACCAGACCAGGAACATCGACTGTATCCGGCAATTTATAACTGCCGATGCTTGCAAGATTTTGGTGCATTCACTTGTTATCTCACGGTCGGTTTATGGAAATACCCTGCTTTGTGGTATATCTGATAGACTAACTAGAACACTGCAGAACGTCTCGTTTGTCGAGCTCGGAAGAGAGAGAACTTGTCACTCCAGAGCTGTGCTCCTGTGCTCCTGCATTGGTTACCTTTATGACACATGTCACAGTATATAATCTTGGTGAACACGTACACGTAACTGGCTGGAGCAGCTCCCCTGTACAGAAGGGAACTGTTCCATCCAGTATCTTGTATCAGCCGTCACGATCACTGAGGTCGGAGACAGAAACAGTGTTGTGTGTCACAAATTCTCGTACTGTGACCTTTGGAAACCGGTGTTTTATGAGAGTTTGGGAATAGCTTACCATCCGCTATCAGGAAAACAAATACTCTGGCCAAATTAAAGAAACTTTTAAAGACGCACCTTTTCGCGTCTGCATTTTGTGCTCTCAACTTTGATATTACTTTTGAGCTTAATGATTGATGGTGGTTGTAAGTCTTTCTTTATTTTCGTATTAAAAGTAATGCATTATCCACATGTTGAAAAGAGTAATTTTACAAATTATATAGACCGCTATATAAATGTTGTATATTATTATCATATTATAAGCTCCATATGCAATCAAATAAGATTGATTGTTATTGAGATTTATTTAAGTATTCTTATTGTGTTATCTTAACTTCTTATTCATTACAGAAGTGTTCCCATTTTCATATATATATACATAAACACCTGAAGATTAAACACCCATTCATCCAAAACCTAAAGAACGATTTTTAACTCTATAGAAGACATTTCTAAAGTCTCTCTCTTAAAAAAAAAAAAAGAGAATACCAAAGCGTCAACAAAACCATAATCCGAAACCAAAATCAATTAAACTAGAGGCAAAATAGGAACAAAGCAATGATTAACATGGAGACCCTCATAAAAGTACAATAAGAAAAAAAAAGAATAAGACCCGTCATGTAAGCCTCAATTATCAATATGAGAACCGAGTCATCATTGACAATCACAACAAGTAAGCACACTTATAGGTAAACTCAAAAACGCCCATCTTCATATAATACACCGATACAGAATATTTATCGATGAGATCAAGATGGCGTCCATAAAACGTGCCCATAGTCTTCACCAACCTGCAACTCTCGAATCCCTGTGCCGTAAGTTTGTTCGTTAGCAGTTGACATCTATCACGACATTCAGAGCAAGCCCTAGAATAACGAATCAACTGCGACATGTAAACACCATAGGATTGAAAACTAAGGATGTTACTATCAAGAAAGGGAAAGTTCACGATCGCAAAATCGAAATCGTCAAGTTTATACGTTTATTATACAGCTTAGTAGTAAGTTACCCGTGTTGGTCTAGCGATTTTACAGAGGAGTTATTATCTATGGATTGGAGATTTAAAACACAATATTTAGTTTAACTTTCTTACTTGGAAGGAAAGTGGGAAAATAAATATGACACAGTACTCGTTAACACGATAAATATTTGTAAACGGAATAAAATACTCGTAAATACGATACAACACCCATAAACATAATACGATATTCGTAAACATTATGAAACAATACTCGTAAGCACGATGCCATACTCGTACACACGATACAATATTCGTAAACACGATACAATATTCGTAAACACGATGCGATATTCGTTGTCTGCCTCCCGGTCATGAAAGAGTCGTGAAACATACTATTCCACAAATACGAATAAAGCTTGATGACGCTGAGGAATGGCGATAGGTTGCTCTTTGATCACTGCTGTATCGGATCGATAACCCGCTACTTCACGTCTTAAATTATATGACGACATACAGATATGTATATAATGATACTTGCTGGCATCGAGGTACCTGACGAATGCTTAATTGTAAATATCAGTACGAGGTGCCTGACAAGTGCTTAATTGTAAAAATCAGTGCGAGGTACGGTTGTACCTGACAAGTGTTTAATTGTAATAATCAGAACAACAGTTTTCGGTTTTATTGCAGTGTCCGAATAATTTTTTGACGTTCTTTTTATAATACGATTCACTTTCAAGATGACATTTGGAAATGGCTATGATTTACCCGTGTTTGGCCTTGACAATGGATCGTTTTATGTGCTTCATATATTGGCGATAACATGCATTTTTCTGAGTTTGTGTTCTGCCCTGTTCATTATAATAGCCTCCATAAAACAACATGGATTGCGGACGTTTTTCACCTGGTCAAAAAGTGAGAGACTTGTGGTCTATCTTGCCATTTGCGATGCCTGTTTCAACATCTGCCATTCGCTTGACCATCTCCACATCGTCGTGACTAAAGACCACGTGAGGCCAGCCTCTCTCTGCAAGTTTTACAGTGTCAACATTGTCGAGTTTGTGTTCGCTCAAACTCTGATGGTCAATGTGGTAGCCATCAACGTGTTTGTACTGATATACTTTGGGAAGAACATTGACTTTGGGAAGCGTGATTGGCGTTTGTTGCTATGGACGTTTGGAGCTCCCTTCGTGATTGCCATGATACTTCTATCGACGGGACAACTTGGACCAGCAGGAGCATAGTAAGTCAGGCTACTGTTGTACCGCAAATACAAACCGATGTTTACTTGCAACCCCACCCCCACCCCCGTCAAAATTACTTCCTGAAGTGTTACGTTGCTATTGTTAAACTAAGCATTAATTTTGCTTTTTTTCTATTTCATACTGATGTTTATCGCATAATAACATTAAACAACATTTAAGTATTATCTCATATTCATTACAAAGGGACCAACATTGATGAACATTTTAACAACAAAGAGATATTTAATAAATTGTTATTCTTGGTACTGTATCATATATATGATACATTGTTATTTCATATACTTAAAGTTAACATACAATTGTAGCTACTTATCCCCAAAGCTGTATAATCATATAAAACTCTGATGATGTTTCGTTGTGAAATTCGTCAATGATATGGTGGTTGATGGTTTATCTTTGGATTGTATTGACGCATTCCCCCGAATCAAGTCTAGTTTAGCGGAGAAGAAACTACTTCTTGCATTCTGCAATATTGATTGATTTACCGAGTAAAACAGACATTAAACTTCTGAAATAGTAAATCTAAAACCATTCTTTAATATAATCAATTGGATATAAAACTAAAATGAAATTAAGAAAAAAATATATATGTTTACGTTTGAGGGTTGGCCTTCAGGGCAATCAGAGATCAAAGAAATGACGATAGCAAATTAAGGTATGTAAGATATTGTTCTGAGTGAAGTTTGTCTTCACAAAATAAGATGTTTTTACCATATCAGCAAATTAATTGAAGGTCTTAACAAGCTTTTATTGTGTAAGGCATATTGTATATATTTATGCATTTAATAGGTAGTTATTTTTTCATGGTTTTCAACATGTGAGGGAACTGCACCGTGATAATGAGCCATGCTGCATCGAAGGAAGAAAACATGTTACTGCTGTTCATCTTTTTCCGTGGTTATGTATGGAGGATATGTGAAAGAGTCACTTGGAACATTGGATTTGGAAATACAGAACCAAATGTGTAATATATAGAGATGTTATCATAGATACAAGTGAAACCCTTAACAATGTCAACATAAATAAAAATTGAATTTAGATAGAAATGTAAACGTATAGAAATAAAACAACTTGAATTCAAATGTTCATATAGATATAGATCTAAGAAGGAAAAAACCCAAATAAATACATAAATAATAATATTAATATAAATAAGAAAGAAATGATAACATAAAAAGTAGTGTACATGTAATATACTATAATGTTCACATCATATAAATGTTCACATATGCAGAAATGATAACATAAAAAGTAGTGTACATGTAATATACTATAATGTTCACATCATATAGATGTTAACATAGACAGAAATGATAACTTAATATGTTAGATGAAAAAAAACAAACTCATGCAGTGAAGAACTGCAAGACCCGAAGGGACTTGTAAGTGTTTTACTAATAAGTCAATTTAAGCGCACACCGATGACAAGGTTGTCTTATCAGATACCCGTAAATCTCTCTGTTCATTGTCACCTCAAAGCTGTCGGGGATTTTTGTTCCGTTCAACCGAATGATGAAGTATTTCGTTTGACCACGTTCTTTCGTCGTCTACATCCAGTGCTTAAGAGAATGTAATCATCCATGAACATTGATGCTACGAATGCTGATTTTCGTAAAGCTATGGTTTAATTATAATGAAGGAAATCAATTCTTTGTGACCGCTCCCTCTTATTTCTTCCTTTAAATGAATAAAAACATTATAGGTAATGTGCCTTTGAAGTGTACTAAGTCCAATTTCTATAGTAGATGTGTACGGCTACATCTTCTACTTACCGGACAACCTGTTTTTTAAACAGGCATATACATGTAATGTTATATAGAGACGACTACTCACAGGTAATTATTACACGTTAACTCTCATATGTAATTGTTACACGTAAACTCGTACCTGTAATTATTACACGTTAACTCTCACATGTAATTATTACACGTAAACTCCTACGTGTATTTATCACACATAAACTCTCACAAGGAAGTATTACACGTTAACTCTCACATGTAACTATTACATTTAAACTCTTACATGTATTACACGTAAACTCTTACATGTAATTATTACACGTTAACTTTCACATGTATTTATCACACGTAAATTCTCACAAGGAAGTATTACACGTTAACTCTCACATGTAACTATTACATTTAAACTCTCACATGTAACTATTACACGTAAACTCTTACATGTAATTATCACACGTAAACTCTCACATGGAAGTATTACACGTAAACTCTCACCTCTAATTATCACACGTAAACTCTCACATGGAAGTATTACACGTAAACTCTTACATGTAACTATTACATTTAAACTCTCACATGTAACTATTACACGTAAACTCTTACATGTAATTATCACACGTAAACTCTTACATGTAATTATCACACGTAAATTCTCACATGGAAGTATTACACGTAAACTCTCACCTCTAATTATCACACGTAAACTCTCACATGGAAGTATTAAACGTAAACTCTCACCTCTAATTATCACACGTAAACTCTCATATGGAAGTATTACACGTAAACTCTCACCTCTAATTATCACACGTAAACTCTCACATGGAAGTATTACACGTAAACTCTCACCTCTAATTATCACACGTAAACTCTCATATGTATTTATTACACGTAAACTCTAACGTGTTATTATTACACGTAAACTCTCACACGTTATTATGACACGTAAACTCTCACATGTAATTATTACACGTAATATCTCACCTGGAATTCTGACACGTAAACTCTCACATGTAATTATTACACGTAATATCTCACCTGGAATTCTGACACGTAAACTCTCACATGGAATTATTACACATTAACACGAATTTTACCTAAGTGTGTCGTTATCTGTGCAACACTTTTGTTTGTGAAAACGAAACTTGAATCAACGTGAATTAATTATCAATTTTGTTTAAGTTTGGCATTTCTAAATATTTCATTTGCTGAGTTTTGCTAAACTTCAGTCAGTCAATATGTTTGAATTCATACATGTAAGCGCACTTTATGAACAGAATTGGTCAAAAGATCACATTAATACAAACACATGATGCACTGCGATCGAAACGAGTGCTAAATAAATAGGTCAGTAGAGGTTACACATAAACTAGCCGAAGAAAAAGTAGTATACGTCATACATGAGCTAAGTAAATAGATTTACATTTATTTAGAAAAAAGACCATTTCTGTTCACATTATTTATGATCAAATAGAACATACATAATAATTATCATAATATACAACATTTATATAGCGCACTATATAATTTGTAAAATTTCTCTAAGCGCTTCACGAATGTGGATAATAATTTATACTTACAATGCATAAAAAAGAAGTTATTACAATCTGAGCTCACATGTGATAATATAAAATTGCATATAAATACATACTAGATAAACAAATGTCAGCATATATACATGTTGTCTAAATTGAGCCTCAAAAATGCAGACGTGAAAAGGTACATGCGTTGAGAACAGAGGTCATGCATGAAAAAGGGTTATCATAAGTACTGCATTTTTTTTTCTTAATATGAACTCTATTTTTACAGTTATGAAACAGGTCAATTCAACTTATATAAAAAATTCTTGCTAACAAGGAAATTAGCGATTAGGATCTTACTGTGGGATAAAACTGAAAATCCCGGAGAAAACCCACCTGGTCGGATACTTAGGTGAACCCCTTCTCTTTACATGTCCGATCTGGGAAACGAACCATCCCTGCTTCGGTAAAAGACGAGTATTTTATCCACTACATCCGATTATTTAAATGCCTTTATTTTGATATTCATTTGTTAACACGTAATGATAAACTAAATATGGATAACAGTAATAAAACGTAACGTTTTTATGTATTTGTTTTTATTTTGATGACGATACAAACATTATGCTAGTGAGCTATCCTCGAACATAAAAAGACACAAGCTAAGATGAAATATTCTTAGGAAGATATGGAGCGAATGATCGAACTCCATGTTGAAAATATCTTTATTGAGTTTGCAGGAAAGATTTTTCAGCTCACTGTAGGTTTCCTGTAGGAACAAAATGTGTACCACTCTTGGCTGACTAGTTATTGGTTTCATACCAGGCTGAATTTTTCGAATAGCTTATCATGGTAGTGATATAGACCCCACAAAATCTTTCCATTTCACTTTCAGGCATATCGACAGTGTGCTGTCTATAAATAACAAGAAGTTTGCTGACCAACTCGATCCTTCTGAACTTGAAATCCAGAACATTACAGACTCGTCCACGTCAGCTTCTAACCTCGAATTTTACTTTAGTAACGACCAACACGGACAGCTTACTACTTAACGATACGAAAAATGTAATGATTTTGATTTCCGTTCGTGAACTTTCCCTTTTTTGATAGTAGCATCCTTGCTTCTCTAACCTATGATGTTAACATGTCGCAGTTGATTTGTTATTCTGGGGCTTACTCTGAATATTGAATTTTCGTGATAGATATCAGCTGCTGGGGAACAAACTTACGGCAGTGGGATTCGATATATGCAGGTTGATAAAGATTATGGTCGCCCTCTTGATATCATTGCCGATATATTGCATCCTTGTATGATATGGAGGTGGATGTTTTTGAATATACTCATTAGTATGCCTGTTTGATGTGATTGAGAATGACTGCTCAAGCCCATGGCATTTACTTGGATCTGTCCCACATTTACATTGCGGGTGTCGTCGATGAAGCAGAAGACGCTTATTCATCAGGAACACCTGGTCTTATTCTCTTGTACTTTTCATGAGCTCAGTGTAAAACCCTTCCTTTGTTCTCATTTTGCCCCTAGTTAAATCGATTTTGAGGTTGGATTAAGGTTTTGTTAACGCTTCGGAATTCTCTGATAGTTTAATGTATCAAACCATTTTAATGTCTTCTTTAATATCCAGTAGAGAACTGGTACAATTTTCTTAAAACACTTAAAGCTTCAATCGCTACCGGTTTCACCTACATTGGAGATGAATCTTGTTATAGCCTGCTTTTCAAGCATTCTTCTGTACGCAGACTAAAGGATTAGGTAAATGGTTAAATCGGGGGTTTTTAATATGTTTTAGAAGATCTGAAAAAAAGAAAGAAAGAAGAATGTATGCTCCTTCCCCATAGATGATGTCTATATCCTCCGATCGCGCCATTCCCGGGTTTCAAAGTTTTTTCTAAGTATGCGAGATTTTTTAATATCAATGAGGCTTAAGTCAGCCACGTGCTTACCTTTCATTGTCATTTTTTTTTCTAAATCATACGAATGTGAGATCATATCTACGGAAGGTGCAAGAATTTGACGTGTATTTAGGAGGATAAAGTATATATATTGATAACTGTACTATTGGAGAATGATTCTGGGAGGTGTATTGATAAGAGTAGTGCTGATGGGTGTGTTGATAAAGATATATTAATCAGCCAAATAAAACACAAACTTGTGGTAATAGTACAGGGGATTTAACGTCACTATTAGTAACAGACACCTAGGATCGATTCAATGTAATTTAGTTGTTCCTAATTTTTGCGAACCTTTAATATAAAAACAAATATGTAGAAATATATATATATGCAAAAATGTAATGCCCTTACTTAACACTAAAAGCCTAGTTATCTCACGAAATACACCTGTAAACAAACAGTGAGCGATTAATTATTAAAACCTCCCATCATTGACTGAAGTTTGGAGTGGAAGTCGGCTAACATGTATCATCCAATGGTGGGATAATAAAGGATAGTCTTTAACTATGGTCATGAATTACACCAGTCTGTGTTATATTGATAAGGGGATGACGTGATAAGCCTATATATCCGGATAATTTATTCTGTTTTGATATACACGTATTATATAGATAGCATACCAATATATTCAATTTGTATTTGATTCTTCGTGTATGCAGATCTGACGCTTGTTCATATTGCCGTGTATGTGTTTGGTACAATTACATTAGATCTTCACTATATTCACTTCCACACTCATTGCAAGCGACTCCAACGAAAACTTTCAGATGATTTTGGAAACTTTGGGCTAATACGATCATTGACGATGTGTAAGAAATTCGAATGTTTAAGCCTGTTCGAACAGGCATAATTAATTCGATATTTAATGACAGTCGAATTTAGTAGCAAGGGTATTGATGCCGTTAACATTAGCAATATCTTAAATCAAAAGAGAGCTCGAGCTTACATACCACCTTACTTCCGAAATACAAGTACACATAATATATTTCCTTCAGTTTTTCTGTATCTATTACACATAGGTTTTTTATTGTACAGTCAAACAGTAAAATAAGTGAATACAGATGACCTAAGAACGATCCCCTCATTCAGCATGTTTATGTTCTTCATCTCCATATTGCTATGATCCGGCGTGATACATAGTATCCGACAATTTAAATATTGCTCTAACATAAAGCTACGGGAGATTTCCACCATGAAAGGTCCACATACTCAATATATCATATAGGATATGAATTTAGAGCGAATTCGACTCTGTGGAAGATTATGCCAAACAATGGGCTAAACATGAACATACTTAATCGGATTCACTTTGAGTGAGTGAAGGCTAGCAGGTCATCTATACAGAAAAGAATAAGCAGTTTGCGATACAAAATTAAAACTAAACACAAGCCAATATTTCTTGACCCCGATGTTTGAACAACACCATCGATCTACATGTGGTTGTGTTTGATATGGTGGCTACTTACGGACATCTCGTGTTGTCACCTTGTCGCGGTTTGAAAACGCAACAAGACGACAGTTTATCTACTTAATATCGGGTTGTCGCAGTTAATGAACAAAGACGACAACATGACAAGGCGACAACACAGCAACACGAGATGGCCGTAATCAACCACCATAGTCTGCAGACACGGCATCGAATAACTTGATCATTGCAAATGTGAATATATCTATTGTTTGAAAAAAAAAGATGACATCAATTTCAATTTGACCTACCTCGTTTCGTTTTCAATTGTTTGCTAATGCTTAACTCATTTTTGTGTCACTGTTGAAAATCTTATCCAGTTTTTCGTAATTTCCTGCTGATGTTTTTTAATTGAATGAAAAAAGAATAACGCCGGTTGCGTTAAATGTTGACTGGAATCACAATGCATGTTTATGTCTGACTGAGCATTCACACTGAGGGCACTGAGGACATTGTGTATTAGACAAGGCTGATTTGTTTACGTCATGTATAATGTAATCGGGCTGCTTTGAGGATATTCTGTGAAACAAGTCAATACTGTTATAAAGAATTAACGACAACTTGTTTGTTATAATGTTTACAACTCCCGACAAGCCGGCAACTAAGATGAATACGGACCGTCTTTCATCCATAACACGACATCCTTTCTCATGACGCTACATGCTTTATGCATTAAGTGATATACATATATAGCATTATGTCGTTAGTTTGAGGAAGCTGATGCTGTAACATGTAGATAATAATTAATTGGTATTAATGGTATGATATAGTTGAAGTATAGCCATCTTGATCTCATCGAGAAATATTCTGTATCTTTGTGTGATATGAAGATGGATGTTTTTGAGTTTGCTTATTAGTGTTTTTACTTGTTGTAATGACAATGACGACTCGGTTCTCATTTTGAGGATTGATGCTTACTTGGATGTGACTAAGATTTACATGGCAGATGTCGTCGATTAAGCAGAAGACGCTTACTCTTTCGGAACATATTCCTAATATATTAAGTATTCGAGAAGTATAAGTACCTCGACAAGTTCCATATACATGTATTCTACATGTTTAATGTATGGTACCTAATATGAATGCATGGATAATATGAATAATATCATAATTTTTCATGAAAAACATATCATGACGCTGAAAGTTTAATCGGGGCTTTCCCTAGGAATTCAATATTGCAAGTAGTCAATAAAGACATTTTGAGTGGACTTTGAAAAGTGTAATAGCAGGAAAATATAACTGGTAGTGCAGACCCCATGTTCATTCAATATCTTCAATGTAGGATTTGCGGGATGCCCCGTTAACGCTTAATATGTAAATCGGATCGTAAAGTCTGGGATAAAAATCCATAATTAATAAGAGGTTGTGGTCTGTAGATAGGTTTGTTTTCGCTATCGCTGTGATTCAGAGAAATCGAATAAAGCAAAGAAAGACAACTAGTACTTCACCCGTGTCCCTGAGAACGAGAATTGAACACATTCCTTGTATTATTATAACGTAAATGGAACTAGTCTTTCACAAATACAAAAGAAATTAAAGAACGATAAAATCGTTGAAATTTCTATAGTGAAAAATATCATATTTCTCACTAGTGAAAAATATCACTTTTATAGAATGAATGATTTTCGATATTTCACTAGTAAAAATGTAATAAATGGTTATATTTGGACAACATATCATTTTTTTGATAAGTTTTTTCTTTCTGTGTTTTATCACTTGTCTTTTTGTTTTTAAGCATTGTTTCGTGTGTCATATCGATTGTCTGTTGTTTCTGTTGCTTCTGTCCGGAACCATATTTGTTTGTAGTGTTGTGTTTTGTTGCTCCTTGTCGCGTATCTGTTATTTGTCTGTTATTTCCTGTAAATTTTCACATTTTTCCCTTTTTACTGTTTTCTTGAAATGTATCGGACATTCATTTCGTTCATATGTTGTTTTCCTATACGGTATCAGTTGCTTGCCTTCCTGCTATATTTGGTTAATTTAAATGCAGTTGTATCATTCAGTTCCTTGACGGTAATTTGCCTTCCTGCTTTATTTGGTTTTATTTAAATGCAGTTTTATCAATCAGTTCATTGACGTTAGTTTGCCTTCCTGCTAAATTAGGTTAATTTAAATCCAGTTTAATCAATCAGTTCCTTGACGTTATTTTACCTTTCCGCTACATTTGGTTTTATTTAAACACGGTTGTTTTAGAAAGCATAGATATATTAAAAATTATGCATATTGCCGTTATATTACAGTACACTCGTGATCTTCTTTCTTTAGTATTATTGTATTGTTATGTTGTAGCTGTTTCCTGGACGGCGTGACTGCCCGGATCAGTAACATCGTTCTTGCCACAGGCTGTATGTGCTTAATCCTCACCATCAACACAGTCCTCTACGCTCTTACCTGGTACCGCATAACAAGTGAAGCAAAGCGCCTGGAGTCAACGCTAGGGGGCGCCAGTGCCTCCGTCAAGGCATCCCACCGAGCGGCACGGAATATGTTTTTGTTTCTGACGGCATTCTTCGTCCAGTGGTGGGCTCTAGCTGTGAATGGGATATGGTTTCTCTTCGCAGTACCACCAGTTGTGTTATTTCAAATTCTCACCACATTTTGTAATATTGGCGGCTGTCTGAACCTGTTAGTGTACCTCGTGATCCGTCACAGGAGGAGGACGCTCGCCCCCGCGGAAACCTCTAAAGCTGGCACCAAATCTACCAACGTCAATACCGGGACTCCTTAACTGTCTCTAGACTGTCAGCCACCCGCCGGAATCTCTAAATCTGGCACCAAATCTACCAACGTTAACACGAGGACTCATTAACTATCTCTAAACTGTCAGCCTCACGCGGAAACCTCTAAAGCTGGCACCAAATCTACCAACGTCAATACCGGGACTCCTTAACTATCTCCAGACTGTCAGTCTTACGCGAAACCTCTAAAGCTGGCACCAAATCTTTAAACGTTAACACGGGGACTCCTTGAACATCTCCCAACTGTCAGCCTCCCGCGCAAATCTCTAAAACTGGCACCAAATCTACTAACGTCAATACCGGGACTCCTTAACTATCTCCAGACTGTCAGTCTCCCGCGGAAACCATTAAAGCTGGTACACAATTTACCAACGTCAATACCGGGATTCTGGACTGCAATTCTCAACAGCAATGTCTACAATTATAGATTAAATATATACCCAAAATTTAACTGTTACAACAGTAATGTTCGAAACATTTTACATATCTTTGGACGTCTACAGTACTCTACTCCACAACATTATTCTAGAGTCTCCAAATTTCGGCCTCTTAAATTCATTATACCAAAGACTTAACTTAATTGAAATTTACCGGTAAAATCTCAATTTGAACACATACGAAATATTATGTATGTCTTTATACTTAAAAACTGATCAACCAGAACGTTAAACTGAGTTGTAAGTCGTAAGTTATTACCAGAACGTTAAACTGATTGTAAGCCGTAGGTTATTTTTATTTCGTTTTAGGATCAAATTTGAACTTACTTTAGAGTCGAGTCTCGAGACTCTATGGAGATTGAATGATTCCCTAAAGTGACAGGGAACTACCTTTTTCACCATAACGTTGCTAAAGATTTTAACTTTATTTCACATATGGACAACAGCACAAGAAATAAATCTTTTGAATGTATCCCATACATTGAATTATACCATTTTTCTGAATTAAAAATTTGTTTCCGGTTTTTAATAAATTAATGGTTTTTCAAGGAGATATTATTACATGTACTTTTCATTTTATGACACCGCTGAGAATGTAAATCTTTGCTACCGTAGATATTTTTTAGTGTTTATTGAAATTTAAGGTTGATCAGAACTATGGGCAAGTTTTATGGTCGCCATCTTTGTCTCATTGAGAAATATTCTGTATCTTTAAGTGATATGAAGATGGACGTTTTTGAGTATGCTCATTGGTGTGTTTACTTGTTGTGATTGACGATGATGGTCAGTTATTATTTTGAGAACTTGATGTTTACATGGATGTGACCAAGATTTACATGACGGGTGTCGTCGATGAAGCAGAAGACCTTACTCTTCCGGAACAACTGGTCTCTTGTACTTTTACAAAGGTCTCCATGTGGATCTTTCCTTTGTTCATATTTTGCCCCTGGTTTGATCGGTTGGAGTTTGGTTTATGATTTTGTTTCGTTATTCTCTTATTCATTTTCACCTACACGTGGTGACAATTATTTATTTGATGTGCGCTTTGATCAAACAAGTCAATTAATCGTATCTAATTACGACATAATCGCATCAAGTAAAAATACGCACCCATAGTACACTTGTAACTTAATTTAAAATTCCTGCACCTTCGCTTTGATATCGCTCTACTTAAACAGAAATAGGTTGGACCTCAAAGGTCAGCATAAAACAGTGTTCCTATAGTTATATGTAAATTAAGAGATATATTTCGTTTTGTTGTGGAAAACATTTCCTTTCCCCGTACAACAGATAACCAATCTAAAGCCTAGCTCTGCTCGTTGTTTACTAGTGTGGCACCCTACTTTTTGTCCTCACCCACAACACGACGATACGTCTAATACCTAGCTCTACTCGCTGTTTACAAGTGTGGTATCCACAGGCATTTGTGGCCAGGAGAATAACCATCTATATATATAGATAATATAGCGAAATATGAATAATTAAAAAATATAAGAAAAACATTTTCCAATGTTATTAATCATCTAAAACCATAATGAAAATATTTGCCAAATTTCAGCGTGATACGTCAAGCGGTTAAATTTCACAAAAATTGAATATCAGACAATGAAAACGAGAGAAGGTATGCAACTCAGTGGCAGAAAATACCTCGACCACGTTACAAAACGGTAAAAACTGACTTTCAGTTCATACTAGAGAACAAGAATTCCACGGAAGTGGATGTGTCGCCTGCGCAGCAAGTTGGGAGATACGTTTTTAGGAGCTAGCTAATTATAGCAACAGTGACCTTGACCTTTGACCCCTGAAATGCAAAACCAAGCCAGCACTTTCGGTAGAGAAGTATTGTATGAAGTTTGAGTTTGATTGGCCCAAAGAAACTCAAGTTATCGCACGGAAACCGATTTTCTATTTATAGCAACCGTTACCTTGACCTTTGACCCTGAAAAGCAATCCCAAGCGAGCACTTTTGGTAGGGAAGCACTGTATGAAGTTTGAGTTTGATTGGCCAAAGGAAACTCAAGTTATTGCATTGAAACCGATTTTCTATTTATATCAACATTGACCTTGATCTTTGACCTTCGACCCTGAAAAGCAATCCCAAGCGAGCACTTTTGGTAAGGAAGCACTGTATGAAGTTTGAGTCTGATTGGCCTAAGGAAACTCAAGTTATCGCACGGAAACTGTTGGTGCCAGACGCCGACGCCGACATAGTGACCCTTATATGTCGCCTTTTCAGGCGACACAAAAAACGAACAGCTTCCATCCAGCCCCTATATATTTCCCTTTCTAAAAAGCTATAGTAATAGTGCATTGATAATGCATTGCAGGTTATTTTCTTTGTAATTTTACCTCGCTGAAGAACAACGGACTTATAATGACAACAGTTTTGATACACAGTCAATAGATGGATAAATATTATGTCTAGGTCCTTATTTACATCCATTAGCCCTACTGTAATGTCAGTCATCACTGTAATGCAGAACAAACTAAATCCATATTGTACTTTAAAAAAAAACAATTATCGCATAACAATGGAGTTATTAATCGCCTACATGCGTCTGAGGGTTGGACAGTCCAGATCAGTCCTGAAGGTGTTGTGGATAGGCTAGGAGAATAACTACCTGTATATATAGATAATATAGCGAAATATGAATAATTAAAAAAGTATAAGAACAAAATTTTCCAATGTTATTAATCGTCTTAAACCATAATGAAAATAATTGCCAAATTTCAGCTTGATACATCAAGCGGTTAAATTTCGCAAAAATCGAGTATCAGACTCTGAAAAAGAGAGAAGGTATGCAACTCAGATTCAGAAAATACCTCGACCACGTTACAAAACGGTAAAAAAACTTACCTTCCGTTCATACTAGAGAAAAACGAACAGCTTCCATCCATCCCCTATATATTACCCTTTCTAAAAAGCTATAATGATCCACACTTTTATCTATCGATTGCGAGTACGGGGTCGTTACATCTCAGAAACCCCCGAAATCTTCGATATAGGAATTATTTGTGACGGAAGTCACTGCTAACGTCTCAGGAGAGACTACTCTGGTTATATTTTTGTACTTCTAAAATGTTAAAAAATTTCATAAATCATTAATATACAAACGACTTAAGTTTAGCTTACAATGAAACCATCGTTAGATGTTTGGTAGGGAAACCCGATGCTACAATCGTCTGAGATTATTTAAAACAAGAGTTTTAAACTTGACGCAAAAATGAAGTTTGTATTTTAACTCAAAAACGACCATTGAGACCTTTCTGGATTTTCCACAAGTGTAATGTTGTTCGGAACTTCTCGTTAGCAGTGACTTCATATGGACATTACCTATCTAAATAACAAACTATCCTCGTCATTAAAAAATGTGGACATTAACTACCTAGAAACAAAAACTGTCCACGTCATAATAATAATGTGGACATAACCTATCTTGATAACAAACTGTCCACGTCTTTAACATAATGTGGACATAACCTATCTTGATAACAAACTGTCCACGTCTTTAACATAATGTGGACATAACCTATCTTGATAACAAACTGTCCACGTCTTTAACATAATGTGAAAATTGACTATCTTGATAACAAACTCTATCCCATTGACGCCAAATATCTCACTATCCCATTGGTTAAAATAACGTCACATGACGTCCTGGACGATACCGTATCGGGTAACTAAATTCCGTATCACGTGAGTAAGTTCCGTATCACGTCAGTAACGGGTTATCGTTCCTGAAAGAACTCTCCATTCAATTACAATCATGGCTGCTGAAAAACACTTCGGCCACATCACGGAAGATGAATTGGCCCAGAAACGTCAGAAAGTAAATAAATAACAAAACTTTGATATGCAACGAGAAAGCAACCAGAATATTGAAAGCTTATTTTACATTTGAAACGTTTGATGAGGTAGGTGGAAATGTAGGACATTTCTATATGTTGATGCCCGCAGGACAGACGGTTTTAAAATATAAGCCCAGCTAATGTGTTTTTTTTCTAATCAAATACAGGGGTATAAGCCTTCGGCAGGATACATTACACAGTTTGGTGACCTAATAAGGAATAATATCGGGTCTAAAAAACATTTTCACCTACCTCATCAAGCGTTTCAAACGTAAAATAAGCTTTCAATATTCTGGTTGTTATACATAACTAATTTCGTTTTACTTCTACCCCATAAATTAAAGGGGTTTTACGCACCTCACTCTTCTTCTACATTAATTTAGAAAACTTGGATTACCACCTTTTGGCCCCTAGCATCACTGAAGAGTCCTTGGAGGGCGAAACATCTGTATGATGCAGTTAATATTACTTAATTTAAAAGGTGCATAATATGTGTGTGTTACGTTATCTTTCATGATAGGTGGTGGCGGACTCTGCTGGTGGATTCTTTTTTAGTCCCCGAGGTTTACTTGAGCCTCCATAACCACCGTTAATCTCATTTGAGTAGTGGCACGGTACATAATATACACATTTTCGTAGTACACGATTTGAAATTATACAGAACTAGTTTAATTTTATTTCTAAATTTATAAATCAAAGGGGTTTTACACACCCGACCTTTCTGCTTTTTCTTTAGATTAGAAATTTTGGATTCCCACTTTTTGGTCCTTAGCATCACCGAAGAGCGCTAGAAGGACGAAACAGCTGTATGATGCAGTTTAATTCATTTTTTCGGCATACTGTATCTATCACTAAATGTGCAGCATATATGTATGTTACATTGTACGTCATATGTCATATAAGAGGTGACTACATGAAAGTATGATCCATGTTATGTTCGGTCTGTATGGAGATTTTCAATCGAAATAAAAAAACCCCCAACATTATCAAATTAGTAGTATCTATTCTTTTTAAACGTATAATCAATCATATGTTATTTCAATCTAATCGATGTCATCGGCAAATAAACCAGGTGACATTTGGAAGTTTTCCGACTGAACTGCAGTAGAAATTCAAATATATTAGTTAAGAATGCATGAAGCTTTCCAACTCAGGGTCTCTGCAATATCACCTAGTATAAAATAAAATTACACCAGCCTATGCATACCTTCAACCTACCCCGATATGTTCTGACTGATGGCCAAACTATGATTAGTAGTAAATTAAATCTAACTTGGGGTTTTCTTTCGAATTCGTAAATTTACTTTGATTTCTGGTATTTAAGTTTGTTTTCCATGATTTTTGTTGTGATGTTAACTTACAGTAAGCATTTCTTATTTTATTTTATTTCTTGTTTTGATGCAGTTTAGTTCTCGGCATACTGTATCTTTTACTTAATTTGAAAGATGCAGCATATTTGTGTTACATCATCTTGAACTTGTTAAGGCTGCTTCCAATAATTATAGACGTCATATTCTTACGGACTGTTCACATAGGAAAGCACTGTGTCAGCGTTTCAATCGTATGACTGACAATTTGTCCCTGGCCATTATCCATGAAACGAAATACGTCACTAAGTTAATGATTCTACCAATCACGTGACAGCGATGTCCGCCGTATCAATAGTGTATTTACGAGAGGTGTTCCATAAATAATGTCATCTGTGCTTTATTGCACGGAAATCGTGCAATTTATGCACAAAACCACCTCGTGTCGATTGAGTGATCACTGGCTCGTGACACAGGTTCACTGGCCTCGGTACAGTGTACATCGTTTCATAGCATATTCGTTAGACTAGACACAAAATGACAGGAAAACGAGGTGAACTTTTTCTTGAAGTTAGGGCCTATATAAAAGGTAGGTCATTACTCGGCATAAAGGCTGTAGATATTCACCGCGAGGTGTGTGACATTTATGAGGAGGGCCAAATGTCTTACAGGACTGTTTGTAGGTGGGTATGTAAATTTAGTCCTGGGCAGCAGCAACTGAAAGATGCTGCTCACCCAGGTCGTCCTGCAACAACTACGACCAAAGGTTACATAGAAAAATCCGAAATATCCTCCAAACTGATGCTCGATTCACCGTAAGACAATTGGCTCGAATGACAAACTTGTCGTTAGCAAGAGTTCATGCAATTTTGAAGAAACACCTAAAAGTTAGAAAGATAAATGCAAGATGAATACCACATTTGTTAATAGAAGACGCGTGTAACAATGGCAAAAAAACTTCTCAAAATGTACCCAAAATATAGTAAAAAGGCTTTTGATAATATAGTCACTGGTGACGAGACCTGAGTGTATTATTTTGAACCAAAGCGAAAGTTTGCCAACCGAATATGGGCCACTAAAAATGCCAGACGCCCAAGTATTGCCAAACGAATGCGAACGGTAAAGAAGGTTTTGTATGCTATTTTTTTCCCTAATAAGGGTCCAGCTATTCAAATCCCGGTGCCAAAAGGCAGAACGGTCACAGGCAAGTTCTATAAAAACGTTGTTCTGAGAAAGTTGAAGAACTACTACAAAAGTCGCCGCCCAAAAACAGGACTTAAGTATGTCCGATTTTTGCATGATAATGCACCCGCTCACAAGGCACGTATTGTGACTGACCTTTTGGAGTCAGAGAAGGTTACCGTCCTTCCGAACCCTCCGAACTCGCCAGACTTAGATATCATTTATCTGGAAGGAGATACAATTCGAGAAATGCTGTTTATCAGTGTCTGATGGGTGTACCCATTGAAGAGTATGAACAATGCTTCCAAAAATGGACTGACCGGCTAAAAAGGTATGTACTGGCTGGCGGAGAGTATTTTGAAGGGCAGAGCAAATTAAAATGAACAAAAGCACTTCCGCTATATGAGCACCGATGCAAGTGACATTATTGTTGGAACACCCCTCGTAGATAATGCATTGCAGGTTATTTCTTTGTAATTTTACCTCGCTCAAGAACAACGGACTTATAATGACAACAATTTTGATACACAGTCAATGGATGGATAAATATTATGTCTAGGACCTAATCTACATCCATTAGCCCTACTGTAATGTCAGTCATCACTGCAATGCAGAACAAACTAAATCCATATTGTACTTTAAACACCAATTATCGCATAACAATTGAGTTATTAATCGTCTACATGCGCCAGAGGGTTGGACAGTCCAGATCAGTCCTGAAGGTGAAGTTGATATAACTATCTAGGTCCAAAGACAGTATCGATTCCATGTGTAGTCACATGCCGGTATAATACTAACTACATGTTACTCCCAAAATAGTCAGGATTCATTCTTTGCTTGGACGACACGATCAGTCACATTTATGACTACGGTTAGGATCCACTCTATTTGTGGAGACTACCAGTCTAAGATATAACTACCTAGGCCACGAGACAGGTAGGATACATTATATGTGTGGTATAGACTCTAAGTCACTGATATAACTACCTAAGTCACGAGACAGTCAGGATCCATTATATGTGTGGTGGATACTCTAAGTCACTGATAGAACTACCTAGATCACGAGACAGTCAGGATCCATTCTCTATGTGGTAGAGACTCTAAGTCACTGATATAACTACCTAAGTCACGAGACAGTCAGGATCCATTCTATGTGTGGTGGAGACTATAAGTCACTGATATGACTATCTACGTCACAAGACAGTCAGGATCCATTCTATGTGTGGTGGAGACTATAAGTCACTGATATGACTATCTACGTCACAAGACAGTCAGGATCCATTCTATGTGTGGTGGAGACTATAAGTCACTGCTATAACTATCTACGTCATAAGACAGTCAGGATCCATTCTATGTGTGGTGGAGACTATAAGTCACTGATATGACTATCTACGTCACAAGACAGTCAGGATCCATTCTCTGTGTGTTGGAGACTATCAGTCACTGATATAACTACTTAGGTCTCGAGACAGTCAGGATCCATTCTATGTGTTGGAGACTCTAAGTCACAGATATAACTACCTAAGTCACAAGACAGTCAGGATCCATTCTATGTGTGGTGGAGACTATCAGTCACTGATATAACTATCTAGGTCACGAGGCAGTCAGGATCCATTCTCTGTGTGTTGGAGACTATCAGTCACTGATATAACTACTTAGGTCACGAGACAGTCAGGATCCATTCTATGTGTTGGAGACTCTAAGTCACATATATAACTACCTAGGTCATATGGTGAGTAACACTGTTAAAGATATAACACCCCGATCATTGGATACAAATCTAGAATCATACATCTATTTTCCATCACATATCTTATATAACCAAGATTAATAACGGAACCAAGATAATTTCGTCAAATCTAAGAAACATATATTCCAGTCTGACTGAATCATTTTGTTGGTTCTACAACCTGATGTCAGGACACATTGAACTGAAGGTTTATTAAAGGTGTACCAACAGTTGACAGAGATAGTTGGGGACTTGTTATACTTTGACTGAACTTTTAACAGACACGTCAAATTGAACCAGTATGAATATATTCTCATGCAAATTAAATATGTTGTTTATTTTTTTGACATTGATGCATGTAGCTCTTAAAGAGGTTTTGTGTAATAATTCAACGATGATGATGTCTTTATATAAAAAACTTCTGGACAGATATACACCGTCAGTCCGTCCTGGGACAAACTACCTGACACGGCCGCTTATAATACATGTGTCCTTTAATCTAAAAACAATTAGATCATTTGACGAAATTAATAGTAAATTTTCAATTGTTGGCAATTACGATATCAGTTGGGTAGATGAGAGATTGGCCTGGAATCCAAATCAATCCAAAGGTATATCGGCGATGTATTTCAAGGAAAAGGACGTATGGATACCCCCTATAGGATACTCCTTAGCTTATAACAACGTGGATTTAGTCGGAGACTCCAACACTATTATTGCCTTTACCCACAAAGGGGAATCTGTATGGGCATCTCCTCAGATCCTGGATTCTGTGTGCAACGCTGACATATCATATTATCCTTTCGATAATCAAACATGTGAAATTATCATTTTAGTGGTTGGATATAACAGTCGAGATGTTCACTTCCACAGCAGGTTAACGTCTGTGAATTTAACAGAATACACCGGCAACTCTCAGTGGGAATTGTTAGAAACTCAAGCAAAGACAGACCGAAGGGGCGTAAAGCTAACATTTTCATTTAAAAGACGACCCGGCTTTATCATAGTTAACCTGCTGTTACCACTGATGTCCCTGTGTATACTAAATATATTTGTATTTGTTCTTCCGGTCGATTCTGGTGAACGGGTGGGATTTTCTATCACCATATTGTTAGCCATTGCTGTATTCATGTCCATAGTTTCAGATTTATTACCCGCTGCATCAACACCAGGAATTGCTTTCTTTTGCTATTTAGTCCTGTTAGATTTGATTATTAGCGCGCTAATAATGATATGTACAATTCTAAGCATCAAATTGTACATGAAACCTGAAACTGAAACTGTTAGATTTGATTATTAGCGCGCTAATAATGATATGTACAATTCTAAGCATCAAATTGTACATGAAACCTGAAACTGAAAATGTGGCGAAACCCATTTGTTCACTTACACAACTTGTAACGTGTGTGAAGAAGAAGACATCCTCAGTAGATACAACTCCTGATATTGAGATTACCAACCCGCCATGTGTGTCACTTGATGGATCACAGAATACTGACGAAAAAGAGCATACAGAAGGGGAGGATGGGGAGGATGTATGCTTTGTTACCTCCTGGAGACAAGTTGCTCACGGTTTCGACAAAATCTGTATTGTCGTGTTTTCCGTTTTACTGATAATATCACATATCTCATTCTTTCTGGTTATGTTTCTAAAGTAGCATTTGATCTTTTAGCGTCGTCGATAGTTATTTAAAGATTATTTGTTTGGATGTGTTGATTAAGGGAAGTGAATCTCGTGCAAATGAAGTGCTCTGCGAACATGTACCATATTTCTTGTGCCTAGTTTATCTAACTACGGTACCAAACAGAGTTGGTATTCACGTATACCTTTGTGCAGGTGTTGTTTTGTATATCCAGTGCATGATTACGTGCTTTATGTTTTCTACATTAGGACTGATCTTCATTTGACAAAGATATTCCATGGTACACTTAAATATGTTCGTTGCCAATCGTGTGTACATCGTGAAAATTGAGGTGAATCCTTTTATCATTTTACCGTGGCCACGACCAGTATATTTCTGTAGGCATGACGACGATGTCAATCTCCGTATAGTAGGACCTTATATTTTAATCACAATCGACACAATTATAACACCGTCGACAGGTTTTGTTGACAGGCGGTGCTTCAAATTAAACGGGATACCCCGGCTGAATATCCCGGCTGGATGTAGTCACGGATGAAACTAACAATATGATTGGCTACTATTTTAGTACGAAAACGAGAGTTTCCATCGATTTTAGCCCACGGTGTGCTAACGTTAGATAAGTGTACCGTGGGTTTCCGACGATGAGAAGGTGGCTGCGATTATATATACAGTTACTTTGTTTGAATATTTGGATTAAGTATAAATCTGCCAAGCTTTTTATCATGTCGTGTAAGCTAAGTTAGTTACACGCATAATATGTACACATGTGGGATTATATTACGAAATCGTTATCATAGTAATATTAAAAATCTGTAAAGATAATATGTAAAATAAATAAATAAATAAATAAATAAATAAAACGATAGATATTATTTAAATATGCAAGTACATGTATGTGCAAACTTTCAAAGTATAATTATTCGATAACCAATTATCCAGGGTCGACATTTAAGTCACCGTTACTATTTTGTAGAAAATCTTTATCATCGCTCTAACAACTTCATTTCTCAATCCATTGGCATTAACGTTCACATATTGGTTCATTATAATAATACCTCGAACGAGCTCAGGTTTCAGCATTCCAGTGTCAGCTTTAAGGTCACCGTTACTATTTATAGAAACTCTTTTTCATACCTCATTTCTCAACCAATTTTCAATGAAATTCACATATTGGTTAAGCATCATAATAACTCGGACATGCTTGTGTTTCAGCATACCAGGGTCAACATCAATGACATCGTTATTGTTCATAGAAGTTTTTTGTCATCGCTCTAGCGGCTACATTTCTCAACCAATTTTCAAGTATCATATTACCTGGAACATGTTTTTGTGTCAGCATTATACGAGTATGGTCACTATTAAAGTCACCGTTATTTTTGATAGAAAATCTTATGTTCTGTCTGGTGATTCCATTTCTAAACTGATTTCGATCAACCTTCAAATATTGGTCAAGTATCTATATTCATTATAGGGTTTGTGTTTCCACTTGCCATGGTCAATGTCAAGGTCACCGTTGCTATAAATATCTGATCTTTGTCAAATTCTACCAAGGGTGGATTTGTATCGCTTGCGATGCCTTGTTAAAAACTATTATTATATGACTATATAACTTAATGCAATAATAACTGAGGCTGAGTACACATCTTATATAGATGTGTTGGGTGCGTGTGTGTGTCAAAGTATGCAGTGCTGTCTATGATATCTGTTTTCTTTATTCGTTTTTAGTCTGTATATAAGTGGTTCCTATAGGAGAGGACTTATGTAGGTTAGCCTGTTGTTCAATCCTTTTGTTCTCAATGAAATTTGTTGAAATGAAAAGTATATGGAACTCTGTGACATATTTAGAATATGACAATTTTAGCAGCATATCAATTCAACATAATCAAGTTCTTTGGTATTTTATCAATAGAAAGTTGCTAAAAACAAAATAAACACTCATTCCAGTGAACATAATCAGATATATAATATGCAAATGAAAAATTAGTTGGATTTTCACTTTACATAAAAGCTAAGTACATTTGTATAACAAAATATGGCGTGTGTATATATACATACAATGTATATGTAATCTCGTGGTGAACTTTCAGATGTACGAGATTATGTGACAGTGTAAATATAGTCTTTATTAATTGATACACTGATATGAAGATGGACGTTTATGAGTATGCTTATAATTATGAGTGTGCTTACTTGTGATCGAGAATGATGACTCGGTTCTCATTTTGAGGACTTGATGTTTGCTTGGATGTGACAAAGATTTACATGGCTGGTGTCGTCGATGAATCAGAAGACGCTTACACTTCGGAACACCTGGAACCCTTGTTTTTTTTTTTTTTTTTTTTACATTTTTGTATTTTGCCCCTTCTTTGATCGGTTTTGAGTTCGGATTATGATTTTTTGAAGCTTAGGTATTCCCTATTTTTTCTTCTCACTATGACCCCTAAAACATCTTGTCCAAACTAAAGGCAGGCGAATTCTAATAGAGAAAATACAAACAACTGCAGAAACAACTGTCTATAATTAAACTATTATTTACTACATTCTTATGAATACAAGAATTTACATTCAACCAAAACTATATAGTATAATCTACATACACGCTCCTGTGACATGACCGCAATGAGGATTCGAGTTTTGTGGGTAGATATAAACAATACATGTACATGCTGGTCTTCCTGGAACCTATGTTAGAGTCATTTGGTTCCAAACCAAGGTCTGCTTAGATGGTATATATCTGTCATGCACGGTAAATAATGCTTTAGACCGATTATATAATTTTCTAGCACAGTATTGCAGGCGATATTTCTGATATTATAATAAGTGTGTAAATTTCTTGCTTTGGTTATTTAACTTAAGCACATTTTGTACGGTTTGCAAACATTTGTATGTTTTGTTGTTACTGTAATAAAAACACTTTTGAACTATTACCTCGAGGTTTGTTTTCCCCAACAATGCCTTACGATATATAAGCTACCGCAATGTTTATTTTAATTTTGAAATTGTGGTCCCAGTAGGCGTTTTGTAAATATGCTCAGAATTTTGTTATAGTATATAAAATATATTTGATATAGTGTTAACAATGTTGGTAAAATTAGGGCCAAAATTGAGGCAGTGTCAAGTAGTTTAGAAAGAAAAAAAAATCAAGCCCAATAAAGTCGCCTCTTACAGTCATGCAACATGGGCAGTCGGTTTATGAATAATTCATACGCCCTACCAGCAAGTACAATGTGAGTGATTTCAACAAATCATGAAATTTAAACCACGTACATTACATTTACTATCTATAGTACGTTCGCGATATGTTTTTAAATATTTTTACCCAGAATAACCAACAATTAATTACTTAAGGATCCCTGGCCCTTTACACAGAAAACAATAAAGAGTTTCACCTAAGTGTTTGTGTACCAACAGTTACCTCCCTTTAATTTCGTATTGAAAATGGCTGCAGGATATCTCGGAGACACTTGGAGCAACCAAACCAGATATCTCAGTTGTTTGCAGCGACAGAATAATGATCGACGATGCAGGGTACGAAACCTTGTCTGATTCGTTTACATATTCCTCTTTATTTTTCTCATCGTGTAATATGTCATTCTCTTTTCAGAAATGGTTTATTGAATCTCACGAGTCCTTTAACCAAAGGTCTCTTTCCATGCGCACTATTTTCGACAAAGGTACAGAGATAATTAAGACGTTTCTACACCAGCATAAAACCAAACCATTGAAATAAATATCTGTAATTAAAAGTGTTAAATCTAGGAGGACGAAACAGCTGTATGATGCAGTTTAGGGGAAATATGATATACATATGGCATAAAACAGTAGTACAGATGTACTGCAGGAAACATGAGGTGCACATGACATATATAGAGGATCTGTCATGAGGTTATCTTCCTATTAGATTTATGATATGAGTTTTGAATTTTTCATTTTTGCGAGCCTGTGGCGAGTAAAAATGAAAACAAATCTGAACTAGTATCATAAAGAGAATATAAAGGGAAACGAATGACAGATTTTTTTTCATATGACGTTTTATCGTCTTTCTCCATCCTAAACTGATTTTGTTTTCGCCAACTGATTTCAATATATCGAACCAAATAGCCTAAACCTTCGAAGTAGGTCAAATGTACCGACGAACACAGAAGTAGTCCAACACAATTGACTCTTGCAATTGATCAATTTTATAAAATAAAGACACCTTATTGAAAATTTCAGTCAGTTTCAACTAAAATATTATGACTGATAAATTGTGCCCAGTGATTAGAAACAATGAATAAAAACTTGAAGTTTGACTGTGCCTAGCCCTCTGTTATTTAAATTATGAATCCGGCCGAATGTGACGATATCATGACGTCACTTGGCGCGACAATGACTAGTACGTTGCCGCTTAGCTATCACTGTCGTAAACAACTGATGTGTGGCGTTTCCCTACAGTTGGAGAAGTATCCTTATCATCGCGGGAGTCAACAGTGATGTTGATTGTGCACCGAAAATGTTTCAAATGAACATTTTGTTCAAACATCTTGTAAAGACGCCGTTTGAGGTCGATTTGTTAGCAGTGTTTTGGATTGTGTAAGGCATGTTTGTTGACGTCAGCTTATCCTATTATACCGTTGTTGGGAAAGGATATTTGGATCGATATTTTTCGTGCAAGTTAGTATTGTTTACATGTCTAAAATCGTTTACGCTTTATAACGACCCTTAGGTGTTTTTACACGTGTGTGATATAGAAAATGTATGTAATGGCTTTATCACACCGCATATAACGGTAGTCATATGATAAATACTGTATCACAGGAAACATGAAATACACGAAACAAATTCTGATAAAACAGTAGTACACATGTACCAAGACAAACATGAAATACACATGACATACATATGTAAATACTAATATATAAAAGTAATAATACTGTACGATGGGAAATAAATGTACCACAGAGAACATCATATTTGAACCTATATTACAGTACAATCACATGAAACACTTACATTACAGAATAACCAGTTGAGTTTTTACATAGCATTTACAATGTTATCATTTTAACGAATTGCTATTCTACATTGCAATAGAATATAAGAAAACATATCGCTTCAAGTCTAAATCACTTTAAGCATTTTTGAAGCAACTTCCACTGAAAACTTTTGAAGCGTCCAGCAGAACAAACACGCCAAGGGTAACAGATAGCATGGTAATACCAAGACTGCCCACGGCAAAGGAACTTTTACGGTCGTCTGATGCACTTACTTTCTTCATTTTTGCAGCATTGGTCTCATTCTTTTGTACCTTTGTTGCAAGTTTCAGTTGTTCAAGTTTCATTGCTAGTTCCAGACTGCCTATTTCAAAAGATATGTTATTTACTAACGTACAAACACAAACACAAGTAGCCGTATTGTTTGGTATGACGTAGAAGGTAGGGGTCACCTGGTTTAACGTGGCTGTTATCGTCGTCGGTGTTGTCGACACTTGAGAAGTTGTAAATATTGTTGATGCCGTAGTCGGTTGATTTGTTGACACCATTGTCGTCATAGTCGACACTGTTGTTGTCGTCGCTTGCTGACTGGCTGTTTGTGGAGTAGTAGTTGTTGTTTGTTGAATAGGTGTTGTTTGTGGAGTAGTAGTTGTTGTTTGTGGAGTTGTAGTTGTTGTTTGTGGAGTAGTAGTTGTTGTTTGTGGAGTTGTAGTAGTTGTTTGTGGAGTAGTAGTTGTTGTTTGTGGAGTAGTAGTTGTTGTTTGTAGAGTAGTAGTTGTTGTTTGTGGAGTATTAGTGGTTGTTTGTGGAGTAGTAGTTGTTGTTTGTTGAGTAGTAGTGGTTGTTTGTGGAGTAGTAGTTGTTGTTTGTAGAGTAGTAGTTGTTGTTTGTTGAGTAGAAGTAGTTGTTGTTTGTGGAGTTGTAGTTGTTGTTTGTGGAGTTGTAGTTGTTGTTTGTGGAGTTGTAGTAGTTGTTTGTGGAGTTGTAGTAGTTGTTTGTGGAGTTGTAGTAGTTGTTTGTGGAGTTGTAGTAGTTGTTTGCGGAGTTGTAGTAGTTGTTTGTGGAGTAGTAGTTGTTTGTGGAGTTGTAGTAGTTGTTTGTGGAGTTGTAGTAGTTGTTTGTGGAGTTGTAGTAGTTGTTTGTGGAGTTGAAGTAGTTGTTTGTGGAGTTGTAGTAGTTGTTTGTGGAGTACTAGTAGTTGTTTGTGGAGTTGTAGTAGTTGTTTGTGGAGTTGTAGTTATTGTTGTTTGTTCAGTCGTTGTCGTTGCTTCTTGGGTAGTTGTTGTTGTTTGTTGGGTGGTTGTTGTTAGCGTCGAAGTTGTTGCTATATCATTAAAGAAAACATACAACTGAGTATACAATTCGCAGATTCGTTCAGTTACAACAAATACAGTTGTAGGATCGCACAACGTTACACGATGTGCGACTGACATACATACGATTTGTGAACGGTGTGTGAACGTTGTGTGAACGGTGTGTGAACGTTGTGTAAACGGTGTGTAAACGGTGTGTGAACGTTGTGTAAACGGTGTGTAAACGGTGTGTGAACGGTGTGTAAACGGTGTGTGAACAGTGTGTAAACGATGGATGCAATTTGTGGTGCATTATGCGTTACCGCAACTGTACCTCTGATGTGTATAGTTTCTAGAATAATTTGCCTTTCTATCCTTTAAATGATCTTTGCTTTATATTACTTATTTGATAAACACCAATAACATTTACCAGTATGATCTTTATTTAAAACTCTTTATTTACCTTTTCACGTCGCTCCGACTCGATGAAACCAGTAAACTCTGATATCTTTCCAAATGAAGGTGGGTCACGGGTTTTTGTTTTTATTTCTGGCGAAATGATGTGTCTGTCTACAGCGGAACATTGTTGTGAACAATAATGTACGAGTCTGTGTATACTAATGTACGAGTCTGTGTACAATAATGTACGAGTCTGTGTACAATAATGTACGAGTATATGTACAATAATGTACGAGTGTGTGTACAATAATGTACGAGTATGTGTACAATAATGTACGAGTGTGTGTACAATAATGTACGAGTATGTGTACACTAATGTACGAGTGTGTGTACAATAATGTACGAGTGTGTGAACACTAATGTACGAGTGTGTGTACAATAATGTACGAGTGTGTGTACAATAATGTACGAGTGTGTGTACAATAATGTACGAGTGTGTGTACAATAATGTACGAGTGTGTGTACAATAATGTACGAGTGTGTGTACAATAATGTACGAGTGTGTGTACACTAATGTACGAGTGTGTGTACAATAATGTACGAGTCTGTGTACAATAATGTACGAGTCTGTGTACAATAATGTACGAGTCTGTTTACACTAATGTACGTGTGTGTGTACAATAATGTACGAGTCTGTTTACACTAATGTACGAGTGTGTGTACAATAATGTACGAGTCTGTTTACACTAATGTACGAGTGTGTGTACACTAATATACGAGTCTGTGTACAATAATGTACGAGTCTGTGTACAATAATGTACGAGTCTGTGTATACTAATGTACGAGTGTGTGTACAATAATGTACGAGTGTGTGTACAATAATGTACGAGTCTGTGTATACTAATGTACGAGTATGTGTACAATAATGAACGAGTGTGTGTACAATAATGTACGAGTCTGTGTACAATAATGTACGAGTCTGTGTACAATAATGTACGAGTCTGTGTACAATAATGTACGAGTGTGTGTACAATAATGTACGAGTCTGTGTACAATAATGTACGAGTCTGTGTACAATAATGTACGAGTCTGTGTACAATAATGTACGAGTCTGTTTACACTAATGTACGAGTGTGTGTACAATAATGTACGAGTCTGTTTACACTAATGTACGAGTGTGTGTACACTAATGTACGAGTTTGTGTACAATAATGTACGAGTCTGTGTACAATAATGTACGAGTCTGTTTACACTAATCTACGAGTGTGTGTACACTAATGTACGAGTGTGTGTACAATAATGTACGAGTGTGTGTACAATAATGTACGAGTGTGTGTACAATAATGTACGAGTCTGTGTATACTAATGTACGAGTGTGTGTACAATAATGAACGAGTGTGTGTACAATAATGTACGAGCGTGTGTACAATAGTGTACGAGTGTGTGTACAATAATGTACGAGCGTGTGTACAATAATGTACGAGTCTGTGTACACTAATGTACGAGTATGAGTACAATAATGTACGAGTCTGTGTACAATAGTGTACGAGTGTGTGTACAATAATGTACGAACGTGTGTACACTAATGTACGAGTCTGTGTACAATAATGTACGAGTCTGTGTACAATAATGTACGACTGTGTGTACAATAATGTACGAGTCTGTGTATACTAATGTACGAGTCTGTGTACAGTAATGTACGAGTCTGTGTACAATAATGTACGAGCGTGTGTACACTAATGAACGAGTCTGTGTTCACTAATGTACGAGTCTGTGTACAATAATGTACGAGTGTGTGTACAATAATGTACGAGTCTGTGTATACTAATGTACGAGTCTGTGTACAATAATGTACGAGTGTGTGTACAATAATGTACGAGTCTGTGTTCACTAATGTACGAGTCTGTGTACAATAATGTACGAGTGTGTGTACAATAATGTACGAGTGTGTAAACACTAATGTACGAGTGTGTGTACAATAATGTACGAGTCTGTGTACAATAATGTACGAGTCTGTGTACAATAATGTACGAGTATGTGTACAATAATGTACGAGTCTGTGTACACTAATGTACCAGTGTGTGTACAATAATGTACGAGTGTGTGTACAATAATGTACGAGTGTGTGTACAATAATGTGCGAGTCTGTGTACAATAATGTACGAGTGTGTGTACAATAATGTACGAGTCTGTGTATACTAATGTACGAGTCTGTGTATACTAATGTACGAGTATGTGTACAATAATGTACGAGTGTGTGATCAATAATGTACGAGTCTGTGTAACATAATGTACGAGTGTGTGTACAATAATGTACGAGTGTGTGTACACTAATGTACGAGTGTGTGTACACTAATGAACGAGTGTGTGTACAATAATGTACGAGTCTGTGTACACTAATGTACGAGTGTGTGTACAATAATGTACGAGTCTGTGTACAATAATGTACGAGTATGTGTACAATAATGTACGAGTGTGTGTACAATAATGTACGAGTGTGTGTACAATAATGTACGAGTGTGTGTACAATAATGTACGAGTGTGTGTACAATAATGTACGAGTGTGTGTACAATAATGTACGAGTGTGTGTACACTAATGTACGAGTGTGTGTACAATAATGTACGAGTGTGTGTACAATAATGTACGAGTGTGTGTACAATAATGTACGAGTCTGTGTATACTAATGTACGAGTCTGTGTATACTAATGTACGAGTGTGTGTACAATAATGTACGAGTGTGTGTACAATAATGTACGAGTGTGTGTACAATAATGTACGAGTGTGTGTACAATAATGTACGAGTCTGTGTACAATAATGTACGAGTGTGTGTACAATAATGTACGAGTCTGTGTATACTAATGTACGAGTGTGTGTACAATAATGTACGAGTCTGTGTATACTAATGTACGAGTATGTGTACAATAATGTACGAGTGTGTGATCACTAATGTACGAGTCTGTGTACAATAATGTACGAGTGTGTGTACAATAATGTACGAGTGTGTGTACAATAATGTACGAGTGTGTGTACAATGATGTACGAGTGTGTGTACGATAATATACTAGTGTGTGTACAATAATGTACGAGTGTGTGATCACTAATGTACGAGTCTGTGTACAATAATGTACGAGTGTGTGTACAATAATGTACGAGTGTGTGTACACTAATGTACGAGTGTGTGTACACTAATGAACGAGTGTGTGTACACTCATGTACGAGTGTGTGTACACTAATGAACGTGTGTGTGTACACTCATGTACGAGTGTGTGTACGATAATGTACGAGTGTGTGTACACTAATGAACGAGTGTGTGTACACTAATGAACGAGTGTGTGTACAATAATGTACGAGTATGTGAACACTAAAGAACGAGTATGTGTACGATAATATACTAGTGTGTGTATATTAATGTACGAGTGTACTTCACGTGTGTATGGAAGTGCTAGGTCTTGGAGGTGGAGGAAATGACATTAAACAAAGTTTAATTTGTATTAAAAGACAGATGGATTCAATTGATAATAGGGCTTATATATTTGGATCTGAGATTGTTAAACAAGGGACATGTACATGGACATAATAACTGTGGTTTTATTAGTTGTGTATGCATGTTAAAATTATAAAGAATAATCTTTCATCCGTTGTCCAGTGCTAAGTGTGTATGCTAAGCATTCCTTGTATACATGTAAACAATATGAACTACTTATTACTTTTTAAAATGTTTGTGTTTCATCGAATTTTTAATCAACTAATATCAAGTGCTAAATAATCTAAGTATACTTTTTACTTTATTTCATGAAATACATCCATATAATACTGTTAATTATTAAAAAAAAAATATTAATTTGAATTATAAATTTTGAATCTGGAGTATTATATTGTTACCAAAATAAAAATTGTATGTGAACATATTGTGATCTATATAGCACATGTATTATGACTTTTTGAAAAATACAGGTAAATATCTACTTGTGAATTTGCACTTTCCCAGATTAGACTATAATTGGTGTGCCATTGTTCTCGAGTGTTTATATAATTCTTTTGATCCCCAAAAAGTGGAAGAAATGAGAACAAACCACACCCATAGTGATTGATGACGTCACAATAGCAAATGTTGTTATAGCCTTCTACAATGCATTATAATGAAAAGACGCAAAGCAAATTAAAATTGTCACTTGATTCATGTTATGAAATCCAATAGAAACTCACATGGCGGCAGACATCCGACGATTTCGAATCTAAGGGACACGTTACCGGAGTACGTAACGGGACTGATCCGAACAGACGTAGCATTCAACGGCGTGAGGAGGTGTCTGGTCACTTTAGTATCGTGGTTAGAGAAATCGTTCGCCGGGAATAACTAATAAATGGTAGCAACAGTTGTACAAATAACAAGGCCTGCATTGATTTATTATAATAGAAATGGAAATTAACCAATTACATTTATAAGATGGAGCTTTCAAATAACAGATTCTGTAACAGTATAATCTTTTTAACTTTTGCTGATGGTTTTTATAATTTATCGAACATTGTAAAGAATGTGTAAAACAACAGTCTTTTCAAAAAATAAAAATAGTTGATATTGTACATATTTGGCATGGATTCGTAAATAGAACTGACCTAGTATGTTATGCAATCCTCTTTGATAGTTACCTTTGAGTGGCCATGAGCGTCTAGAGATGATTCCCAATCGACTCCGTCAGAGCTAACGGAAACGTAATATGATCGAACATGACTACCATCTTCCCCATTCCCTGTTGTTATAATACACGTAATGATGACATGGGTGTCAAAGTCAACCTGGCAAAGAGGACAATATATTAGGTCACACCGTACATTAACAAAGAGGACAATATATTAGGTCACACCGTACATTAACAAAGAGGATAATATATTATGTCACACCGTACATTAACAAAGAGGACAATATATTAGGTCACACCGTACATTAACAAAGAGGACAATATATTAGGTCACACCGTACAATAACAAAGAGGACAATATATTAGGTCACACCGTACATTAACAAAGAGGACAATATATTAGGTCACACCGTACATTAACAAAGAGGATAATATATTAGGTCACACCGTACATTAACAAAGAGGACAATATATTAGGTCACACCGTACATTAACAAAGAGGACAATATATTAGGTCACACCGTACATTAACAAAGAGGATAATATATTATGTCACACCGTACATTAACAAAGAGGACAATATATTAGGTCACACCGTACATTAACAAAGAAGACAATATATTAGGTCACACCGTACATTAACAAAGAGGACAATATATTAGGTCACACCGTACATTAACAAAGAGGACAATATATTAGGTCACACCGTACATTAACAAAGAGGATAATATATTAGGTCACACCGTACATTAAAAAAGAGGATAATATATTAGGTCACACCGTACATTAACAAAGAGGACAATATATTAGGTCACACCGTACATTAACAAAGAGGACAATATATTAGGTCACACCGTACATTAACAAAGAGGACAATATATTATGTCACACAGTACATTAACAAAGAGGACAATATATTAGGTCACACCGTACATTAACAATGAGGACAATATATTAGGTCACACCGTACATTAACAAAGAGGACAATATATTATGTCACACAGTACATTAACAAAGAGGACAATATATTATGTCACACCGTACATTAACAAAGAGGACAATATATTAGATCACACCGTACATAACAATTTCATCATTATAATTGTATTCAGGATGTAACGGGTCGATGACATTTATCACTGCTCCAGACAACCGTCTGTTAATTTGTTATCAAATAAGATCAAAATCTTGATAGCACATTAAAGGGTCAATTTGGTCAATTCAATTAGAATTGAAAATACATAAATCAAAACGTAAGAGTCTGTATGTAATAATTAGATACCATGTATGTTATGTCCGTTGTGGTCAGTTTACTAATCGGGAAAGACCGTGCCAAATGTAGCGACATCAAATATAGCGAAATACGTTCGAACAGTTATGGCCTATAATATGATTGTAAGACCCCACGATAAATTTCAAACTTACCAAATGCAGTTATTATTGAAAGCTTGCAAACAAAGGGCCCCATCCCAAAGTAGAAAAACTAAATCAGAGCATGTATTCGTCACATAAAAATAAAAATCATCAGGAATTTCAGCTATAGAGGTGTCGTGAAGAAAGTGCTATACATTTAGGAATTCATCATGTACATGTAATGAGATAAGTACCACATGCCTTCTTCCATCAAGAGGCGTTTTATTTGACAGGCTGCACTTTGGTTTCGAAGCCATCCATGAGACAGGTCAGCGTGTGTTCGTTCGTGAGGAGATTTTTGTAAACGTATGTCTTTTATTCATGGATTGTACAATTAGGGATTTATCGTGTTTTGTAAAAATATCGGTATGAATAGTTTATAAGAATTACAGAACTACAATTTTATTAAATATTTGGCGATACAAAATGTATTTCAAAAAAGTAAACAAACTCGCTAAATTGCCCCTTTAAAGTATTACAAACGAAACTTCAAACCTTTATTAATATAGATATCACGCTAACGTTTGACGCTAACATACTACCGTTTGGTGCTATCGTACTTACGTTTAACGTTATTATTGTAATGTTTGGAGACATCGTGTGAATGTTTGGCGGTAGTTAGCAAACGTTTCATGTTATTATGCTTACTTTTGGTGATTTTGTGCGACCGTATGGCGTTATTGTGCTAAAGTTTGGCTTTGTCATGGTAACGTTTGGAGTTATTGTGCCAACCTTTGACATTATCGTGCTAACTTTAACATTATCGTGCTAGCATTCATCCTCGATATCCAGGGGTTACGCTCCTCTACGCTCTCTACACCCCGGAAAGATGTCACGTCAAAACTGAAGGCACGCTCAGTTTAAAAAAAATCCCTGACCAATTGCTTAGCTGAAGCATGTCTTTCAAAGTTTACAAATGAGCCGCAACCGACGTCAAAGCTTGTCAACATTTACGGTTATGTGACCACACTATTCTTTTGATGTAAATCAATGGGACGAACCCGTCTTCCTGCCTCATCAACATGGTGGCGCACACGGAGCCTTCAGTTTTGCTATAACGGAAATGTAGAGAGTGTAAGTGAGTGTAACTATTGAATATCGAGCATGGTTAGACTTTTGCGGCATCTACGATATAGCAAGCGTTTGGCGATATGTGCTAACGTTTGACAATATCGTGACTATGTTTCGCGAGGCACTCACATTTCCGTACCTGTGCATACTAAACTTATACTCACATAAACATACCTGTATATACTCACCTGATACTCACTTTAGCATACCTGTATATACTCACCTGATATTCACATAAACCTACCTGTATATACTCGTCTGTGGTGCCGACACTTGTCCAAGATGATAATGAGGTCAGTCTGCCCATCTCGGGGCCATACCCTTCCCTTGACGATGAGGCCGTGATATTAGCGTCAGCTACATACTGCAGGAGACGTGTGTTACATACTTCTTGATCTAGAAAAACAGGTATATCACAATTAAAGTATCGGCTTAAACTGTTGATACACATTATAGATATCTAAGTGAATCAATAATCAACCTTATAAATAGGTTTTGATTTCGATAAACTTATAAAAGTTAGCCTTATCGATCGGTTATCATTTAGATAATCATGTAAAAATTAGCGTTTTCAATAGGTTGTAATTTATACAGAATCATTTTCATAGCAAGAAATGCTGTATTTGTATAACGAAACACTTTCCAATCAATGTAACAAAGGCAAGATCTTACCATTTTTGCAAACACTGTCAGTGGCAGGGAGGGAATCTGCATTAAATGGTAATAATGGTAACAAAAGCATTAAACAATAGGTCCATGGGCCTTAACGGTCACCTGAATTGTGATGTACTAATACAGGTGACCTAAAAAGTATATTCACAAAACAAAGTTTTACTTTTTGTTCAGAAATCAAATTCAGACATTTTTTTCAGACTTTCTTTTCAGTGCATACTTAAATTGTTTCTCACGACAGTAAATACCTGGTATAATTAACTTCGTGCTATATTGCCGCTGTTCTTTCTAAAGTAATACACGATGTCGAGATTTAGGAAGGACATGAAGAGCTTCACTCTCTGACAAACAAATTACCATGAAATTAAGGAAGGACAGGTACATACACTAGGTATGTCATACACATGATAACCAGGTATGTCACCATTTAAGTTCGTATGCACAATATTTTGGATAAATGAATTATACACAACTAATGTGATTACTTATATTACATACATACATTTAATGTCGGGTGTAATTGCATGTACAAATTTCTGTACCTTCTGAATGGTTCCGACAACCAAGTATATCGAATCGCAGGCAATTTGTCCCTGTGTAAGGTAGAAGTTGGAGATATCGTGTATACACCGGAAACGGAAGTGATCGCATCTTCGGAACATCATCATTTAGATTTCCTGGGAAGAGCTAAAATAATAATAAAAGAACAAGCACGAAGATCATCACATATTGATGAAATAATTGACATTTTGGAAGCTCTTTACTTCACTTTTTGAAAGCTCTTTAGTTCACAATTTGGAGGTTCTTTAGTTGACATTTTGAAAGCTCTTTAGTTGACATTTTGGAAGTTCTTTAGTTCACATTTTGAAAGCTCTTTAGTTCACATTTTGGAAGTTGTTTAGTTCACATTTTGAATGCTCTTTGGGTCACAGTTTGAACATAAATAAGTTGCTTTTTCTTTAAGTATCTTTTATCCGCTGAGCTTACGGAGTTTGTATTTTCCTATAAAAGGAATGCAACATTAACAGTTATTCATAATTACAATGCTTATACCAATTCTGTAATTAACTCTGATATAAGTGACACCAAAAACTTATTTTAGATTTACTCATTGTTAACGTTGTAAATTTAAGTACAAATATGGGAATTCGATAACCAAAGAATGCTTGATGCTGAGAAGTGTTAAGAGTATCGTTTACAACACATTGGTAATGCTATCGACTTGTTACCTCGCCCGCGTCCACCCAGTCACTGCCGTCGTAGTACTTAATGTAGTAAGAACGAGTGCACTCGGAGTTAGCAGCCGACCTTGTGAGGATACAGGTCACGAGATGTTCTGTTTGCAAGTCTACCTGTAACGTAAAGACGCTCGAATCTAACTGAAGGTCTATATCATATTCTGTAAAATTATTATGTCTTCTACATCATGTAAAATATGTATTTCTTGGATCAGACTATAAGGTTCAATGGTTTGATTATTTCTGCTCGTCTGAGGTTTAAATCCCGTTATGATCTCGTTCTGATCTAGTGTATCGGGATTTTATCATATTTTACAAAATATGATCAATTCTAAAGGAAACATACTAAAACATGTGTCAAACAGCAGAATATTTCTAATTACAAAACATATTTTACAAATTGAATAAACATTACCAATTTCGCGGCCATTTTAAGATATGGATTTCCTGTGGTCGAAACAGCGTCACTTTTTTGGCGCTTGATTAATAAGCCACCGAAACATTCATTTCGTCACCACGTATATTGGTATTATCATTTTTATTAGTTTAAGTCCGTTTGAGTTCTGATCATATAAGAAAAACTGAAAAATTATTCCAAAAAAATCAACATTACAAAATAAGTTTGTCAGGCAACCTTGATTATTTTTCCAATGTTCAAATCATAAGTGATATTTTTCACCAAAAAGCAATATCTGCTAATCTTGAAATGTCTACCAAATAAATATATTGGAACATAACATACATTGGGCCCAGAAGATGCATCTAGTCTTCTGTTTATAAAAGAAGATCATGGCTATACCAAAGAGGTAATTGTGATTTATTTAATAGTCGTATATGATTGGAATTCTCTTATTGCAAATGCAATTCGTTAATTGGATGCAGCAAGTGCTAGTTTAACATGTACAAGGGTTTCCTTGATCTTGCCACCAGATGTATACGAAATAGAGAAGTTACTACAGTGTATCAGGCCTAAAGGTATGGGTAAGTTCTGAATTGAGGAAAAATATGAGAATATGCGATAAAGAAGAATATCACTAAATTAAAAACACCAAAGGGACATAAAATTAAAAAAAAAAAACCCAGAAAAGTAAGGTAAATAACATGAAAAAATATACAAGAGAATCTTTTTATTAAGTAAGTGATCTTATAGATCATTATACAGGGGATCCTAAAAATATTTGGAAATTAATTAAGCGACTAATAGGTAACTCTGAGGAACAGCTGAGTCTATTCCTACTTGAATAGATCAACTCTGGTCATTTATATGTTGATGACAAAGACAAAACTAATCTATTGAATGGATATGTTTGTAGTATCATTAATATTGATGATAGCAATACTGAACTTCCTATTTTGGAGTCGAAAACTAATAGTTTTTTTTTTAATTCTGTGAAATTTGTGATGTACTAAAAAAATTGAAACCTGGAAATGCTACAGATGGGGATGGAGTAAGTCACCAGAAACTTAAATACACTGCTGATACAGTCTGTAAACCTCTTTAACTTCTTTCCAACTTTTAAATATCTACTTGTACCGTTCCAAATACTGTATATGGAAAGTAGCTAAGGTCAAGCCTCTTTTTAAAAAGGGCAACACACATTCTTTATTTAAGTATCGTACAATTTCTCTTCTGGCTTCTGTCGGCAAATTATTAGAAAGGGACATTTTAAGCACTTGTATAAATTTTTTTTCGAAGTTTGAAAATGCTTCTTTTTATCAATACCAAGCAGGTTTTGTGCCTGGTCACTTTACAGTTTATCAACTAAAATAAATATATCACAATAATTGCTTGGATTTAGAAGAACAGAAACACACTTGTAGGGTATTTTGTGATATTTCTAAAGCCTTTGAAAGAGTCTGGGATAAAGGTCTTCTGGTCAAGCTTAGTTGATATTGTATTTCTGGTGACTTATTGTTTTGCTTAAGTAATAGACAACAGAAAGTATTTATTAACAGCACTTTTTCTGATGTTGGTATGATAGGGACTGGAGTTCCCCAGGGCTCGATTCTCGGGCATCTTCTATCATTTATTTAAATGATATATCAGACGAACTAGAATCAACAGCTCGACTATTCGCAGATGATACTTCTCTAAAAAATCATCTTCTTCTTGTCGATACAATTTTGAATAGAACTAGTTTTAATTGGAAATAAAAAAGAATAAATAAATAGGTGGGCAAAAACATTGCTAGTTACTTTTAATCCAAACAAACTGAGGTAATTTTTATATCAAATTCTGATGAGATTCAGAAAAGTTAGAGCGAGCTCAGCGCGAAGCAACGAGAATAATCAGTTGATTACCTTCATATTCGAAAACTGAATCTTTTTATATTGAATCAGGTCTTGACCTACTTTCAGATATAAGGGCCAGAAGAAAATTACAATTATTATACAAGATGGATAGTAAATTGACTATCAAAGCTAACTATCAAATCTATTACCCTCTCAGTAGGCGAAAACAATCCATATGCTTTACGAAATACGGAAAACTTTAGGATTGAAATTTTCGACTTCCTGCAACACATAAATCGTGTTTACATTAAGTTACTGGATCTCTTTAGATGATGTTATCAAATCCCTATCTCTCCCATCATTTAAACTAGGTCTCTCCCGAAATGTTCCCAAAACTCAGCCGTGCTACTATTATTGCTATGGGGAAAGAAAATTAAATATTATACAAGCTAGGCTAAGACATCAATGTAGCTCTCTTAAAGATGAACGCTTTCATGTAAATATAGTTCAAGACTCACAATGTGTGTGGGCATTTTTGTGAAATTGCATACCATTTCATTTTGAATGCCAGTGTTTTCGCACTGCTCGTTCAGAAAGTAAGTTTAAATTACAAATAAGATTTAAATTTGTTACCTTTTGGTAATGAAGACTTGGCGTTGGATGTAAATACTATGTATTTGAACATGTACAGCCTTCATCAAATCCAGCAAAAGATTTAAACATGGAACTTATGTTTATCTTTATATCATCATTTGTATATATCATGTATGTACAAATGACTTCTTTCAACTGTTATATTTGTAAATGTCCATGTCATCACTTGTGTAAAATGTTTTGTTGGTAGGAGATGGCTTCATAAGTTGTCATAACGTGTGCCAAATCCTTTGTACCTATTTTCGACAATACATATGTTTAAAGTCACCCGTCCTAGCCTATGTTGAAAGTCACCCGTCCTAGCCTATGTGTAAACTCACCCGTCCTAGCCTATGTTTAAAGTCACCAGTCCTAGCCTATGTTTAAAGTCACGCGTCCTAGCCTATGTTTAAAGTCACCCGCCCTAGCCTATGTTTAAAGTCACGCGTCCTAGCCTATGTTTAAAGTCACGCGTCCTAGCCTATGTTTAAAGTCACGCGTCCTAGCCTATGTTGAAAGTCACCCGTCCTAGCCTATGTTGAATGTCACCCGTCCTAGCCTATGTTTAAAGTCACCCGTCCTAGCCTATGTTTGAAGTCACCCGTCCTAGCCTATGTTTAAAGTCACCCGTCCTAGCCTATGTTGAATGTCACCCGTCCTAGCCTATGTTGAATGTCACCCGTCCTAGCCTATGTTTAAAGTCACGCGTCCTAGCCTATGTTTAAAGTCACCCGTCCTAGCCTATGTTTAAAGTCACGCGTCCTAGCCTATGTTTAAAGTCACCCGTCCTAGCCTATGTTTAAAGTCACCAGTCCTAGCCTATGTTTAAAGTCACCCGTCCTAGCCTATGCTTAAAGTCACCCGTCCTAGCCTATGTTTAAAGTCACCCGTCCTAGCCTATGTTTAAAGTCACGCGTCCTCGCCTATGCAAAATGAACAAATAGCCTTTGAAGAGACGTACAGTACCTGTATATATTTGTTAGTATCCGTATGGTTAGCACACCATCCCTCTGACGAGTTGTAACGAGCATTCCATGGTTCTAGGAAGGACGCGGCTGTGGAGCTGGCGGAGAAACCCTCGTCAGTGACGTTAGTAAGTAGATAGGTATCGCACGGTGATCCGGCTAGGAATGGTTTGTTAACATCAAACAAAACGAGCAGTACTTTTATCTGGATACCTGAATTTCATTTCTACATTTTGTATTATCATTTCTATATTATTTCCTTACTTTATTCTGTGTGACATTTGAAAGTTTACTTGATAAGTCAGATAAAGACTCTATATGTTACATGTTTGTTTTGCTTGACTTTCTATATTTAAAAAACTTCTAAAAAAACCAAGCTGCTTGTTTACCATTATTTGTTGTAAAGAGAAATATAATTACCGGAGCTGCAGGTAACGTCCTCCACTTGACCTGTTGAATGATGATATCATATTTTATTAGGAACACTACAAAAATCATTTCTTTAAGTACTTATAATTACAAGTGTATATGCTAATATGTGACAATTTATTCATCTGTACCACAACGATCAAAATTATATCTAGTAATACACATTCAACAAACATTTGTTTAATTGGATCCTGTACATAGTATACGACTATTTCAAGACCAGGGTTGTAATATAGGGAGATTCCACCTGGGGGTTTTCAAATTTTGTAAAACCCGAGGCCTCGTGATGAGATAGTGCCCTCGCCTTCGGCTCAGGCACTATTCCATCCCTCGACAATACTATGAGGCAATAGTGTCCTCTCAACAGGGCCATAATGGGTTTAGTACATTACCTTTCTGCTTACATATACACCAAAAGTTGTTTTATTGTGATAAAACATGGCAAGCTTTCGGCCAATTCCAAAGTCAGCCATTTTCAAGCAACTCATGATCTATGTTTATTTTCGCGTCAATAATCGTGCTCTCCAAACATAGTGACGTTACTTAATAGTCATAATGGATTCACGTTGAATATCGCGCCAAATTTGATAGTGCCCGGGTGAGCGGGCACTATCGCTTCATAGTACCCATGTGTGTAGCCAATGGGAAAGCAGTATTCAGTCACGTGATGTACTAATGTGGAATAGTTCATACAGTACCACCTTCTACTGTGGAATAGTCCATACACTATCACCCTCTACTGTGGAATAGTCCATACAGTATCACCTTCTACTGTGGAATAGTTCATACAGTATCACCTTCTACTGTGGAATAGTCCATACAATATCGCCTTCTACTTCTGTGGAATAGTCCATACAATATCGCCTTCTACTGTTGATTAGTTCACTGATTGATTGTGAATAGGTGATATGCTACAAATGTTTTCTATAGTAGAGCGACCTATTCCACAGAAGTAGGTCATATACGGTTAAATTTGATCCGAATATACCTAATGCAAGAGCAAAAGATGATGTCATAGTCAGGTTTCAATTCAGAGGACAGAAATGCATAACAGATATATTAGGTCAAATGAAGATCTTATACCAACAAAATCGTACTTAAACATATTAAACTAGGGTAAAAAAATGTGTAAATTTACCCGGAGACCCTTTCAACAAGAGGCTCAGAAGGCCTGTATCGCTCACATGGAAACATTGGTCTCTAGGTAATCATGGTAAAATATTTTCCAAAAATATCCCATGGACAGGGACAGACCTTAAGACCAATCCTCGGGGCATATTTGTATAAATTAAAGTTAGGTTAATGGATGAGTTTCTCAACTGTTTCCAAGTTCAACTGAGAAACTGGGTCCCAGAGGACTGTGACCAGACCCTGAAATCAATGCTAATATCAGAGCATTTGTCTTTTTATGCCCAGCAATTGTATAATATTTGGTTATGAAGTCTACAAGGGCATGGTAGATCCTGTGGTGATCAAATCTATAAGTTTTGGGGTGGGGATCTAAACCGTTTAAAAGTTATGATTCAGAGATTGATTCCGCAAGGGCGGGGCTCACCCTGCACCAATCATAATATCATCATTGTGTAAGTCTCTTTATGCCAAGCAATGGTATATATTGTTATCAGGTGGGGATCACAATCAAAACCAAGTTAAACAAGCAGCGATTTAAAAGGCTTTTCCAGTGGTTCCCCTATTGAACCTCGCCCCCCCCCCCCCCACTGCCCTGGGAGGGGGGGGGGGGGTGTGTGTGTCAGAATCATCATTTATACAAAAGGATGTTTCTGGCCAAATTGTGTTCAAATCTATTCTACACTTTATGGCTAGTAGGGGTTTAAAATGATTTCCCTTTATTACTCCTACTGAGCCCCGCCTCTCCGGCCCCGGGGGGGGGGGGGGGGGGGGGTCAGAAGCACCTTTATACAAAAACTGTTCCCCTCCCCAATGTTTCTGACCAAATGCTGTTCAAAACCATTCAGTACTTTATGAATAGTAGGGATTTAAAATGCTTTTCCTCTCCCTACTGGGCCCCGCCCCTCAGGCCCCAGGGGGGTCAGGCCAACCATTTATACACAATCTGTTCCACTCCTCCAAAGGACGTTTCTGACCAAATTTGGTCCAAATCCATTCAGTTCTTTATGACGAGTAGGGTTTTAAAAGGAAAAGTTGACAGACAGACGATCGACGCCACATCATGTCATAAGCTCACCGACCCTTCTGGCCAGGTGAGCTAAAAAACAAGAAAAAAGGCCAGATGTTCCAGAAGAGTAAACGTCTTCTTCTTCATCTGAGCATCCACCACGTCAATGTAGGTCATATACAGGTAAATGTCACGTCCTCAAAGTGAGAACGTAGGCATATTAATGAAGATGGAATAATATTAATTGATTCAAAAATTGTGTTATCCATATGAATCTAAAATCTTACCACTTGTGTCGTTAGTACAGCCTAGAACATCAAAACGCATACATTTATGACGACAGTAGGTATATGGCTGTACCCGGATGTATCGTGCGTATACTGCTTCCGGGAACATCACGTAATCGTCGATATTTCCGTCATCACTGTTCCCAGGAAACAGCTGAAAGAAACCGGATGGTCAATTAAAACAGGTCTGCTTTGCAAATGAAATTTGTTTATTTTTTAGTTTTTTTTAACAATCTAAATCTCGGTAACAAACGCATCACTTAACTAGAGTACCACATGATGACATATGTATATATTGACATTCCCTAGTAGTTACCGGAACGAAGGTTTATGTCTATTCCACACACAAGACACTTCAAAATGGACAAGAACAGAAGTTTGGTTAAGATAAACCCCTACCTTTGATTCTACTGATCCAATATCAGTTATAAATTTAAAGTTGACGCCGTCATCGCTGTATGCAACATAGAAAGTACGGACATGATGCATGGGTGTACAGCCTCCTGTTACTATAGCTCTGATAATGCGCTTGTAGTGAAGGTCAACCTACAAATGAAAAGTGGTATCTTTGTCAGCATACATGTAGCACTCGGCTATACCTTCGTCAGGATATTATCCAGACATTTCCTGTCAGTATAGCACTCGGCTATACCATCGTACTGAAATATCCAGACATTATTGTTCAATTCAAACTGGACTGAAAAAAACGTGTACATGTATTTTGTATGATATATACATCCAAATAACACAAAAACTTCTAACAACATCATACTGAGCTAGCAAAAAAGAAACACTGTTGAACACCTAACATCAAGATATCCCGTCCATCAGTGGAACAGCATTACCAAAATAGCCAGTTAACTAGATGGAAAAACCATTTACCACAGTTTACCAAACTATCCAAATACATGTAACTAGAGGGACACACCATTTACCACAGTTTACCAAACTATCCAATAATATGTAACAAGAGGGACACACCATTTACCACAGTTTACCAAACTATCCAATAATATGTAACTAGAGAGACACACCATTTACCATAGTTTACCAAACTTTTCAATAATATGTAACTAGAGGGACACACCATTTACCACAGTTTACCAAACTATCCAATAATATGTAACTAGAGGGACACACCAATTATCGCAGTTTACCAAACTTTTCAATAATATGTAACTACAGAGACACACCATTTACTATAGTTTACCAAACTTTCCAATAATATGTAACTAGAGGGACACACCATTTACCATAGTTTACCAAACTATCCAATAATATGTACCTAGAGGGACACACCATTTACCATAGTTTACCAAACTTTTCAATAATATGTAACTAGATGGACAAACCATTTACCACAGTTTACCAAACTATCCAATTACATGTAACTAGAGGGGCACACCATTTACCACAGTTTACCAAACTATCCAATTACATGTAACTAGAGGGGCACACCATTTACCACAGTTTACCAAACATTCCAATAATATGTCACAAGAGGGACACACCATTTACCACAGTTTACTAAACTTTCCAATAATATTTAACAAGAGGGACACACCATTTACCATAGTTTACTAAACTTTCCAATAATATGTAACTAGAGGGACACACCATTTACCACAGTTTACCAAACTATCCAATAATATGTAACTAGAGGGACACACCATTTGCCACAGTTTACCAAACTATCCAATTACATGTAACTAGAGGGACAAACCATTTACCACAGTTTACCAAACTATCCAATTGCTTGAAGCTAAAGGGACAAACCATTGATCACATTTCACCAAAATAACCAGTCAACTAGATGTATACACCAGCGATAACTATATTCTGACAACCGATGACTACGTGTGAGCAGACCTATTCTAGTGAGGTATGCATACATAATTATATTTATAAGGTAGGTGCGAGTATAGAAGTTAAGTCTATCGATATGTGTCACAGCTATACAGTTTGTGATTTGTATATGTCTACATTGAAATGAATTCATTACCTGTATGTATTCGTGGGCACCATTAGTAACGGACCCCCACCCAAAGTTCGAGGAGAGGCGTGCCATCCACGGCTCCGTGTCGAATGCTGGGAGGAAGGAGGAAGCCGTGAAACTTCCGTCCCACACAGGGTCGCTTTGGCTGGACAGGTAGTTTAGGCAATATTGTCCTTCTGTGGTAGATATAAAGGTAAATATATTACAATATTGACGTTATGTGGTAAATATACAGGTAAATATATTACAATATTGTCCTTCTGTGGTAGATATACAGGTAAATATATTACAGTATTGACGTTATGTGGTAAATATACAGGTAAATATATTACAATATTGTCCTTCTGTGGTAGATATACAGGTAAATATATTACAATATTGACGTTATGTGGTAAATATACGGGTAAATATATTACAATATTGACTTTCTGTGGTAAATATACAGGTAATTATATCACAATATTGTCCTTCTGTGGTAGATGTACAGGTAATTATATCACAATATTGTCCTTTTGTGGTAGATGTACAGGTAATATATCACAATATTGTCCTTTTGTGGTAGATGTACAGGTAAATATATCATAATATTGTCCTTCTGTGGTAAATATACAGGTAAATATATCATAATATTGTCTTTCTGTGGTGGATATACAGGTAAATAAAGCATAATAACGAGCGAATATTAAGACGTGTCATGTCAAATAATTAGACTCTTTTAATAAACTCATTATGGCACGCAACTATTTAAATATCATATGACCGCTTTAACAACATCTTAAGATCGCATACGTTTTTCAATCATGTTTGTAATGGAGAACATAATGAAGCATTGATGTTGTATTTGTCAAGTTGGTGTCGCTGATCTTTTAACATCTTAACATCAAACATGACAAAGCCATGGTTAAAAGATACGAATTTTAATAAAATATTTCTGTCGATGCAGCGAGTTACTAAGGAGAAATCATATTGTTAAACCGTGTAAATATTAACAAATTAACTTTTTGAGGTTCATCATTATTATCGTGACGGACAGACAAATTCGGGGATGGAAGTTCTATTAAGACAACAGGAGATTCTTCAATCTTACCGTAATATTGCTCGGTGGTGTCTTGCTCGTCAGCTGTCATTAAATAAAAAAAATACTTCAACTTTTGTGTAAGTGTGCACATGTATTTATGACAAATCATTAAACTCGATTAAATTACTACTTCTTAAAGGGGAAAAGAACAAAAAAAATTCTTGTTTATATACCAACACATTCTTAAAAAGTCCTTTAAACAAGGATAATTTGATTTTTGATCTGAAATACCAGCACCTGTAGAGTTGCATCCGATGACGTCAAATTTGACTAGTAATGCTTTGTTAAAACTTATCGGCTCAATACGGACATATCTGGCGACAACCGGCTGTGGTAGGCACCTCCTGGTGAGCATGTCCCCATCACCGTCACTTCCGGCAAACAACTAAAAATAATAAGATGATTGGGCTCCCTCACTTATCGCATAGCACTATTTAGTATTTTTTAAAGTGACACATTAAACAGTATTAAGTTACGCATAACATCAGTATTTACAGTGGCGGTTCCGGGGTTGGGGGTCATTTGGCGCACGTGACACCCCGCTGTCCTTGACCAGGATTTTATTTTTTAGTAGTGAAATATAAGACCACATTGATCTTGTGACCCCCCCCCCCCCCCCCCCCCGGCACTGTTCAGTGTACAATGTCATGTTCAGATTCAGATTCAGATCCTGTGATAAAGCGTCTTAAAAGTTCGGGAGATAAGCCCTCCATCAGATTGGTAAGAGACAGGCTGTATGTAAATGGTAAACTATATGATGGTGATCACGAGGCTCCTGGGAACAGGGCTGGACAGTCGGCCCCAGTAGCCACTTTGCTTACGCTGCTACAGCAGCTGCAGGTAAATCGGGTCATCGTGCATGGGACCACGCGGAGAGTGACACGCATTCGCGTATTGCTGAGCGAGACCTATCGGTACTATCATGGAACAGTGGCAAAGGTCTTTTAGGAAAGCTCTGTAATACAGACTTTTTGTCTGTTATCATCAATTATGACATTGTGTGTCTCAGTGAATGTTGGTTATCTGAGAAAGATGAATTTGATTTAGATGGGTATTGAAAATATGTCTTCCCGAGGAAAACTGGTATAAGTATTTGGCATTGTTAAGTGCTTAGTAATTATCTGATACAGATAAGCTTATTAAAGTAGCGCATACATGTACAATACCAACTTCGCAAGCCAAGGGTGTACAATACGCTACTCTACTTTTCACCCTTGGCGGATCTCACAGCAAATTCGAAGTTCCCGCTCCTGCATTTTGATTGGATGCGGCTAGGTTTAGCCGACCAATCAAAACGCGCGCTGCATTTGTAAATAACAAAGATGGCAGCGCCCACGGAAACATATGTCTTGTCTGTAACAACATGTTGCCACCGAAGTCTAGACGTGTGATTGTTGGCCCGACATTCACCGTTTTCGACCAGTTGAGTCAGATTTTGGGATATGTCGCCGATCAGGCAGATAATAAATGCAGAAACGTGTGTGGATTTTGTTTTACGAAGTTGAACAAACTAACGACTATGATCTCATTCATAAAATGGAAATGTTACAAAAAGAAAACACAAGCTTATTTCCATGTTCTTGTTCCAACAAAAACATCATTTCCATTGTTGATTGAGCTGATTGATCGTCTCTTTGTCTCGCGAAGTTCTTTAATTTTGAATTTTTCGCATATATAGCATGTTCATCAAAGGGCGCTGCCATTTCTGTTTATTTGTTGAATCTTACACAAATAGTACGAGCTATTTGATTGGTCAGGAATAACGTGAAACAAGGGACACAACTGCAATAGTCCACTAGATGGCGCAGTGCGGAAACTTCGAATTTGCCGTGAGATCCGCCAAGAGTGAAAAGGAGAGTAGCGTATTGTACACCCTTGGCTTGCGAAGTTGGTACAATACATAATAATTATAAAATACAGTTACAGAGTTTGTTCAAGCATAACAATATCCATTAACGACTGTCAGGTCCTGTTCCCAGGAGCCTCGTGATCAACATTAATTTCTAGCCACATTTGGCTTGTTAGGCACTATCAAAATATTCCATGAGTAATAAGATGACATTTGATAAATATTTTTGTCTTCTTTGATACATAAAACACAATGCTTTATAGACTTCTTTCCATAAACTTTCTACTTTCATTAGAAATAGTTTTAGTATGTATTTAGTAAAACGTTAAAAGTTTGGAATTTCGCTTCTGTTTCATTAAGAATAAAAATTATAAGGTCAGAAAAAATTACATTCTATCACAAATTGAGTTTCATCATGCATTTCTTCCCTGTAGAGGTATTTATTGCCCGTTTCTATAGTTGGGAGAATAGTCATTGTGAGAAAGCAAGTCACGTCAGTAAACGGTCATTAGCACAATATTTACATTTGCTCTGCATTGCCACTATACAACACTACCAAGGCCAGTTCCGTATATCAAGATGGCGCCTTCTGCTTCTGCATGGTAATATATATAATTGCCTCTTTCAACTAGCTGAAGATTATGCAATGGTTGGGTAGTGCACATGGAGCATGGTTCGGCGCGGGATTAAAAATCGGTTAAAAACAGGATAAAAACATGGTAGCAGGATTATAATCGAGTCGAGGCGTACACGTTTAGAGAGCTCTGAGTATATCTGACGAATTTGGACATTCTAGAGGAGTTGTAGGCGTTTAAACCTTGCGATAGTATCCCGAAGGTATCAAGGTACAGATGTATTTTGTGAATTTTGAATGATTAAATTAACTGCAATCGTATAGTTATATTTGTACTATAGTGAGCTACATTGTGTACATGAACTTTGATGGATTAGTGAGACATGTTCTTGTCCGATTTGTTTCGTCATGCTCTGGTGGATTTGAGACTTATCTGTGTTTTACCTGTGCGATACCTGGGCACGTAAGCCCATACGCGACAATGATGACTAGCACCACACCCAGCATATTAGAAAGTGTGCGTGGGGTACTACACGGGGAAACCGAAACAGATATGGCCAGCTTTATGCGGCAACTTATAGAAATTATGAAAAACATGTACGATCGACTAGGACGTATAGAGACACACGTACACAAGATTGATCGTATAGATGTTGCATTAACTTCTTTGAACGCAAACGTTATTATTATGGAACATCAAGTAAAAGAAATAGTACAGCAGAATATTGACATAGAAAAAAGTACGGATGCTATTGGGGAATTCTACGAATATGTGAATAGGAACACAGAGAAAAACGAGACAACACTTTCAAAAATACAAGGAGAACTCCAAGGCGTAATCATAGAAACCAGGGGCATTTCTACAAATCAAGCTGTTATCCAAAATGAAATGACGAATTTAAGAAAAGACTGTGAAGACCAAAAATGTAGAAATAAGAAAAACAATCTTGTTCTAACTGGTTTAATGGAACAACGATATGAGGTAATCGATGACAAAGTGCGTGACTTTTTTCAGCGTCAGCTCGGAATCACGAGACATATGGAATTTGTGAACGTCCACCGATTTCAGAGATTCGTGCATGGTTAAGCCCGGCCTGTGGTTGTACGCTTCCTGTACTACGAGGACAACCAAGAGGTCAAGGACCGTGGCTATATGTTACGTGGTACCCGATTTGGGATTAACGAACAATTCCCGGACTCGGTCGAGGAGCGACGTACGAAGTTGTATCCGGTAATGAAGCACTACAGGCGCTGGTAACCATGTTAAACTTGTGCGAGATCGTATGTACATTGATGGACAACTTTACTTAACAGAAAGTGAAATGGAAACTACAAAGAAGGCCGATACGAAACGGTCCTACAGTAACGTCACGCAACGGAAAGGGCATCAACACCAGCCTCTGGTTGATACGAGTACGCCAGCTAACGGTCGTGGAACCAAAAGGGGACGTAAGCCATCGATCCCCTGATGGGCGTGAACGATTTCAGCCGCGCGAGACCCGTTCGCGCACCAGCTCGCCACAACAACCAATAGCCTGTAGCACCAGAATGGCACAGCACACCAACGCAACATGCGGCGACTGAACCGAAATGGAGAGATCCATCCTCGCGACTGGAATACAGAGCGCGCTTTCATCGCGAACCCACACAGAGTGAACCACGACTTGTCGTATTAGGATAGTGTGGAGGGACATTCCATAATTTCTTGGAATACATGCAGGCCATTCTTAGACAAATTAAATACAGAAGAATTTGTAAATATTATAAATAAATATGATATTGTGTGTTTATATGAAACTTGGGTCGAAAAAGATGATGAAGTGGAATTGGAAGGATATGTCAGTTGTGTGTTTCCTAGAGTGCATGGTAAAGGCGGCGGCATTGTAGTTTTTATAAAATTTTATGATCATTGTAGAGTGGTAGATAACATTGGTGATAACATTGTATTGTTAAAGATTTCCAGTAAGAATGTCAGTCATATGTATGTATTTGCTTTTTATTTCCCACCTGTAAATAGTGTTTTTATCACAAATGTAAAAACGATATTTTTGTCAGACTTGAGAAATTGATATGTGAATTTAAAGAATTGGGTAATGTGATTGTATTGGGAGAATTAAATAGTAGAACGAGTATTTACGACGACAGCAGGTTTAAGAAAAGGAAAAGTAATGTTCATGGCAATCTTAGTGAACAAGATTTTTTCACTTATTTTAGCGAATTGTCATCAACGGATCCTGTTGAGAATGAAATGGTCAACGAGTTTTTAACAGATTATGATATTAATATTCCAACTATAAACTTTCAAGAACTATATGATGAAATGACTGAGAGTGAAGTTCTTAAAGCTATCAATAACTTAAATAACTCTAAGGCGTGTGGACCGATTGATTAATGAGTATTTTATTAAGGGTAAGTATGTTCTTATACCATGTATTGTGGTACTGTTTAACACTATTTTTAAATCTGGGTTTTATCCTTCATCATGGTCAGTTGGTAATATAATTCCTATTTTTCAGAAAGGAGGCAAAAACGATACCAATAATTACAGAGGAATTACTCTTGTTGTTTAGGGAAATTTTTACATTAATTCTTAATGAACGTCTTGTGAATTTCGATAGTGACTACTCTAAGAAAGTTTGGGTTTAAGAAGAATTTATCAACTATTGATGCTAAATTTGTATTGAACACACTAATAAGTAAAACAGATTGGTAGGGGGTTAAAAAATCGACTACGAATTTTATGGTTTACCAAGAGTTAAGAAGAATGCCATTGGAAAATCATTAGAAAATTCAGAATTTTTAAATATTTGTTCAAATTAAAGGAAACTGTTAATTGTGTTTTACTTGCATGTTATCAAGAAATAGTAGTAAATGGAAATGAATGGTTGAATGGAGTAAAAGAGGAATTATGTAGAATGGGAGTAGGGTACATATGGTATAATGGCGATAGTTATACATTCGATTATGAAATTCCCAATTTTGATAAAGCACCTTAATACCTTTCTATTGGTGAAGGGTATTTTGATTCCAGCATATCTGGGTCTGGAGAAGAAGAAAATTGTTGAAATTTAAGCCAATTTGACCCCTTTTGTCCCCTCTCGCGGGCCACTAGGGGGGGGGGGGTAAGACAGTGTAATTCACAACGGTGGTGCATCTGTGGCTAGGAAAGGAGGTTCCTGCCAAATTTCATTGAATTTGGTTTCAGCGGTTTGGAAAAGAAGTCGGAAATGTAAATTGTTTACGACGGACACACGACAGACGACACACGACGCCGGACAAAAGGCCATTGCACTTGGTAAACTAAGACTTCGGCACAGGTGACTAAAAATCTTGATTTTTTTAATAAACCTATCTCGTCTTGGCCAAAACAAACAGAACAAAATAACAACAAAATTCTTGAAAAGGAAATTATGTCAAACACTTGAAAAGTGTTAAAAGGACTTGTGAGAATACATTGGCTTTATGACTGAAGTAGGATCACAATAATAATGCACCTCACAATAAAATACCAATCAAGGAAATACAGCTAAGTAATTCCTCTTCTCTGTTTCTCATATTTAGCACTGCAGTCCATTTCTTTCTGAAATGTCAACCACATGATTTTCCTTCCCCTTTTGCCTTATTCATGATGCTTTTAAAGAAAGAAATGCAACGAGTAAAATTTACACGTGTTTGTTTCCCTAATTTACTTGCCCTTACCTTAACGTTGCCGGAAACGTCGCGAACGGTATCCCAGTCAGATCCGTCCCTGCTAAAGTGTACATAATAGGACGACATGAAATATTGATATTCTCCTCCTTTTGTTTCGATACAGTAGATGTTTGTGTATCGCCGAAAGTCAACCTATAAATGATATAAACAATACCATCAAAGAATACGTGTAACCCAAGATTTAAATTTAGAATAAAAACTGCAGTCAAATATTGTACTACAGTGTATTATATTTCTGGTTTTAAAGAAGTATTTTCTTAGAAATATTGTTTTTTTTTTATTCTACTAAAGTTTTTTTTTTTTTTTTTAAATTCATTCATTAATATTTTGTTTTGTGGTAATGTCACTCAAAACTCAATACAGATATTTGTGAAAAGTTTTGTACTGACTTCCTCTCTTGAACCATTTATATAAACAAAATGGTTGGTCCGACTGCTCGTTCTTCGCTAAGATCAGTCAAAAATACCAACTTTACAATGGGTCATGCCATACCGTGGCGTCCGTCGTCTGCCAGTCAACTTTTCCTACGAATTGCTACTTGTCAACGACTAAGCGGATTTTGACCATATTTGGTCTCTTTTAACATCCTTTTACATATAACTTGAGCTCAGTTATTGATATCAATACATGTAATAACTTTTGCGTCTGGGCCAATATATTACTACGGTATACATATCCACGTGAGCGATACAAGTCTTATGAGCCTCTCCTTGCTGACTAGGTATGTCATATACAATGTATGTATTGTTTTGATACATTTTCAGTTGTATGCTTATTTTAAAAATTAGCATGTTGTATTTGTTAAAATCATACTACGCAAGCTGAATGTGCCACAGTACACAGTAATATATGATTTACAAAGTTAAAATGAATATTATATGACTGTTACCAACATTATAATATTCCATTATAATGGTACGTACATGTTGGTAACAGTCATATTATATTCATGTTAACTTTGTAAATCATAGTGACATCAAAAGTTTATATTGCAACAGCATCATCGACATAAGTTATATACGAGCAAATAAAATTAAGCTGTGTCTCAAATTCAAGTTTCACCCCCCCCCCCCCCCAAAAAAATGAAAATTAACCTGGCAAAGTTCTTTTTTTTGCGGGAAAGTGTTACACAGTTCGTGACGCTGTCTTAGCAACCGTTATAACAACAACCGAAACAAAATGAAGTTCCATTTACAACATTTATTCTGTGAGATTTTTGGAGTGATTTTTATGTTTTGAACTTTAAGAGGGCCGTTACAATATTGAATGCCTCTACATCTGCACGTGTTGTTACCAACTACTTTAATCAAAGGGACATCAATGTGCTTCCATGGCCGTCCGTTTCGCCAGATTTGGACGAGAGGGAACGTCGTCTACGTCAACTGCCTAATTAGCCAATGACGTTTAATCAACTGGGCCAAGACTTGATCAGAGTGTGGAACAATACTCCCCAACACTTCGGAACGTAAGTTCACTCCATTAGACCTTGTTGCCAAACTTATATTGACGCAAATGGTTGACACACTCGATATTGACATTATTAACTTGATTTTGACCCCATATTGTTTGAAACCATGTGAAATAAATTGTTATTCAAATCAATTTTAAATTCCATAATTATTTTGTTGTAATGGAATGAATAAAGCAATAAAAAATCAACCTAATGTATCAAGATTTGTTGATTTTATAAAAGTTTCCCCGATGTACAGGTACTTTTCCCACTAGTATATCATTTTTTTTCTCTCATGTCTATGTGTGAAGTGCTGGCCTGTCTAGGTCAATACACCTATGATCGGTGTGGTTGTACAACACATATAGCCATGCAATACAGCCACGGCGTGACGTCACAATTGCGCAACAATGACTTGACGTCACGAATACGGCAATGCGAAAAGCAAAAAAGTAAACGTGATGAAATTAAAACCGTGTACATTAGATGATATTTTCAAAAGGGTGCCCAGTCAAAAGGTATTTTCATGGTTGTTGAGCTTATTCAGGTAGTTGAAATGAGAGAAAAATACTGTTTCATGACCAAAAGTGAAATAGGGAAATTCCACCGGAAGGGTTTTCAAATTTGGTAAAATCCGATGCTTTATATTATTTACCTGGATGTATTCGTTAGTATTATTTGGCCACGGTCTCCAGTATGTGTTACACATAGAGGCCGAAGCCTCTAGACGTCCCGCCCATGGGTCGTAGTTGCCTCCAGTAGGAGTGGAGAGTGGTAGGAAACTGGTGGCCGTTATCTGTGAATTCTTCACTCCATAGGCTTGGCTAACGAGCGAGTCGCTGCAATTAGGGGCTGTAAAGGTAATAAGACGTATGCAGCTAGTGGTTTGTAAACTCTTGTAAACATATAAGACAATTGTATGAATATTTCCCCAAATTGTATATTTTCCAGATCGTATGTTTTCCCAAAATTTATACCTTACAAGTTATATAGTTTCTCAAATTATATATTTTACTACATGTAGTTATATATTCTCTCCATTTTATATATTTTTTCCAAATTATATATTTTCCCCAAATTATATATTTTTTTCCAAACTGTATATTTTCCAATGACAGTGACAAAACATCTCTTACTCTTGCATAAGGAGACAGAACCAAACAGAAAATAATATTTCATTGTGGTTGACAGCGATTTATATGTTTATGACCATCCTCTAAAAGATGACCTAACACATACATAATTATGTTGTACCTTTTAAATTTAGTAAAAGATATAGTATGCCGAAATAGGAAACAAAAATTAAACTGCATCATACAGCTGTTTCGTCCTCCTAGGACTCTTCGGTGATGCTAGGGGTCAAAAGATGGAAATCCAAAATTTCTTAACTAATGTAGAAGCAGAAGGATCAGGTGAGTACAACCCCTTTTAATTTATGAATTTAGAAGTAAAATGAAACTAGCTCTGTAGAATTTCAAATCCTTTACTACGAAAATGTGTTTATTATGTACCGTGCCACTACTCAAATGAGATTAACTGTGGCTATGGAGGCTCTGCAAACCTCGGGGACTAAAACATCCAGCAGCAGAGTCTGCCACCTCCTATCATTGTCCGCTATCCGAAAACTAATACTCTGGCCAAATTCAAGAAACATTTGAAGACGTACCTTTCCACGTCTGCATTTTAGGGTCTCAACTTAGACAAAATGTATATACTGACATTTTTTTATCTGGTGCGTATTTATATGCATTTTTATATTATCACATGTGCGCTTACATTGTAAGACTTTCTTTATTTATACATTGTTAGTATAAGGTTATTATCCACATGTTGTGAAGCACTTTAGAGTAATTTTACAAATTATATACAATGTAGAGGCTATATAAATGTTGTATATTATTGTTATTATTATCATAAAAGATGACGAAACGCACATATGCTGCCCCTTTTAAAGGCGGGATGGCCTTTCTGCTGCCTATCAGTGATAAGGCTAACATTTTGCAGGAAGGTACTGCGTATTATATTATGTCTCAAAACATCTGATTTTTTTGGGCTCATAGAAAATTGGGTCAATGTGGGGAGGGTATAAAATTCAAAATTTGCTCTTCTTAAAAACTGGAAATTGAAGTAACACATTTCGTTTTTATCGTTTCTGCTAAATTAGTAGCAGATTGCAAGATTTAGGTAGAAAAAATAGTAAGAAGTATATAAAGTAGGTCAAGGTCACATAATTTCTATCAGGTCTATTTTTATATCAAATACTTTATGAAAATATAGAAAAGCGTCCATCTACGTATACCGACTCCAAAATAGGTTGACAACACTTATCACAATAGATGGAGATCATAATGTATACATGGCAAATTCCTGACCCCGAAGGGTTCTATGGGGCTAGTACTTATTTCTACTTACGAGCTTCCAGTTGTTTCGCTGAAAAAACAGTAAAAGAGTCAAGGATCATATTAATATTATCGACAAAAAGTTGTTAATGAGGTACATATTTTTCCAAATAAATAAATTAACTCAAGCAATTATTTTTACAGTTCGATGAAAAAAACAAAGAAGGCATATATATAAAAAGGCAAGGACTAGTAATAAATGCCAAGTACAAATGAAAAGTACAAAAAAGTAAAGATAAACAACTGAATGGCTAGGTAGAATGAATAACAAATGAGACTTGGGATTATTAAGGATTGTCCTAAAAGTGTTCACTTGATGTCGAGGTCTAACAAAACTACACTGTATATTCAATAATTATCTCACTAGGCTATTTTGCTCTGTGTACAGAGCGTTTTTATTCCGCAGTCATTGGATGAAAAGGAGTGAAAGGTGAAGACAGTTGTAAACTAACAAATCGCTAGAATATTTGAGAAGAACGTTATATTTGACCTGTATCCCTTGTACTTTTTGTAGGATGGGTTGTCAACAATTGTACATAATTTTATTTATTGATTTGATCCAAAATAAAAAAAATTAATGAATGATTTTTTTTTTAAAAATATTTATTTTACAAACTGAATTACATATTAAAAGCAGAATTGTACAAAGACATTTCAAATAATCCTTTCAGACTACATATAGGCACGGTTTAGACGGGAGGGACAAGGGGCCTAGAGCTTGACAAAGACTTCGTGGAAACAGAGCTTTGATAAATGAAAACAACTGTAAAGATGGGCTTGGTTACAGGATGGTTAACTAAGGCACTGAGATAAATAATTCACCTACCAGCGATAGTACAACACCCAATAATATTAACTAAGGCACTGAGACAAATAATTCACCTACCAGCGATAGTACAACACCCAATAATATTAACTAAGGCACTGAGACAAATAATTCACCTACCAGCGATTGTACAACACCCAATAATATTAACCAAGGCACTGAGACAAATAATTCACCTACCAGCGATAGTGCAACACCCAATAATATCAAATCGCAGTGTTATGTTATGTTTCCATTTCGTTGGGTATAGCCGAACGTATTTGGCAAGGAACATCGATGTGAAGTTGTTTCTAACCTCGTCTTCTGATTTATCCACATTACCCGTAAACACCTGAAAGAAAGACAAAATTCGCACTTATAATAATAAACTTTATTTATTCTACAACAATTATGAAACAAGTTATACAACTTATATTAATCACTCTTGTTGGTCCGGATGTTAACGCGCGAGGGGTCTTATTGTGGGAGGAAACCGGAGTACCCGGAGAAAACCCACGTGGTCGGGGAGGTGACCCCATACCTTTTCACGTCCGGTCGGGGAATCGAACCCCGGCCGCCTTGGTGAAAGGCAAGTGCGCTATCCACTGCACCACCCGACCACCCTATATATACCCTATCCACTGCCACTTATATGGCACTTATTGACACCGAAACCAGACAACTGTTAGTGCATCCCTCTCGTAAAGATTTAACTTTAAAATCAAACATTGGATGGTTATCTTTTTTAATTTATTCAAATTAATCCAGCCGATTAGCCGATAAATGCTTAGCAAATCGAAGTTGCACTGTACACACTGTATGTAGAAAATATTTTTGTCCATAACAAAATACAAATGTAACTACATTTTGAAACTGCGGAATGTATTCAACTTCCATCTTTTCTGAATTATCTAGAGAACATAAACAATAAAATTAACAAAGACCTAAATCTAATATTTTTATGTAAAACGTTGTATTGATGGCGTTTCTCTGTGTATCATAAACAGACACCTGAGACCCCTTATAGAAATATGTACCCTGTGTATATCAGTGACACCCGAGTCACCATATAGTAATATGTAACCTGTGTAAATCAGTGACACCCGAGTCCCCATATTGTAATATGTAACCTGTGTAAATCAGTGCCACCCGAGTCACCATATAGTAATGTGTACCGTAATATGTAGCCTGTGTAAATCAGTGACACCCGAGTCCCCATATTGTAATATGTAACCTGTGTAAATCAGTGCCACCCGAGTCCCCATATTGTAATATGTAACCTGTGTAAATCAGTGACACCCAAGTCACCATATAGTAATATGTAACCTGTGGAAATCAGTGACACCCGAGTCCCCATATAGTAATATGTAACCTGTGTAAATCAGTGACACCCGAGTCACAATATAGTAATATGTACCCTGTGTATATCAGTAACACCCGAGTCCCCATATTGTAATATGTAACCTGTGTAAATCAGTGACACCCGAGTCACCATATAGTAATATGTACCCTGTGTAAATCAGTGACACCCGAGTCACAATATAGTAATATGTACCCTGTGTAAATCAGTGACAACCGAGTCACCATATAGTAATATGTACCCTGTGTAAATCAGTGACACCCGAGTAACCATATAGTAATATGTACCCTGTGTAAATCAGTGACACCCGAGTCACAATATAGTAATATGTACCCTGTGTATATCAGTGACACCCGAGTCACCATATAGTAATATGTACCCTGTGTAAATCAGTGACAACCGAGTCACCATATAGTAATATGTACCCTGTGTAAATCAGTTACACCCGAGTCACCATATAGTAATATTACCCTGTGTAAATCAGTGACACCCGAGTCACCATATAGTAATATGTAACCTGTGTAAATCAGTGATGTAATGGAAGAGTGACACAATGGCTATCGCTTCTCCTCTCACCACACCAGATTTATTTGCATTCTTCATGAGATACTTTTAAAGGTTTTGGAGGAAGCCTGGTAGTTACTCTGGTTCCCTCCCATATTCCGATGTTCCGTGTGTCCTGACGAATTATCACAAGTAAAACGACTTATAATGGTTGAAGCATGTAATAAATGTAACTTATTCACCAGAACGGAATATTTTTCAAAAGTTAATAAAACGATAATTGCAATTAAAACATCTATATCAATTTCACCGTATTGTCTACTGTGTATCGATACCAACTCTATTTTCAGTACCATTAAAAAACAAACTGTATTCGTCTATCCTGTATCAATAACATAGAACTGTATTAGTCTATCCTGTATCAATAACATAGAACTGTATTCGTCTATTCTGTATCAATAACACGGAACTGTATTCGTCTATCCTGTAACAATAACATGGACCTGCATTAGTGTATCCTGTATCAATAACACGGAACTGTATTCGTCTATCCTGTAACAATAACACGGAACTGTATTCGTCTATCCTGTATCAATAACATAGAACTGTATTCGTCTATCCTGTATCAATAACATAGAACTGTATTCGTGTATCCTGTATCAAGAACACGGAACTGTATTCGTCTATCCTGTATCAATAACATAGAACTGTATTCGTCTATCCTGTAACAATAACATGGACCTGCATTAGTGTATCCTGTATCAATAACACGGAACTGTATTCGTCTATCCTGTAACAATAACACGGAACTGTATTCGTCTATCCTGTATCAATAACATAGAACTGTATTCGTCTATCCTGTATCAATAACATAGAACTGTATTCGTGTATCCTGTATCAAGAACACGGAACTGTATTCGTCTATCCTGTATCAATAACATAGAACTGTATTCGTCTATCCTGTATCAATAACACGGAACTGTATTAGTCTATCCAGTATCAACAACATGGAACTGTATTAGTCTATCCTGTATCAATAACATAGAACTGTATTAGTCTATTCTGTATCAATAACATAGAACTGTATTAGTCTATCCTGTATCAACAACATGGAACTGTATTAGTCTATCCTGTATCAACAACATGGAACTGTATTAGTCTATCCTGTAACAATAACATAGAACTGTATTCGTCTATCCTGTATCAATAACATAGAACTGTATTCGTCTATCCTGTAACAACAACATGGAACTGTATTCGTCTATCCTGTAACAACAACACGGAACTGTATTAGTCTATCCTGTAACAATAACATAGAACTGTATTAGTCTATCCTGTAACAATAACAGAGAACTGTATTAGTCTATCCTGTATCAATAACATGGAACTGTATTCGTCTATCCTGTAACAACAACATGGAACTGTATTCGTCTATTCTGTATCAATAACATAGAACTGTATTCGTCTATCCTGTATCAATAACATAGAACTGTATTCGTCTATCCTGTATCAATAACATAGAACTGTATTCGTCTATCCTGTAACAATAACATAGAACTGTATTCGTCTATCCTGTATCAATAACACGGAACTGTATTCGTCTATCCTGTATCAACAACATGGAACTGTATTCGTCTATCCTGTATCAATAACATAGAACTGTATTCGTCTATCCTGTATCAATAACATAGAACCGTATTTGTCTATCCTGTAACAACAACATGGAACTGTATTCGTCTATCCTGTATCAATAACATAGAACCGTATTTGTCTATCCTGTATCAACAACATGGAACTGTATTCGTCTATCCTGTATCAATAACATAGAACTGTATTCGTCTATCCTGTATCAATAACATGGAACTGTATTCGTCTATCCTGTATCAATAACATAGAACCGTATTTGTCTATCCTGTATCAATAACATGGAACTGTATTCGTCTATCCTGTATCAACAACATGGAACTGTATTCGTCTATCCTGTATCAATAACATAGAACCGTATTTGTCTATCCTGTATCAACAACATGGAACTGTATTAGTCTATCCTGTATCAATAACATAGAACTGTATTCGTCTTTCCTGTATCAATAACACGGAACTGTATTTGTGTATCCTGTATCAATAACATGGACCTGTATTCGTTTATCCTGTATCAATAACATGGAACTGTATTAGTCTATCCTGTGTCAATAACATAGAACTGTATTCGTCTATCCTGTATCAATAACACGGAACTGTATTAGTCTATCCTGTATCAATAATATAGAACTGTATTAGTCTATCCTGTAACAATAACATAGAACTGTATTCGTGTATCCTGTATCAACAACATGGAACTGTATTAGTCTGTCCTGTATCAATAACGTGGAACTGTATTAGTCTATCCTGTATCAATAATATAGAACTGTATTAGTCTATCCTGTAACAATAACATAGAACTGTATTAGTCTATCCTGTATCAATAATATAGAACTTTGTTAGTCTATCCTGTATCAATAACATAGAACTGTATTAGTCTATCCTGTATCAATAACATAGAACTGTATTCGTCTATCCTGTATCAATAACACGGAACTGTATTAGTCTATCCTGTATCAATAATATAGAACTGTATTAGTCTATCCTGTAACAATAACATGGAACTGTATTCGTCTATCCTGTATCAATAACACGGAACTGTATTCGTCTATCTTGTATCAATAACATAGAACTGTATTCTTCTATCCTGTATCAATAACATAAAACTGTATTCGTCTATCCTGTAACAATAACATAGAACTGTATTCGTCTATCCTGTATCAATAACACGGAACTGTATTCGTCTATCCTGTATCAATAACATAGAACTGTATTCGTGTATCCTGTATCAATAACATAGAACTGTATTCTTCTATCCTGTATCAATAACATAAAACTGTATTCGTCTATCCTGTAACAATAACATGGAACTGTATTCGTGTATCCTGTATCAATAACACGGAACTGTATTAGTCTATCCTGTAACAATAACATAGAACTGTATTCGTGTATCCTGTATCAATAACATGGAACTGTATTAGTCTATCCTGTATCAATAACAATGAACTGTATTAGTCTATCCTGTATCAATAACACGGAACTGTATTAGTCTATCCAGTATCAATAACATAGAACTGTATTCTTCTATCCTGTATCAATAACATGGAACTGTATTCGTCTATCCTGTATCAATAACATGGACCTGTATTCGTCTATCCTGTATAAATAACATGGAACTGTATTCGTCTATCCTGTATCAATAACATGGAACTGTATTCGTCTATCCTGTAACAATAACATGGAACTGTATTAGTGTATCCTGTATCAATAACATAGAACTGTATTAGTCTATCCTGTATCAATAACATAGAACTGTATTCGTCTATCCTGTATCAATAACATAGAACTGTATTCGTCTATCCTGTATCAATAACATGGAACTGTATAAGTCTTTTCTGTATCAATAACATGGAACTGTATTCGTCTATCCTGTATCAATAACATAGAACTGTATTAGTCTATCCTGTATCAATAACATGGAACTGTATTAGTCTATCCTGTATCAATAACATGGAACTGTATTAGTCTATCCTGTAACAATAACAGAGAACTGTATTAGTGTATCCTGTATCAATAACACGGAACTGTATTCGTCTATCCTGTATCAATAACACGGAACTGTATTCGTCTATCCTGTAACAATAACACGGAAATGTATTCGTCTATCCTGTAACAATAACATGGAACTGTATTCGTCTATCCTGTATCAATAACATGGAACTGTATTCGTCTATCCTGTATCAATAACACGGAACTGTATTAGTCTATCCTGTATCAATAACACGAAACTGTATTCGTCTATCCTGTATCAATAACATGGAACTGTATTCGTCTATCCTGTATCAATAACATAGAACCGTATTTGTCTATCCTGTATCAACAACATGGAACTGTATTCGTCTATCCTGTATCAATAACATAGAACTGTATTCGTCTATCCTGTATCAATAACATGGAACTGTATTCGTCTATCCTGTATCAATAACATAGAACCGTATTTGTCTATCCTGTATCAATAACATGGAACTGTATTCGTCTATCCTGTATCAACAACATGGAACTGTATTCGTCTATCCTGTATCAATAACATAGAACCGTATTTGTCTATCCTGTATCAACAACATGGAACTGTATTAGTCTATCCTGTATCAATAACATAGAACTGTATTCGTCTTTCCTGTATCAATAACACGGAACTGTATTCGTGTATCCTGTATCAATAACATGGACCTGTATTCGTCTATCCTGTATCAATAACATGGAACTGTATTAGTCTATCCTGTATCAATAACATAGAACTGTATTCGTCTATCCTGTATCAATAACACGGAACTGTATTAGTCTATCCTGTATCAATAATATAGAACTGTATTAGTCTATCCTGTAACAATAACATAGAACTGTATTCGTGTATCCTGTATCAACAACATGGAACTGTATTAGTCTATCCTGTATCAATAACGTGGAACTGTATTAGTCTATCCTGTATCAATAATATAGAACTGTATTAGTCTATCCTGTAACAATAACATAGAACTGTATTAGTCTATCCTGTATCAATAATATAGAACTTTGTTAGTCTATCCTGTATCAATAACATAGAACTGTATTAGTCTATCCTGTATCAATAATATAGAACTTTGTTAGTCTATCCTGTAACAATAACATAGAACTGTATTAGTCTATCCTGTATCAATAACATGGAACTGTATTAGTCTATCCTGTATCAATAACATAGAACTGTATTCGTCTATCCTGTATCAATAACACGGAACTGTATTAGTCTATCCTGTATCAATAATATAGAACTGTATTAGTCTATCCTGTAACAATAACATAGAACTGTATTCGTGTATCCTGTATCAACAACATGGAACTGTATTAGTCTATCCTGTATCAATAACGTGGAACTGTATTAGTCTATCCTGTATCAATAATATAGAACTGTATTAGTCTATCCTGTAACAATAACATAGAACTGTATTAGTCTATCCTGTATCAATAATATAGAACTTTGTTAGTCTATCCTGTATCAATAACATAGAACTGTATTAGTCTATCCTGTATCAATAATATAGAACTTTGTTAGTCTATCCTGTAACAATAACATAGAACTGTATTAGTCTATCCTGTATCAATAACATAGAACTGTATTCGTCTATCCTGTATCAATAACACGGAACTGTATTAGTCTATCCTGTATCAATAATATAGAACTGTATTAGTCTATCCTGTAACAATAACATGGAACTGTATTCGTCTATCCTGTATCAATAACACGGAACTGTATTCGTCTATCTTGTATCAATTACATGGAACTGTATTCTTCTATCCTGTATCAATAACATAAAACTGTATTCGTCTATCCTGTAACAATAACATAGAACTGTATTCGTCTATCCTGTATCAATAACACGGAACTGTATTCGTCTATCCTGTATCAATAACATAGAACTGTATTCGTGTATCCTGTATCAATAACATAGAACTGTATTCTTCTATCCTGTATCAATAACATAAAACTGTATTCGTCTATCCTGTAACGATAACATGGAACTGTATTCGTGTATCCTGTATCAATAACACGGAACTGTATTAGTCTATCCTGTAACAATAACATAGAACTGTATTCGTGTATCCTGTATCAATAACATGGAACTGTATTAGTCTATCCTGTATCAATAACATGGAACTGTATTAGTCTATCCTGTATCAATAACACGGAACTGTATTAGTCTATCCAGTATCAATAACATAGAACTGTATTCTTCTATCCTGTATCAATAACATAGAACTGTATTCGTCTATCCTGTATCAATAACATGGAACTGTATTCGTCTATCCTGTATCAATAACATGGACCTGTATTCGTCTATCCTGTATAAATAACATGGAACTGTATTCGTCTATCCTGTATCAATAACATGGAACTGTATTAGTCTATCCTGTAACAATAACATGGAACTGTATTAGTGTATCCTGTATCAATAACATAGAACTGTATTAGTCTATCCTGTATCAATAACATAGAACTGTATTCGTCTATCCTGTATCAATAACATAGAACTGTATTCGTCTATCCTGTATCAATAACATGGAACTGTATAAGTCTTTTCTGTATCAATAACATGGAACTGTATTCGTCTATCCTGTATCAATAACATAGAACTGTATTAGTCTATCCTGTATCAATAACATGGAACTGTATTAGTCTATCCTGTATAAATAACATGGAACTGTATTAGTCTATCCTGTATGAATAACATGGAACTGTATTAGTGTATCCTGTATCAATAACACGGAACTGTATTCGTCTATCCTGTATCAATAACACGGAACTGTATTCGTCTATCCTGTAACAATAACACGGAAATGTATTCGTCTATCCTGTAACAATAACATGGAACTGTATTCGTCTATCCTGTATCAATAACATAGAACTGTATTCGTCTATCCTGTATCAATAACATAGAACTGTATTCGTCTATCCTGTATCAATAACATAGAACTGTATTCGTCTATCCTGTAACAATAACATAGAACTGTATTCGTCTATCCTGTATCAATAACACGGAACTGTATTCGTCTATCCTGTATCAACAACATGGAACTGTATTCGTCTATCCTGTATCAATAACATAGAACTGTATTCGTCTATCCTGTATCAATAACATAGAACCGTATTTGTCTATCCTGTAACAACAACATGGAACTGTATTCGTCTATCCTGTATCAATAACATAGAACCGTATTTGTCTATCCTGTATCAACAACATGGAACTGTATTCGTCTATCCTGTATCAATAACATAGAACTGTATTCGTCTATCCTGTATCAATAACATGGAACTGTATTCGTCTATCCTGTATCAATAACATAGAACCGTATTTGTCTATCCTGTATCAATAACATGGAACTGTATTCGTCTATCCTGTATCAACAACATGGAACTGTATTCGTCTATCCTGTATCAATAACATAGAACCGTATTTGTCTATCCTGTATCAACAACATGGAACTGTATTAGTCTATCCTGTATCAATAACATAGAACTGTATTCGTCTTTCCTGTATCAATAACACGGAACTGTATTCGTGTATCCTGTATCAATAACATGGACCTGTATTCGTTTATCCTGTACCAATAACACGGAACTGTATTAGTCTATCCTGTATCAATAATATAGAACTGTATTAGTCTATCCTGTAACAATAACATAGAACTGTATTCGTGTATCCTGTATCAACAACATGGAACTGTATTAGTCTATCCTGTATCAATAACGTGGAACTGTATTAGTCTATCCTGTATCAATAATATAGAACTGTATTAGTCTATCCTGTAACAATAACATAGAACTGTATTAGTCTATCCTGTATCAATAATATAGAACTTTGTTAGTCTATCCTGTATCAATAACATAGAACTGTATTAGTCTATCCTGTATCAATAACATAGAACTGTATTCGTCTATCCTGTATCAATAACACGGAACTGTATTAGTCTATCCTGTATCAATAATATAGAACTGTATTAGTCTATCCTGTAACAATAACATGGAACTGTATTCGTCTATCCTGTATCAATAACACGGAACTGTATTCGTCTATCTTGTATCAATAACATAGAACTGTATTCTTCTATCCTGTATCAATAACATAAAACTGTATTCGTCTATCCTGTAACAATAACATAGAACTGTATTCGTCTATCCTGTATCAATAACACGGAACTGTATTCGTCTATCCTGTATCAATAACATAGAACTGTATTCGTGTATCCTGTATCAATAACATAGAACTGTATTCTTCTATCCTGTATCAATAACATAAAACTGTATTCGTCTATCCTGTAACAATAACATGGAACTGTATTCGTGTATCCTGTATCAATAACACGGAACTGTATTAGTCTATCCTGTAACAATAACATAGAACTGTATTCGTGTATCCTGTATCAATAACATGGAACTGTATTAGTCTATCCTGTATCAATAACAATGAACTGTATTAGTCTATCCTGTATCAATAACACGGAACTGTATTAGTCTATCCAGTATCAATAACATAGAACTGTATTCTTCTATCCTGTATCAATAACATAGAACTGTATTCGTCTATCCTGTATCAATAACATGGAACTGTATTCGTCTATCCTGTATCAATAACATGGACCTGTATTCGTCTATCCTGTATAAATAACATGGAACTGTATTCGTCTATCCTGTATCAATAACATGGAACTGTATTCGTCTATCCTGTAACAATAACATGGAACTGTATTAGTGTATCCTGTATCAATAACATAGAACTGTATTAGTCTATCCTGTATCAATAACATAGAACTGTATTCGTCTATCCTGTATCAATAACATAGAACTGTATTCGTCTATCCTGTATCAATAACATGGAACTGTATAAGTCTTTTCTGTATCAATAACATGGAACTGTATTCGTCTATCCTGTATCAATAACATAGAACTGTATTAGTCTATCCTGTATCAATAACATGGAACTGTATTAGTCTATCCTGTATCAATAACATGGAACTGTATTAGTCTATCCTGTATGAATAACATGGAACTGTATTAGTGTATCCTGTATCAATAACACGGAACTGTATTCGTCTATCCTGTATCAATAACACGGAACTGTATTCGTCTATCATGTAACAATAACACGGAAATGTATTCGTCTATCCTGTAACAATAACATGGAACTGTATTCGTCTATCCTGTATCAATAACATGGAACTGTATTCGTCTATCCTGTATCAATAACACGGAACTGTATTAGTCTATCCTGTATCAATAACACGGAACTGTATTCGTCTATCCTGTATCAATAACATGGAACTGTATTCGTCTATCCTGTATCAATAACATAGAACTGTATTTGTCTATCCTGTATCAACAACATGGAACTGTATTCGTCTATCCTGTATCAATAACATAGAACTGTATTCGTCTATCCTGTATCAATAACATGGAACTGTATTCGTCTATCCTGTATCAATAACATAGAACCGTATTTGTCTATCCTGTATCAATAACATGGAACTGTATTCGTCTATCCTGTATCAACAACATGGAACTGTATTCGTCTATCCTGTATCAATAACATAGAACCGTATTTGTCTATCCTGTATCAACAACATGGAACTGTATTAGTCTATCCTGTATCAATAACATAGAACTGTATTCGTCTTTCCTGTATCAATAACACGGAACTGTATTCGTGTATCCTGTATCAATAACATGGACCTGTATTCGTCTATCCTGTATCAATAATATGGAACTGTATTAGTCTATCCTGTATCAATAACATAGAACTGTATTCGTCTATCCTGTATCAATAATATAGAACTGTATTAGTCTATCCTGTAACAATAACATAGAACTGTATTCGTGTATCCTGTATCAACAACATGGAACTGTATTAGTCTATCCTGTATCAATAACGTGGAACTGTATTAGTCTATCCTGTATCAATAATATAGAACTGTATTAGTCTATCCTGTAACAATAACATAGAACTGTATTAGTCTATCCTGTATCAATAATATAGAACTTTGTTAGTCTATCCTGTATCAATAACATAGAACTGTATTAGTCTATCCTGTATCAATAACATAGAACTGTATTCGTCTATCCTGTATCAATAACACGGAACTGTATTAGTCTATCCTGTATCAATAATATAGAACTGTATTAGTCTATCCTGTAACAATAACATGGAACTGTATTCGTCTATCCTGTATCAATAACACGGAACTGTATTCGTCTATCTTGTATCAATAACATAGAACTGTATTCTTCTATCCTGTATCAATAACATAAAACTGTATTCGTCTATCCTGTAACAATAACATAGAACTGTATTCGTCTATCCTGTATCAATAACACGGAACTGTATTCGTCTATCCTGTATCAATAACATAGAACTGTATTCGTGTATCCTGTATCAATAACATAGAACTGTATTCTTCTATCCTGTATCAATAACATAAAACTGTATTCGTCTATCCTGTAACAATAACATGGAACTGTATTCGTGTATCCTGTATCAATAACACGGAACTGTATTAGTCTATCCTGTAACAATAACATAGAACTGTATTCGTGTATCCTGTATCAATAACATGGAACTGTATTAGTCTATCCTGTATCAATAACAATGAACTGTATTAGTCTATCCTGTATCAATAACACGGAACTGTATTAGTCTATCCAGTATCAATAACATAGAACTGTATTCTTCTATCCTGTATCAATAACATAGAACTGTATTCGTCTATCCTGTATCAATAACATGGAACTGTATTCGTCTATCCTGTATCAATAACATGGACCTGTATTCGTCTATCCTGTATAAATAACATGGAACTGTATTCGTCTATCCTGTATCAATAACATGGAACTGTATTCGTCTATCCTGTAACAATAACATGGAACTGTATTAGTGTATCCTGTATCAATAACATAGAACTGTATTAGTCTATCCTGTATCAATAACATAGAACTGTATTCGTCTATCCTGTATCAATAACATAGAACTGTATTCGTCTATCCTGTATCAATAACATGGAACTGTATAAGTCTTTTCTGTATCAATAACATGGAACTGTATTCGTCTATCCTGTATCAATAACATAGAACTGTATTAGTCTATCCTGTATCAATAACATGGAACTGTATTAGTCTATCCTGTATCAATAACATGGAACTGTATTAGTCTATCCTGTATGAATAACATGGAACTGTATTAGTGTATCCTGTATCAATAACACGGAACTGTATTCGTCTATCCTGTATCAATAACACGGAACTGTATTCGTCTATCATGTAACAATAACACGGAAATGTATTCGTCTATCCTGTAACAATAACATGGAACTGTATTCGTCTATCCTGTATCAATAACATGGAACTGTATTCGTCTATCCTGTATCAATAACACGGAACTGTATTAGTCTATCCTGTATCAATAACACGGAACTGTATTCGTCTATCCTGTATCAATAACATGGAACTGTATTCGTCTATCCTGTATCAATAACATAGAACTGTATTTGTCTATCCTGTATCAACAACATGGAACTGTATTCGTCTATCCTGTATCAATAACATAGAACTGTATTCGTCTATCCTGTATCAATAACATGGAACTGTATTCGTCTATCCTGTATCAATAACATAGAACCGTATTTGTCTATCCTGTATCAATAACATGGAACTGTATTCGTCTATCCTGTATCAACAACATGGAACTGTATTCGTCTATCCTGTATCAATAACATAGAACCGTATTTGTCTATCCTGTATCAACAACATGGAACTGTATTAGTCTATCCTGTATCAATAACATAGAACTGTATTCGTCTTTCCTGTATCAATAACACGGAACTGTATTCGTGTATCCTGTATCAATAACATGGACCTGTATTCGTCTATCCTGTATCAATAATATGGAACTGTATTAGTCTATCCTGTATCAATAACATAGAACTGTATTCGTCTATCCTGTATCAATAACACGGAACTGTATTAGTCTATCCTGTATCAATAATATAGAACTGTATTAGTCTATCCTGTAACAATAACATAGAACTGTATTCGTGTATCCTGTATCAACAACATGGAACTGTATTAGTCTATCCTGTATCAATAACGTGGAACTGTATTAGTCTATCCTGTATCAATAATATAGAACTGTATTAGTCTATCCTGTAACAATAACATAGAACTGTATTAGTCTATCCTGTATCAATAATATAGAACTTTGTTAGTCTATCCTGTATCAATAACATAGAACTGTATTAGTCTATCCTGTATCAATAATATAGAACTTTGTTAGTCTATCCTGTAACAATAACATAGAACTGTATTAGTCTATCCTGTATCAATAACATGGACCTGTATTCGTCTATCCTGTATCAATAACATGGAACTGTATTAGTCTATCCTGTATCAATAACATAGAACTGTATTCGTCTATCCTGTATCAATAACACGGAACTGTATTAGTCTATCCTGTATCAATAATATAGAACTGTATTAGTCTATCCTGTAACAATAACATAGAACTGTATTCGTGTATCCTGTATCAACAACATGGAACTGTATTAGTCTATCCTGTATCAATAACGTGGAACTGTATTAGTCTATCCTGTATCAATAATATAGAACTGTATTAGTCTATCCTGTAACAATAACATAGAACTGTATTAGTCTATCCTGTATCAATAATATAGAACTTTGTTAGTCTATCCTGTATCAATAACATAGAACTGTATTAGTCTATCCTGTATCAATAATATAGAACTTTGTTAGTCTATCCTGTAACAATAACATAGAACTGTATTAGTCTATCCTGTATCAATAACATAGAACTGTATTCGTCTATCCTGTATCAATAACACGGAACTGTATTAGTCTATCCTGTATCAATAATATAGAACTGTATTAGTCTATCCTGTAACAATAACATGGAACTGTATTCGTCTATTCTGTATCAATAACACGGAACTGTATTCGTCTATCTTGTATCAATTACATGGAACTGTATTCTTCTATCCTGTATCAATAACATAAAACTGTATTCGTCTATCCTGTAACAATAACATAGAATTGTATTCGTCTATCCTGTATCAATAACACGGAACTGTATTCGTCTATCCTGTATCAATAACATAGAACTGTATTCGTGTATCCTGTATTAATAACATAGAACTGTATTCTTCTATCCTGTATCAATAACATAAAACTGTATTCGTCTATCCTGTAACGATAACATGGAACTGTATTCGTGTATCCTGTATCAATAACACGGAACTGTATTAGTCTATCCTGTAACAATAACATAGAACTGTATTCGTGTATCCTGTATCAATAACATGGAACTGTATTAGTCTATCCTGTATCAATAACATGGAACTGTATTCGTCTATCCTGTAACAACAACATGGAACTGTATTAGTCTATCCAGTATCAATAACATAGAACTGTATTCTTCTATCCTGTATCAATAACATAGAACTGTATTCGTCTATCCTGTATCAATAACATGGAACTGTATTCGTCTATCCTGTATCAATAACATGGACCTGTATTCGTCTATCCTGTATAAATAACATGGAACTGTATTCGTCTATCCTGTATCAATAACATGGAACTGTATTAGTCTATCCTGTAACAATAACATGGAACTGTATTAGTGTATCCTGTATCAATAACATAGAACTGTATTAGTCTATCCTGTATCAATAACATAGAACTGTATTCGTCTATCCTGTATCAATAACATAGAACTGTATTCGTCTATCCTGTATCAATAACATGGAACTGTATAAGTCTTTTCTGTATCAATAACATGGAACTGTATTCGTCTATCCTGTATCAATAACATAGAACTGTATTAGTCTATCCTGTATCAATAACATGGAACTGTATTAGTCTATCCTGTATAAATAATATGGAACTGTATTAGTCTATCCTGTATGAATAACATGGAACTGTATTAGTGTATCCTGTATCAATAACACGGAACTGTATTCGTCTATCCTGTATCAATAACACGGAACTGTATTCGTCTATCCTGTAACAATAACACGGAAATGTATTCGTCTATCCTGTAACAATAACATGGAACTGTATTCGTCTATCCTGTATCAATAACATGGAACTGTATTCGTCTATCCTGTATCAATAACACGGAACTGTATTAGTCTATCCTGTATCAATAACACGGAACTGTATTCGTCTATCCTGTATCAATAACATGGAACTGTATTCGTCTATCCTGTATCAATAACACGGAACTGTATTCGACTATCTTGTATCAATAACATAGAACTGTATTCTTCTATCCTGTATCAATAACATAAAACTGTATTCGTCTATCCTGTAACAATAACATAGAACTGTATTCGTCTATCCTGTATCAATAACACGGAACTGTATTCGTCTATCCTGTATAAATAACATAGAACTGTATTCGTGTATCCTGTATCAATAACATAGAACTGTATTCTTCTATCCTGTATCAATAACATAAAACTGTATTCGTCTATCCTGTAACAATAACATGGAACTGTATTCGTGTATCCTGTATCAATAACACGGAACTGTATTAGTCTATCCTGTATCAATAACACGGAACTGTTTTCGTCTATCCTGTATCAATAACATGGAACTGTATTCGTCTATCCTGTATCAATAACATAGAACCGTATTTGTCTATCCTGTATCAACAACATGGAACTGTATTCGTCTATCCTGTATCAATAATATAGAACTTTGTTAGTCTATCCTGTATCAATAACATAGAACTGTATTAGTCTATCCTGTATCAATAATATAGAACTTTGTTAGTCTATCCTGTAACAATAACATAGAACTGTATTAGTCTATCCTGTATCAATAACATAGAACTGTATTCGTCTATCCTGTATCAATAACACGGAACTGTATTAGTCTATCCTGTATCAATAATATAGAACTGTATTAGTCTATCCTGTAACAATAACATGGAACTGTATTCGTCTATCCTGTATCAATAACACGGAACTGTATTCGTCTATCTTGTATCAATTACATGGAACTGTATTCTTCTATCCTGTATCAATAACATAAAACTGTATTCGTCTATCCTGTAACAATAACATAGAATTGTATTCGTCTATCCTGTATCAATAACACGGAACTGTATTCGTCTATCCTGTATCAATAACATAGAACTGTATTCGTGTATCCTGTATCAATAACATGGAACTGTATTCTTCTATCCTGTATCAATAACATAAAACTGTATTCGTCTATCCTGTAACGATAACATGGAACTGTATTCGTGTATCCTGTATCAATAACACGGAACTGTATTAGTCTATCCTGTAACAATAACATAGAACTGTATTCGTGTATCCTGTATCAATAACATGGAACTGTATTAGTCTATCCTGTATCAATAACATGGAACTGTATTCGTCTATCCTGTAACAACAACATGGAACTGTATTAGTCTATCCAGTATCAATAACATAGAACTGTATTCTTCTATCCTGTATCAATAACATGGAACTGTATTCGTCTATCCTGTATCAATAACATGGACCTGTATTCGTCTATCCTGTATAAATAACATGGAACTGTATTCGTCTATCCTGTATCAATAACATGGAACTGTATTAGTCTATCCTGTAACAATAACATGGAACTGTATTAGTGTATCCTGTATCAATAACATAGAACTGTATTAGTCTATCCTGTATCAATAACATAGAACTGTATTCGTCTATCCTGTATCAATAACATAGAACTGTATTCGTCTATCCTGTATCAATAACATGGAACTGTATAAGTCTTTTCTGTATCAATAACATGGAACTGTATTCGTCTATCCTGTATGAATAACATGGAACTGTATTAGTCTATCCTGTATCAATAACATGGAACTGTATTAGTCTATCCTGTATAAATAACATGGAACTGTATTAGTCTATCCTGTATGAATAACATGGAACTGTATTAGTGTATCCTGTATCAATAACACGGAACTGTATTCGTCTATCCTGTATCAATAACACGGAACTGTATTCGTCTATCCTGTAACAATAACACGGAAATGTATTCGTCTATCCTGTAACAATAACATGGAACTGTATTCGTCTATCCTGTATCAATAACATGGAACTGTATTCGTCTATCCTGTATCAATAACACGGAACTGTATTAGTCTATCCTGTATCAATAACACGGAACTGTATTCGTCTATCCTGTATCAATAACATGGAACTGTATTCGTCTATCCTGTATCAATAACACGGAACTGTATTCGACTATCTTGTATCAATAACATAGAACTGTATTCTTCTATCCTGTATCAATAACATAAAACTGTATTCGTCTATCCTGTAACAATAACATAGAACTGTATTCGTCTATCCTGTATCAATAACACGGAACTGTATTCGTCTATCCTGTATAAATAACATAGAACTGTATTCGTGTATCCTGTATCAATAACATAGAACTGTATTCTTCTATCCTGTATCAATAACATAAAACTGTATTCGTCTATCCTTTAACAATAACATGGAACTGTATTCGTGTATCCTGTATCAATAACACGGAACTGTATTAGTCTATCCTGTATCAATAACACGGAACTGTATTCGTCTATCCTGTATCAATAACATGGAACTGTATTCGTCTATCCTGTATCAATAACATAGAACCGTATTTGTCTATCCTGTATCAACAACATGGAACTGTATTCGTCTATCCTGTATCAATAACATAGAACTGTATTCGTCTATCCTGTATCAACAACATGGAACTGTATTAGTCTATCCTGTATCAATAACGTGGAACTGTATTAGTCTATCCTGTAACAATAACATAGAACTGTATTCGTGTATCCTGTATCAATAACATGGAACTGTATTAGTCTATCCTGTATCAATAACATGGAACTGTATTAGTCTATCCTGTATCAATAACACGGAACTGTATTAGTCTATCCAGTATCAATAACATAGAACTGTATTCTTCTATCCTGTATCAATAACATAGAACTGTATTCGTCTATCCTGTATCAATAACATGGAACTGTATTCGTCTATCCTGTATCAATAACATGGACCTGTATTCGTCTATCCTGTATAAATAACATGGAACTGTATTCGTCTATCCTGTATCAATAACATGGAACTGTATTCGTCTATCCTGTAACAATAACATGGAACTGTATTAGTGTATCCTGTATCAATAACATAGAACTGTATTAGTCTATCCTGTATCAATAACATAGAACTGTATTCGTCTATCCTGTATCAATAACATAGAACTGTATTCGTCTATCCTGTATCAATAACATGGAACTGTATAAGTCTATTCTGTATCAATAACATGGAACTGTATTCGTCTATCCTGTATCAATAACATAGAACTGTATTAGTCTATCCTGTATCAATAACATGGAACTGTATTAGTCTATCCTGTATCAATAACATGGAACTGTATTAGTCTATCCTGTATCAATAACATGGAACTGTATTAGTGTATCCTGTATCAATAACACGGAACTGTATTCGTCTATCCTGTATCAATAACATAGAACTGTATTCTTCTATCCTGTATCAATAACATAAAACTGTATTCGTCTATCCTGTAACGATAACATGGAACTGTATTCGTGTATCCTGTATCAATAACACGGAACTGTATTAGTCTATCCTGTAACAATAACATAGAACTGTATTCGTGTATCCTGTATCAATAACATGGAACTGTATTAGTCTATCCTGTATCAATAACATGGAACTGTATTAGTCTATCCTGTATCAATAACACGGAACTGTATTAGTCTATCCTGTAACAATAACATAGAACTGTATTCGTCTATCCTGTATCAGTAACATAGAACTGTATTCGTCTATCCTGTATCAATAACATGGAACTGTATAAGTCTTTTCTGTATCAATAACATGGAACTGTATTCGTCTATCCTGTATCAATAACATAGAACTGTATTAGTCTATCCTGTATCAATAACATGGAACTGTATTAGTCTATCCTGTATAAATAACATGGAACTGTATTAGTCTATCCTGTATGAATAACATGGAACTGTATTAGTGTATCCTGTATCAATAACACGGAACTGTATTCGTCTATCCTGTATCAATAACACGGAACTGTATTCGTCTATCCTGTAACAATAACACGGAAATGTATTCGTCTATCCTGTAACAATAACATGGAACTGTATTCGTCTATCCTGTATCAATAACATGGAACTGTATTCGTCTATCCTGTATCAATAACACGGAACTGTATTAGTCTATCCTGTATCAATAACACGGAACTGTATTCGTCTATCCTGTATCAATAACATGGAACTGTATTCGTCTATCCTGTATCAATAACACGGAACTGTATTCGACTATCTTGTATCAATAACATAGAACTGTATTCTTCTATCCTGTATCAATAACATAAAACTGTATTCGTCTATCCTGTAACAATAACATAGAACTGTATTCGTCTATCCTGTATCAATAACACGGAACTGTATTCGTCTATCCTGTATCAATAACATAGAACTGTATTCGTGTATCCTGTATCAATAACATAGAACTGTATTCTTCTATCCTGTATCAATAACATAAAACTGTATTCGTCTATCCTGTAACAATAACATGGAACTGTATTCGTGTATCCTGTATCAATAACACGGAACTGTATTAGTCTATCCTGTAACAATAACATAGAACTGTATTCGTGTATCCTGTATCAATAACATGGAACTGTATTAGTCTATCCTGTATCAATAACATGGAACTGTATTAGTCTATCCTGTATCAATAACACGGAACTGTATTAGTCTATCCAGTATCAATAACATAGAACTGTATTCTTCTATCCTGTATCAATAACATAGAACTGTATTCGTCTATCCTGTATCAATAACATGGAACTGTATTCGTCTATCCTGTATCAATAACATGGACCTGTATTCGTCTATCCTGTATAAATAACATGGAACTGTATTCGTCTATCCTGTATCAATAACATGGAACTGTATTCGTCTATCCTGTAACAATAACATGGAACTGTATTAGTGTATCCTGTATCAATAACATAGAACTGTATTAGTCTATCCTGTATCAATAACATAGAACTGTATTCGTCTATCCTGTATCAATAACATAGAACTGTATTCGTCTATCCTGTATCAATAACATGGAACTGTATAAGTCTATTCTGTATCAATAACATGGAACTGTATTCGTCCATCCTGTATCAATAACATAGAACTGTATTAGTCTATCCTGTATCAATAACATGGAACTGTATTAGTTTATCCTGTATCAATAACATGGAACTGTATTAGTCTATCCTGTATCAATAACATGGAACTGTATTAGTGTATCCTGTATCAATAACACGGAACTGTATTCGTCTATCCTGTATCAATAACACGGAACTGTATTCGTCTATCCTGTAACAATAACACGGAACTGTATTCGTCTATCCTGTAACAATAACATGGAACTGTATTCGTCTATCCTGTATCAATAACATGGAACTGTATTCGTCTATCCTGTATCAATAACACGGAACTGTATTAGTCTATCCTGTATCAATAACACGGAACTGTATTAGTCTATCCTGTATCAATAACACGGAACTGTATTCGTCTATCCTGTATCAATAACATGGAACTGTATTCGTCTATCCTGTATCAATAACACGGAACTGTATTCGTTTATCCTGTATCAATAACATGGAGCTGTATTCGTGTATCCTGTATCAAGAACACGGAACTGTATTCGTCTATCCTGTATCAATAACATAGAACTGTATTCGTCTATCCTGTATCAATAACACGGAACTGTATTAGTCTATCCAGTATCAACAACATGGAACTGTATTAGTCTATCCTGTATCAATAACATAGAACTGTATTAGTCTATTCTGTATCAATAACATAGAACTGTATTAGTCTATCCTGTATCAACAACATGGAACTGTATTAGTCTATCCTGTATCAACAACATGGAACTGTATTAGTCTATCCTGTAACAATAACATAGAACTGTATTCGTCTATCCTGTATCAATAACATAGAACTGTATTCGTCTATCCTGTAACAACAACATGGAACTGTATTCGTCTATCCTGTAACAACAACATGGAACTGTATTAGTCTATCCTGTAACAATAACATAGAACTGTATTCGTCTATCCTGTAACAATAACATAGAACTGTATTAGTCTATCCTGTATCAATAACATGGAACTGTATTCGTCTATCCTGTAACAATAACATGGAACTGTATTAGTGTATCCTGTATCAATAACATAGAACTGTATTAGTCTATCCTGTATCAATAACATAGAACTGTATTCGTCTATCCTGTATCAATAACATAGAACTGTATTCGTCTATCCTGTATCAATAACATGGAACTGTATAAGTCTATTCTGTATCAATAACATGGAACTGTATTCGTCTATCCTGTATCAATAACATAGAACTGTATTAGTCTATCCTGTATCAATAACATGGAACTGTATTAGTCTATCCTGTATCAATAACATGGAACTGTATTAGTCTATCCTGTATCAATAACATGGAACTGTATTAGTGTATCCTGTATCAATAACACGGAACTGTATTCGTCTATCCTGTATCAATAACATAGAACTGTATTCTTCTATCCTGTATCAATAACATAAAACTGTATTCGTCTATCCTGTAACGATAACATGGAACTGTATTCGTGTATCCTGTATCAATAACACGGAACTGTATTAGTCTATCCTGTAACAATAACATAGAACTGTATTCGTGTATCCTGTATCAATAACATGGAACTGTATTAGTCTATCCTGTATCAATAACATGGAACTGTATTAGTCTATCCTGTATCAATAACACGGAACTGTATTAGTCTATCCAGTATCAATAACATAGAACTGTATTCTTCTATCCTGTATCAATAACATAGAACTGTATTCGTCTATCCTGTATCAATAACATGGAACTGTATTCGTCTATCCTGTATCAATAACATGGACCTGTATTCGTCTATCCTGTATAAATAACATGGAACTGTATTCGTCTATCCTGTATCAATAACATGGAACTGTATTAGTCTATCCTGTAACAATAACATGGAACTGTATTAGTGTATCCTGTATCAATAACATGGAACTGTATTAGTCTATCCTGTATCAATAACATAGAACTGTATTCGTCTATCCTGTATCAATAACATAGAACTGTATTCGTCTATCCTGTATCAATAACATGGAACTGTATAAGTCTTTTCTGTATCAATAACATGGAACTGTATTCGTCTATCCTGTATCAATAACATAGAACTGTATTAGTCTATCCTGTATCAATAACATGGAACTGTATTAGTCTATCCTGTATAAATAACATGGAACTGTATTAGTCTATCCTGTATGAATAACATGGAACTGTATTAGTGTATCCTGTATCAATAACACGGAACTGTATTCGTCTATCCTGTATCAATAACACGGAACTGTATTCGTCTATCCTGTAACAATAACACGGAAATGTATTCGTCTATCCTGTAACAATAACATGGAACTGTATTCGTCTATCCTGTATCAATAACATGGAACTGTATTCGTCTATCCTGTATCAATAACACGGAACTGTATTAGTCTATCCTGTATCAATAACACGGAACTGTATTCGTCTATCCTGTATCAATAACATGGAACTGTATTCGTCTATCCTGTATCAATAACACGGAACTGTATTCGACTATCTTGTATCAATAACATAGAACTGTATTCTTCTATCCTGTATCAATAACATAAAACTGTATTCGTCTATCCTGTAACAATAACATAGAACTGTATTCGTCTATCCTGTATCAATAACACGGAACTGTATTCGTCTATCCTGTATCAATAACATAGAACTGTATTCGTGTATCCTGTATCAATAACATAGAACTGTATTCTTCTATCCTGTATCAATAACATAAAACTGTATTCGTCTATCCTGTAACAATAACATGGAACTGTATTCGTGTATCCTGTATCAATAACACGGAACTGTATTAGTCTATCCTGTAACAATAACATAGAACTGTATTCGTGTATCCTGTATCAATAACATGGAACTGTATTAGTCTATCCTGTATCAATAACATGGAACTGTATTAGTCTATCCTGTATCAATAACACGGAACTGTATTAGTCTATCCAGTATCAATAACATAGAACTGTATTCTTCTATCCTGTATCAATAACATAGAACTGTATTCGTCTATCCTGTATCAATAACATGGAACTGTATTCGTCTATCCTGTATCAATAACATGGACCTGTATTCGTCTATCCTGTATGAATAACATGGAACTGTATTCGTCTATCCTGTATCAATAACATGGAACTGTATTCGTCTATCCTGTAACAATAACATGGAACTGTATTAGTGTATCCTGTATCAATAACATAGAACTGTATTAGTCTATCCTGTATCAATAACATAGAACTGTATTCGTCTATCCTGTATCAATAACATAGAACTGTATTCGTCTATCCTGTATCAATAACATGGAACTGTATAAGTCTATTCTGTATCAATAACATGGAACTGTATTCGTCCATCCTGTATCAATAACATAGAACTGTATTAGTCTATCCTGTATCAATAACATGGAACTGTATTAGTTTATCCTGTATCAATAACATGGAACTGTATTAGTCTATCCTGTATCAATAACATGGAACTGTATTAGTGTATCCTGTATCAATAACACGGAACTGTATTCGTCTATCCTGTATCAATAACACGGAACTGTATTCGTCTATCCTGTAACAATAACACGGAACTGTATTCGTCTATCCTGTAACAATAACATGGAACTGTATTCGTCTATCCTGTATCAATAACATGGAACTGTATTCGTCTATCCTGTATCAATAACACGGAACTGTATTAGTCTATCCTGTATCAATAACACGGAACTGTATTAGTCTATCCTGTATCAATAACACGGAACTGTATTCGTCTATCCTGTATCAATAACATGGAACTGTATTCGTCTATCCTGTATCAATAACACGGAACTGTATTCGTTTATCCTGTATCAATAACATGGAGCTGTATTCGTGTATCCTGTATCAAGAACACGGAACTGTATTCGTCTATCCTGTATCAATAACATAGAACTGTATTCGTCTACCCTGTATCAATAACACGGAACTGTATTAGTCTATCCAGTATCAACAACATGGAACTGTATTAGTCTATCCTGTATCAATAACATAGAACTGTATTAGTCTATTCTGTATCAATAACATAGAACTGTATTAGTCTATCCTGTATCAACAACATGGAACTGTATTAGTCTATCCTGTATCAACAACATGGAACTGTATTAGTCTATCCTGTAACAATAACATAGAACTGTATTCGTCTATCCTGTATCAATAACATAGAACTGTATTCGTCTATCCTGTAACAACAACATGGAACTGTATTCGTCTATCCTGTAACAACAACATGGAACTGTATTAGTCTATCCTGTAACAATAACATAGAACTGTATTCGTCTATCCTGTAACAATAACATAGAACTGTATTAGTCTATCCTGTATCAATAACATGGAACTGTATTCGTCTATCCTGTAACAACAACATGGAACTGTATTCGTCTATTCTGTATCAATAACATAGAACTGTATTCGTCTATCCTGTATCAATAACATAGAACTGTATTCGTCTATCCTGTATCAATAACATAGAACTGTATTCGTCTATCCTGTAACAATAACATAGAACTGTATTCGTCTATCCTGTATCAATAACACGGAACTGTATTCGTCTATCCTGTATCAACAACATGGAACTGTATTCGTCTATCCTGTATCAATAACATAGAACTGTATTCGTCTATCCTGTATCAATAACATAGAACCGTATTTGTCTATCCTGTATCAACAACATGGAACTGTATTCGTCTATCCTGTATCAATAACATAGAACTGTATTCGTCTATCCTGTATCAATAACATGGAACTGTATTCGTCTATCCTGTATCAATAACATAGAACCGTATTTGTCTATCCTGTATCAATAACATGGAACTGTATTCGTCTATCCTGTATCAACAACATGGAACTGTATTCGTCTATCCTGTATCAATAACATAGAACCGTATTTGTCTATCCTGTATCAACAACATGGAACTGTATTAGTCTATCCTGTATCAATAACATAGAACTGTATTCGTCTTTCCTGTATCAATAACACGGAACTGTATTCGTGTATCCTGTATCAATAACATGGACCTGTATTCGTCTATCCTGTATCAATAACATGGAACTGTATTAGTCTATCCTGTATCAATAACATAGAACTGTATTCGTCTATCCTGTATCAATAACACGGAACTGTATTAGTCTATCCTGTATCAATAATATAGAACTGTATTAGTCTATCCTGTAACAATAACATAGAACTGTATTCGTGTATCCTGTATCAACAACATGGAACTGTATTAGTCTATCCTGTATCAATAACGTGGAACTGTATTAGTCTATCCTGTATCAATAATATAGAACTGTATTAGTCTATCCTGTAACAATAACATAGAACTGTATTAGTCTATCCTGTATCAATAATATAGAACTTTGTTAGTGTATCCTGTATCAATAACATAGAACTGTATTAGTCTATCCTGTATCAATAACATAGAACTGTATTCGTCTATCCTGTATCAATAACACGGAACTGTATTAGTCTATCCTGTATCAATAATATAGAACTGTATTAGTCTATCCTGTAACAATAACATAGAACTGTATTCGTGTATCCTGTATCAACAACATGGAACTGTATTAGTCTATCCTGTATCAATAACGTGGAACTGTATTAGTCTATCCTGTATCAATAATATAGAACTGTATTAGTCTATCCTGTAACAATAACATAGAACTGTATTAGTCTATCCTGTATCAATAATATAGAACTTTGTTAGTCTATCCTGTATCAATAACATAGAACTGTATTAGTCTATCCTGTATCAATAATATAGAACTTTGTTAGTCTATCCTGTAACAATAACATAGAACTGTATTAGTCTATCCTGTATCAATAACATAGAACTGTATTCGTCTATCCTGTATCAATAACACGGAACTGTATTAGTCTATCCTGTATCAATAATATAGAACTGTATTAGTCTATCCTGTAACAATAACATGGAACTGTATTCGTCTATCCTGTATCAATAACACGGAACTGTATTCGTCTATCTTGTATCAATAACATGGAACTGTATTCTTCTATCCTGTATCAATAACATAAAACTGTATTCGTCTATCCTGTAACAATAACATAGAACTGTATTCGTCTATCCTGTATCAATAACACGGAACTGTATTCGTCTATCCTGTATCAATAACATAGAACTGTATTCGTGTATCCTGTATCAATAACATAGAACTGTATTCTTCTATCCTGTATCAATAACATAAAACTGTATTCGTCTATCCTGTAACGATAACATGGAACTGTATTCGTGTATCCTGTATCAATAACACGGAACTGTATTAGTCTATCCTGTAACAATAACATAGAACTGTATTCGTGTATCCTGTATCAATAACATGGAACTGTATTAGTCTATCCTGTATCAATAACATGGAACTGTATTAGTCTATCCTGTATCAATAACACGGAACTGTATTAGTCTATCCAGTATCAATAACATAGAACTGTATTCTTCTATCCTGTATCAATAACATAGAACTGTATTCGTCTATCCTGTATCAATAACATGGAACTGTATTCGTCTATCCTGTATCAATAACATGGACCTGTATTCGTCTATCCTGTATAAATAACATGGAACTGTATTCGTCTATCCTGTATCAATAACATGGAACTGTATTAGTCTATCCTGTAACAATAACATGGAACTGTATTAGTGTATCCTGTATCAATAACATAGAACTGTATTAGTCTATCCTGTATCAATAACATAGAACTGTATTCGTCTATCCTGTATCAATAACATAGAACTGTATTCGTCTATCCTGTATCAATAACATGGAACTGTATAAGTCTTTTCTGTATCAATAACATGGAACTGTATTCGTCTATCCTGTATCAATAACATAGAACTGTATTAGTCTATCCTGTATCAATAACATGGAACTGTATTAGTCTATCCTGTATCAATAACATGGAACTGTATTAGTCTATCCTGTATGAATAACATGGAACTGTATTAGTGTATCCTGTATCAATAACACGGAACTGTATTCGTCTATCCTGTATCAATAACACGGAACTGTATTCGTCTATCCTGTAACAATAACACGGAAATGTATTCGTCTATCCTGTAACAATAACATGGAACTGTATTCGTCTATCCTGTATCAATAACATGGAACTGTATTCGTCTATCCTGTATCAATAACACGGAACTGTATTAGTCTATCCTGTATCAATAACACGGAACTGTATTCGTCTATCCTGTATCAATAACATGGAACTGTATTCGTCTATCCTGTATCAATAACACGGAACTGTATTCGACTATCTTGTATCAATAACATAGAACTGTATTCTTCTATCCTGTATCAATAACATAAAACTGTATTCGTCTATCCTGTAACAATAACATAGAACTGTATTCGTCTATCCTGTATCAATAACACGGAACTGTATTCGTCTATCCTGTATCAATAACATAGAACTGTATTCGTCTATCCTGTATCAATAACATGGAACTGTATTCGTCTATCCTGTATCAATAACACGGAACTGTATTCGTCTATCCTGTATCAATAACATGGAGCTGTATTCGTGTATCCTGTATCAAGAACACGGAACTGTATTCGTCTATCCTGTATCAATAACATAGAACTGTATTCGTCTATCCTGTATCAATAACACGGAACTGTATTAGTCTATCCAGTATCAACAACATGGAACTGTATTAGTCTATCCTGTATCAATAACATAGAACTGTATTAGTCTATTCTGTATCAATAACATAGAACTGTATTAGTCTATCCTGTATCAACAACATGGAACTGTATTAGTCTATCCTGTATCAACAACATGGAACTGTATTAGTCTATCCTGTAACAATAACATAGAACTGTATTCGTCTATCCTGTATCAATAACATAGAACTGTATTCGTCTATCCTGTAACAACAACATGGAACTGTATTCGTCTATCCTGTAACAACAACATGGAACTGTATTAGTCTATCCTGTAACAATAACATAGAACTGTATTAGTCTATCCTGTAACAATAACATAGAACTGTATTAGTCTATCCTGTATCAATAACATGGAACTGTATTCGTCTATCCTGTAACAACAACATGGAACTGTATTCGTCTATTCTGTATCAATAACATAGAACTGTATTCGTCTATCCTGTATCAATAACATAGAACTGTATTCGTCTATCCTGTATCAATAACATAGAACTGTATTCGTCTATCCTGTAACAATAACATAGAACTGTATTCGTCTATCCTGTATCAATAACACGGAACTGTATTCGTCTATCCTGTATCAACAACATGGAACTGTATTCGTCTATCCTGTATCAATAACATAGAACTGTATTCGTCTATCCTGTATCAATAACATGGAACTGTATTCGTCTATCCTGTATCAATAACATAGAACCGTATTTGTCTATTCTGTATCAATAACATGGAACTGTATTCGTCTATCCTGTATCAACAACATGGAACTGTATTCGTCTATCCTGTATCAATAACATAGAACCGTATTTGTCTATCCTGTATCAACAACATGGAACTGTATTAGTCTATCCTGTATCAATAACATAGAACTGTATTCGTCTTTCCTGTATCAATAACACGGAACTGTATTCGTGTATCCTGTATCAATAACATGGACCTTTATTCGTCTATCCTGTATCAATAACATGGAACTGTATTAGTCTATCCTGTATTAATAACATAGAACTGTATTCGTGTATCCTGTATCAATAACACGGAACTGTATTAGTCTATCCTGTATCAATAATATAGAACTGTATTAGTCTATCCTGTAACAATAACATAGAACTGTATTCGTGTATCCTGTATCAACAACATGGAACTGTATTAGTCTATCCTGTATCAATAACGTGGAACTGTATTAGTCTATCCTGTATCAATAATATAGAACTGTATTAGTCTATCCTGTAACAATAACATAGAACTGTATTAGTCTATCCTGTATGAATAATATAGAACTTTGTTAGTGTATCCTGTAACAATAACATAGAACTGTATTAGTCTATCCTGTATCAATAACATAGAACTGTATTCGTCTATCCTGTATCAATAACATGGAACTGTATAAGTCTTTTCTGTATCAATAACATGGAACTGTATTCGTCTATCCTGTATCAATAACATGGAACTGTATTCGTCTATCCTGTATCAATAACATGGACCTGTATTCGTCTATCCTGTATAAATAACATGGAACTGTATTCGTCTATCCTGTATCAATAACATGGACCTGTATTCGTCTATCCTGTATCAATAACATGGAACTGTATTACTCTATCCTGTATCAATAACATAGAACTGTATTCGTCTATCCTGTATCAATAACACGGAACTGTATTAGTCTATCCTGTATCAATAATATAGAACTGTATTAGTCTATCCTGTAACAATAACATAGAACTGTATTCGTGTATCCTGTATCAACAACATGGAACTGTATTAGTCTATCCTGTATCAATAACGTGGAACTGTATTAGTCTATCCTGTATCAATAATATAGAACTGTATTAGTCTATCCTGTAACAATAACATAGAACTGTATTAGTCTATCCTGTATCAATAATATAGAACTTTGTTAGTCTATCCTGTATCAATAACATAGAACTGTATTAGTCTATCCTGTATCAATAATATAGAACTTTGTTAGTCTATCCTGTAACAATAACATAGAACTGTATTAGTCTATCCTGTATCAATAACATAGAACTGTATTCGTCTATCCTGTATCAATAACACGGAACTGTATTAGTCTATCCTGTATCAATAATATAGAACTGTATTAGTCTATCCTGTAACAATAACATGGAACTGTATTCGTCTATCCTGTATCAATAACACGGAACTGTATTCGTCTATCTTGTATCAATAACATGGAACTGTATTCTTCTATCCTGTATCAATAACATAAAACTGTATTCGTCTATCCTGTAACAATAACATAGAACTGTATTCGTCTATCCTGTATCAATAACACGGAACTGTATTCGTCTATCCTGTATCAATAACATAGAACTGTATTCGTGTATCCTGTATCAATAACATAGAACTGTATTCGTGTATCCTGTATCAATAACACGGAACTGTATTAGTCTATCCTGTAACAATAACATAGAACTGTATTCGTGTATCCTGTATCAATAACACGGAACTGTATTAGTCTATCCTGTAACAATAACATAGAACTGTATTCGTGTATCCTGTATCAATAACATGGAACTGTATTAGTCTATCCTGTATCAATAACATAGAACTGTATTCTTCTATCCTGTATCAATAACATAAAACTGTATTCGTCTATCCTGTAACGATAACATGGAACTGTATTCGTGTATCCTGTATCAATAACACGGAACTGTATTAGTCTATCCTGTAACAATAACATAGAACTGTATTCGTGTATCCTGTATCAATAACATGGAACTGTATTAGTCTATCCTGTATCAATAACATGGAACTGTATTAGTCTATCCTGTATCAATAACACGGAACTGTATTAGTCTATCCAGTATCAATAACATAGAACTGTATTCTTCTATCCTGTATCAATAACATAAAACTGTATTCGTCTATCCTGTATCAATAACATGGAACTGTATTCGTCTATCCTGTATCAATAACATAGAACTGTATTAGTCTATCCTGTATCAATAACATGGAACTGTATTAGTCTATCCTGTATCAATAACATGGAACTGTATTAGTCTATCCTGTATGAATAACATGGAACTGTATTAGTGTATCCTGTATCAATAACACGGAACTGTATTCGTCTATCCTGTATCAATAACACGGAACTGTATTCGTCTATCCTGTAACAATAACACGGAAATGTATTCGTCTATCCTGTAACAATAACATGGAACTGTATTCGTCTATCCTGTATCAATAACATGGAACTGTATTCGTCTATCCTGTATCAATAACACGGAACTGTATTAGTCTATCCTGTATCAATAACACGGAACTGTATTCGTCTATCCTGTATCAATAACATGGAACTGTATTCGTCTATCCTGTATCAATAACACGGAACTGTATTCGACTATCTTGTATCAATAACATTGAACTGTATTCTTCTATCCTGTATCAATAACATAAAACTGTATTCGTCTATCCTGTAACAATAACATAGAACTGTATTCGTCTATCCTGTATCAATAACACGGAACTGTATTCGTCTATCCTGTAACAATAACACGGAACTGTATTCGTCTATCCTGTAACAATAACATGGAACTGTATCCGTCTATCCTGTAACAATAACACGGAACTGTATTCGTCTATCCTGTAACAATAACATGGAACTGTATCCGTCTATCCTGTAACAATAACACGGAACTGTATTAGTCTATCCTGTAACAATAACATGGAACTGTATTCGTCTATCCTGTATCAATAACATTGAACTGTATCCGTCTATCCTGTAACAATAACATGAAACTGTATTAGTCTATCCTGTATCAACAACATGGAACTGTATTAGTCTATCCTGTATCAATAACATAGAACTGTATTCGTCTTTCCTGTATCAATAACACGGAACTGTATTCGTGTATCCTGTATCAATAACATGGACCTGTATTCGTCTATACTGTATCAATAACATGGAACTGTATTAGTCTATCCTGTATTAATAACATAGAACTGTATTCGTGTATCCTGTATCAATAACACGGAACTGTATTAGTCTATCCTGTATCAATAATATAGAACTGTATTAGTCTATCCTGTAACAATAACATAGAACTGTATTCGTGTATCCTGTATCAACAACATGGAACTGTATTAGTCTATCCTGTATCAATAACGTGGAACTGTATTAGTCTATCCTGTATCAATAATATAGAACTGTATTAGTCTATCCTGTAACAATAACATAGAACTGTATTAGTCTATCCTGTATGAATAATATAGAACTTTGTTAGTGTATCCTGTAACAATAACATAGAACTGTATTAGTCTATCCTGTATCAATAACATAGAACTGTATTCGTCTATCCTGTATCAATAACATGGAACTGTATAAGTCTTTTCTGTATCAATAACATGGAACTGTGTTCGTCTATCCTGTATCAATAACATGGAACTGTATTCGTCTATCCTGTATCAATAACATGGACCTGTATTCGTCTATCCTGTATAAATAACATGGAACTGTATTCGTCTATCCTGTATCAATAACATGGACCTGTATTCGTCTATCCTGTATCAATAACATGGAACTGTATTACTCTATCCTGTATCAATAACATAGAACTGTATTCGTCTATCCTGTATCAATAACACGGAACTGTATTAGTCTATCCTGTATCAATAATATAGAACTGTATTAGTCTATCCTGTAACAATAACATAGAACTGTATTCGTGTATCCTGTATCAACAACATGGAACTGTATTAGTCTATCCTGTATCAATAACGTGGAACTGTATTAGTCTATCCTGTATCAATAATATAGAACTGTATTAGTCTATCCTGTAACAATAACATAGAACTGTATTAGTCTATCCTGTATCAATAATATAGAACTTTGTTAGTCTATCCTGTATCAATAACATAGAACTGTATTAGTCTATCCTGTATCAATAATATAGAACTTTGTTAGTCTATCCTGTAACAATAACATAGAACTGTATTAGTCTATCCTGTATCAATAACATAGAACTGTATTCGTCTATCCTGTATCAATAACACGGAACTGTATTAGTCTATCCTGTATCAATAATATAGAACTGTATTAGTCTATCCTGTAACAATAACATGGAACTGTATTCGTCTATCCTGTATCAATAACACGGAACTGTATTCGTCTATCTTGTATCAATAACATGGAACTGTATTCTTCTATCCTGTATCAATAACATAAAACTGTATTCGTCTATCCTGTAACAATAACATAGAACTGTATTCGTCTATCCTGTATCAATAACACGGAACTGTATTCGTCTATCCTGTATCAATAACATAGAACTGTATTCGTGTATCCTGTATCAATAACATAGAACTGTATTCGTGTATCCTGTATCAATAACACGGAACTGTATTAGTCTATCCTGTAACAATAACATAGAACTGTATTCGTGTATCCTGTATCAATAACACGGAACTGTATTAGTCTATCCTGTAACAATAACATAGAACTGTATTCGTGTATCCTGTATCAATAACATGGAACTGTATTAGTCTATCCTGTATCAATAACATAGAACTGTATTCTTCTATCCTGTATCAATAACATAAAACTGTATTCGTCTATCCTGTAACGATAACATGGAACTGTATTCGTGTATCCTGTATCAATAACACGGAACTGTATTAGTCTATCCTGTAACAATAACATAGAACTGTATTCGTGTATCCTGTATCAATAACATGGAACTGTATTAGTCTATCCTGTATCAATAACATGGAACTGTATTAGTCTATCCTGTATCAATAACACGGAACTGTATTAGTCTATCCAGTATCAATAACATAGAACTGTATTCTTCTATCCTGTATCAATAACATAAAACTGTATTCGTCTATCCTGTATCAATAACATGGAACTGTATTCGTCTATCCTGTATCAATAACATAGAACTGTATTAGTCTATCCTGTATCAATAACATGGAACTGTATTAGTCTATCCTGTATCAATAACATGGAACTGTATTAGTCTATCCTGTATGAATAACATGGAACTGTATTAGTGTATCCTGTATCAATAACACGGAACTGTATTCGTCTATCCTGTATCAATAACACGGAACTGTATTCGTCTATCCTGTAACAATAACACGGAAATGTATTCGTCTATCCTGTAACAATAACATGGAACTGTATTCGTCTATCCTGTATCAATAACATGGAACTGTATTCGTCTATCCTGTATCAATAACACGGAACTGTATTAGTCTATCCTGTATCAATAACACGGAACTGTATTCGTCTATCCTGTATCAATAACATGGAACTGTATTCGTCTATCCTGTATCAATAACACGGAACTGTATTCGACTATCTTGTATCAATAACATTGAACTGTATTCTTCTATCCTGTATCAATAACATAAAACTGTATTCGTCTATCCTGTAACAATAACACAGAACTGTATTCGTCTATCCTGTATCAATAACACGGAACTGTATTCGTCTATCCTGTAACAATAACACGGAACTGTATTCGTCTATCCTGTAACAATAACATGGAACTGTATCCGTCTATCCTGTAACAATAACACGGAACTGTATTCGTCTATCCTGTAACAATAACATGGAACTGTATCCGTCTATCCTGTAACAATAACACGGAACTGTATTAGTCTATCCTGTAACAATAACACGGAACTGTATCCGTCTATCCTGTATCAATAACATGGAACCGTATTCGTCTATCCTGTATCAATAACATAGAACTGTATTCGTCTATCCTGTATCAATAACATAGAACTGTATTCGTCTATCCTGTATCAATAACATGGAACCGTATTCGTCTTTCCTGTATCAATAACATGGAACCGTATTCGTCTATCCTGTAACAATAACATTGAACTGTATTCGTCTATCCTGTATCAATAACATGGAACTGTATCCGTCTATCCTGTAACAATAACATTGAACTGTATCCGTCTATCCTGTAACAATAACATGAAACTGTATTCGTCTATCCTGTATCAATAACATGGAACCGTATTCGTCTATCCTGTATCAATAACATAGAACTGTATTCGTCTATCCTGTATCAATAACATAGAACTGTATTCGTCTATCCTGTATCAATAACATAGAACTGTATTCGTCTATCCTGTATCAATAACATGGAACCGTATTCGTCTTTCCTGTATCAATAACATGGAACCGTATTCGTCTATCCTGTAACAATAACATGAAACTGTATCCGTCTATCCTGTATCAATAACATAGAACTGTATTCGTGTATCCTGTATCAATAACATGGAACTGTATTCGTGTATCCTGTATCAATAACACGGAACTGTATTCGTCTATCCTGTAACAATAACACGGAACTGTATTCGTCTATCCTGTAACAATAACATGAAACTGTATCCGTCTATCCTGTATCAATAACATAGAACTGTATTCGTGTATCCTGTATCAATAACATGGAACTGTATTCGTGTATCCTGTATCAATAACACGGAACTGTATTCGTCTATCCTGTAACAATAACACGGAACTGTATTCGTCTATCCTGTAACAATAACATGAAACTGTATCCGTCTATCCTGTATCAATAACATAGAACTGTATTCGTGTATCCTGTATCAATAACATGGAACTGTATTCGTGTATCCTGTATCAATAACACGGAACTGTATCCGTCTATCCTGTATCAATAACACGAAACTGTATTCGTGTATCCTGTAACAATAACACGGAACTGTATTAGTCTATCCTGTAACAATAACATAGAACTGTATTCGTGTATCCTGTAACAATAACATAGAACTGTATTAGTCTATCCTGTATCAATAACATGGAACTGTATTAGTCTATCCTGTATCAATAACATGGAACTGTATTCGTCTATCCTGTATCAATAACATGGAACTGTATTCGTCTATCCTGTATCAATAACACGGAACTGTATTAGTCTATCCTGTATCAATAACATGGAACTGTATTCGTCTATCCTGTATCAATAACATGGAACTGTATTCGTCTATCCTGTATCAATAACATGGAACTGTATTCGTCTATCCTGTATCAATAACATAGAACTGTATTCGTCTATCCTGTATCAATAACATGGAACTGTATCCGTCTATCCTGTATCAATAACATAGAACTGTATTAGTGTATCCTGTATCAATAACATAGAACTGTATTCGTCTATCCTGTATCAATAACATAGAACTGTATTCGTCTATCCTGTATCAATAACATGAAACTGTATTAGTCTATCCTGTATCAATAACATAGAACTGTATTCGTCTATCCTGTATCAATAACATAGAACCGTATTAGTCTATCCTGTAACAATAACATAGAACTGTATTAGTCTGTCCTGTAACAATAACATAGAACTGTATTCGTCTGTCCTGTATCAATAACATAGAACCGTATTCGTCTATCCTGTATCAATAACATAGAACCGTATTCGTCTATCCTGTATCAATAACATAGAACTGTATTCGTCTATCCTGTATCAATAAGATAGAACTGTATTAGTCTATCCTGTAACAATAACATAGAACTGTATTCGTGTATCCTGTAACAATAACACGGAACTGTATTCGTCTATCCTGTATCAATAACATAGAACTGTATTCGTCTATCCTGTATCAACAACATAGAACTGTATCCGTCTATCCTGTAACAACAACATAGAACTGTATTAGTCTATCCTGTACATAACAACAACATAAAACTGTATTAGTCTATCCTGTATCAATAACATAGAACTGTATCCGTCTATCCTGTAACAATAACATAGAACTGTATTAGTCTATCCTGTATCAATAACATGGAACTGTATTCGTCTATCCTGTATCAATAATATGGAACTGTATCCGTCTATCCTGTATCAATAACATAGAACTGTATCCGTCTATCCTGTAACAATAACATGGAACTGTATTCGTCTATCCTGTATCAATAACATGGAACTGTATTCGTCTATCCTGTAACAACAACACGGAACTGTATTCGTCTATCCTGTATCAATAACATGGAACTGTATTCGTCTATCCTGTATCAATAATATGGAACTGTATTCGTCTATCCTGTATCAATAACATGGAACTGTATTCGTCTAACCTGTAACAATAACATAGAACTGTATCCGTCTATCCTGTATCAATAACATAGAACTGTATTAGTCTATCCTGTAACAACAACACGGAACTGTATTCGTCTATCCTGTATCAATAACATGGAATTGTATTCGTCTATCCTGTATCAATAACATAGAACTGTATTAGTCTATCCTGTATCAATAACATAGAACTGTATTCGTCTATCCTGTATCAATAACATGGAACTGTATTCGTCTATCCTGTATCAATAACATGGAACTGTATTAGTCTATCCTGTATCAATAACATGGAACTGTATTCGTCTATCCTGTATCAATAACATAGAACTGTATTAGTCTATCCTGTATCAATAACATGGAACTGTATTCGTCTATCCTGTATCAATAAAACGGAACTGTATTCGTGTATCCTGTATCAATAACATGGAACTGTATTCGTGTATCCTGTAACAATAACATGGAACTGTATTAGTCTATCCTGTATCAATAACATGGAACTGTATTCGTCTATCCTGTATCAATAACATAGAACTGTATTAGTCTATCCTGTATCAATAACATGGAACTGTATTCGTCTATCCTGTATCAATAACATAGAACTGTATTCGTGTATCCTGTAACAATAACATAGAACTGTATTCGTCTATCCTGTATCAATAACATAGAACTGTATTCGTCTATCCTGTATCAATAAAACGGAACTGTATTCGTGTATCCTGTATCAATAACATGGAACTGTATTCGTCTATCCTGTATCAATAACATAGAACTGTATTAGTCTATCCTGTATCAATAACATGGAACTGTATTAGTCTATCCTGTATCAATAACATGGAACTGTATTCGTCTATCCTGTATCAATAACATAGAACTGTATTCGTGTATCCTGTATCAATAACATGGAACTGTATCCGTCTATCCTGTATCAATAACACGGAACTGTATTAGTCTATCCTGTATCAATAACATGAAACTGTATTAGTCTATCCTGTATCAATAATATGGAACTGTATTAGTCTATCCTGTATCAATAACACGGAACTGTATTAGTGTATCCTGTATCAATAACATAGAACTGTATTCGTGTATCCTGTATCAATAACATAGAACTGTATTAGTCTATCCTGTATCAATAACATAGAACTGTATTAGTCTATCCTGTATCAATAACACGGAACTGTATTAGTCTATCCTGTATCAATAACATGGAACTGTATTAGTCTATCCTGTATCAATAACATGGAACTGTATTCGTCTATCCTGTAACAACAACATGGAACTGTATTCGTCTATCCTGTATCAATAACATGGAACTGTATTAGTCTATCCTGTATCAATAACATGGAACTGTATTCGTCTATCCTGTATCAATAACATGGAACTGTATTCGTCTATCCTGTATCAATAACATGGAACTGTATTAGTCTATCCTGTATCAATAACATAGAACTGTATTCGTCTATCCTGTATCAATAATATGGAACTGTATCCGTCTATCCTGTATCAATAACATGGAACTGTATCCGTCTATTCTGTAACAACAACATGGAACTGTATTCGTCTATCCTGTATCAATAACAACCGTCCTTTTGTAATCTTTTTCTTCCGGATTGAAAGAATGATTTATGCAAATATTATTTCTCTCCCTTTTATTATTATCCTTGTTATTTCTTCTCAAAGTCAAATAATTATTTATAAATATTTTAACTATAATTTTATGCAGCACTTTTTACATTAAACGTTTCTAGCTCCAATATTCTTACTTATAACTGACATCATCATCCCTTTTTAATTCACACTATATTACTGTATATTATACTTTGCTATATTAGCATATATGTATATTACACTATCATAGTGCTTTAACATCATTAGTAATACTTGTGTTTAACTGTATTAGTATTAATTTATTACCTCCTTTTCATACATTTACATCTAAATACTACTGTCTGTGGTAACTTATATATATATGTGCTGCTGTCTTTTTACCATTTAACTTAAGCTAAAGTTTCTTATTTCTGTGATACTTACTGTTACTCATCTTGCTTTACCTGCATGTTTGTTATCCATGTCATGTTATCTCTTAATTTGTATCATTTAGTTTGTCGCAATAATAGCACTACAGTGCTAATGTTTATTGTTTTGAATATGCGACTTTAAATAAAAATTCTTGTATCTTGTATTCAATCTGACGTTTCGATGATAAGTATGTGATATAGTCAGTCTGTCATCTAAAAACGTTGCAGAGGAATAAAACCTCCAAACAATATTACATGGTCAAAGTCTAATCGATTCCCAGGGTTTATTTTTGCGATATTATACACACTATAAACACAAATAGATTGACTGTGGACTAGCTGTAACATTTCAATTCTCAGGTCCCTGCGTTAACTTTGCCAGACTTTGCCCACCACTCTGAACGGCTAGTTTACATTAAAAAAACCCCACACATTTCATTCTTTCACCATGTCCAAATATCCGAATAACGCCTCCTTTAGTACACATCGTCGATATACCAATGAAAATGAAACTAAAGGCTTTGTTATTGTTTTGTTACCTGTCCTGATAAGCTCTTCGACAAATTCAGCCTCATATGAAAAAACATAAGTAAGTCAGCTCAGAGGTGGGGCACATTTTTTCCTATAGAAATACCAATAAGTTTTATAGTTCGCGATATTTAAGTGTATTCCTACATTGAATTATTGAAAGGGAATCGATACCTATAAAAGAAACCAGACGAATGTCGGTAAGCTCATTTTTCAAATAGTGATATAAATGAAGTATTTGTTGGAGAACTAGCTCAGGTGAAAAAAAAATAACAATATGGTTTTAATATATTACGTCCACACTCACCATTCAATATATCTGTGGTTATTAATTATAGCGTGTAAACTATCGCCAAAAGAAACCCCGTAAATCGATTAGACTTTGACCATGTACCTGGTCTTATTATTTTCTGCTTTTACGAGGGTCTCCATGCAAATCTTTCCTTTGTTCCTATTTTGCCTCTAGTTTAATCGATTTTGAGTTAGGATTATGGTTTTGTTCGGTATTTCATTTTTTTTTCTACTATTTAGATCAAAGGGACAATAAGGCATCAGGTGTTATGCACTGAGTAAAGTATATGTATTTGGTTTTTCTGACCAGAAATAAAGATAACCAGTGGCGGATCCAGGGGGTGTCACTGGGCGCATGTGACACCCCCCTGTCCTTGGCCAGGATTTTATTTAATATTGAAATATAGACCACATTGATCTTGGGAAAAACGTAGTTAGGATTAGGAAGGAAGGGGAATCAATTAACAGAGACCAGTTGAGTAATCTTTATGACCCTAATTTAACATCCAATAAGGGGCGGAATGGGTAAATATCTTACCTGTCCCTCTGTCTACCTTTAATATTAGAGTACATTTGGACGAAATGTCGCGCTACGTTTTTGACAGCTGACTTTTGTAACTCGCCCTATTTTGCGTAGTGAGCTGATTTCAGCGGTCAGAACATCGACACTCGGCTATTGTACTCAAAGGAAACAGGCGTTTTCGAAAGCTCGCAAATTAAGTTTCCAATTCCTGTTTTTGTACAAAACAAACTCAGTATAATTATATTGATTCATAATGTCAGATTCATGTAATAAGTTTTCCGCTTTCCGTATTTAGCCAAATGTTCCACAGTATTCTGAACGAAGCACCATGTACGGTAAAAGTGTCTCTTTTATTTATTATTTAGAGTAATTACTGAGATTGGCGCTAGGTGTCCCAAACTTGGTATATCCGGTTTTTAACTAATCGCTACATGCACGGTGTTACTAACGCCTCCATGAAAAGTTCGCTGACCTGATATACCCCTTTGAACAAAACAAACTCTTCTAAATTAGCTGCTTACCTCGATATTAAGCTTTTACATGTACCAACATGGACAGCCTACTAATAAGCTATACGATAAACGTGACGATATTTATTTGTCGGTCGTAAACATTCCATTCTTGAAACTAGCATCCCTGATTGTCTAAGTTATGTAGTTGACATATGTTATTCTCGGGGTTGCCCTAAATATAATTCGAGGGACGCAGTTGACGAAGACTATGTGAGAGTTTTCTGGTCGCTATCTGGGGCTCATTGAAAACTTTTACGTATTCTTGTATGATATATAGTTGGGTGTTTTTTTATATGTTTGTGTGTATGCCTTCTTGGTGTTATTGAGAATGATGCCTCTGTTCTCATTTTAAGGACATGGCATTTACTTTATATGACCTAGATTTATCTGTCGGCTATCGTCGATGACGCAAGAGATGCTTACTCTTCCGGAACACATGGTCTTATTATATTGTACTTTTTCAATTGTATCCATGTTAATCTTTCCTATTTTCAAACTTCCACCCAGTTTTATCGATTCTTTTATTCGGTTTTTGTTGACGCTTCAATCTACTTATAGTTCTCTATAATACGTTTTTGCAAAATGATTCAGTTAGAAATTATGGCCATTTTGGTCATCTGAATAAAATGCATTTTGAATAACAACCATGTATGTTTCGTCTGGTTCTTATCTACAAGTGAGCTTAAATTATCGTCATAATTATGTATACACATATTTATATAAGGTTATTTGTTTTCATGGGTTTTTTTTAATGTTTTGCATATATTTTGTATTAATGTCCAGTGCTAACAATTACACTTGTTAGTTGTAGTTGTCTGGTTTTCCCCAGTAGCTTTCTTATATAAAAGGCATTAATGACAATCTATTGTTAGGTAACGGACAGTCACAAGTTCACAGTTTTGATTTTTAAGACAATTACTCCAAAATGATTAAAATACATAATAATAGAACACTCAAACCTTTACGAACATTCGTTTGACCAATTAATATAATATACACAGATACCGCCTTCACTTACGATTTGTCCGTTACTGTCGTTGATCCTAGTCCACGAGGTGCCATCCACACTGTACGCAATGGTGTATTCTTCAACCCAATGGGAAATGTTGAAGCGTCCTAGCGTTGTTACCGCATAAACCTCACACTTGCCCGTAAATTCGGCCTTCAACATATAAAACGTAACACATTCAACGTTATTACTACCACAACACATAAATTATTGGTAACACTTGGAAGTTCTGTTACCAATATAATAGTCACAGTGACCTACCTTCCAACTAAGAGCTAAGTGTCCATCTGGTGTTGGTATCTGTAACCCTAAAGTTACATTATACATCAATGTTGTAAAGAAAGGTTAAAGAAATAACACCTAGTCTTGTCTAAATGGGATCATTAACGAACTCCTTTATTTGCCGGTTTCACTTGCAATACCTGTTGCTTGGTGTTCGCACTTTCTCAGTTATTTGTTTAGTTGTCTTTAAGTCGCTCTTACATTTAAAAGTTCATTAAACAAATCCTGGTGTTGTTATCAAAAATTCAGGATTTCAAACATTAGAGATCTTACGTGAATGACAGTGTAATATGGAATTTATGAAACAATTATCGAGCATTCAATACCTCTAAAATTCTAACCTACATAAAACTTTTCGTATAACATGTTCAATCTAGTTGGTTGTTTTTTGTTTTTTGTTTTGGTTTTGCCTTAAGGCTGTGTTTGTATAAATGGACCGTCAAGAATCATTATAAGTCTCTCCAAATATCTTGGAATGATACATGTATTACAGCTGATGACGTGATAGTATATGAAAGAAATAATCACCACAGAAATGCATACAGTGAACTCACTGATTGTTTCTGAAACTCTTGGTCATTAAAAAATACATCCAACTTTGAAAATTAGACATCATTTTCAATTGTAAAGACCACACAAAAATAAAATCATGGGAAAGTTATTGATAGATATAATTTTTTTTTTTTTTTTACCTGAATGAATGGTTTACTGTCTAAATCGTCCGGCCTCCAACCTCCGTAATGTCTGATGTAGCTTTCTACAGTTGCATTCATTCGTGCCTTCCATGGTTCAAATCCTGCGTGTAGGAAGCTGGAGGCGGATATTTGATCGTTAGTTATACCGTGAGGTCCGTCTCCGTTCGGTCCACTTACTAAATAGTTCTCACAACCAAGGGATGCTAGATTGTATTAAAAGAACATAACATATACAAGCTGGATGTATAACTATGTATGACATTACTTACATATGTACATCATAAGCAAATTGATAAATAACATTAAACTCCCGAGCCATAACAATATATAACATTGCATACTATTACACTCATGAACCATAGCTAGTTTGTATAACATTACACTCCTGGGATATACCAATGTATACTATTACACACATCAGATACAAAAAAAAACCGTATAACATTGTATCCCAGAGGTACAACAATGTATCCCATTACACACACCAGATATAAAACATTGTATAACATTGTATTCCAGAGGTACAACAATGTATACCATTACACACACCAGACACAAAATAATGTATAACTTAATACTCCCTCGTTTAACTACTAGTTATAATATGTGTAAGATATGTGATATGTGGTTTAACGAACGATTAACTTTCTGGAAAACATGAGTGGTATGAGGTTTTAGGGACGCTTTACCTTCTGGAAAACCTGAGTGATATGAGGTTTAAGGACGTTTTACCTTCTGGAAAACCTGAGTGATATGAGGTTTTAGGGACGTTTTACTTTCTGGAGAACCTGAGTGATATGAGGGTTTAGGGACGTTTTACTTTCTGGAAAACCTGAGTGATATGAGGGACGTTGTAGGATAGGTGTTCAGTATATATAAACTTAGTCTCACTTTCATCGACTTTTGACAAACACTACGATATTATAGTATCTTGGTTTTCAAATCCTTTTTTTTTCACCAAATTTTTATTTTGAAAGACACAAACATATACAAATAATGTCCTCATATGAGGGCTATCGTTCGCCATACTTAATTCATTCACTTCCTTTTTCGTTCAAAATGTCGTTCCATTCTTGCATTCATCAATTCTATATAATTTCATACTCTCCGGATAATAGTTACGGTTTTTGTCAAAAATTATATTATTACGATTTACTTCCGGTGATGGCGTTCTACGCGGATACGGTAAATGTATAAATCCTTTTTAACAAAGTTCCAGCCAAGGCCAAGGCGCTAACCATACTCAGTTACGGGTAATATTGCTCTTTCAACTCGTGTATTGTTAATGATTCATCATATCTATATAACCTATCCTATTCCAAACTGAATTTAACACAGAGCAAAAACCCGAGGAAGGAGGGCCTAGCACTAATTTGCAATATTTGCATTACCAATTAAACATTATTTCAAAAGGGTCAAAATCTTTCTATTTAACCACAGGCTGTGAACGGTTCTTTCCGTCCTACTGTTTTAACTCAGTTATATACTTGTATAATGAAAATCTGACGTGACATCAATGCATTCATTATTAACGATTCGTAGCATTTTCATTTGGAGATCCAGTACCTCCACACTAGGGTAAGACAATTACTACAAAAGTTGTATCTGTTTTTTTCATCACGACTCTTTTAATTTAAAAAAATAAGATGTTCCTTGTATCAGTTTATTTCATTCTGTCGCTATAATTCATAATATCCATGGCGAGAAACATAAATTATGAATCAATTTCAAAAGGGAATACATTTTGTTTTTATATAGATGTTATATAAACACTATTAAAGAGGTTCCTAAGCCTGTGATGGTTCGTTAGGCCAAACCAATTTGATCCATTGTTCGTCGGATTTACCGCTCTTGTTTTGGAAAAATAAAATAAAAATAAAAGTAAAATATTACTGCTCCAATTTGAGGTCAATGAAAATTGACGAATCCGGATAAATTTTACATTGGTTCAAAATTTAGAAAGCGCCATACATTTAGAATCATTTGAATGTTTGAAACGAAGGTAAAAAATGGTATTTCAAGCGTTTTTTGGCAACACCACGAGGGAAATGCGCGACGAGGCTTTTTCACTTTTTAAGAAAACAGGGAATGTGTCAAAAGAGCTTTCTTATCGTGTTGGTCACTACGTAATCTGGTCGCAATTATGTATTGCAAATGACCGCAATAGATGGTTTATCGTTCCAAGACCTCTTGATCAAATAAACAAAACACGGAACTCAAGCGGTCTCACTAAAATGCGACATCAAGCGTCAACAGAAAATATCATTAAAAATCATGAATTAAGTAAGCGACATCAGAAGATACGTTGTTACACTTGTAATTCAAATGTACGACTGCAATAATACCTCTTAATTGAATTTCAAAATCGATATTCTTCTCAAGCAATCAATCCAATCTGGCAGAAATCATTGTCATTTCATCCTTCTTCTTTTAATAAAATAGGCCTACTGTAAATAGTTAAAAAAACGTGATTGTTATTAGTATTTTGAAATATTTATGTAGGTAATACAGTTCGAACTCTCTTCCAGATGCCACAGTTGGTCACCTAGTCACCAGTAGTCAAAACATTTAAATCCCAATTGGATAAACACTGTGTTCATGATGCTTATTCGACCACGAGATAAACAATAATGGACTTATTCATATATGGGACGTCAGCTTATAAACTGATATTACTATTTATGATTTGGATACTTCAAGTAGTTTGTACCATTGAAATGATTAAAAAAAACCGCTTCAACAATTTAAATACGTGTACTATTTGGTGATACATTCTATTGATAGTCAAACACGTATTCTGACCTTTAGTCTTTTGAAAACTACCGCTCGCTCGAAATTTCAAGGAATTAAAATTTTTAGTAAAAAAAAAAAAAAAAGAAAATGCGCCCGTTCGCTCCAATTTTGAAATCTCATTTTCCGACGAACAATGAATCAAATTGGTATGGCCTTATCTTGGTTTTTTTTTTTTTAATTTTCTTGTCGTTTAATTACAGTTCTAAAAAGACAATAGATCAGCATTCCTCTTATTGCAAATTCGAAACATGACAACCAGCCAGCAGTCGATGAGAAACCTGAAACCAATTATATAATTTAGGAACTAAACAAGATATATCGTCAGCATTGCATAAAAGGTACGACATCTCTTGTGTTTTTGATTTCAGAATAGTCCGTCCATGTTTGAGCAAAACCTTCTTAAAATGTCAAAGGACTTAAGAAATTATGTATTGTATAGCCATCCTATGGATGCATTCACTCTTCTATCTTATTATAATATTAAATCTGACGTCGGCAACTGACATAATAACAAGTAAATCAAAAGATGAAAAAGAAAAAATCAGAGAATACCAAAGCGTCCACAAAACAATAATCTGAGCTCAAAATCGATTAAACTAGAGGCAAAATAGGAACTAAGGAAAGATTTACATGGAGACACTCGTAAAAGTACAAGAGAATAAGACCAGGTGTTCCAGAAGAGTATGCGTCTTCTGCTTCGCCATGTAATTCTTGGTCACATCCAAGTAAGTCCTAAGTAAACATTAACAAATTTTAATTTTTTGATGTCATTTCCTCAAGGAACGACAATATCGCAGATGCTGTAGGAGACAATGTTTTACTTTATTTAATCTTTACGTCTTTAAAGTAACTAAAGCATATTTTTAACAGATGTGACATATGCTTTGGACAAGCCTCTTTGTCTTCGGTAACGCATGTGTTAGAATATGTGATGGGGAACGGGTTGAAGCTATACCTGCTGGTGTGTGATGTGTGATTTAAGGGGACCGTCTGTCCTCTAGAATAAATTTGTGATGTGTGGTTTAGGGGACCGTCTGCCCTCTAGAATAAATGTGTGATGTATGGTTTAGGGGACCGTCTGTCCTCTGGAATAAATGTGTGATGTATGGTTTAGGGGACCGTCTGTCCTCTGGAATAAGTGTGTGATGTATGGTTTAGGGGACCGTCTGTCCTCTAGAATAAATGTGTGATGTATGGTTTAGGGGACCGTCTGTCCTCTAGAATAAATGTGTGATGTATGGTTTAGGGGACCGTCTGTCCTTTCGGAATAAATGTGTGATGTATGGTTTAGGGGACCGTCTGTCCTCTGGAATAAGTGTGTGATGTATGGTTTAGGGGACCGTCTGTCCTCTTGAATAAATGTGTGATGTATGGTTTAGGGGACCGTCTGTCCTCTGGAATAAATGTGTGATGCATGGTTTAGGGGACCGTCTGTCCTTTCGGAATAAATGTGTGGTGTATGGTTTAGGGGACCGTCTGTCCTCTGGAATAAGTATGTGATGTATGGTTTAGGGGACCGTCTGTCCTTTCGGAATAAATGTGTGATGTATGGTTTAGGGGACCGTCTGTCCTCTTGAATAAATGTGTGATGTATGGTTTAGGGGACCGTCTGTCCTCTGGAATAAATGTGTGATGTATGGTTTAGGTGACCGTCTGTCCTCTGGAATAAGTGTGTGATGTTGGTTAGGGGACCATCTGTCCTCTGGAATAAATGTGTGATGCATGGTTTAGGTGACCGTCTGTCCTCTTGAATAAATGTGTGATGTATGGTTTAGGTGACCGTCTGTCCTCTTGAATAAATGTGTGATGTATGGTTTAGGTGACCGTCTGTCCTTTCGGAATCAATGTGTGATGTATGGTTTATGGGACCGTCTGTCCTCTGGAATAAATGTGTGATGTATGGTTTAGGGGACCGTCTGTCCTCTGGAATAAATGTGTGATGTATGGTTTAGGTGACCGTCTGTCCTCTGGAATAAATGTGTGATGTATGGTTTAGGGGACCGTCTGTCCTCTGGAATAAATGTGTGATGTATGGTTAAGGGGACCGTCTGTCCTCTGGAATAAATGTGTGATGTATGGTTGAGGGGACCGTCTGTCCTCTGGAATAAATGTGTGATGTATGGTTTAGGGGACCGTCTGTCCTCTGGTATAAATGTGTGATGTATGGTTTAGGGGACCGTCTGTCCTCTTGAATAAATGTGTGATGCATGGTTGAGGGGACCGTCTGTCCTTTCGGAATAAAAGTGTGATGTATTGTTTAGGGGACCGTCTGTCCTCTGGAATAAATGTGTGATGTGCGGTTTAGGGTACCATCTGTCCTCTGGAATAAATGTGTGATGTATGGTTGAGGGGACCGTCTGTCCTTTCGGAATAAAAGTGTGATGTATTGTTTAGGGGACCGTCTGTCCTCTTGAATTAATGTGTGATGTATGGTTTAGGGGAGCGTCTGTCCTCTGGAATAAATGTGTGATGTATGGTTTTGTGGACCGTCTGCCCTCTTGAATAAATGTGTGATGTGTGGTTTAGGGGACCGTTTGTCCTCTGGAATAAATGTGTGATGTATGGTTAGGGGAGCGTCTGTCCTCTGGAATAAATGTGTGATGTATGGTTAGGGGAACGTCTGTCCTCTGGTATAAATGTTTGGTGTATGGTTTAGGGGACCGTCTGTCCTCTGGTATAAATATGTGATGTATGGTTTAGGGGAGCGTCTGTCCTCTGGTATAAATGTGTGATGTATGGTTTAAGACACAAACTGTCCTTTCTAGCACCTATATCATATGGACATATAGCTGGAACCTATTTTTGCAACCTTTTTCTTGATTTTCAATAGGAATTTCAGATGTTTTTTTATGTTAATATTTTATTATATTAGGATGAAAAAATATATATAAAGTACTTACCTGTTAAAAAATTAACGCCGAGAAACAACACCAGAACACGGCACGGACGGTACATTTCATTAAGAGTTTTCGGCCAGCTTTAGACGTTGAAACGAAAAGAAATCACCTTTATTCCCAGGTAAAGTAACATTTATTTAGACGGCCGTAAGTCCATTTACATCCAGCTAAATGCGTTTTTATTTCCAGGAAATTTGATAAGGTTTGTGACGATCCTAATCTGTTTTTCTTCTTTTCTTTCTATCACAATCTCACAATTAAAATGTAAAATGAACACGTATAAGCCGAATGAGCATGCGCTACTGGTGAATATATGTATAGGAGTACCAGTAAGAGCATATATATCGATCATTTACGCTGGTGTAATGCAATTTCTAAACGCATACATCGATTGTCAAAATGAATTAAACATATTATTTGTTTTGTTGTTTAAATACCATGTTTAACCGAGTTTATGCAAACGTCCGTATATGGAAGCTTTGTATTGGTGTTTTAAGTGTGTCAAGAACTTTCTCAATGTTAATGACACCGGCGGTAAGAACAGACCAGAAAGATAATGACACCGGCGGTACATTGTAAGCACAGACCAGAGAGATAATGACACCGGCGGTAAGAACAGACCAGAGAGATAATGACACCGGCGGTAAGCACAGACCAGAGAGATAACGACACCGGCGGTAAGCACAAACCAGAGAGATAACGACACCGGCGGTAAGCACAGACCAGAGAGACAACGACACCGGCGGTAAGCACAGACCAGAGAGATAACAACACCGGCGGTAAGCACAGACCAGAGAGATAACGACACCGGCGGTAAGCACAGACCAGAGAGATAACGACACCGGCGGTAAGCACAGACCAGAGAGATAACGACACCGGCGGTAAGCACAGACCAGAGAGATAACGACACCGGCGGTAAGAACAGACCAGAGAGATAACGACACCGGCGGTAAGAACAGACCAGAGAGATAATGACACCGGCGGTAAGCACAGACCAGAGAGATAACGACACCGGCGGTAAGAACAGACCAGAGAGATAACGACACCGGCGGTAAGAACAGACCAGAGAGACAACGACACCGGCGGTAAGAACAGACCAGAGAGAAATTGACATCGGCGGTAAGCACAGACCAGAGAGATAATGACACCGGCGGTAAGAACAGACCAGAGAGATAATGACACCGGCGGTAATAGCAGACCAGAGAGACAATGACACCGGCGGTAAGAACAGAACAGAGAGATAACGACACCGGCGGTAAGAACAGACCAGAGAGACAATGACACCGGCGGTAAGAACAGACCAGAGAGACAATGACACCGGCGGTAAGAACAGAACAGAGAGATAATGACACCGGCGGTAAGCACAGACCAGAGAGATAATGACACCGGCGGTAAGAACAGACCAGAGAGATAATGACACCGGCGGTAAGAACAGACCAGAGAGATAATGACACCGGCGGTAAGCACAGACCAGAGAGATAATGACACCGGCGGTAAGAACAGACCAGAGAGATAATGACACCGGCGGTAAGAACAGACCAGAGAGATAACGACACCGGCGGTAATAACAGACCAGAGAGATAACGACACCGGCGGTAGGAACAGACCAGAGAGATAATGACACCGGCGGTAAGAACAGACCAGAGAGATAACGACACCGGCGGTAGGAACAGACCAGTGAGATAATGACACCGGAGGTAAGAACAGACCAGAGAGATAATGACACCGGCGGTAAGAACACACCAGAGAGATAATGACACCGGCGGTAAGAACAGACCAGAGAGATAATGACACCGCGGTAAGCACAGACCAGAGAGATAATGACACCGGCGGTAAGAACACACCAGAGAGATAATGACACCGGCGGTAAGCACAGACAAGAGAGATAATGACACCGGCGGTAAGAACAGACCAGAGAGATAACGACACCGGCGGTAAGCACAGACCAGAGAGATAATGACACCGGCGGTAAGCACAGACCAGAGAGATAACGACACCGGCGGTAAGAACAGACCAGAGAGATAATGACACCGGCGGTAAGAACAGACCAGAGAGATAATGACACCGGCGGTAAGCACAGACCAGAGAGATAACGACACCGGCGGTAAGCACAGACCAGAGAGATAACGACACCGGCGGTAATAACAGACCAGAGAGATAATGTCACCGGCGGTAAGAACAGACCAGAGAGATAACGACACCGGCGGTAAGCACAGACCAGAGAGATAATGACACCGGCGGTAAGAACAGACCAGAGAGATAACGACACCGGCGGTAAGAACAGACCAGAAAGACAACGACACCGGCGGTAAGTACAGACCAGAGAGACAACGACACCGGCGGTAAGAACATACCAGAGAGACAACGACACCGGCGGTAGGAACAGACCAGAGAGACAACGACACCGGCGGTAAGAACAGACCAGAGAGACAACGACACCGGCGGTAAGAACAGACCAAAGAGATAACGACACCGGCGGTAAGAACAGACCAGAGAGATAACGACACCGGCGGTAAGCACAGACCAGAGAGATAACGACACCTGCGGTAAGCACAGACCAGAGAGATAACGACACCGGCGGTAAGAACAGACCAGAGAGATAACGACACCGGCGGTAATAACAGACCAGAGAGATAACGACACCGGCGGTAAGAACAGACCAGAGAGATAACGACACCGGCGGTAAGAACAGACCAGAGAGATAACGACACCGGCGGTAAGCACAGACCAGAGAGATAACGACACCGGCGGTAAGCACAGACCAGAGAGATAACGACACCGGCGGTAGGAACAGACCAGAGAGATAACGACACCGGCGGTAGGAACAGACCAGAGAGATAACGACACCGGCGGTAGGAACAGACCAGAGAGATAACGACACCGGCGGTAAGAACAGACCAGAGAGATAACGACACCGGCGGTAAGCACAGACCAGAGAGATAACGACACCGGCGGTAGGAACAGACCAGAGAGATAACGACACCGGCGGTAGGAACAGACCAGAGAGATAACGACACCGGCGGTAGGAACAGACCAGAGAGATAACGACACCGGCGGTAAGAACAGACCAGAGAGATAACGACACCGGCGGTAAGAACAGACCAGAGAGATAACGACACCGGCGGTAAGAACAGACCAGAGAGATAACGACACCGGCGGTAAGAACAGACCAGAGAGATAACGACACCGGCGGTAAGCACAGACCAGAGAGATAACGACACCGGCGGTAAGCACAGACCAGAGAGATAACGACACCGGCGGTAAGCACAGACCAGAGAGATAATGACACCGGCGGTAAGAACAGACCAGAGAGATAATGACACCGGCGGTAAGCACAGACCAGAGAGATAATGACACCGGCGGTAAGAACAGACCAGCGAGATAACGACACCGGTGGTAAGCACAGACCGGAGAGATAACGACACCGGCGGTAAGAACAGACCAGCGAGATAACGACACCGGCGGTAAGAACAGACCGGAGAGACAACGACACCGGCGGTAAGAACAGACCGGAGAGAAAACGACACCGGCGGTAAGAACAGACCGGAGAGATAACGACACCGGCGGTAAGAACAGACCGGAGAGATAACGACACCGGCGGTAAGAACAGACCGGAGAGATAACGACACCGGCGGTAGGAACAGACCAGAGAGATAACGACACCGGCGGTAAGAACAGACCAGAGAGATAACGACACCGGCGGTAAGAACAGACCAGAGAGATAACGACACCGGCGGTAAGAACAGACCAGAGAGATAACGACACCGGCGGTAAGAACAGACCAGAGAGATAACGACACCGGCGGTAAGAACAGACCAGAGAGATAACGACACCGGCGGTAGGAACAGACCAGAGAGATAACGACACCTGCGGTAAGCACAGACCAGAGAGATAACGACACCGGCGGTAAGAACAGACCAGAGAGATAACGACACCGGCGGTAAGAACAGACCAGAGAGATAACGACACCGGCGGTAAGCACAGACCAGAGAGATAACGACACCGGCGGTAAGCACAGACCAGAGAGATAACGACACCGGCGGTAAGCACAGACCAGAGAGATAACGACACCGGCGGTAAGAACAGACCAGAGAGATAACGACACCGGCGGTAAGAACAGACCAGAGAGATAACGACACCGGCGGTAAGCACAGACCAGAGAGATAACGACACCGGTGGTAAGCACAGACCAGAGAGATAACGACACCGGCGGTAAGCACAGACCAGAGAGATAACGACACCGGCGGTAAGAACAGACCAGAGAGATAACGACACCGGCGGTAAGCACAGACCAGAGAGATAACGACAACGGCGGTAAGCACAGACCAGAGAGATAATGACACCGGCGGTAAGAACAGACCAGCGAGATAACGACACCGGTGGTAAGCACAGACCGGAGAGATAACGACACCGGCGGTAAGAACAGACCAGCGAGATAACGACACCGGCGGTAAGAACAGACCGGAGAGATAACGACACCGGCGGTAAGAACAGACCGGAGAGATAACGACACCGGCGGTAGGAACAGACCAGAGAGATAACGACACCGGCGGTAAGAACAGACCAGAGAGATAACGACACCGGCGGTAAGAACAGACCAGAGAGATAACGACACCGGCGGTAAGAACAGACCAGAGAGATAACGACACCGGCGGTAAGAACAGACCAGAGAGATAACGACACCGGCGGTAAGAACAGACCAGAGAGATAACGACACCGGCGGTAAGAACAGACCAGAGAGATAACGACACCGGCGGTAGGAACAGACCAGAGAGATAACGACACCGGCGGTAAGAACAGACCAGAGAGATAACGACACCGGCGATAAGAACAGACCAGAGAGATAACGACACCGGCGGTAAGAACAGACCAGAGAGATAACGACACCGGCGGTAGGAACAGACCAGAGAGATAACGACACCGGCGGTAGGAACAGACCAGAGAGATAACGACACCGGCGGTAGGAACAGACCAGAGAGATAACGACACCGGCGGTAGGCACAGACCAGAGAGATAACGACACCGGCGGTAGGAACAGACCAGAGAGATAACGACACCGGCGGTAAGAACAGACCAGAGAGATAACGACACCGGCGGTAAGCACAGACCAGAGAGATAACGACACCGGCGGTAAGAACAGACCAGAGAGATAACGACACCGGCGGTAAGCACAGACCAGAGAGATAACGACACCGGCGGTAAGCACAGACCAGAGAGATAACGACACCGGCGGTAAGCACAGACCAGAGAGATAACGACACCGGCGGTAAGTACAGACCAGTGAGATAACGACACCGGCGGTAAGAACAGACCAGAGAGATAACGACACCGGCGGTAAGCACAGACCAGAGAGATAACGACACCGGCGGTAAGAACAGACCAGAGAGATAACGACACCGGCGGTAAGAACAGACCAGAGAGATAACGACACCGGCGGTAAGAACAGACCAGAGAGATAACGACACCGGCGGTAAGCACAGACCAGAGAGATAACGACACCGGCGGTAAGCACAGACCAGAGAGATAACGACACCGGCGGTAAGCACAGACCAGAGAGATAATGACACCGGCGGTAAGAACAGACCAGAGAGATAATGACACCGGCGGTAAGAACAGACTAGAGAGATAATGACACCGGTGGTAAGCACAGACCAGAGAGATAACGACACCGGCGGTAAGAACAGACCAGCGAGATAACGACACCGGCGGTAAGAACAGACTAGAGAGATAACGACACCGGCGGTAAGAACAGACTAGAGAGATAACGACACCGGCGGTAAGAACAGACCAGAGAGATAATGACACCGGCGGTAAGAACAGACCAGAGAGATAACGACACAGGCGGTAAGAACAGACCAGAGAGATAACGACACCGGCGGTAAGAACAGACCAGAGAGATAACGACACCGGCGGTAAGAACAGACCAGAGAGATAACGACACCGGCGGTAAGAACAGACCAGAGAGATAATGACACCGGCGGTAAGAACAGACCAGAGAGATAATGACATCGGCGGTAAGAACAGACCAGAGAGATAACGACATCGGCGGTAAGAACAGACCAGAGAGATAACGACATCGGCGGTAAGAACACACCAGAGAGATAACGACACCGGCGGTAAGAACACACCAGAGAGATAACGACACCGGCGGTAAGAACACACCAGAGAGATAACGACACCGGCGGTAAGCACAGACCAGAGAGATAATGACACCGGCGGTAAGAACAGACCAGAGAGATAATGACACCGGCGGTAAGAACAGACCAGAGAGATAATGACACCGGCGGTAAGAACAGACCAGAGAGATAACGACACCGGCGGTAAGAACAGACTAGAGAGATAATGACACCGGCGGTAAGAACAGACCAGAGAGATAACGACACCGGCGGTAAGCACAGACCAGAGAGATAACGACACCGGCGGTAAGCACAGATCAGAGAGATAACGACACCGGCGGTAAGCACAGACCAGAGAGATAACGACACCGGCGGTAAGAACAGACCAGAGAGATAACGACACCGGCGGTAAGAACAGACCAGAGAGATAACGACACCGGCGGTAAGCACAGACCAGAGAGATAACGACACCGGTGGTAAGCACAGACCAGAGAGATAACGACACCGGCGGTAAGCACAGACCAGAGAGATAACGACACCGGCGGTAAGAACAGACCAGAGAGATAACGACACCGGCGGTAAGCACAGACCAGAGAGATAACGACAACGGCGGTAAGCACAGACCAGAGAGATAATGACACCGGCGGTAAGAACAGACCAGCGAGATAACGACACCGGTGGTAAGCACAGACCAGAGAGATAATGACACCGGCGGTAAGAACAGACCAGCGAGATAACGACACCGGTGGTAAGCACAGACCGGAGAGATAACGACACCGGCGGTAAGAACAGACCAGCGAGATAACGACACCGGCGGTAAGAACAGACCGGAGAGACAACGACACCGGCGGTAAGAACAGACCGGAGAGAAAACGACACCGGCGGTAAGAACAGACCGGAGAGATAACGACACCGGCGGTAAGAACAGACCGGAGAGATAACGACACCGGCGGTAAGAACAGACCGGAGAGATAACGACACCGGCGGTAGGAACAGACCAGAGAGATAACGACACCGGCGGTAAGAACAGACCAGAGAGATAACGACACCGGCGGTAAGAACAGACCAGAGAGATAACGACACCGGCGGTAAGAACAGACCAGAGAGATAACGACACCGGCGGTAAGAACAGACCAGAGAGATAACGACACCGGCGGTAAGAACAGACCAGAGAGATAACGACACCGGCGGTAGGAACAGACCAGAGAGATAACGACACCTGCGGTAAGCACAGACCAGAGAGATAACGACACCGGCGGTAAGAACAGACCAGAGAGATAACGACACCGGCGGTAAGAACAGACCAGAGAGATAACGACACCGGCGGTAAGCACAGACCAGAGAGATAACGACACCGGCGGTAAGCACAGACCAGAGAGATAACGACACCGGCGGTAAGCACAGACCAGAGAGATAACGACACCGGCGGTAAGAACAGACCAGAGAGATAACGACACCGGCGGTAAGAACAGACCAGAGAGATAACGACACCGGCGGTAAGCACAGACCAGAGAGATAACGACACCGGTGGTAAGCACAGACCAGAGAGATAACGACACCGGCGGTAAGCACAGACCAGAGAGATAACGACACCGGCGGTAAGAACAGACCAGAGAGATAACGACACCGGCGGTAAGCACAGACCAGAGAGATAACGACAACGGCGGTAAGCACAGACCAGAGAGATAATGACACCGGCGGTAAGAACAGACCAGCGAGATAACGACACCGGTGGTAAGCACAGACCGGAGAGATAACGACACCGGCGGTAAGAACAGACCAGCGAGATAACGACACCGGCGGTAAGAACAGACCGGAGAGATAACGACACCGGCGGTAAGAACAGACCGGAGAGATAACGACACCGGCGGTAGGAACAGACCAGAGAGATAACGACACCGGCGGTAAGAACAGACCAGAGAGATAACGACACCGGCGGTAAGAACAGACCAGAGAGATAACGACACCGGCGGTAAGAACAGACCAGAGAGATAACGACACCGGCGGTAAGAACAGACCAGAGAGATAACGACACCGGCGGTAAGAACAGACCAGAGAGATAACGACACCGGCGGTAAGAACAGACCAGAGAGATAACGACACCGGCGGTAGGAACAGACCAGAGAGATAACGACACCGGCGGTAAGAACAGACCAGAGAGATAACGACACCGGCGGTAAGAACAGACCAGAGAGATAACGACACCGGCGGTAAGAACAGACCAGAGAGATAACGACACCGGCGGTAGGAACAGACCAGAGAGATAACGACACCGGCGGTAGGAACAGACCAGAGAGATAACGACACCGGCGGTAGGAACAGACCAGAGAGATAACGACACCGGCGGTAGGCACAGACCAGAGAGATAACGACACCGGCGGTAGGAACAGACCAGAGAGATAACGACACCGGCGGTAAGAACAGACCAGAGAGATAACGACACCGGCGGTAAGCACAGACCAGAGAGATAACGACACCGGCGGTAAGAACAGACCAGAGAGATAACGACACCGGCGGTAAGCACAGACCAGAGAGATAACGACACCGGCGGTAAGCACAGACCAGAGAGATAACGACACCGGCGGTAAGCACAGACCAGAGAGATAACGACACCGGCGGTAAGTACAGACCAGTGAGATAACGACACCGGCGGTAAGAACAGACCAGAGAGATAACGACACCGGCGGTAAGCACAGACCAGAGAGATAACGACACCGGCGGTAAGAACAGACCAGAGAGATAACGACACCGGCGGTAAGAACAGACCAGAGAGATAACGACACCGGCGGTAAGAACAGACCAGAGAGATAACGACACCGGCGGTAAGCACAGACCAGAGAGATAACGACACCGGCGGTAAGCACAGACCAGAGAGATAACGACACCGGCGGTAAGCACAGACCAGAGAGATAATGACACCGGCGGTAAGAACAGACCAGAGAGATAATGACACCGGCGGTAAGAACAGACTAGAGAGATAATGACACCGGTGGTAAGCACAGACCAGAGAGATAACGACACCGGCGGTAAGAACAGACCAGCGAGATAACGACACCGGCGGTAAGAACAGACTAGAGAGATAACGACACCGGCGGTAAGAACAAACTAGAGAGATAACGACACCGGCGGTAAGAACAGACCAGAGAGATAATGACACCGGCGGTAAGAACAGACCAGAGAGATAACGACACAGGCGGTAAGAACAGACCAGAGAGATAACGACACCGGCGGTAAGAACAGACCAGAGAGATAACGACACCGGCGGTAAGAACAGACCAGAGAGATAACGACACCGGCGGTAAGAACAGACCAGAGAGATAATGACACCGGCGGTAAGAACAGACCAGAGAGATAATGACATCGGCGGTAAGAACAGACCAGAGAGATAACGACATCGGCGGTAAGAACAGACCAGAGAGATAACGACATCGGCGGTAAGAACACACCAGAGAGATAACGACACCGGCGGTAAGAACACACCAGAGAGATAACGACACCGGCGGTAAGAACACACCAGAGAGATAACGACACCGGCGGTAAGCACAGACCAGAGAGATAATGACACCGGCGGTAAGAACAGACCAGAGAGATAATGACACCGGCGGTAAGAACAGACCAGAGAGATAATGACACCGGCGGTAAGAACAGACCAGAGAGATAACGACACCGGCGGTAAGAACAGACTAGAGAGATAATGACACCGGCGGTAAGAACAGACCAGAGAGATAACGACACCGGCGGTAAGCACAGACCAGAGAGATAACGACACCGGCGGTAAGCACAGATCAGAGAGATAACGACACCGGCGGTAAGCACAGACCAGAGAGATAACGACACCGGCGGTAAGAACAGACCAGAGAGATAACGACACCGGCGGTAAGAACAGACCAGAGAGATAACGACACCGGCGGTAAGCACAGACCAGAGAGATAACGACACCGGTGGTAAGCACAGACCAGAGAGATAACGACACCGGCGGTAAGCACAGACCAGAGAGATAACGACACCGGCGGTAAGAACAGACCAGAGAGATAACGACACCGGCGGTAAGCACAGACCAGAGAGATAACGACAACGGCGGTAAGCACAGACCAGAGAGATAATGACACCGGCGGTAAGAACAGACCAGCGAGATAACGACACCGGTGGTAAGCACAGACCGGAGAGATAACGACACCGGCGGTAAAAACAGACCAGCGAGATAACGACACCGGCGGTAGGAACAGACCAGAGAGATAACGACACCGGCGGTAAGCACAGACCAGAGAGATAATGACACTGGCGGTAAGAACAGACTAGAGAGATAATGACACCGGCGGTAAGCACAGACCAGAGAGATAACGACACCGGCGGTAAGAACAGACCAGCGAGATAACGACACCGGCGGTAAGAACAGACTAGAGAGATAACGACACCGGCGGTAAGAACAGACTAGAGAGATAACGACACCGGCGGTAAGAACAGACCAGAGAGATAATGACACCGGCGGTAAGAACAGACCAGAGAGATAACGACACAGGCGGTAAGAACAGACCAGAGAGATAACGACACCGGCGGTAAGAACAGACCAGAGAGATAACGACACCGGCGGTAAGAACAGATCAGAGAGATAACGACACCGGCGGTAAGAACAGACCAGAGAGATAACGACACCGGCGGTAAGAACAGACCAGAGAGATAATGACACCGGCGGTAAGAACAGACCAGAGAGATAACGACATCGGCGGTAAGAACAGACCAGAGAGATAACGACACCGGCGGTAAGAACAGACCAGAGAGATAACGACACCGGCGGTAAGAACAGACCAGAGAGATAACGACACCGGCGGTAGGAACAGACCAGAGAGATAACGACACCGGCGGTAGGAACAGACCAGAGAGATAACGACACCGGCGGTAGGAACAGACCAGAGAGATAACGACACCGGCGGTAGGAACAGACCAGAGAGATAACGACACCGGCGGTAAGAACAGACCAGAGAGATAACGACACCGGCGGTAAGCACAGACCAGAGAGATAACGACACCGGCGGTAAGCACAGACCAGAGAGATAACGACACCGGCGGTAAGCACAGACCAGAGAGATAACGACACCGGCGGTAAGAACAGACCAGTGAGATAACGACACCGGCGGTAAGAACAGACCAGAGAGATAACGACATCGGCGGTAAGCACAGACCAGAGAGATAACGACACCGGCGGTAAGAACAGACCAGAGAGATAACGACACCGGCGGTAAGAACAGACCAGAGAGATAACGACACCGGCGGTAAGAACAGACCAGAGAGATAACGACACCGGCGGTAAGCACAGACCAGAGAGATAACGACACCGGCGGTAAGCACAGACCAGAGAGATAATGACACCGGCGGTAAGCACAGACCAGAGAGATAATGACACTGGCGGTAAGAACAGACTAGAGAGATAATGACACCGGCGGTAAGCACAGACCAGAGAGATAACGACACCGGCGGTAAGAACAGACCAGCGAGATAACGACACCGGCGGTAAGAACAGACCAGAGAGATAACGACACCGGCGGTAAGAACAGACTAGAGAGATAACGACACCGGCGGTAAGAACAGACCAGAGAGATAATGACACCGGCGGTAAGAACAGACCAGAGAGATAACGACACAGGCGGTAAGAACAGACCAGAGAGATAACGACACCGGCGGTAAGAACAGACCAGAGAGATAACGACACCGGCGGTAAGCACAGACCAGAGAGATAACGACATCGGCGGTAAGCACAGACCAGAGAGATAACGACACCGGCGGTAAGAACAGACCAGAGAGATAATGACACCGGCGGTAAGAACAGACCAGAGAGATAATGACACCGGCGGTAAGAACAGACTAGAGAGATAATGACACCGGCGGTAAGAACAGACTAGAGAGATAATGACACCGGCGGTAAGAACAGACCAGAGAGATAACGACACCGGCGGTAAGAACAGACCAGAGAGATAACGACACAGGCGGTAAGAACAGACCAGAGAGATAACGACACCGGCGGTAAGAACAGACCAGAGAGATAATGACACCGGCGGTAAGAACAGACCAGAGAGAAAACGACACTGGCGGTAAGAACAGACCAGAGAGATAATGACACCGGCGGTAAGAACAGACCAGAGAGATAACGACACCGGCGGTAAGAACAGACCAGAGAGATAACGACATCGGCGGTAAGAACAGACCAGAGAGATAACGACATCGGCGGTAAGAACAGACCAGAGAGATAACGACACCGGCGGTAAGAACACACCAGAGAGATAATGACACCGGCGGTAAGCACAGACCAGAGAGATAACGACACCGGCGGTAAGAACACACCAGAGAGATAATGACACCGGCGGTAAGAACAGACCAGAGAGATAATGACACCGGCGGTAAGAACAGACAAGAGAGATAATGACACCGGCGGTAAGAACAGACCAGAGGGATAACGACACCGGCGGTAAGCACAGACCAGAGAGATAACGACATCGGCGGTAAGCACAGACCAGAGAGATAACGACACCGGCGGTAAGAACAGACCAGAGAGATAATGACACCGGCGGTAAGAACAGACCAGAGAGATAACGACACCGGCGGTAAGCACAGACCAGAGAGATAATGACACCGGCGGTAAGAACAGACCAGAGAGATAATGACATCGGCGGTAAGTACAGACCAGAGAGACAACGACACCGGCGGTAGGAACAGACCAGAGAGATAACGACACCGGCGGTAAGAACAGACCAGAGAGATAACGACACCGGCGGTAAGAACAGACCAGAGAGATAACGACACCGGCGGTAAGAACAGACCAGAGAGATAACGACACCGGCGGTAAGCACAGACCAGAGAGATAACGACACCGGCGGTAAGCACAGACCAGAGAGATAACGACACCTGCGGTAAGCACAGACCAGAGAGATAACGACACCGGCGGTAAGAACAGACCAGAGAGATAACGACACCGGCGGTAAGAACAGACCAGAGAGATAACGACACCGGCGGTAAGCACAGACCAGAGAGATAACGACACCGGTGGTAAGCACAGACCAGAGAGATAACGACACCGGCGGTAAGCACAGACCAGAGAGATAACGACACCGGCGGTAAGCACAGACCAGTGAAATAACGACACCGGAGGTAAGAACAGACCGGAGAGATAATGACACCGGCGGTAAGCACAGACCAGAGAGATAACGACACCGGCGGTAAGCACAGACCAGAGAGATAATGACACCGGCGGTAAGCACAGACCAGAGAGATAATGACACCGGCGGTAAGAACAGACCAGCGAGATAACGACACCGGTGGTAAGCACAGACCGGAGAGATAACGACACCGGCGGTAAGAACAGACCAGCGAGATAACGACACCGGCGGTAAGAACAGACCGGAGAGATAACGACACCGGCGGTAAGAACAGACCGGAGAGATAACGACACCGGCGGTAAGAACAGACCAGAGAGATAACGACACCGGCGGTAAGAACAGACCAGAGAGATAACGACACCGGCGGTAAGAACAGACCAGAGAGATAACGACACCGGCGGTAAGAACAGACCAGAGAGATAACGACACCGGCGGTAAGAACAGACCAGAGAGATAACGACACCGGCGGTAAGAACAGACCAGAGAGATAACGACACCGGCGGTAAGAACAGACCAGAGAGATAACGACACCGGCGGTAGGAACAGACCAGAGAGATAATGACACCGGCGGTAAGTACAGACCAGAGAGACAACGACACCGGCGGTAGGAACAGACCAGAGAGATAACGACACCGGCGGTAGGAACAGACCAGAGAGATAACGACACCGGCGGTAGGAACAGACCAGAGAGATAACGACACCGGCGGTAAGAACAGACCAGAGAGATAACGACACCGGCGGTAAGAACAGACCAGAGAGATAACGACACCGGCGGTAAGAACAGACCAGAGAGATAACGACACCGGCGGTAAGAACAGACCAGAGAGATAACGACACCGGCGGTAAGAACAGACCAGAGAGATAACGACACCGGCGGTAAGAACAGACCAGAGAGATAACGACACCGGCGGTAAGAACAGACCAGAGAGATAATGACACCGGCGGTAAGAACAGACCAGAGAGATAATGACACCGGCGGTAAGAACAGACCAGAGAGATAACGACATCGGCGGTAAGAACAGACCAGAGAGATAACGACACCGGCGGTAAGAACAGACCAGAGAGATAACGACACCGGCGGTAAGAACACACCAGAGAGATAACGACACCGGCGGTAAGAACACACCAGAGAGATAACGACACCGGCGGTAAGCACAGACCAGAGAGATAACGACACCGGCGGTAAGAACAGACCAGAGAGATAACGACATCGGCGGTAAGCACAGACCAGAGAGATAATGACACCGGCGGTAAGAACAGACCAGAGAGATAATGACACCGGCGGTAAGAACAGACCAGAGAGATAACGACACCGGCGGTAAGCACAGACCAGAGAGATAACGACATCGGCGGTAAGCACAGACCAGAGAGATAACGACACCGGCGGTAAGAACAGACCAGAGAGATAATGACACCGGCGGTAAGAACAGACCAGAGAGATAATGACACCTGCGGTAAGAACAGACCAGAGAGATAATGACACCGGCGGTAAGAACAGACCAGAGAGATAACGACACCGGCGGTAAGAACAGACCAGAGAGATAACGACACCGGCGGTAAGAACAGACCAGAGAGATAACGACACAGGCGGTAAGAACAGACCAGAGAGATAACGACACCGGCGGTAAGAACAGACCAGAGAGATAACGACACCGGCGGTAAGAACAGACCAGAGAGATAACGACACCGGCGGTAGGAACAGACCAGAGAGATAACGACACCGGCGGTAAGAACAGACCAGAGAGATAATGACACCGGCGGTAAGAACAGACCAGAGAGATAACGACACCGGCTGTAAGAACAGACCAGAGAGATAACGACATCGGCGGTAAGAACAGACCAGAGAGATAACGACATCGGCGGTAAGAACAGACCAGAGAGATAACGACACCGGCGGTAAGAACACACCAGAGAGATAACGACACCGGCGGTAAGCACAGACCAGAGAGATAACGACACCGGCGGTAAGAACACACCAGAGAGATAACGACACCGGCGGTAAGCACAGACCAGAGGGATAACGACACCGGCGGTAAGAACAGACCAGAGAGATAACGACACCGGCGGTAAGAACAGACCAGAGAGATAATGACACCGGCGGTAAGAACAGACCAGAGAGATAATGACACCGGCGGTAAGAACAGACCAGAGAGATAACGACACCGGCGGTAAGCACAGACCAGAGAGATAACGACATCGGCGGTAAGCACAGACCAGAGAGATAACGACACCGGCGGTAAGAACAGACCAGAGAGATAATGACACCGGCGGTAAGAACAGACCAGAGAGATAATGACACCGGCGGTAAGCACAGACCAGAGAGATAATGACACCGGCGGTAAGAACAGACCAGAGAGATAATGACACCGGCGGTAAGTACAGACCAGAGAGACAACGACACCGGCGGTAAGAACAGACCAGAGAGATAACGACACCGGCGGTAAGAACAGACCAGAGAGATAATGACACCGGCGGTAAGAACAGACCAGAGAGATAATGACACCGGCGGTAAGAACAGACCAGAGAGACAAAGGATATGTTTGGCTATAAATTATAGTCATTCCACTGAACGCGTTTCAATGATATCCAGATGATATTCTTCTTTCTTTCTCATTTGCAAATGTAAGAAAAATATACTCTCTGGAATGTGTGTACAGGATAAAGATCTCCATTCGTCTCCGAGGGCATTGCTTTCAATGGCGACAGTGATTGGTTTTGCATACACGACATGCTTCAAAACACATTCCTCAGCATGTTGTTTGTTTAGCGTTCATGATCCTCGTAGAAACTAAGGCCATTTGAAAATGGCATGTTCCTGTAAAAAGGAGTCAACTGAAAGGCAAATATTACCATTATAATCGTAACCATTTTTATATTTGATAAAGCACATTCGCCATGGTCTGACGGGCTTTGATGCAGTCCCTGTAGCTAGCTTATACAATCCTTTGAATACGACATGTTCGTGAAAAAGGGAGACTGCATAATAAATTAAATCTTGAATATTTACGTAATCTATTAAAAATGACCAATAGTTTGTAGTTAAAAACAGTTAATTTCCAATATTGAATCGAGAATGCCCTTTTACTAAGTATGTTGTAATAACGCTGTATAGTACATACACATCAAACATAAGTTTGGTGCTCAACTTGACTACATAGTGTTACATCATGTTTTCTGTAGAATTGATGCCCTCATGCCGGAGCAGCCATACTTAAAATGCACCTTTTGTGTGGCATATTTCGTGGGTCTTTTCTTAATCTAATAGGTATATAACCGAAATAAGGTTACAAGTCAGAACCGACATGTGCGATAAACATACATTGTAATTGGTCTTATTCAGCATTCACTGTTAAGAAATTTGAGAAACATTGGAAATCAATGTGTAGTGTTTGAGGACTTTGGGGTAAAGGTGTTCGTGTAAACATAAATTACTGTCTTACTGTGTTGTGGGCGTGGCTGTACAGTTGTTTCAACATAACAGTCCTATCGACCATTAGAAATGGGCTCGAGTTTGTTCACATAAATACTCTTTTCTAAGCGGTACTTTTTATGGATTTTTTCACTAATTAGAATTGAATTTGGTCGAAAACTGGCTTATATACTTTCAAAATATATTTAGTGTGAAAATCTTTACTAAGAATATATATTGAGTTTGTTTTGTACATAAACAGGAATGAAAAACTTCATTTGCGAGTTTTCGAAAACATCTGTTTCTTTTGTCGAGCAAAGAGTACAATAGCCGGGTGTTGGTGTCACCGACACTCGGCTGGTGTATTCTTTACTTCACAAATAGTATTCCTAATTTTACTAAGACTATTTATACATATCAAGTAGTATGTGAAAATACGTGTAAACCCTTGCTGTTAAGTACAATAATGGCCGTATTCTCAATATTTTCACATAAAGACAGCCGTTTCTAAATTTCCCAATAGTGTTTTACATTCTGCTTGACTACTTGTACATATTTCGTTACATTACAAATTCATTCATTCAACTATGCTATTTGAGTTAAAATCAATTAATAAACTGTAATTAAAGCTAGAAAATATTGCTTTTAATTCGATTCGATTTGTACATTCATTTTGGCTATCTTCATATACTAGTCCTTTTCGTAATATTTTGTTGTGACAGAAGTGCACTGGGTGTAGTTAACTGAATACATCTCTCTGCGTATGAGCCTCATCGAGACTACATCAGCAACGAGTAGATTCATTCGTTGTTTGAATTATGTGATTAAATCGGATAGTCTTAAAAACTTTGGGTAGCTTTATCTATCTGAACAATTTAAAAAGAAAACTCACATAACACCAAGTATTTTAATAGAAATCTTAGAATTAATCTGAAGGAGCAGAATTATTTTCCTTGAGATAGTGAAATCAATGTTCAGTTTTACATGTAATGTAATCTTTGGAAGGATGGCAAAAGTACCCATAGGTATCTTAGTATAAAGTCTTTAGTGCTTGGTATTCAATGGGATACAAACATATCATTATCAGTAGTGATTTCTTCATAAAGTAATATAATTACTATTTCCAATAACATTGTGTGGCTTGAGCCTCAGATCAATTGTCCAAGTTTACCCATTTGCTCCGTCCAAATTAGTATTACTTGGGATTAATCCTGTTTATTTATTGAACGGTAAACTGACCAGTGTATGAGTAGCAGAATAAAGGTATTGACAAAGCACTGCGGTGACATTCATGTATAATGAGGTTTTGCTTAGGGACATGTGTTATTATATTGATCAGTACTGCTATTTTGACTAGGTTGATCAAGGACACACTGAACGCTCCCAATGTGGCACATGTCAATCTGCTAGTTGTGATTATCTCCCCTTAACCATCGAATTTCACTTTGGTTCGCTGGAACTTTCTCCAATAGAACATATTATCTCGTAATTTGATTACGAGTTATCCGTTCTCACAATAATTGCATGTGTCTTAGTGCCTAAACGAACTGATGAATATAAAAAATGTACTGATGTTCTTCCCAGTGAACACATCAATGACAAAAAGCAACTGGGTATGGGCTAACATGTCTATGACCAAGCTTACAAACTAAGCGATAACAGTAAACGCTACACATTGTCTTACGTCAATCCCAATAGCTAAAATGGGGACAGGCAAAGTAGACGTGTTCTCATACAAACACTTATTCTAATGACTAGAATGCAGATGATCAAGTCAATAAGCTTGTTTATTCTGTATCCTTGTATGGTATTAAGTTGAATGTTCTTAAGTATGCTCATGAGTATGCCTACATGTTGTGATTGAGAATGCTGACTGAGGTGTTACTTTGGGGACATGCCATTTACATGTACGTTGACTTTACTGGTCTCTTGTACTTTTTCAAAGGTCTCCTTGTAAAACTATTGTTTATTAAATTTGTTTCCCTAGTTTAATCGGTTTTGTTGAAGTTTCAGTATCTATTAAAGAGTGATTCGACAAATATAGGTGTACATGTACGTCCAGTCAATTGATCATACATATCTTATTATTTTGTTTTTGTAAAAAGGCGTTGCCTCCGATATATATTTATATTTTTTTACTTTAATTCCACCTAGCTCTTCCAATTATTATCAATTATTTAAAAAAAGTACTTTTCAATTCTAAGAAAATGCGTTAATGGAAATTTCTGTACATATAGTGGTACTTCTAACGATTTCATAGCACTGGATGATATACTTAAACGGATCTGTTCACATTTTGAATGTGTCCTATGATCCAGAAGCCAACGAATTCGGCGCTTGGTTACGTAACTTTACAAATTCTCAGGACTTCGGATTATGTATGGGAGAGATTCCTGTGATCTATCTAGCTAGTAGGGGTACTTTTTGTGGCTCAAATAGAATCAGTGAAATCGATTACCTTTTAATGTCCTCGCCTTATGTTTACATTGTTAACAAATGTGAAGTTCGCAATGTTACTTATTTTTGTTACCTTTCATTCACACCAGCTGTACAAATCCTAATGACTCAGTTAAACAGGAAAACATTCTCAATGATTAAAGGCCCAATATACGTAACTTCAGGATATTTTCCGTGATTCTGAAAAATTATGAAAAAAATCCAGTTGATAACCATGCAAAAATAACCCTAAGACGAAGTAAACCTGAGCGATAACTAACAAGAAACTGTTGACAGAAAAATTAAAAAAAAGATTAAAATAATTCAGGTAGCAAGCCGAAGGTAACAAGCCGAAGGTTCAAAATGGACGCGTGTTTACAAATACCGAGTTTCAACTGCTGCTTTACCAGTAACCGCGTAAGAATTAATCTTGAATATTGCTGACATCAGTTAATCTTTACTAAATCTTTACAAATAAAAATTAATTTGGCTTCATTTTCGCTTGAATTTTTGCCGAAAGTTACGTATATATTTAAGTTATAATGAATTCTGAATAAGATGAACCAATGATTTTACATGAGGGGTGTTTTATGTACCGTGAAAGTATTCTTTCGACATTTGTTATTGTTTAGATATACTTTAACAGCCGGGTGTTTTCCTGCTTTGTCATATGATATAATCACTCTTGTTCATAAAAAGATATATAAACAAATCAAAACCACTTTCGAGGCATTAGTTTATATGGGTGTGTTACATCATCTTTAATCACTGTTTTTGTAATCACTTCTTCTCTATGTATTAACAAAAATATAGAACTATTTTTTGAATTTCAATTTCAATAAATTTTATTGTCAAAAAGACAAATGGATCGGGCAGCAGGCATAGCCTATTTAAGCCCTCTCCAAACAAAGTAACAAACAGTGGTACAAACATAGACATAAACATTACAACACTGAACACATACAAACAATTTGAACGCATTATATAAATAATCTGAGTGGGGGAAACAACTACTAAATTGTATTTGGATCTTAATAAAATTAAATAATTGAAACGTTAACCTTTTATTGCGACACCAAAGATAAATAGATATGTACATCATGTACAAGTAATCATCCGAAAAGAAAAGATTTTTTTTTTATTATTATTATTATTGAGCTGCATGTATAAACATTTAGTGGGATTAAATTACCTTACCCAACAGATACAGGCCAGAAAAGTCCATTGTGTAATACACAAGGCCATCCACTGATGAGTTTGGAAATTCAATCCCACTAAGTAGTTCAGTTTATGCATTAAATACAGGTTAAATCAAGAAGAGCATGTTCAAAAGCTTTGTATAATTATTTATGTAGTTGTTTCCCAATTTTAGCAAAATAGTACAACTGGTCTTCTGAACCCAACCCCCCGGGAACATAATCGAGACAGACGAATTGGATGGGAGTTGTTACATCCTCTGTATTAAAGTGACTAATAACAAGAAATAAAATGAAGAATTAAGAGAAATGTAAACAAAAAATACAAAAATGTAATGTACCATTATTATTGGAAACCAGACGATATTGTATTGAGGAAATGAAAATTGAATGAATGTAAATGAAATATACTGAGTGAATGAAGGAATGGGAGTAGAAAAAAAAATGTTACATCATCTTTAAATACTGTTTTTGTAAACACTTCACCTCTATATATTAACAAAAATATAGAACCATTTTTTGAAGATACCAAAGCGCAACAAATCTATAGCTGGAGCTCAAAATCTATTTAATTAGAGGCAAAATATAAACACTGATAACACGCAGACTCTTGAAAAAGTACGAGGGAATAAGAAAAATGTTCCGTAAGATTAAGCATATTCTGCTTCATCCACGACACGCCATGTAAATCTAGGTCACATCCAAGTAAATGTCACGTCCTCAAAGTGAGAACTGTGGCATCATTCTCAATCACAACAAGTAGGCATACTCATGAGCATATTCATAAATGTCCATGTTCATACCATACAAAGATACAGAATACTTCTCAATTATACTGAAATAGCGACCATAACACATGCTAATAATCTTCATCAAACTGCATCTCTCGAATTTCAGTGCCGATAGTTTGTTCGTCAGCAGTCGACATATATCAAGTGATGGAATAAGAAATATTCTGAAAAGTTAAGATATCGATTCCCACCTTTAGCCCCCTAGTATCACTGACGAGCCTAGAAGGACGAAACAGATGTATAGTGCATTTTAATTGTTTTTGTCCCCGCATACTGTATCTATTACTAAATTATAAAGGTACAGCATGTGTGTATGTTACGTCATCTTTCAGGTTATGAGGTGATGTTCTTTGCTGGTGTTTTTTGTAGTTCCCGAGGTTTTTCCCCCGAAGTAATTTCTCAAATCCAGAGGACGTCTTCTCACATCAAGGAGACACAATACACTCTAATGAGCGTGATATAAACATCACACAGTATACTCTGTCGGGTGCCTACAGTCTTGGCATAAACAATGCCTTCTAATGAACGGACACACCATATTGTCTGAAGGATCTGAAGACTTACTCACCTGGATATGTGATCAGTGTATCCAAGATAATGACATAGGAAGACAAATTCCACAAACACTTCTACCAAACAATCATAAAAGGGGACTATCATTTGTCTCTTGGAATGTGAGGAGTCTACCGAAACATTTTGATGAAATCAAGTTTCAAATTATCAATAGTAAGCCATGTGTAGTAGGACTATGTGAAACATGGCTAAACGACACTCATCCAAGTGAAAATTTATCAATTCCCGGCTATGATTTCATTAGGCATGATAGACGTTCCAGGAAAGGAGGTGGTGTTGCACTGTATATAAAACAGAGCATAAAATACAAAGAAAGACATCAACTTAACAACGACAACCTGGAACTGTCTTGGATTGAAATTTGCCAAAATTACACCAAGCCTATTCTTGTGCGCTCCCTATATAGACCCCCGGATGTAAATTGTGACTGGATTGAGAAGATGGGAGACACACTTGACGCTGCGTCATCTGAAAGTGTTACCATGGTGATGATGGGGGATTTTAACATAAATTCCATTAGTACATCATCAGAATACAAATCTCTTCGCGCTGAAATGGAAACTCATGGACTTTTCAACATAGTCAAGGTTCCAACGAGAACTACAGAATCTACTTCCAGTAGTATTGACCACATCTGGACTAACATACCAGGCGATTTCTGTGCATGTAACACCAGCCAGATTAGCATCAGTGACCACTATCCTGTGTATGCTATTAAAAAATCTTTGTATAAACAGACATCGGGAATCAACGCCATTATATACAGATGTACGAAACACTTTGAAGAAAAAGATGACGATGACTTAAAGTCCGCCCACTGGGACGTCCCTGACGTGAACGTACCAGGCGACGTTAATGGTGCAATAGACTCCTGGAACCAAACATTCACTGACATTTTGAACAAAAACGCACCCTTTAAGGAGAAGAGAGTAAAACATAAGACAATTCCAGAATGGTGGAACAACGATATATCCACAGCTATAAGAATCAGAGACAATCATAAACATGAATCAAACGCTGTTCAGTACAAAAAATGGAGAAATAATGTAACAGCATTGGTAAAAAAGGCCAAAACAGAATTTTATAAGAATGTACTTGACTCTTGTAAAAAAAAGAACCAAATAAGTATTGGAAATATTTCAAACAACTTGTACCAAAAAAATGTGACCAGAATCCAAATTTTATCCTTGTTAATGATGAACAAAGTGATGAACCAACCGAAATAGCTAACAATTTTAACAGGTTTTTTACTAATATTGTCAAAGACTATATCACTGAAACAAGTTCTGAAACCCCAACTAGTTTTCTTCGTGAAATTCAATCATTTGTCTCAAGAACACTGCCTGCTGATACAGTCTATGATATTCCAGAAATACCGCTTACTTTTGTTAAAAAATTTCTAAAAAGCCTAGATTGTAGCAAAGCTACGGGCCTTGACGGAATTTCTGCAAAATATCTTAGACTGTCAGCAGACGTTGTATCTGAATCAATAACAAAACTATTGAACATGTGTATTTCAATGAATGTTTTCCCTGACCAATTCAAACAGGCCAAATTTAACCCTATATTCAAAAAAGGCGATAAAAGTTTTGTAAGCAATTATCGGCCTATATCTATTTTACCCATGTTATCTAAGCTCCTAGAAAAACATGTGCAAACTACATTCCATCAGTTCCTAAACAACCACAAATTACTTATTGAAAATCAGTCAGGATTTCGAAACATGCACTCTTGTCAGACAGCGCTTACTGCACTCACAAATAGATGGTATGATGAAAGGGACAAGGGCAACCTTATCGGTGTAATGTATATTGATTTTCGTAAAGCTTTCGACCTCGTTGACCACAAAATTCTAATTCAGAAAATGAAAATATATGGATGTTCAGAAAATGCTATCAAATGTTTTACCTCTTATCTGTCAGACAGATTTCAGAAAGTAGCCTTCAAAAATACTCTTAAGTGATTCTTGTCAAATCACAACTGGTGTCCCTCAGGCTTCGATAGTCGGGCCTCTGATGTTTTTATTATATATAAACGATTTACCATTGTACTCGAAAAATTGTGAAATGTACATGTATGCTGACGATACATCCATGCAAAAAGCAGGTAAAAGCATCAGTGTCATTGAATCGTGTCTGCAAAGTGATTTTGTTAATGTAAAAAACTGGTGTGATGTCAATAAAATGGTGATCAACACTGAAAAAACCAAAGTAATGCTAATTGGCAGTAAACAGAAAAAACAAAGACTTACGAAAGGTCTGAACATTTTAGCAGAAAACTCGTATTTAGAGAATGTGAAAAATGAAAAGCTGCTAGGAGTATGTATTGACGACACTTTAACTTGGGACAAACATGTCCAAGAGGTTTTGAAGAAAATTAATTATAAAATTTATCAACTATGTGGAATTAAGTAATTCCTTCTAATATCAGCAAGAATCACCTTTCACAACTGTTTTATCTTACCATATATTGATTTCTGTTCAAATATCTGTGGACACTGCTCACAAAAATTGTAAATAAACTTGAAAGAATGCAAAAAAGAGCACTAAGGATCATTTTAGATGTAGATTACAGTGTTCCTAGTGCCCAACTATTTGTTAAACTAAAATGGTTGCCTTTTACTCAAAGAGTTGAATATAACGAATGTGTTCTAATGTTTAAAGTCATCAACAAATTATGTCCAAATTATTTAAATTGTAACACTCTTGTGAGCAGTGTCCACACCATCCAAACCAGATCGGCTGCTGCTGGCAGGTATGTTATTCCAAAACACAAAACAGAAAAATTCCAAAATTCCTTTAAATATCAAGGTCCATCTCTTTGGAATAACCTGCCAGGGGCAGCCACTCAAAGCAAAACCCTGAATACTTTTAAATCTGAGTGCAGAAAACATTTTAACAATGTTTTTAAACAGAAATCAAACGTACTCTGAATTACATACCTTTTTTATGTCGATACATATATGTTACACATGTATTATATAGATAGAATTTTCTTTTTATCTGTTTCATTTTAAACCTTATCCTATGTCCTCCATTATTTGTTTTTGGTCTTAATTCATGCCATATCAGCGTATATTCTGTCAAATTTTACCATTTGCCATATTGGCATATATGTATGTTAGACACAGTATGTGTTTCTTAAATTCTAAAATGCAACATGAGAATTTATGCTTTGCCTGATATTTAAACAATTCTTCTACTTTTATGATTACACGTGTGACATATTTGAACAAATCTATGATATTATTTTCTTATCTGTGATACACTACTAGCTCTACGTATGTAACATGTACTACTATTATATTTATTATGTATGCTGTAAATATTGTAAATTTGATGTCGACCACATGTGAGACGAGTCTCTGACTCAATGTGTTATCGAATTTGAAATAAAGTCTATTATTATTATTATTATGGATTTTGTCACACAAAAATAGGAAACAGCCTTAGCGAGATAATGATGGCAACTATACACCTTGTCTATAGTCTTCTTCAATCTGCAAATCATGATACTTACAGCGAGCTTAGTAATGCCGAATGAACTGTGGCATATAATTCTAGATGGGAAGCGCATTTAGCTCAATCCTTATTATTGAGTTGAGTGTTTTAATTATTGTTCGAGTTTCACTAAAAAGACATACATTATGACTAGCTAGGACGATTTTTGAGAGCATATCCCCCTATTGTTCGTATTTTATCTAAAACTTCATCTCTTAATCTAGTGAATACATTATTTTGGTTTCTGATTATAAAAATGGAATCAGCGGCCTTATAACGTGTCGTTTTAGTAATAAGATTACCAAAGAATAACCCAAAGATTATGTTCCTTCTTTTTAAACTCCTGGTAGATTTTATTATTAAGACGCAAGAAATGAAACATGTTTGACACTAAATTTTGCGTAAATGATAATTTGGTAGTTTGATTGTGGAAGAAAGTGGCACGGTGCCTTTACTTTCTAAAGTCCATCATTGTTGAGAAAGTGTGAAGAAGGGATGAGAATGTTCTCGTGTTCATGTTTGGACACTTACATGACAAGTCAATCGTGTTGAACGTCTTCCGAATAGACTATAGACATAGACATTATAGTACTATAATACTGTCAAAGGACTATCTGAACAATCTCTAAAAACGGTCAGATGAAGTTCTATACGTACAATTGTTGCCAAAGAAATTATATTCGGTGTTTGCAACTTGAACTGAGCAGACAAAACGATATGCTAGTTTTCATTTGTTAGTCCGTTTTCCAAACTTGAAAAGTGGAACTACAATGTAGTCAGTGAAATTACGGAAGTGAGGTCGGCTTCATCAGAACGCCATTGTGAACGCTGATTCATACTAAAATTCTAATTAAATCCATTCTCCGAACACAACAATACCATTCCAATAGGCTTTTAAGAGGTGACATGAAGATGATAAAATCGTCATAAACAACAACACGGCACCGGATAGCTTGATGACACCAGGGCAAATCGATAGCGAGGCTTCAGGTGTGAATTGACAGGTAGGCATCGGCAAGTGATATACCGAACAATTTAGTCGAACTGGGAAAGCTTACGAAGCTGCAAAACAGGAATCACACTTATATTTTAAAAGAAAATCTTTGAATGATTTTGGATTTGATCAGTCAAGATGTCCATGCCGAGGCCTATAAAAGGCGGTTGATAGATTTTCGCTCGGTTGTGGGCTACCTATACACCAATAACACCTGGTATTGATTAACTGTTTAAGAGGATGCTTCGGCCCGGCGTTGTTATAAAATCGTTGGCTTTGATAGCAGAATAGCGGCTTCTATGGCACGTGTGCCGTACACTTGGGACCCAGATCCGCGCATGCTTACAGGAATCTTTTAATTGAACTCCCTCAGACTGCAGGTGTTTAGGAATGTTTTCGGAACACACGCTTCCACACAGACTGGCATGAACGAATATCTAGGAAATCCTAAGCGTTACCATTGGGTGAAAACGGTGAAATAATTGGTTACCTCTGCTCATCTCAGGACAGGAAGTGAAAGTTTGTGATTTCCCCAGCAACATCATGTTGGATCTCGGACACATTTTCTTGTCAAGCTTCAAGAGAAAGATTTGGGTGTTCAATACTCTTGTTACAATGGGTAAGTAGTGTGGAATTTCAACTGGTTCTCATATGCAGTTATTCGAAGCACCTATCTTGTTTCATATTTTAAAACCTTCCAAAACGATGATGATGATGATGATGATGATGATGATGATGATGATGATGTGATGATGATGATGATGATGATGATATGATGATGATGATGATGATGATGATGATGATGATGATGATGATGATGATGATGACTTATCCTACGTTTCACATTTGCTGAACATTTTGCAGTGCTAAAGTTTCGCCCCTCATAAAAATATGGAACTTGTGCTTCAGTCAGGACAAATTCATTTCAGTGTAACTTCATCCTTATGTAGGTACAGTAATATCAATATGCAGAATACAAAACAGAATACAGAACTTTAAAAGATTACAAACGAAAATTGTCCTTCATTTGTTCAACGTGTATAATATTTTAGTGTCATTTATACAAATATGTTGCTCCACAACTCGATTTTAAAGTTTAACTTACATTATAAATAAAGTGGATGTCTAAATCATTCGTAGAAAATAATATGATTATCAATTCGTATGAGTCACTGTGTTCTAATAAAACGAAAAAAAAGTGACATCGATGAAATACCAGGACGATCCAGATCATGTTTTGAAAACACATTAATGATTTATGATTCATAGCCTGTACAGACGAGAATGAATCAGTAGCGTAGAAAGTCACGTCCCCATATTTTGATTTATTTCACGAGCGAAAAATATCACAATTTCAGCCACGTAAATGAAATGTATTTGGATTTGTGAAGTAATCATTGTATATTCTGTTTAATACATTTTTTTAAAATGGAAACCCTCCCAGAACGCAAAACAACGCATCAAGCTGACATACTTGATTATGGATACTTTACAAATCGCATGTCTAGTCTACCATACGTGACAAAATATAGTGACCTCCGAATATATTTCAATTGAAAATAAAAACTCATTAAAAATTTCTTGAATAGCTTAATTATATTTATTTGACATATCAAGAAGACTATGGCAACTACCATCATTTTCTATTTATTGAAAATATGTCCCTTGAATGATGGTTTTTTTTTCGAAAGTTAAATTACTACGCGATATTGATAAGCGTCGAATGTAGAGTTGTGGGGAGTTGGGGAATACAGCGGTGAAATAACATCACATGTGCAAGTTCTCTTAAACTTTTCTGCTAAACATTTGACCCACCTTTGGACTTCGTGACACGATTTGTCTCCGATCAGACCTGGATAGTCAACTGATTTTCATCAAGATGAAAGTTATCTGCAATGTTTCATCCTTCAGAACAAGATTATTATTTTGAGCAGTAGAATAGCCCGATGTCTCAGATGGGTTTTCTCCAACCTGAGTATCGTTAAGCTAACATGTCTTTTCAAATGTAGCTAGGAACATTATTTTGATTGGTAAAATCAGAAAAGGGGATAATTTTCACCTTTAGAGAATGAAATAGTTTCAATGCTTTATTGATGAAAAAAAGAGAGATTTTATCAAAGTTGTTTCTTCATACAATGTATGGTATTTCTTTAACACATGTTAGTAGTTACGTAGTTATCTGAAAACACAACCTTTAGCGGGGTGTTTTTTTTTTTTTTTTTGCAATTTATGAAAACAAATATCTAACGATATAACGAAAGAAATGCCGAATGCAAAAATATCAATTTTTTTGTAAGTCATTTATAATACGATAAAATTGTCTGGAAATGATTTATTCCGACGTACACATGTATATGTAGATCTATTCACAAGTGTTTTGTGTCCGTATCAGTTGTGACGTAATGCTATGACCTTGAGGAAAATGGCGCTAGTGAAGTATTCAGAAATACAAGAGAGAATTAAAGATGATTACATATAGTAATAAGTAAATAATGTGTTAGTCATTTCTAAAGCAAACCATTGATAGAAATTCATAGATAAATTTTAGAAAAAAAATTGCGTTTGAATTTATATCAACCCGTCCAAGTCAAAAGTTGTTTTACAGACTACCGAAGCGTTAACAAAATCATAATCCAAACTCAAAATCAATTAAATTAGGGGTAAACTATGATTAAAGGAAATATTTACATGGAGACCCTTGCAGTAGTACAAGAGAATAAGAACAGTTGTTCCGGAAGAGTAAGCGGTTTCTACTTCATCAACGACACCCACCATGTAAATCTTGGTCACATTTAAATAAACAAGAACTGATTCATTGTCAAAAAAAAAAAATACAGAATATTTTTCAATGAGACAAAGATGGCAATCACAAAACTTGAGTTAGACTAGTCAGCCAATTAAAACGCGTTAAAAGTTTAATCCATGTGTGATTTATTGGTTTTGCTTATACAATAGGTGTAGTTGCAATGATATATTGATGCCTTGAGAGCTGAGTAACACCAACGATCTTTGTAGAAATGAATAGAACAGTCTAGATAATAATAATAGGATGGAGGCGAACTTTACACCACTAGATACAGAATATATGAAAATAATTAATCATGTTATTGTATTGTCTAACGTACGTCAAAGACGTGATGGCAAAAAAGAGTTGATTGCAGAGAGTATAATAAAAAGGAAAATGTAATTATTTTTGTCACATAAATTAATGTAACCAATTGTGTTTGGCAAAATGGAGAAGTAGACTGTAGGAGGTTAAATTGTTTTTGGTTTTTATATAATATTTAACTTTCGTTCTTTCTTTCTTTTATATGCGTTAAAAAACCAAAACAGAAATATATGTTTGCCCTAATTGATGTTTAGTTCAGATTATGGTTTTGTTGACGCTTCGGTATTCCTTTTGGTTTTTGTATTTTTTTTATTAGCGTAGGTAGAATCTATCCAAAAGTCGCTGTCGATTCGGCTACGCTGTAAGCGTATGCACAGAAAAAAGGTAATATATGTACCGAAATGACTCGATTCAGCTGCACTTTGTTATATACTGTTGTTAGAGGTGCAAGAGTTTTTATTTGCACCTTGAAAATTTTGTTTTTTTTTCTGTTAAATACGTTCGAGTTATTCCAGCCATTCACATGCTATTTCTCTTTGGCTTGATCTGTGATTACCGATTTATTGATCAGGGGCTGACCATCCTTCCTATCTGATTGGATGACTTTTCCCGACTTAAACAAGGCAGACCCGAAATCGGCGCCCAGTCTCTCCAGTTTGCAATGCATCGCAGTTATTGCATCCGAAATTGTATGCGTATTCTGCTATGCTTTCTGCGTGTTCTGGGATTTCATAGCTGTTGCTAGGCCATGACCGCGATGCCTATTGTATGATCCTTCCCGGATATGAACTAGTTTGTATTGCTCAGTGATGCCACTCTGTTCCCGTGGTTCGTTCTTTGATAGGTATATCACATTTGTCAAGTAATGTGAGTACGAAGCCTGACGTCTGATGCAAAGGATGCATATATTTGATCAAATACGTCTGTGATCCTATTTTATTAGCCCAATTATACCGTGAACACAATGCTTCCATAAACTAGGTTCCATTCTATCGGGCAGTGGCTATTTGTTCTAGCTCCAGATGTTCCATAAGTAACCTTGTCACATTTGGAGACACAGGATTACCAATAGCAGTGTCAAAGCGTCGCTGATATATATATTGTCCCGGAAACTGAATCATATTGTAGTCCAGCAGATCCATGTTGTCCTTAAACTGGAGGGCTGTGTTTTGATGTCAGGATCTGCATGAGTCGAATATGTCTTAGCGTATAGACAATGTATGGAGAGGAAGAATGTTTTGTTGTGCTCCATAAAGCGTTCATATCTTTACCAAATGGAAATCAATGTTTAGAAACAGATTAGCGATTTTTTTAAAATCCGCACACTTACAAATTTGCTATCAGTCACTGGTGCCAAACCCGATTAAATACTTGTAATATATGAACAAAATAACTATTTTCTTCTAAAGCAATACAAATATTATGGAATATTTCAATAAGATGGTATACATGAGAATAACAAGGCACACAATCCATCGATTTGAAAACTCATATGTGGGGTATATGAGTTGGGTTTTATTTTTTATTCAATTGTTTCCTGTGATCTGCATTATTACAAATACCTCAACACATGATTACTAAACCCATACACTCCCAAATATACTTGAGGACATTGATATTTCCAAAAGATTTTTTAGCAAAGATTCAAATCGTGTACCTGTTTTGGTTTTTATAATTAAAACATCGACATCATTAACAAATCTACTTATTTTATCAAAGCTACTTATTTGACACGCTTTCGACGTACACAATTTGAAATTATACAGAGTGCGTTTAATTTTACATCTAAATTAATAAAGTAAAGGGGTTTTCTACTACAATACCCTCTGTTATTCCACTCTCAGACCATTGTATAAACGTGCTTACTGTTGGATAAATATATGTGATATACCACTTGTGGAATATGACCTTCCGAACTTTTGATTGGTTGAAAAGTTGAACTTTAATCGGAAATCACGTGGTTCAATGCAACGTGCTGATTGTTGATGTTGTCATCGATTGTTGATGTCGCCACAATTTGGCGGAAATATATACGAGATAGTTTTTTTTATCGCAAATATTCCGCTTTGTAGTAGAAACAGGTCACACGACTCGTGGTTATTCGACATGGAATTTATTTCACTCTCGTTATTTATTTTTTTTAAAGTTACAAAAGACTACCGGGCTTTTTTTAGTTTGTCATCAATAGCAATGTGTGTTATAGAACTGTAACAACATTTGCTAAAACAATCATTGCTATAGAAAATCTGCTTAACTTCATTTATATATTTTCCAATTAATAGTTTAGTATCTGTGTTTGTATATGTGTCGTCATTTAAACGATATTGGCGGAACAGCCCAGCTTGAATAAAATTGGCGCAAATGATAATGATTAGTCATTTGAGTTTTTGACGCAAGGGCATTCTCCATATTATCCGAAGCGGCGCAACAATACTCTCATTGAACCAGCTTGATATATGATGTCATAACTAAACCACGTGCTACGTCTCGAGAACCATTGCTTTCATACTTTTATGAAAGAGATTTTTGCTGGTCATGTTTATATAGTGGGATGCAGCGCAAATGTTAATCCATGTATATATTTAACGAATATCGCATGGCACTGAGGGCAATATGGGAGTTAATGGACTGGTCAGGTTCGCTTCGGTCCATATACATATTTTTGAGTGACTGACCAGTCCATAAACTCCCATTTTGCCCGAAGTGACATGCAATATTTGCTATATTATACCGAATCTACCCAACACGACCTCATGATATGCAACAAAAACAGACCATTAGGTCAGACGCCATTTTGCCCATTGTCTGGAATAATAACGTCACTTCATTGCCTATAACGTCATCGTGCAATTATGACGTCAACACATATAGCGTCGGCCCGTAGTTCTTGACTCCGGAGCAACTACTAGAATGGTATAGGCACTTAAATGAATGAGGTAAAATATAACTATATATTCTTTAGTACTAGCAAAACAAACTAGATACTTGTCGCTGGGTCCGTTATTGAAATAATACTTTTCTTATATTATGTCCTTTGTCATTTTAGTATATTTAGGACCAAAAGAAGCTTTATAGTAAATAATTTCAATAACGTTTTCGCAGAAAAAAAGTCGAAAAGTTTTACTATTGTTAACCATGTTGGGCTTAAATATCATTATCAGAATAATTAAACATAATGTAGGATGCCTTAGAGACTTTTAACATGCTGTCGTACTATCAATTTACCGGCAGTTTTACTACAATACCTATTGTTACACAAATGTGGGATCGTTGGTGTTGTCTGTGTAACGCTACCATATGATAGGTGGTACCTATTGGAGAGGACTTCTATAGGCTTGTCTGTTGTCCAATCATGTTGTTTTACAATAACATTTGTTGAAATGAAATGAAAACGCTATGATAAATCAACATTTATAACTACAGTTATAACAAGGGAGTGCGGAGTAGAAAACTGGGGACTTCAGAATGATCAAAAAATTTATTTTACATAAACGTTGCGAAATATCAATTAAAACAAAGAAAAAAAACTAATCTTAACAACATAAAAAATTATAAATGCAGAATTTAATATTTATACAAATTAAAACATTGTATGAAGTACCCTGACTTCTTTAGATGTCTGTAAACCTAACATAATGTTTTGCCAACATCGTTATTGTCGGCACACTCGAATAAAACTCAGATCACTTTTAATAGTCAGAAGTGTTTCAGTTATTTTTAAATTTTCAGTAAATCTGTATATCACAGCCTCAAAGTATTTCAAATACAATAAACAAGCCAACAGAGAGCGAATATTCGTTACACATGAATTAGACACATCTGAACTAACAATATAACTGGAACAAAGAGGGAGAAAAGTCAAAACAAATAATGTTTCTTGAGCTGCAAAACCAAGTCCTGTGCTATAGTGTTTAATACTGCCAAAATAACGTCTCCTGCAACAATATAGATAGAAATATACCCATTTATTTGATACAGATTTTAATGAAAGTTTTCAATTGCTTTGTAATGAATTGCAACACAAAAGTATTGAGTGAAGTGACTTCATACTTGATATGTTAAGTTTATATAGTGTATTAGTTATTACAATCTGATATTAAATTATTTTTTTCTTGTTATGTCTGAGATTGAGTGTTAAAGGTTAAGTAAAAAAAATAGACATCACACAAGCGTGGTAGTGAAAACAGTGTATCTTATACATACATAAAACACCTTATATTTAAAAGATCACTCGACGTTACACGCCTTTACAGTGATCTCAAGCTTATCTAGGTGATCTAACACTTGCTTGAAAACGGGCATCCGAGGTTGATATAGACACACGTCTGCTCCTGTAAATAAAGATACCCACCCCCAGAAACACGTCTGCTCCTGTAAATAAAGATACCCAACCCACGAAACACGTCTGCCCCTGTAAATAACGATACCAACCCCCAGAGACACGTCTGCCCCTGTAAATAACGATACCCACCCCAGAAACACGTCTGCTCTTGTAAATGTAAATAAAGATACCCATCCCAAAAAAAAAAATCAATTAATGACATATTGTTGATGAAAAATATTGACATTTCATCTTATTAAAATCTGTCATTTGGGAGCCCAGATTTTATCGGTTTGCTTTCAATTGCTAGAACGATGTATGTAATCTACGCACTATTGACTTGCGAATTCATCATACATCTTTGTTTTCGTAAACCCACTTAGAAAATCAAACATGGCTTAATGTTAAACGGCTACTGCCCACAGGTTGAACCGGACGCTAGAGTATCACAACCTTGGGAGCCTGACTTTGTGACCTTAGCTAGTACTCTCACACGTGGTGAACACGCGTCCTCGCTAGGGGCTACGATAATAAAACAATACGTTTTACTGTTAGAAGGGTCAACAGGATCAATTATGCACAATTATCCAATTTTCTCCCTACTCTAAAATGCACGACACATATATTGATACATACAGGTACGGAACGTTCATATATGATATAGCTATCCTATTGAAACTGTATTGGGAATGTGGACAGTCTTCCTTCAGTAAGCCTTGGTTCTGACTCCAGGATCAACGGCAAAGGTTACAATTTCATATGATATGTATATACATGTACACTGTACATGACTGTAAATCCATTCCACGGGTGAGTAGAGCTTGACCCGTTATATAAGGCACAAACCGAAACAAAGTATGTTGTTATGTTACTATTCACAACATTGCAACATTCTAATGTTTGTTAAACTAAGCAAGTCGATAGTGTTGCCAGCAAAAACCAAGGACTTTAACAGTATCAAATCATTAAATCATGCACCAGTCTCACGACGTCTATGGTTACCTTAATTCCGTCAAATCCGCTGATACATTTGTGTATACATCGGGTTTTTAACATTATGATTATTGACGTAATAGCATAGCGATCTGGTTACAGTTTAATTATACATAGTAAATGGTATCTACCGGAGATGATTTAACATACCTAATAAAAGGTTTTGCTGACTCTAGCTTCTAGATGGGAGATTTCAATTTGACATATCGTTGATAACTAACATTTCAACCTGAATTTTAAAAAAAAGATGATTCGGCGTACATATTTCGTTGTTAATGTTAATAATCTTTTCACAATGTGGATATGCAATTATGTTCGTGAAGGTGTTGCCATGCAGACGTCGTCTACTGCTTTAGTATCAGAATAAAGTTATAGCCAGACACAGATATAAAACTGTTATCGTATTTGTGATAAAACATCTATCAAATCGTTATTAAGCATTGCATATAAATCAGAGCGCACCTATAAAAGTATAATGTAAGTTAATATCGAGATAGCTGGCCTTGCTTATTACTTAAATGTGCAATAAAAAGTCATTTAACGGATTACCAATATCTTGATAACCAAAATTTATTCACAGATCAGTAGATGATAATGCACCTGCATGAACTATAGAAAATGACGGTAATCCAAAACAGGAGCGTATAATACCAATCTGGAACCGAATACATGTTTTGTAACTGGTGTCTGTTGCATGGCGCACGAGAAACCCTGAAGGTCGAATTTCTGATTATAGGCGTCAGGGAGGGCTACCTATCGATGTAATAAAATATTCATACCATTGGATGATTGAGGATGGTCGGTAACAAATCACGGGAACGACGGCCGAGTAGAAACACCTCAGCGGGAGCTGATCGATCGATGTCACGACGGACTGTGTCTCATGTTACAGCGCAGAATTACATCATATTGACCAACATTACAATATCGAGACACTGTAAAAAAGCAATTCATGTGCTATTTGAGTCTTAAGCCTAAATATATTTTAATGTCGTGCTTAAAAAATACTGTACTTGGTTGTGTTAATTTACAGTACTATTTGAAACAGAGTTACTAAATAGAATAGAAAAAAACAATAGAGGCAATCACTTGACCCAACTAATACACCTAAAAAATCCATGGAAATAGTCTCATTAATATACGGACGTCAATCTCGCAACACCAACAATTAAAACAACTAACACGTGCCGAAACAAACCAGAGAGATCTAAATCCCTCAATGTCGACACAAGCAGTAAAATACAAATACAGGAGTCAAATATCTCTATGTTAACAAAAAGCACAGAAAATAACTTCCAAAGTAAAAAAAAAAATATATAACACACAAGGACTTAATACCTTAAAATAATAATAATAATAAAAGAGCACGAGAAGAAACCAAACCAGAAATGTCGTAAACGTGTGTACAGACAGACACACACAGAAAAAAATATATTGTAGTTTGAATAAACTATATATAACTTTGTAATGTTATTGTCCTGGTAATTAACCCAAATATTGTAATAAGGTACATGCACATACACAATCTAGCTTGTAATTTCGTTTTGTTTGATGTATACCGAAGTCTGTGTATTATGTACAGAGAAATGACTTGGACTAGTACAAACTCCGACTGCTACACAGACCTACTTCCATGCTGCGTGATCTCAATAATTCATTAACAGAGATCTATCTAGCCGGCAATTTCCAGAAAGGGCGTTGGTATTTTTTATTTTAAAAAAATCTGACTCAAGAATATTCTAAATTATGAATAAAGCGCTCGCCATGTTCTTAAATAATGAAACTTTATCTTAGAATTTCTTTACAATGCTCCTCAATATTTTACTTCTGGCTTTACTAATTGCTTAACCAAATTGCTCCCCAACGTTTCTGCTACTCTATGTACCAATGTATTTGGGCTATAGTCGCCGTAAATCCCACAACCGTAGCCAGTGGAATGTGGATTTCCAGTAGCCCAAATATACCTTTGATAAACTCTACCTTCCTCTCCCAAATGCATTCCCATTCAGCGCCTTCCGTCATCATATTTCAGACGAAATCCGAACTTATCTGAAAACGAAATAAGTTCCACTGTCGTAAGGCCAAACGACGGTGAACTTTGGTTTAGTTGTGACGATTATGTAGGGACGTCGAGCTTTAGCTTTACTTGTGAGAGGGACAATATGGCAAAGTCAACCAATAAAATGATTTGGTGATTGTTTAGTTTTTAATATCTTAAGAACAAGTCTCAGTTTGATTTTGTCTTGAAACTGTTTCAAACAGTTTACTAGATCTTATTTGATAGCCTTAATTGTTCGTTTAGTTTCATTCAAATTGTGGAACGGTTCAGAAAACATGTTCTTGCATTGCTATTCTTTTTGAATCATTTATTATTTTAAAATCGTATTGAACTATATTGCTAGTTTACCTATAAATCGTGATTTTGACATTTGTTGGACAGTTTTGATTCACCAGTCGCCGCCTAGGATACTTTTTCTGGTCCTTACTTAGCATCACTGACGTGTACTAGACGGACGAAACAGCTGTATGGCGCAGTTTACTTGTGTGTGTCCTTTGTACAATCCTTTCAGATGCCGGCAGATATTATCCAATAGTACTATCGATCTTATAGTACACGTAGTTGGCTCATCGTCCCTCCAGTTTGCGTTCTCAAGTCAAGGAAAAGCTACATACGCGTTCATCTAGATCATTTTAGGGATCTGGTGAATTTCTCTGTAAGAATTTTACGGAGCGAAAAATGATGCACTTTTTCTGTTTGTTCTTGCTGAGTCACGAGCACTAACTGGTTTTACCCGAGGGGTACTGTCTATCGGGTAGAGAGGGTAATGTGATACAGTTTGAAAGTTTGACAGAAATGTTGGGCATGCTTTTATTTTAAACCTACATCGGGGTACGGTCAGAAATTGCCTGAGTCCAACTCGATCTAAAATGTTGGGAAACTAAAATATTAGATCGACTCACAACGTTACCCCTTTTCCCTCAAAATAGCATTACAATATCCCCACTCTTGACCGCCGGTAGGAGGGAAGCAATGTCGACTTCTGTAATTGTTGACACTTGCAGACGATCGTGTGTAGAAATACGTAGTTTGCTCAAAATGTCACTTGCAGGTCAAATGTCTGATTTCCAGAAAATTATCATCGCCTAATTAAATATTCAATAGTTTTGCGTGTCATCTAATTTTTGTTTATGCAATCGCTAAATACGCACACTACATCATTAGCATCGAAAAATGAATAACATTGCTTGTGAAAATAGAAAAGAATATTAACGCAGGCAACTTATCATCGGGATACATCCCTGTCATGTGGAAGTTAGGGTGTAGACGTGGTTGCCTCCAACTAGCACAGTGCGAATCTAATCAAGGAGAATAATATTACACAGTAAATGATTAGTCTGCATATTTCGAACAAAACAAATATTTACGACAAAAGTTTACAAAGGATGAACTTATCCGATGACATCTTTCCATCATTAACGTACCGAAACATATTTGTATCGATTATTTAATAATGTCCTATTTCGACTAAGTATGAGTCATATGATAAAACCATATTTAAATGCATAAGTTATTTAGTGTTATATTTCTTACACACAAGTTGCTGTGTTTAGCGCCACATAAAACGGTTGACAACCTGTTAGTGAACAGAATAAAATGTAGCAAAATGATAAACTGTAATATTTACAGAGAGGTCAAAACCTCTTTCTAAAGTTCCAATAATTTTTAGGTTTTAGGGCTGTCGTGTTTCAAACATTATACACGATGATTGGAGGATTACTTCTGACTATCAGCCAAATTAGGGATTCAAAGAGGAGGCAGCCACTGAAACATTTTATTGGTTATCGATTCTTCATAACACATGTGAATTGGACCTATTTTTAAGTGGAAGTGTTGCCCTGTTAAGCAGTAAATCGCCGGATGTATGTCGCTTTCCCATCCTGTGCAATATATTCCGTTCAGGGTCTATTAATTTAAGGCATGGTTCGCTTTGCTATGATGTTTAAAGGTATACTACGAATAGCTAAAGACAAGTAATATGTCAAAATTATATGGATTCGTTCCGATAACAATGCTTTGTGAGGATATTTCCGGCGCTGAGAAGGACCCTTAGCTGACAACTTGATACCTCGGATTACAAAGTGTGTGCTACTTTATATCGAGTGCATGCGAACTTATGCACCGACGAACAGTGCGAAGATACAGCGAACATAACATTTGGAAAGAATTGGACATTAAGCAATGGAAACACTTAATTATCGAACATGGCAGTAAATTAGGATATGATTTGCTTCAGAGTGAAATTGGGTGAAATTTGCAGTTGAATAAATAGAACCACTTTCGAATATTTTAAAAGATTTTTTATAGAAATAATAAATTTTGTAGGTTGCGGTCAATAAGACAATGACAAAATAATTAACTGTTTCTGTTGTTGATACTTGATACTTCCTGACAGGTTTCTGTTTTTATATCAAAGGTTTTATACCTTAACATTGTGCTATTAATGATAGATAACAGAGTGAAACGTCTTATGGCTATTTCATTGATCAATGTATTAATTCTAAGAAAGATATATATTGTACTATTCAAGAGTATGATATATATCTCTGTGAACTCACTTGTTAAGAATGTGACAACCTATCCCAAGCTAATTGAATATAAGAGAGAATCTGAAAATCTACAAGCCTTCTGCTCTATCGAAGGCACCCAGTTCACATCGATCGACGATACCCGCCATATAAATCTAGGTCACACCCAAGTAACCTTTAACAGATTTCATAGTTCCGATATTTCCTGGCAGGTACTGAATCATGTTTCTTTAGTTTCCCAAAACAAGCTATTGAAACTCTCTTAGCCTACAGCGTGGTTTCTTATTCATTAACTGTGTATGAGGTGAACTTTATGCACTCGTGCAATAGATCTGTTGTTCTTCCTTACTGACTTAAGGGTTACCCTCGGGTATTGTTCTCCCTTACTGATTTAATGGTTACCCTCGGGTATTGTTACAGAATTACATGTCTGCGTCCTCGCCTTCGTCAATATCCGAGCACAACACGGGGTGCTGACAAGCCCATAAATGTGTTTCGAGCAAATATGTCATTATCTTATATATTCATCTACATATACAAAATGTAACTATAATGTTCTCTTTCTTCATACGTTTACATATTACAATATACCTTTTGTTTCCTTTTTTTCAAGATACTATAACAACATAATATTTATTGAAATTGATGTTTTTACTGAAATCTTATTTTTCTTGATTTGAGGGAAATACAAGCAAACTTTATATGCATCATAATTAGTTTGAAACTGAAGAGTATATTTTATAAACAAGCAAAACGTTATTATCTCTTTACAGTAAAGCATATTTTTAATTGGCAAAAGTTTACAGTAAGATATCCTGGAGCTTTAAGTTAATACGTGTAATTCTGAAATGTAGGCATAATGCTTAAGTTCAGCATTGATATTTACTAGGATACGGGTTTGATTTGGTTAAGGATTCTCCTGTTCAAGGATATTTGAAATAACTAACCGCCCAGATAACTAGATAACTTTCTATGTAATTGCAAAAGTCTTACATTGACTTGAAATATTGGAACCTTTCTCCTCGTTAATGTTGAAGGAATGAAGCTTACCAGCTCTGGCCTTTGGTAGCTTTACCTGATAACAGGTGTATCTTTTCGCACAAATATACCTAGAGTTATATCCTGATGACTTAAACTCAGGGGACAAAAGACTTCTACTCACCATGGGCCTGTTCATTTATGTGGAACGACCGATACGCAATTTACGAATGTGATCAAATGCTGGCGGGCTTTCAAATATATTTGCACGCCTTGCAAGATTTCGTCAAGGCTGACATAAAAGTTCGCTAAATAAGATTTTACATGTTGTTCCATCTCATACACGATTTATTAAAATGGGATGAGCTTTTTATATCAATTCAGCGAGCCTCTGCCGAGTTCCATACATCATAAATGAAATGAAAACACAAGTGACATCCTTATAGCACGTTATCAAATGTTGTGGGTTTTATTTTGGTAAAACGACAGCTTTCATATGAAATCAAAATGTAAGAGGCCACCATTTTGAATCCAGTGTGAAAGTCGATGACGTCATGTAATTATCCTAGCCATGACATCACAATGGAAGCTACTAATCACAGGGCTCATATGTCATATAACAAGCGTGTAATACGCAAAAAAATATGACATAGGTATATTCACTGACTTACACAACAAGCATGTGATACCAGTTAATCCATTTCAGAAACGAACAACTCTCATTCATCGTTTGGATTGGTATAGGCGAACACGTCCCTAAAGACCGTATCCCTCGTATTTCTGTCTTTTTCAATATTTGTTTAATTTATTATGTTGACGAAAAGGAAAATAAATGGGTTTTTTTATAATCTTCATAAAATTAATTCGTTAAAAAGTATATTTAATGTTCCAGTTTTGCAACATTGGATATTGGAAATGATTGTCATAGCGTTCCTGTTACATGTATGCGTCTGTTATAGCTAATTGTATGTTCATTGCTAGCCATGACACTACTATGTACGTCTGCATTCAGTAGCACCAGACCACAAGGGCTATGTTTATCTAAGCAAACACTGCCTTATCTAGCTGTGCATATCATATTCTACAATTCGATTTGGTTATATAATTATTTTCTATTGTTGATTCTAATATTCTAAAATAAAATGTTATGCTTCTTTCAGCAATGGCGGCGGGAAATTCTACAAGTACACCAAAAGTAAGTAAATATTTGATTATGTTTGTACACACTTTTGATTTATATGCGAAAATAATTTACGCAATATGATAACTCTGTTCCATACACTCATATTGTTTTCTACACGATGTAACCAATACCACCAGGAATATGTGACGTTAAGAAGTGATATTTATTTGTAAATGTCCTTGTCCTGATATCTTTCTTTTTTATATCTTAATTATGTTTTCCCTTGTTGCCACCTGCTTTATTTTATATTATGAATGTAGGACTCACTTATAAAAACACGTAACATTTCTTTGAGAAAATGGTAATTATAAGGCTTATAGTATAACAAGGACATCTTTTGTTATACTTCATGATCAAGTGCTGTGTCGTAGAACATTGTTCAAAGTATCAAATACCTAAACACAAAAACTTAAATTGTTTTTTTGTTCCTTCAGAAAATATGAAATAAAAAATAAACGAAAATAAATAAACATTGATCTTAAAACATGTTTTATCATGCTATTCCAAGAAATGCCAATTTTCCTAGTCAGGGACCATTTAACCCTAGTCACTAATTCCACCAACAGTTTAAATTTTTAAGTGCTATGAAACGTCGTTATATCCATATTGCATGAAGCACGCTTTTAAACTTTTAAGAAAAGGATCCGGTAATGTTCATATGGAGGCACGGTGGTCTAGTGGTAGGACGCGGGGCTCGTGATCGAAGGGTTGCGAGTTCGAGTCCCGTTCCTTGAGAAAGATACTTTACTCTGCTTGTTACAGTATTCCCAGCTGTAAATGAGTATATGGTTGGAAATACTAGAAATTGTAGAATGCTAGCTGTGAGCGCCGAAATGGCAGCAACGGTTGTATGCTCCCCAGGGAGATATTGACTGGTTGCTGAGGCCCTATAACCACGGATACTAATTTGTTAACCGCTTTGAGACAGCATTTAAGGTCGTGATAAAACGGTATATAAGAACATCGAATTACTATTATTATTATTATTATATAGTGGGCGGAACTTTTACGTCATCTAAAATCTAACAAAAACAAGTTTTCTTCATTTAAAATCTAACAAAAACAAGTTTTCTTCATCTAAAATCAAACAAAAACATGTTTTCTTCATCTAAAATCAAACAAAAACATGTTTTCTTTTCAAGAAATCCGTATATCTTTGGATTGAATAACAAATACTCAATACCGACTTATTCGCAGATCATAATGGAGGACAGTAAACTTGTGAACAGTGAAACTGTTAATTAAACGCCCCAGCTCGGACATAAAATCTCATCACTGTCAGCCTTGATTAGCCTTAGCTAGCCTGGGAGCCACAAGGTGTGGCGGAGAATCCAGACCAGAGTTCGCTCTCAGACGTTCAGTTGGTCCGCGCTCATTCTGAATAATACATCAGGGGTTTATGATTGTTAGCGTGAGACAGTATGCCAGTCGGACTCAGGTAGAAATGCTTACGACTGCATCTTGTGTTCTGCGTTGTAAACAAAATCTCAGACCATTCGTTCTTCCTTCACATGTCACATACATAATACCTTAATAGCTATCACGATCAATGTTCATTCGAGTAACTGATCATGATACACTACGCGTACTAATGTTTATACAAGGTATCACCTGCACATGTAGATACATATATATCGTAACAATCACTTGTACGAACTAAAAGCTAATACAAATCACCTGTATGTCCTGAAACCGAAGCATCATAAACTGCTCGTCGTTATAGCTTGCTATAATCACCACTGGCTCATTATAGAAATCACTATAATCACCACTGGCTCATTATAGAAATCACTATAATCACAACTGGCTCATTATAGAAATCACTATAATCACCACTGGCTCATTATAGAAATCACTAACCACTCCCACTAATAACGTAAATCTCTACTTCCCCTGTAGGTAGATATTGTCAACCAGTCCAAATAATAAGTTATATCTGTAATCCCCTACCAGTAGATATCACTAACCGGTCCTAGTTATAAGTTATATCTGTAATCCCCTACCAGTAGCTATCACTAACCGGTCCTAGTTATAAGTTATATATGTAATCCTCTACCAGTAGATATCACTAACCGGTCCTAGTTATAACTTATATCTGTAATCTCCTGCAAGTTAACATCACTAACCGGTCCTAGTTATAAGTTATATCTGTAATTCCCTACCAGTAGATATCACTAAACGGTCCTAGTTATAAGTTATATCTGTAATCCTCTACCAGTAGATATCACTAACCGGTCCTAGTTATAAGTTATATCTGTAATCCTCTACCAGTAGATATCACTAACCGGTCCTAGTTATAATTTATATCTGTAATCTCCTGCAAGATAACATCACTAACCAGTCCTAGTTATAAGTTATATCTGTAATCTCCTGCCAGTTAACATCACTAACCAGTTCTAGTTATAAGTTATATTTGTAATCTCCTGCCAGTATACATCACTGACTAGTCTTTGTAATAAGTTTTATCTGTAATCCCCTGCAAGTAAATATCACTAACCAGTCCTAGTAATTAGTTATATCTGTATTCTCTGCCAGTAAACATCACTAACAGGTCTCAGTAATAAGTTATATATGTAATCCTCTACCAGTATCCATCATAAACAAGTTCCATTAATACATCATTTCCCTACGCTGCTGACAGTAGACATCGCTTACTAGTCCCAATAATATGTTATATCTTAAACCCCTTGCTAGAACACGTCCCTTACCTATTCCTGTAATAGTAATTTCTCCTCCTGCCAGTAGACGTCCCTTACCTATTCCTGTAACAGTGATTCCCCTCCTCCTGCCAGTAGACGTCCCTTACCTATTCCTGTAATAGTGATTTCCCCTCCTCCTGCCAGTAGACGCCCCTTACCTATTCCTGTAATAGTGATTCCCCTCCTGCCAGTAGACGCCCCATACCTATTCCTGTAATAGTAATTTCTCCTCCTGTCAATAGACGTCCCTTGCCTATTCCTGTAATAGTAATTTCCCCTCCTGTCAATAGACGTCCCTTACCTATTCCTGTAATAGTAATTTCCCCTCCTGCCAGTAGACATCCCTTACCTATTCCTGTAATAGTAATTTCTCCTCCTGTCAGTAGACGTCCCTTACCTATTCCTGTAATAGTAATTTCCCCCCCCCCCCCTCCTGTCAGTAGACGTCCCTTACCTATTCCTGTAATAGTGATTCCCTTCCTGCCAGTAGACGTCCCTTACCTATTCCTGTAATAGTGATTTCTCCTCCTGCCAGTAGACGTCCCTTACTTATTCCTGTAATAGTGATTTCCCCCCCTCCTGCCAGTAGACGTCCCTTACCTATTCCTGTAATAGTGATTCCCCCTCCTCCTGTCAGTAGACGTCCCTTACCTATTCCTGTAATAGTGATTTCCCCTCCTGCCAGTAGACGGCCCTTACCTATTCCTGTAATAGTGATTTCCCCTCCTGCCAGTAGACGTCCCTTACCTATTCCTGTAATAGTGATTTCTCCTCCTGTCAGTAGACGTCCCTTACCTATTCCTGTAATAGTGATTTCCCCTCCTCCTGCCAGTAGACGTCCCTTACCTATTCCTGTAATAGTGATTTCCCCTCCTCCTGCCAGTAGACGTCCCTTACCTTTTCCTGTAATAGTGATTTCCCCTCCTGTCAATAGACGTCCCTTACCTATTCCTGTAATAGTGATTTCCCCTCCTGTCAGTAGACGGCCCTTACCTATTCCTTTAATAGTGATTTCCCCTCCTGCCAGTAGACGTCCCTTACCTATTCCTGTAATAGTGATTTCCCCTCCTGTCAGTAGACGTCCCTTACCTATTCCTGTAATAGTGATTTCCCTCCTGTCAGTAGACGTCCCTTACCTATTCCTGTAATAGTGATTTCTCCTCCTGCCAGTAGACGTCCCTTACCTATTCCTGTAATAGTGATTTCCCCTCCTCCTGCCAGTAAACGTCCCTTACCTATTCCTTTAATAGTGATTTCCCCTCCTCCTGTCAGTAGACGCCCCTTACCTATTCCTGTAATAGTGATTTCCCCTTCGCCAGTAGACGTCCCTTACCTATTCCTGTAATAGTGATTTCCCCTCCTGCCAGTAGACGTCCCTTACCTATTCCTGTAATAGTGATTCCCCTCCTGCCAGTAGACGTCCCTTACCTATTCCTGTAATAGTGATTTCTCCTCCTGTCAGTAGACGTCCCTTACCTATTCCTGTAATAGTGATTTCCCCTCCTGTCAGTAGACGTCCCTTACCTATTCCTGTAATAGTGATTTCTCCTCCTCCTGCCTGTAGACGTCCCTTACCTATTCCTGTAACAGTGATTCCCCTCCTCCTGCCAGTAGACGTCCCTTACCTATTCCTGTAATAGTGATTCCCCTCCTGCCAGTAGACGTCCCTTACCTATTCCTGTAATAGTGATTTCCCCTCCTGCCAGTAGACGTCCCTTACCTATTCCTGTAATAGTGATTTCCCCTCCTGTCAATAGACGTCCCTTACCTATTCCTGTAATAGTGATTCCCCTCCTGCCAGTAGACGTCCCTTACCTATTCCTGTAATAGTAATTTCCCCCCCTCCTGTCAGTAGACGTCCCTTACCTATTCCTGTAATAGTGATTCCCTTCCTGCCAGTAGACGTCCCTTACCTATTCCTGTAATAGTGATTTCTCCTCCTGCCAGTAGACGTCCCTTACTTATTCCTGTAATAGTGATTTCCCCCCCCCCTCCTGCCAGTAGACGTCCCTTACTTATTCCTGTAATAGTGATTCCCCTCCTGCCAGTAGACGTCCCTTACCTATTCCTGTAACAGTGATTTCCCCTCCTGTCAATAGACGTCCCCTACCTATTCCTGTAATAGTAATTTCTCCCCCTCCTGCCAGTAGACGGCCCTTACCTATTCCTGTAATAGTGATTTCCCCTCCTGCCAGTAGACGTCCCTTACCTATTCCTGTAATAGTGATTTCTCCTCCTGTCAGTAGACGTCCCTTACCTATTCCTGTAATAGTGATTTCCCCTCCTCCTGCCAGTAGACGTCCCTTACCTATTCCTGTAATAGTGATTTCCCCTCCTCCTGCCAGTAGACGTCCCTTACCTATTCCTGTAATAGTGATTTCCCCTCCTGTCAATAGACGTCCCTTACCTATTCCTGTAATAGTGATTTCCCCTCCTGTCAGTAGACGGCCCTTACCTATTCCTTTAATAGTGATTTCCCCTCCTGCCAGTAGACGTCCCTTACCTATTCCTGTAATAGTGATTTCTCCTCCTGCCAGTAGACGTCCCTTACCTATTCCTGTAATAGTGATTTCCCCTCCTCCTGCCAGTAGACGTCCCTTACCTATTCCTTTAATAGTGATTTCTCCTCCTGCCAGTAGACGCCCCTTACCTATTCCTGTAATAGTGATTTCCCCTCCTGCCAGTAGACGTCCCTTACCTATTCCTGTAATAGTGATTTCCCCTCCTGCCAGTAGACGTCCCTTACCTATTCCTGTAATAGTGATTCCCCTCCTGCCAGTAGACGTCCCTTACCTATTCCTGTAATAGTGATTTCCCCTCCTGTCAGTAGACGTCCCTTACCTATTCCTGTAATAGTGATTTCTCCTCCTGTCAGTAGACGTCCCTTACCTATTCCTGTAACAGTGATTCCCCTCCTCCTGCCAGTAGACGTCCCTTACCTATTCCTGTAATAGTGATTTCCCCTCCTCCTGTCAGTAGACGTCCCTTACCTATTCCTGTAATAGTGAATTCCCCTCCTCCTGTCAGTAGACGTCCCTTACCTATTCCTGTAATAGTGATTTCCCCTCCTCCTGTCAGTAGACGTCCCTTACCTATTCCTGTAATAGTGATCCCCCCTTCTCCTGTCAATAGACGTCCCTTACCTATTCCTGTAACAGTGATTTCCCCTCCTGTCAATAGACGTCCCTTACCTGTTTCTGTAATAGTGATTTCCCCTCCTGTCAATAGACGTCCCTTAACTATTCCTGTAATTGTAATTTCCCCTCCTCCTGCCAGTAGACGTCCCTTACCTATTCCTGTAATAGTAATTTCTCCTCCTGCCAGTAGACGTCCCTTACCTATTCCTGTAATAGTAATTTCCCCTCCTGTCAATAGACGTCCCTTACCTATTCCTGTAATAGTGATTTCTCCTCCTGCCAGTAGACGTCCCTTACCTATTCCTGTAATAGTAATTTCTCCTCCTGTCAGTAGACGTCCCTTACCTATTCCTGTAATATTAATTTCTCCTCCTGTCAATAGACGTCCCTTACTTATTCCTGTAATAGTAATTTCTCCTCCTGCCAGTACACGTTCCTTACCTATTCCTGTAATAGTGATTCCCCTCCTGTCAATAGACGTCCCTTAACTATTCCTGTAATAGTGATTCCCCTCCTGCCAGTAGACGTCCCTTACCTATTCCTGTAACAGTGTTCCCCTCCTCCTGTCAGTAGACGTCCCTTACCTATTCCTGTAATAGTGATTCCCCTCCTGCCAGTAGACGTCCCTTACCTATTCCTGTAATAGTAATTTCTCCTCCTCCTGCCAGTAGACGTCCCTTATCTATTCCTGTAACAGTGATTCCCCTCCTCCTGCCAGTAGACGGCCCTTACCTATTCCTGTAACAGTGATTCCCCTCCTGTCAATAGACGTCCCTTACCTATTCCTGTAATAGTGATTCCCCTCCTGCCAGTAGACGTCCCTTACCTATTCCTGTAATAGTGATTCCCCTCCTGCCAGTAGACGTCCCTTACCTATTCCTGTAACAGTGATTCCCCTCCTCCTGCCAGTAGACGTCCCTTACCTATTCCTGTAATAGTGATTTCCCCTCCTGTCAATAGACGTCCCTTACCTATTCCTGTAATAGTGATTCCCCTCCTGCCAGTAGACGTCCCTTACCTATTCCTGTAATAGTAATTTCCCCCCTCCTGTCAGTAGACGTCCCTTACCTATTCCTGTAATAGTGATTCCCTTCCTGCCAGTAGACGTCCCTTACCTATTCCTGTAATAGTGATTTCCCCTCCTCCTGCCAGTAGACGTCCCTTACCTATTCCTTTAATAGTGATTTCTCCTCCTGCCAGTAGACGCCCCTTACCTATTCCTGTAATAGTGATTTCCCCTCCTGCCAGTAGACGTCCCTTACCTATTCCTGTAATAGTGATTTCCCCTCCTGCCAGTAGACGTCCCTTACCTATTCCTGTAATAGTGATTCCCCTCCTGCCAGTAGACGTCCCTTACCTATTCCTGTAATAGTGATTTCTCCTCCTGTCAGTAGACGTCCCTTACCTATTCCTGTAACAGTGATTCCCCTCCTCCTGCCAGTAGACGTCCCTTACCTATTCCTGTAATAGTGATTTCCCCTCCTCCTGTCAGTAGACGTCCCTTACCTATTCCTGTAATAGTGATTTCCCCTCCTCCTGTCAGTAGACGTCCCTTACCTATTCCTGTAATAGTGATTTCCCCTCCTGCCAGTAGACGTCCCTTACCTATTCCTGTAATAGTGATTCCCCTCCTGTCAGTAGACGTCCCTTACCTATTCCTGTAATAGTGATTTCTCCTCCTGCCAGTAGACGTCCCTTACTTATTCCTGTAATAGTGATTCCCCTCCTGCCAGTAGACGTCCCTTACCTATTCCTGTAACAGTGATTTCCCCTCCTGTCAATAGACGTCCCTTACCTATTCCTGTAATAGTAATTTATCCCCCTCCTGTCAGTAGACATCCCTTACCTATTCCTGTAATAGTGATTTCTCCTCCTGTCAGTAGACGTCCCTTACCTATTCCTGTAATAGTGATTCCCCTCCTGCCAGTAGACGTCCCTTACCTATTCCTGTAATAGTGATTTCCCCTCCTGCCAGTAGACGTCCCTTACCTATTCCTGTAATAGTGATTCCCCTCCTGCCAGTAGACGTCCCTTACCTATTCCTGTAATAGTGATTTCCCCTCCTGCCAGTAGACGCCCATTACCTATTTTAGTTGTAAGTGTTATCTTTACTTTCCTGTCTATAGACATCACTAACTTGTCCCAATGATAAAACTATTCCCACTTTTTAACATTTTCCGCATTATGAATATTGCATGCATCATGCTTTGATTCCAAAATAATGGATTGATGTTCAGCATGCGATAGAACAAGGTTAGACAACGGTATTGACAAGTCTGTAGATGTACTACTTCCCCTCCATTACCAGTCGGTTGGAAATCTTGCGTCATTGATAATCGCGGTTGTACACGCTTCTACCCGTCTCCAACGCAAAGTGTCTAGTACAATGTACACGCTTCTACCCGTCTCCAACGTTAGGTGTCAGGTAAAATGTACACGCTTCTACCCGTCTCCAACGTTAGGTGTCAGGTAAAATGTACACGCTTCTACCCGTCTCCAACGCAAAGTGTCTAGTACAATGTACACGCTTCTACACGTCTCCAACGTTAGGTGTCCAGTACAATGTACACGCTTCTACCCGTCTCCAACGTGAGGTGTCTAGTACAATGTACACGCTTCTACCCGTCTCCAACGTTAGGTGTCCAGTACAATGTACACGCTTCTACCCGTCTCCAACGTGAGGTGTCTAGTACAATGTACACGCTTCTACCCGTCTCCAACGTTAGGTGTCAGGTACAATGTACACGCTTCTACCCGTCTCCAACGTTAGGTGTCAGGTACAATGTACACGCTTCTACCCGACTCCAAAGTTAGGTGTCTTGAACAATGTACACGCTTCTACCCGCCTCCAACGTCAGGTGTCAGGTACAATGTACACGCTTCTACCCGTCTCCAACGTTAGATGTCAGGTACAATGTACACGCTTCTACCCGTCTCCAACGTTAGATGTCAGGTACAATGTACACGCTTCTATCCGTCTCCAACGTTAGGTGTCCTGTACAATGTACACGCTTCTACCCGTCTCCAACGTCAGGTGTCAGGTACAATGTACACGCTTCTACCCGTCTCCAACGTCAGGTATCAGGTACAATGTACACGCTTCTACCCGTCTCCAACGTTAGGTGTCCAGTACAATGTACACGCTTCTATCCGTCTCCAACGTTAGGTGTCCTGTACAATGTACACGCTTCTACCCGTCTCCAACGTCAGGTGTCAGGTAAAATGTACACGCTTCTACCCGTCTCCAACGTTAGGTGTCAGGTAAAATGTACACGCTTCTACCCGTCTCCAACGTTAGGTGTCAGGTAAAATGTACACGCTTCTACCCGTCTCCAACGTTAGGTGTCAGGTAAAATGTACACGCTTCTATCCGTCTCCAACGTTAGGTGTCAGGTAAAATGTACACGCTTCTATCCGTCTCCAACGTTAGGTGTCAGGTAAAATGTACACGCTTCTACCCGTCTCCAACGTTAGGTGTCCAGTACAATGTACACGCTTCTATCCGCCTCAAACGTTAGGTGTCAGATAAAATTACACACCTTTGTTGCTTCTTTGCCTAGCTCTATTGCCTGGTTTAAAAAAAACACAAGTTCTGTGCCATTTCCTCGGGACTCATTTACTTTTCATCACATACTTTATCGCATCTCTTAACAGACCCTTGTACGTGCTTAATCGAAATCGAACGTTTACCAGCACTGGTTGAAACACAGTATATGCCAAATATAAAAATGGGTTAGCTTAAACTGTCTCAAATAAATAGTATTACCTTTATAGACATTTTGGTGATATCAAAGTAAATCACACGTCCCCAAGTGAGAACGTATGCACCATTCACAATAACAATGACAGTGCCCAGTGTACCAGTTAATATGATTCTGTCACAATAAGTTTAGATATCCTATCCAGTTATCTGGAAGGGGGCCCACTGATGTAAACTATGTTTTGAACCTGCACGTTAAGTAAAAATAACAGTGTAAGTTAGTTATACAAATGGATCGTTTGCAACACGACTCGTTCAATAATGTTTTCACATTACATCGACGTTTGCTTTTTGTTTCAGGACAACTCCCAGTTTCTGACGGATGAGATGGTGACAGGTCTGTTAATGGGATTCGGCTTCATCATCGGCCTTATCACCTTCATCTGTATCATCTGGTGTTTATGTTGTGGGTCCGGCTGTCGAAAGTCAGACGAGAAAAAGGGGCGTGTCGGCCCCTCTCCCTCCCCGGGACGAACGGCACCTAGCACAAGGTCGACAACTGCGAATACATATTCTACAGGAGATGGACGCTCTCAATCAAGAAGGAGCTAATCTTTGTGAAACCGGATGTTTCAAACCGGATGTTTTTAATGCGCAGGTGCTACAGATTGTTAAAGAATGAGGTTTTTATAAAGTGATAAAGGGTTAATACAGAATGGTTTATGTTTAATGGAAGAATTTGTGATGGACTCAAGTGCTAAAGGGCTGTACGGTTGTTCATTATCTGCGCTCCACCGCGCACACTCAAAAATACAATAGCGGTATAGTCGAAGAATGTGATAGAATATTGAAATATATCGACTAACATGCATGTAAATAAACTGTTTATATTGTTGGGCGATGGTAAATACGTAGTAGATATAGTAATGTGTAAACGTTTCTATATATACACATGACACTCGTCTATTTCCTGTCACCTGGTTTACCTCTACAACCACTGTACACACAAGACTACATGTATATCCGCATGGTGACAAATCGTGTTGTGGCTGCTGCCGCCGCCGTTGTTGCTGTTACTGAGTGTACCATGACAAAGTAATAGAAATGTTATAATCATATAGATTTTGGAAGTTACATGTAAAGATAACATGAGAAATGCCGTTAAGTTCCGCCAAAAATCAAGAAACATAAAACTTTCTACTAGCATCATTTTACTTAATCTATAGTTATACTATTTAAATCAAATATATTCTCAAAACGTAATATGATGCTGAATTGATAGAATAATTCTATGGCAGTATTATGTAGAAATGTATTTTATACTCAATACTGATTTATGTAATCAATAATTTCATTCCTGTCTGTTTTATCAAAGGTTTGAAGAACATAACACTGACAATTTTCTGAATCGCATTATATGTTTTACATATAAGGTAAAAACCGCCTACCCTCTTCACCACCTTTCCCATTTCTTTTACATTCGTGATGATCATCACTATTTCTGCAATGTAGTACAGACGTTCTTTGTAACACAGCTACAGTCTAAGGCTACCTATACCGTCCATCACACGTATATAGATCTCTGGCAAGACTGACAAGTGGCACAACGCTACCAGAATCAAACCAATCATTAAGTTGCAATCAAAAGTTTGTTGAATCCATTAATCTTATCATACAAATATAGTTCTACATTAGGTAATTTCTATAATGTTTTCTTTGGTTTGTTGCTTTTAATTTGTATCATATGTTAGATTGATTTTATTTATTATAAGTTATATATTTGTTATATCTTATATCATACAATATAGTTATATTAGCCTTGTGTATTATACTTCTTAATGATATGTTATATCTGGTATGTATGCTTTACACATTGTAGATTATATAATATTATATATTTGTGTTACAGGTATGACATTGCAATTTATATATGATATTGATTGTAATTGTTTTACTTTTATATTAATATTACATTCATATAAACAGATAATTTGTTATATAGTACATAGTTGATGACGTGCAAGTTTAAATATTACATATCAGAAAAAGATAAAACAAATATCAGATTAGTCATTGGTTACATACATGTATATATTTGTAGGGTATGTGTATATAGTTTAATTCTGGTCATCTATCTAGTATGTCTTTAACTCAACTGCACTCCACGTGCTGAGTCATATTAACCGTACTTTGGGCAATACTATGTTAAAATCAAATTGCAATGTTTCTTACTCACACATTGGTTTTATTGAAATGCCCTTCGAATCTTCAAATTCCTTACACTGTTTATTGTCAGAAGTATTTTCTGTTCATTCTTTTGATTTTCTGCCATTCCTCATATTATGCTAAATAACGTTTCTAAGATAAAGATATTTTATCCTTTTGGGTCTGTACCTTTAAAAGTCGAAAAATAAACTAGTTATTTAAGAGAGGAAATATTCTATTTAATCAAACATAAAATTAAACATTGCGAATCACACAATCTTTTAAAGCGTTGTATAATAGATTAATATGATACTGACTCCCCGTTTTCCCCACAGGGACTGTATGTGTGCTGTTCTTCTCTGTTATTTGACACTGAATGTATTAAAAGACTATCAGAATAATGTATTCAATGTCTAATTTATACGTACACGGCAAGAATTTTGTAACTTCATAATCAGCTTCTCTACGGGAGAGGTCATCAAACATCACCCCACAAACTTTCCAACAAAGCGTTGAAATGATTGGTTGACATATTCTCAGTTTGTAGCAAAAGAATGTCCGATTGATTTACTGCTTAACAGCCGTCCGAGCCCAGGTCACGAACCAAACAAACCCTGTCATCAGTATCAAGGTATCTGTACAATTTATATTACTGTTATTGAACATATTCTTATTCTTGTGGTATATCCATGTGGTTTCTTTTACTGAAATAAATGTAACAATAAAAAATATTATACATTCTGAATGAACTGAATACCACATCAACCACATCATCCGATAAAATAGCAAGTCAATGCATTTTTAAATATTTATAATATCCCATTGGATTAGAGTATCGAAATACAACTCCTATAGTAAAATATAATATTAACATTATACTGGGTAATGGCATGTTGTACAAAATCATTATACAGCGTAACTATAAATTCTATAGCCGATATACAATAACTATTGTAAAATATGCATATAATATTAATGACATGTTCAACAATTAGGTCGAAACTTCGGATGATAACGTCGAAAAACAATAACTATTGCAAAATATAGATATGATATTAATGTTATTTTGAACAATCAGACCAAACTTCGGATGATAATGCCGAAAAGAATAACTTTGCTTAAATAAACATTAATAAAAGCATTGAATATGAAAGACATGTTTAACAATTAGTGACTGAAATGTTAGATGATAAAACCAATACATATGGTACGATATATACAATACCAATAGCAGCGAACAATTAGAAAGCAAACCTGGAACAGAACTATCGACAGTTAGGGCTGCATCAACAAGTCAGAATAAATAAATAGCACACCGCTTAATGTGAATGACAAACACACGACAGTAACCGCTTTATAATTCAGCAACGTTTGGCATGACCTATAGATTGATTAACGAATTTATATTTACGGAATTGAGGAGAGTTAACAAGGAACTATGTAATACTTATAGTATATTGTATCATACACTAGCACTTGTATAATTGATTTCCCTTGGAGAAAGTCTAGATCATACACACAAAGAGTGACCCAGGGTCGTTCATTAATTTTGAATAGATTTCTTTCCACTGTGGTGGACATAAATCGTTACACGGACGTGATACTGACCTAAATGTCAGCCTAGAGCACAAATAGAACACACGGGTATACTTTATGTCAGAATGTCGTCGTAAACAATTGATAAACAACGGAGAAAAATGTTCTCATATATAAAAAATATACAAAATTTGATATTGGGACTGATGGAATCTGATGATATTAAACAGCGTGACATTTTAGCAATGGTTGATGTCCATGAGATAAACGTTTTCCTTTCTACTTCCGGACAAGTTCTAGAAAAAGGAGTGGTATCAATAAGGTCAAATCAATAGTAACATCGTCAGTGGCGGATATGACGGTATTCTGTTTTAATTGCCACAATCGGTGCTTCTCTAATTAAATAAGATTTAACTTTTCTTTGTTGCAGCAGTACCCACTCAGTTCTAAAGTACAAAATCCACCAAAACCTCAATGGATATTCCAAAACTATATGAAAAGTGTAGATATTGAAAAACACAAATGATTAACTTAATGGCTATGCATTATTTTTGCATCCTTTCTTATAGATACATTGTTAGCGTCTGTGTAGACTTTCACATATGTATTTTAAAATAATTGTTAATTGACATATCTTATGTAATTAGAATCAAACATGCAAAGTAATTAAATATTGAAATATTGCACGAATTGTTGTTTCTTTTCTTTTCCAACCAAACGTACAATCACTAGATTACCATTTTCCAGGGGGTAGGGGGGGAGGGGTAGGAGGGGGTAGGGGATTGGTTTGGGGTAGGGAGGGGTTGGGGTTAGGCATTGGATGTGTAGTATACATTTTCAAATACCAACACATTCAATATTCCTTCGCCTGAATATCACGTTGATTATTAAGACTTTATATCTAAGATGTAAAATGATATTGAAGCTGACATCAAAATGTTTTTTCATTTGAATTCATGTGAAATATTTCATGTGAAACTTATGTGAATTTCATGTGACGCTTGCATAGTAATGTTCCCGGTGGTTAATTACGCTCCCCTTAAACGATCTTTCTTATCAATACTTGCATTTCATATATCTGCTTGTATGTTTGATTATTATCATTTGCAGCTCCTTCCAAACTGTTATTTTGATGAAAATGCAATAAAATTAAATTTAATTGAAAATAAAATGCACCTTACACATACACAGCATACCTACAGCTACTTCTGTCTGTTCTTAATCCAACATGAAATTCGGTCTTTTAAAAGAATATCAGTTTTCAGAAACAAAACGTTCACAATAAAAGAAATTGCTAAACAAGTAATTTAAAAGAAAAGGTTCTTATCGCTATATTTAATTATGAAAAACTCCACATTTTCGGAAAGTGAAGTGTACGTTACTTCAGTTTCTAACCCTATGGATGCACGCTGGGTACAGACGCTTAAGCTTAAAGATGACAGAAAGTTACCGTTCATTGTCTTAACCTCAGGATTGTATAACGGAAACAGGGTAAATGGAGATCTATAGTGGAACCTACAAAATCTACATCATTGGTCGGACAAATATGGTTCTTTGAATTTTATCCGCACAAATAATCGACATTTCTTCAAAAATATTGATGGTCCCCAAAAAATAGTAGTGCTATTGCGGAAATGGAAGATTCTAGGGATGATTTCAACAATAAATCATAAACGCGATTATTTGATTATTTATATCAACGTATATCATAATTGGTGGAGAATCCTGTTAATAAAAATTCTAAAAACATTACCAGATCCGATTCAATGACTACAAAACGTTCATACGCTAATTTCAATCTAAGTTTAATGGGAACTCCACTTCTAGCGGGCCGAGATGTTAAAATTACCTTTGTACATTGAAATTTGACCTTAAACTGAATAATGTGTATGAGTTTATTTTTTTGTATGAAAATAGCGAATTTATTCTGACATCCTGAAAGTAGAAGAATGTGATGTGATGAAGAGATCGGAAAAGTAATTCTTCTCTTTCCATTAAATCATTCAACATACATGTTCTGACTTTTATTATTTATGAATCGTTCATGTTTTAATTGTTTCTCCTGTTTTATACACAAGTACGTATGGAGTGATAAAATATTTGTACGCTGGTATTTTTTGTTGTATGATAAAAACTTTATTCATTTTACAGCAATTATGAAACAAGTTATACAACTTATACTTATCACTCTTGTTGGCCAGATATTAGCGAGCGACGGGTCATATTGTGGGAGGAAACCGGAGTACTCGTAGAAAACCCACGTGGTCGGGCAGGTGACCCCATTTTATGTTCTTTATAATATTTCAATTAATTTTAATTCAAGTGTAAAAAATCTAGTTACGTTGCAATAATTTATAATGGAAATGCATGTGTATAAAGGGAAGTAACCGAAACATAACATATATCCTGCGTTCGATGATTCAGGCATATTTTATTGATCTAAAACAAGGTATGAGGCACATGATCTGACAGCTCAATAGGCCCTCCCCCAAATCAATGCGTTAATTTTTATCAGTGTATTGGGTTCGCTGCTCTAATTAGCTTCAAATAAAAAGTTACAATATAATATCACACCGTGTAATAACAGCGTAATAGCTGAAATACATAACAAACTTATACGATTTCACAACTAAAGCGGTATGTTTCTTCTCCAATATTGCACAACTGGTATACGCATTATGTTTCTTCTCCAATATTGCACAACTGGTATAAGCATTAAGTTTCTTCTCCAATATTGCACAACTGGTATAAGCAGTATGTTTCTTCTCCAATATTGCACAACTAGTACAAATATTGGAATTCGTCTGTATCAAAGCACATTTTTAAATGGATGAATATGCATGTGTTAAGTAACAAAATAAAGGCCCTATCGGATCTACTTTTCTTCAGCATTTTGTTAATTTTTTTTGCCAATGAACGTTGTTGTTAATTGTGATTTATTTGTTTCAATGAAGTAAAGAAGTTACATGATTAAAATCGTTTCAGAGAATACCGAAGCATTAACAAAATCATAATCTGAACTTAAAATCGATTAAACTAGGGGCAAAATATGAACAAAGAAAAAAATTACATGGAGACCCTTGTAAAAGTACAAGAGAATTAGATCAGGTGTTCCGGGAGAGTAAGCGTTTTCTGCTTCATCTACGACACCCGCCATGCAAATCTTTGTCACATCACAGTAAGCATCAAGTCCTCAAAATGAGAACCGAGTCATCATCAGTCCATTGTTGGGATAAACGATAAAGATTTGTCTTTCTAATATATACCTGATATATCGTGATGTCTACAACTTACGACTGTGGATACGAGAAACTTTAATGAAAAAGGAAGTTTTGGACTTTGGTGATCTTTACCATGGCAATAAATGTACCCAATTCATACAAAACGCTTCCTCTCCAAAACCGATGGCAAATGTTAAATTGAAATATCGTGAAACTCCCGACCCGACATGAAATGTGTTCCTTCATTTATGAGAATTTAAAAAAAATAATGAACTAAATCTTAGAGTTTCTGGGGTAGCAAGCTTGGTCAGACTGTCCATGCTAGATAACGAATGGAGTGCAGTTTTCCCAAATTTGACTTATTTCGTGGACAAGTCTCTCATTGAAAGTCCTTCATCATCCGTGTAATAATGAAAACGAAATTAATGAACATTTCCTATTGCGATGTCGTCGTTTTCTCGTTCACATGTCTGTAGTGCCCCAGCCTTAGTTGTCTTTTATCCCATTGCCCGAATCGAGAACTCTCATTTTATTGCTAACACCATGCTGACTTCCTCTTAACTACAATCGATGGTAAATTATTGCAGTAGTATTCTGGGTTATCCCCTCTCCCCTACCAGACGTTGAAAGACATAAAGTTTACGTTAAGATACATTTTGTGAACATGTTTTATTAATATCAACTATAGTTTGAGTAGATTCTATATATCCAATGTTATTTTTTTCATTTTTACAAGATATGAATATTAAGTCAAATTCCTGCTCGTGATTGGGACAGCTATCATTTTTATAACTCTAAATATTAGGAATGTTTGGAACACATTTGATTACTTGTACAGAGGAAATATTCATATTGTGGATTAGCGTGTTTTTGTGAAAACAATACCTCTACATGTGAACCGAGGAATAATGGTTTCAATTCTATTTAAAGGATGGTTGACATATGTTTTGGTTACATTAAATGTGCATTGATGGTTGGTAAATTATAGGCTGAATTACATGATATGGAGATGAAAACAAAATCTTAGGGCCCGCTGTTAAAACATAAAGACTAAAGGTGAAGATTATATTGTTGTACCAAAATAATTATTATCAAGTCTAAATAAGGGCAAACGGTTATAAAGAATAGGCAATTTCAAGCGAATATCAGCCATATATAAAATCCTAAACATGCGAAGGTCACATAAGTCAGAATTGTAAAATTACATACAAATTGGTGAACAAACATCCAGAGTTTCATTGCTCTACTATGATTACGAAGGTTTCGAAGTAAATAAGAGAATACCGAAGCGTCAACAAAATCATAATCCGAACTCAAAATCGATAAAACCAGGGGCAAAATATGAACAAAGGAAAGATTTACATTGAGACTCTCGCAAAGAGAATAAGACCAGGACCCGTATTCATGAAACCGTTCCCATGCTCATGCATGGATTCTGTGCTCAAGTCAGCTTTCTTGAAACTCACCTTAATCATGTCAACGAGTCAAAAAATCAGTATCAATGTTGAAAACAGCTTTCGACTTAAAATCTCTTCAACTCTTTTTCAAATCTTAATCAAAATTAGATTTTAAAACTAAATTATAGTCTGAATAAGAAATTAGGCTTGAGCACAAAGTCCATGCTTGAGCATGAGAACGGTTTCATGAATACAGGCCCAGGTGTTCCGGAAGAGTAAGTTATGTATTGAAATCATATTGCTTCATAATAAAAGGGCCCAATGGCAATCCTTCAGTTTAAGACCATGACCTTTAATTTGGTGACAGGAATGAATGCATTATGAATCACACCACTTAATGGTGATTAACACTCAGATTTCATCCCTCAATTATAACAGGTTATAAAGTGGTTATAAATATGGGGTGACAACGAATGTGTTTCGAACAGACGGACGGACGGACGCGCGAACAGAGCGATCACTATATGGCGTCCGTCACTATATAGTGGGGTCCTACTTTTTACGAAAGTTCCAACACCAAAGTACCAGTGATACCTGTATCAGAAAAGCGAACAATTTGGCCTACTGTGACCTTAATAAAAATTGTATTTTTGCTGACACGAATATGTATTATAAGATAGAGTCAGATGGGCAAAGTTTAACAGCGGGATTCTCTGTTATTCGTAGACTAATCAGATACCCGATTAATACGTTGTTGATACCTTTTGACATACAGTTTGTCTACAAACAAAAAGCGTAATTGTATTAAAAGTCAAGGTTTTTTTCTGATAAAGATGATAAATGTTTATCATAAAAATTATAAACCGATGTTCGCATGGTAAATATATTTACCGAACACTCTTTGAATCAAGGGCGACAACTCCTCTTTGCTTAGCATATTCCAGCCTAAAAAAAACTTTTAATGATGGACATGGTACTGTCTCGATAAAAAAAAGATTGATGGCGCTGCAAAAATGAGTTTAGTTTAGGAAATGAAAATAAACAACATGGAATCATGGAAAATAGAAATACTCAATCTGGAGCAGACCTCATTAAGTGATAAGTAAATAGACGTGGAGCCAAAAATTTTATAGAAATGACTAATGGAGAAGTAGCTTGCATAGACTCGGAGGAATGTCAATCTGATGTAAAAAAAGACGTGGTCTCTAAACTTTATGTAAACAAAAAAAGGGGGGGGACCAATTCAGAAAAATAGACATGAAAATGATTGTATAGAAACGAAACATGAAGAAATACAAATGTAATAGTATGGTAGCAGAGAAGAGCAAGTAGGTCAATAGAAATTGATAATGGTTATTGAAAAAGAACATATGTTAATCAAAGAGAAATACAAGTAACGGAGGACGACTGTAGAGGAAACTAGAATAGCAAACTGTATAACTGTTACAGACGAAGTCATTGAGGACTTGTATGGGAAATGTAATACATGTGGTATGAACATACGAAAATAGCGAGGAACGGTCCTCATGAAGCACCGTATATGGTAACAAGATATAAAAGATAATAGAGAATGCTCACCTCAGTCTGGACAAGCTGAGTATATGTTGATTAGTTAGCGTACATTCCAGGAAGGAACTTCAACAACATAGCTTGTACGACAACAGAGAATTGAAAGTCATACTGTTATATTAGAGGAGCCCATGACATGAACAGGTGCCTAATGGCCAGGTTTGAAAAACGTGTAAAATAGACTCCAATGTCTACAAACTTTTAAGGATTAATTTCTTTAAAAAGAGCAACCCCTTGTGTTAACAGAGCAAGATGATCATCTTGGATTTCAAGGATGGTCACCGTGACAATCAACAGGACATTTGTATCAATAGGTACACTAATCGTCAGGTAGGACGTACTCAGTAATACTTTAGCCCAAGTTTCCTCTGGACTTGACACCAAGACTTAGACATTTTGACAGATAGATGTCTCAAACCAGATATGGTGTTCGGGCCAGAGGAAACTCGGGCTTGTAATATTTTTTCCTGCTGCCCCCGTTGTATGATCGTAAGAGGCGACTAAATCTGGGAACTCATTACATACGATTATTTTCAAATACCTGGTCAGGAGCTCTTCCTTCAAATATAGACATATTTATCATATTGTTATTTGGAACTTTATAAACAGATGCTCCACCCTTTAAAATTCGTGCAAGAATACCATCAATACTCGTACTTCTTGCATTATGAAGATAATTCTTTAAAAACAATACCTCCTGAAATATATGTGATGTTTTTGGGTCTTCTTCACTTCAGATACAAATTCCAATCAAATGATTCAGAAGATGATGCATAACACATTCATTGGCCTTTATACACTGTCGTTGGACAAAATTGCGAAAAAAAATGAAATATTACAGTTTTCGGACTTTTCAGTTGTCAGCTTGGGTGTGACTTTATCGAGAAATATTCTGTATCTTTGTGTGATATGAAGATGGACGTTTTTGAGTTCGCTTGTTAGTGTGTTTGCTTGTTGACAATGATGACTCGGTTCTCATTTTGAGGATTGATGCTTACTTGGATGTGACCAAGATTTACATGGCGGGTGTCGTCGATGAAGCAGAAGACGCTTAATCTTTCGGAACACCTGGTCTTATTCTCTTGTGCTTTTACGAGTGTCTCCATGTAAATCTTTCCTTTGTTCCTATTTTGCCCCTAGTTTAATCGATTTTGAGTTCGGATTATGGTTTTGTTGACGCTTTGGTATTCTCTGATTTTTTTTTATTTACATGACGGCTGGTGCCGATGAACCAAACGACGCTGACTCTTCCGGAACACCTCATGTTCACATGTTTTCATAAAGAAGCTCCTGCTCTATAACACAAACTGACCATTCTGTTGATACAATGATTTTGGTTTTAACATAAACAACCAGGACACTGACTTCTCATTACTCACATTACATCAAACTAGAATTCACAAGAAGCTTTCTTATAGGCTAGTTATTAACATTCTTTTAAGCAGGGGTGTGACAATTAAGCCTAGCCCTCTCTGTCATTCCTAAATGTCATAGATACTATACAATATCAGTTCAATACTTAACTTACATATACTTTGACTTCTTATGCTCTTTTCACCTTACAATATTTCAATGTTACTTTCAGGTGTATGGACGATGTATTGTCAATCAACAACAAAAAAATTTGCTGACCACGTCGATCGTATATATCCATCTGAACACGAAATAAAGGACACAACCGACTCTTCTATATCAGCTGCTTACCTCGATCTTTACTTAAACTACGACCAACATGGACAGCTTACTACTAAGTTATACGATAAACGTGACGATTTTAATTTTCCTATCGTGAAATTTCACCTGCTTCCTCAACCTCTGCTGTTTACATATCGCAGTTGATTCGTTATTCTTTGTCTTGCTCTAAATATCGAGATTTTCGTGATAGATGTCGACTTCTGACAAACAAACTTACCACACAGGGTTCGAGAAATGCAAGTTGATAAGAAGTATGAGCAAGTTTTTTTGTTAGTTGCCAACTTGGTCTCATTGAGAAATATTTTGTTTACATGGATGTGACCAAGATTTACATGGCGGGTGTCGTCGATGAAGCAGAAGACACTTACTCTTCCAGAACACCTGGTTTTATTCTTTTGTACTTTTATAAGGGTATTCATGTAAATCATGTAAATTGTTCTCTTCCTTGTTTAATCGATTTTGTGTTCGGATTATGGTTTTGTTGAAATCTGATTTTTTTTTAATATATTTATAAATTACTGCCTATCAATATGACACAAAACAAATTGTTTAAAAACTGATACAGCGTCTAGTCTCGTGATGGTTTTCAGAGACAGAAAGTGCTTTCAAAATCAACAAAGATTTAATTTTTCAAAAGTTCAATATGGATAGAAAAGCGTATGATACATTTATAGGGTGGTTTGTGTTTATCTATAGAAAGCTGTGCTTAACTAGATATGGAATTGTTTTCCCCGGAATAAATATCCCGCACATTGCTGATACATGTTCAATTGTTTACTTTAACGGACGAAGGCTCCGAGTCGCAGTGATATCTGTCCGAACCGATCTGCGTCCTGTACGGTATTACAGACCTTGGTGTTGTCGTTGTCGTTGACGTAACAAAAATACATTTTTTTAACATTTCACGTTCGTTACAGTTACATATTATCAAGTCTTGCAATGCCAAGCTATATTTCAGCAGACATCGTGTCTGATTTGTTTACATCGGATTTGGTAGTTCCGGTCTGTTGTTTTAATACAGATAATTGTGTCGCGTTGATTTCAGGTATTTATAGTCCTATCAACGACACAGCTCTCCAAGAGACTTTATAGTGACAGTGTAATTTAAATGTAAATACTTGTATTTCAGTGGGGTAGCACTATAAATTCAGCATCAGTTCCGTGTCTATTTCTCTCATTTTTGGTGTGTATACAAATGTAGGACAAGGATTATCAAAGGATTATTTTGCTTATCGTTAGATGGAGTTTCACCAACTTTGGATCTGTTCATATAATTTGGAATATCATTTGCAGAACATAGGATCAAAACCATCCATCTAAATTCCTTGTAAATTTTAAGCTTTTCTCGCCTTGAATAATTCTCTTAGTTAGTTGTAGTCCGAAAAAAACAATGTTTTAAACGAGTGATGTTTTGCAGTGTATATATTCAAGATCTTATGGTTGATTGTGATGTCATCTGCATCCAATTTTCTCTACTGCAGATAACGGAAGGCATTTATATACATTATGAATAAATAATGGCATAGGAACGCTACCTGTATAACACCTGTTACAATATGTTTTTATGTTAGAAAATTATTTCCTTTAGTTAGGTATTCAACCCGAAGCAATCAGTATGCTGACATGTATCAACCATTTCATCAACCTAAATTTAATTACTACATATATGGACAAATTTCGATTCAGAAAAATGAATCGGTCAACTTATTGTTTCACGCGTGCCACAATTTCTATGTGGATAATTTGATATAACGGGTGTTTTTGTGTTGTTAATGGTAACAACAGCCGGAGAAATTCCCCCCAACGTTCCTTGTTAAAGCAATATTATTTTGTACAAATTTTGTAAATTATCTGGTAAACGCTACATTATTTTATAACTTATGACAAATTGAATAAACTACTGCTAAACCCGTTTGCATTCCCTTTGGCAATAGCTACTTCACATTGTATTCTAATCCATGTGAAATTGTGCAAGTTATCGCTGCCTGGAGAATACAATATGATATGAGAGGTCGTTTATATATGGCATTGGCTGAAGCTGTTTAAGCATATAACAATGTTATGGCGTCAATTACCAGTGACATTCTTCGTGCTGTGGGTTATGTCACACAGTAACCTCCATCATTCACAGTATAGATATGTCACACCGTAACCTTCATTACTCTCAGTCCCGATATGTCACACTGTAACCTTCGTTACTCTCAGTCTCGATATGTCACACAGTAACCTCCATCATTCACAGTATCGATATGTCACACAGTAACCTTCATTACTCCCAGTCCCGATATGTCACACTGTAACCTTCGTTACTCTCAGTCTCGATATGTCACACCGTAACCTTCATTATTCCCAGTCTCGATATGTCACACCGTAACCTTCATTACTCCCAGTCCCGATATGTCACACTGTAACCTTCGTTACTCTCAGTCTCGATATGTCACACCGTAACCTTCATTATTCCCAGTCCCGATATGTCACACCGTAACCTTCGTTACTCTCAGTCTCGATATGTCACACAGTAACCTCCATCATTCACAGTATCGATATGTCACACCGTAACCTTCATTACTCCCAGTCCCGATATGTCACATCGTAACCTTCATTACTCCCAGTCTCGATATGTCACACCGTAACCTTCATTACTCTCAGTCTCGATATGTCACACCGTAACCTTCATTACTCCCAGTCTCGATATGTCACACCGTAACCTTCATTATTCCCAGTCACGATATGTCACACCGTAACCTTCATTACTCCCAGTCTCGATATGTCACACAGTAACCTTCATTACTCTCAGTCTCGATATGTCACACAGTAACCTTCATTACTCTCAGTCTCGATATGTCACACCGTAACCTTCATTACTCTCAGTCTCGATATGTCACACCGTAACCTTCATTACTCCCAGTCTCGATATGTCACACCGTAACCTTCATTACTCTCAGTCTCGATATGTCACACCGTAACCTTCATTATTCCCTGTCTCGATATGTCACACTGTAACCTTCATTACTCCCAGTCTCGATATGTCACACAGTAACCTTCATTACTCCCAGTCTCGATATGTCACACAATAACCTTCAATACTCCCAGTCTCGATATGTCACACAATAACCCTCAATACTCCCAGTCTCGATATGTCACACCATAACCTTCATTACTCTCAGTCTCGATATGTCACACCGTAACCTTCATTATTCTTAGTCTCGATATGACACACCGTAACCTTCATTATTCCCAGTCTCGATATGTCACACCGTAACCTTCAATACTCCCAGTCTCGATATGTCACACAATAACCTTCAATACTCCCAGTCTCGATATGTCACACAATAACCCTCAATACTCCCAGTCTCGATATGTCACACCATAACCTTCATTACTCTCAGTCCCGATATGTCACACCGTAACCTTCATTACTCCCAGTCTCGATATGTCACACAATAACCTTCAATACTCCCAGTCTCGATATGTCACACAATAACCCTCAATACTCCCAGTCTCGATATGTCACACCATAACCTTCGTTACTCTCAGTCTCGATATGTCACACAGTAACCTCCATCATTCACAGTATCGATATGTCACACCGTAACCTTCATTACTCCCAGTCCCGATATGTCACATCGTAACCTTCATTACTCCCAGTCTCGATATGTCACACCGTAACCTTCATTACTCTCAGTCTCGATATGTCCCACCGTAACCTTCATTACTCCCAGTCTCGATATGTCACACCGTAA